>CM070656.1:30554687-31754687 GCA_036346575.1 Dendrocalamus sinicus | reverse complement strand
GCAAATTAACCCAATTGGTTTCTTTTGATTGTCCCAATAAAGATGACTCATATAGCTATTATTTTCCTCTAAAAAATATAGTTGTTATTTTTGAAATTTCTTTGAAACCTACTGAAATCCGCTTTAAACACCGACCAAGAAACTTGTTATACCGTTGAAACTTATGTGAAGCATTTACAAAATTGGCTATGCGGTTGGCTAGAAATGCATAAAAATGCAATGTGCGATCACATAGGCCATGTATCCTAGTATCATGCATCATTCAAAGGCCTGAACCAAACGACAAATATTCTTCTCCGACGTCGCGCTACCAGTGATTGCTTCCTTCACTTGCTCTCTCCAATGCTCGGCCTGTTCTCGTATCTCCATGGTGCTATCACCATCGCCCACGACCATCTCCACGCACTGCCGGTACTCGGCCCGCTCGATCACCCCCTTGTTGTCCATCCATGCACATCGACGCCCATGCACACCTCCACCAGCCACACCACCGTTGGCTGGTCCATCCACTGCGGCATAGACACCATCGGCTCACCACGCATGATGCCCTCCAGCGTTGACTTCCACCCGCAGTGCTCCACAAAGCAACCCACTGCTGGGTGCGATAGAACTCAGACCTGGTCGCACCACTCCACCATCACCCCTTGCCCTTCGGTGCCATCGCCACCGCCGTTAGTGCTGTCCAAGTTTGGGCCATCCACCTCAGCGCCCTTGCACACCACCCATAGGTATGACCGGCCAGTGGCCTCCAGGCCACGCCTGATCTCATCCCGCTGCTTGTTCACTGAAATGATGCTTCCGAACGAAACATACACCATGAACCGTGTCGGCTGTGTGTCCAGCCACTCCATGTACGCCTTCGATCGTGTCATTGCGTCAGAACAAGTCTGTGCTTGACGGCAGCAGCGGGTCTAGAATTTTACCATGCCTTGGGCTAATTTCTAATAGGCTAACATCCTAGAACTAACGTTAATTTATACCGACACCGTGGCATAATAAAACTAAGCCATAAATACATCATTGATATAAAACTTTAGCTCAATACTCCAACATAGAACATAATGAAGCAAACATATCAAAAACATAAATAATATAGCATGATAGAGATATAATTTGAGTACATAAATAAAGAAGATCCGCTCTCTACCCTAGTCCACCATTTGTTTCATCAACAGTAGGATAAGAAACATAACCTATAAAGACAACATAAAAAAGTAAATCAAACAAGGGCATAGATAAATACAAAGAACATGTAGTTTATATTTGTCAAAATTTAACTTACCACTAGCACGAGATAGCTATTTCTTACATGTCCTCATCCCTTGAAAATGCTCTAAAATCATACCATCTTTAATGCTTTCAAACATATCTCGCTTAATATAATATACCATGCTGTGATTCGTCTATTCATCATTCATCTTATTCTGCAAATCAGTTTTAATAGTTCATGGCTGAGAATGCTCTTTCTACAGTTGTTGTTGCAACTAGCAAAATCAAGGCCAACTCATAAGGTAATATACCAATGGGAAAACCGTGTGTTTGTCGGTCTGAACCATCTTCATAGCAAGATTTCCGAGATCAATAGAATTTGCAAAATCTAAATCATCTCTCACATCAGCAATAAATGTGCCAAGTTAGTTCCTAAGAACTACAAAATCATATTGGGAGAAGTCATCAATATATATCCTAACAAGTTCAATTAATTTGTCATCATCACAGTTCTATTAGCCTAGATCAGTAACTATATCATCTGGATTGAATTCAACATGAGGTTATTTTGCTCCCTGTTACTTGCTTCAGTTCCAACTATTTCTAGAAGAGATTGATTGTATTGTGTTCATATTGGAAAATAAGATGATAATGTCTTGCTCCCCTTCATTTTGTATCCATAATTCCTAAATAAAAAGACTTTAGCAATGTTTCAACATAAAACATAATAAGGAAAAAAATGACAAAACATAAATAATGTAGCATAATAGATATACAATTTGACTACCTAAACAATGAATATTTGCCTTTTATTCTAGCCCACAATTTTTCTTCAACAGTAGGACAAGAACCAAAATCTAAGATGTTATCAACTGTTTTCGGAGGAAATTGGTTGGATTTTATCTATAATGGAAAATAAGATGGCAATGCCTTAACTCTCCTCATTTTGTATCCATCCCTAAATAGAAAATACAAAATACATGGCATTCATTATTTTGACATTCAAATTTTATGTCAAAGATTCAAAAGCTAAGAGAGGAGTAGGGAGTAGGTACCATATCGGAGCGTGCTTGCAGGTTGCAGCCCTACCCTCACACGGCTATGCCTCTGTGGTCGCCATGCATGGCACGGTGGCGGCATGGGGAGGCCAGAGGCAGGGCCGGTCCTGGAGGGGGGCGAGAGGGGCGGTCGCCCCGGGCCCCCAAAATTCAGAGGCCCTTCCATATACTATGTAGAATATATACATATTTTGAAGATTTATCTTAGTCCTTTTAGCCACCGCAGTTGGCTCACATACGAAATATTTTTTTTGTTATGGTTGATATGACAATCAGTTCATTGAAAAGTAGATTTCAAGAACTCCAAACATTCGGAAGTATATTTGGATTTTTAATGAGTTCAACAACATTGAAGTCATTGGATCGAACTGAATTAAAAGAATGTTGTACAAAATTTGCAGAAACCTTCTCTCTAGATGGTTCATCTGATGTTGAGTTAAATGATCTAATTTCTGAGTTAAGTGTTATGCAATTGACTTTATCAGATAAACCAATGTCTGCTATGGAGATCTTTGAATTTGTCAGAGAAGCGGATTGTTATCCTAATATTTCTATTGCTTATCGGATTTTATTTACTATGCCTGTGACTGTGGCAACAGCTGAAAGAAGCTTTTCAAAGTTGAAATTGTTGAAGAATCATTTAAGGTCAACAATGTCTCAAGAGAGGTTTAAACGGTTTGACAACTTTATGTATTGAGAAGAAATTATTGGATGAGATTGACATCAATACCATCATCAATGATTTCGTATCTAGAAATGTTAGTAGAAAATTTTAAGGTAATATCTATAAACTCTTTGATATGAATTTTTCTTTAATACATAATGCATTTTAAGTGTTTGTTGGTAAAATTAGATATATATATATATATATATATATATATATATATATATATATGTGTGTGTGTGTGTGTGTGGATTTAAATTTAGATATTTATATTAGGGCCCCTATTTCTAGTTTCGCCCCGGACCGCTAAAATCCCAGGACCGGCCCTGGCCAGAGGCAGTAGTGCCGGACCACCAGTTGTTGGGTTTTTGGTTTTTCGTCTACACTCTTCAGGAGACCTATTTGAAGCGAGGCGTCGGAGGCAAGTGCCAACTGCCGAGTAGGATTTGGTGCAAGTGCGTTGTTGTTACCTGATATTATTTGTTTGGGGTTGGGCAGCTAAGGACTAATCACTAATGGGGTTGGGCCACTAAGGATTGATCACCGATGGGCTAGGAGTTGTGTGGATAGTTGGGCTAAAACTGAAATGGATGGGAGGGAGAGTGGGAATGCTAGAGCCTGCTAGATTTAGCCTCGGCTGGGCCATAAGTCTCAAGCTGAACCATTGATTCATGTATTTTAGTGAGCCTATGCAAGAGAGGATACTATACTATTAATAAAATTTCTAAGCCTTGGGTTATAGCCCATTAAGCCCGAGGTCTGGATCCGCCCTTGCTTGACGGAGGTGTTTCCTCTGGCACCACTAGCCCAATTGCGACGAGCTCGAACTGCGGCACCGCACGGAGCGCGTCAGGCTCCGGTGTGTCGAACGTGTTCACCAGCACCTTGGGCTTGTGCTCATCAAGCGCCGAGAAGAGACCACGCACCAGTTCGAGAACTATGTGGTAGATGTTGTCCGGCAAGGTTATGGACACGAGGGACGGGAGCACGTCGGACTTGAGCGGCGGGAGCCCTAGCAGGTGGACGGTGGCGCCGGGGTCGGGGTCGTTCGTTCAGGAGGTGAGGGCGGCGTCGTGGCCGTGGAAGTAGTGGTAGTACACGGCGAACACGGTGGCCGGCTGGATCCACTAGAGCGCCGCGGGGATGCCATGTGTGCGCGCGACGTCGGGGACCCACCCCGCGAGGGAAGTGTACACAATACAGGTCACGGGCCAGCCGCGCGCGGCGAGGCGGTCGACGATGGCGGAGAGCGTCTCGCGACCGACGGCGGGCGCCCGCTCGTTGTACGAGTCCTTGCCGTGCACGTCCGGCTTGAACCCCTCGTCAAAGCCGTCGGAGAAGGGGACGTAAAACACGCCCGCGCCGTCGACGGTCTCCTCATCGGGGGACGCCAGGGACAGGAGCATGAGGCGGTGGCCGGAGACGGCGGTGGAGAACGTGAGACGCGCTTCCGGCATCAAGGCCATCACGCTGGCGGCGAGGCGGCGCGCCGGGTTGATGTGGCCCTGCGGTGGGCTGGTCACGAACAAGAAGTGCTGCGCTTGCATAGGAGAGCTCCCCATTGAATTTGGAAGTGTACAGGATTTGAGTGAGCTTCGAGCTTACCAGAAGTTCATGTATGCATTTGATTTTAGGTATTGGGCACACTGGGCTATACTGATAATTTTTATGAAATTATCAGTCACATGAAAACTTATTTATGAAATCATTTGATTTTCTGACCTTGCAACCCGTTTGGAGATTCATGTTCCAGGCCGGCGTCTTCCTTGCCTCCACTAGACAGACCCCTTTTCTTTTGGAGAATCCTATAGTTATATGCATTTCATCAAGGCATCAACTGTTGATGACTTGATCAGATACATATCGTTGCAATATTGCTGAACGTGGAGGTAGTAACTCTGTATGTGATATTTCGGCCTTTGCTTTGCTGTCTGCATTAAAATGTCGATTGTTTCAGCTTACAGCCGCTGGTGGTTTTAAACTCAACATTACAACATGGTATGACGGTAATACTCGTACTAACTAAACTTCCCGAAGATCATTAAAATTCTAAGCCGCCAGAGACCAAGCCCATCTTGCCCTCAGCATGTCCTTTTCTCCCACTAAATCAGAATGCAACATGTCAAACCAAATGCGCCATATGCACTACCACATCATCTTCTAAAGCAAAGAAGTTGAGGAGAATAGTGGCACTTGATTGCAATTGCATCACCTAAATTAAATCGATCCCGTACTGTGTTAGAGACAGACAGACAGTAGGGTTTCTACCACTCGCAGTATCTGCTCGTGCTCGTTTAATTTCCCTAGCTCCATGTAGATTCGCATGTGCAAATAGTTCAACCAATTCATCAATAGCTCTTGCCTCTTGTCCACACAATCTATGTGGAGAGTGGGCAGAACACAGATTTTTGGCACGACGAGTGGAGGTGGCTATTAGGGCTGTAAAAAAAGCTCGAGGCTTGCTCGAGCTTGGCTCGCTCTAAACTCGATTCGAGTTTGGCTCGAGCTCCAAACGAACCGAATTCGAGCTTCATCTTAAGCTCGCGAGCTTTAACGAGCCGAACTCGAATAGCTCGCGAGCTTAAGATTTTTTTACCCTCCCCAATTCCCCCACACCCCCTCCCGCCTCTCCTCTCAAAATCCACCACTCCATCCCAGATTCCCAGGCGCTGGTAGGGGCGCGGGCCACACCAGGCCCCCTCCCTCCTCTCCCCTACCCCTACCCGCCTCACGCCCGTGCCCGGTTGCCCTCGTCGCCGCCTCCCGCCCCCCCCCCTCCCGCCGCCCCGCCCCCCCGCCCCGCCGCCGCCCCACCCGTCCCCTCGCCGCCTCCCGCGCCCCGCCCCGCCGCGCGCCTCCTCTCCCCGCCTCCCTCCCCGCCGCCCGTGCCCCCCACGCCCCGCCGCGCCGCCCCACCTCATCGCCCCTCCCCGTCCCCTCGCCGCCCCGCCGCCTCTCTCCCCCCCCGCCGCCGCCTCCCCTCTCGCCCCACGCCGCCTCTTCACCCCGCCGCCCCCCATCCCCTTTCTCTCTCCACCACCCCGTCCCCTCCTCACTCCTCCCCGCCCCTTCTCCCTCCCGTCCCTTCCTATTCCCGCCGCCGCCTCGCCCCTCCTCGCCCCGCCGCCGCCTCGCCCGGCCGCCCGCCGCCTCCCCCGGCGCCTCCTCTCTTGCCGGCGCCGCCTCTCTCGACCGGATCCGGCCGCTGCAGCCGCGCAGTACTCCTCGCCCTCTTGAGTTTTGTCCTACCTCCTCTCCCTGGCGCCACCCTCCTCGACCGGATCCGCCGCCGCAGCCCGCAGGTACTCCCTCAGTCCCTCTCGAGTTTTGTCCTACACGAGCCTACACGAGCCCGAGCTCGAGCGAGCTCGAGTTTGGTCCGAGCCGAGCTCGAGCCCAGCTTAAAGTTCGATGTCGATCTTAGGCTCGCTCGAGCTCGGCTCGAGTTTCTACCGTGCTCGAGCTTGCTAGGTCAAGCTCGCTCGAGCTCGGCTCGTTTACAGCCCTAGTGGCTATTGGCCTGCCGGTCATCAATTCTCGCTGCACCATCGCGGCTGGATACATCGACTCCATTGACCGCCTCTTCTGCGCAGGGGTAGAATCCATCGTGCATCTGATCGAGATTATTGAAGTATAAATAAATTGTTTGTCTTTTTTCATAATCTTAAGTTTTTAGATGAATTAGTTAATACATGCAACTTAATATGGTATCAGAGATTAGAGATTTTAAGTTCAAGATCCGATTGATACAATTAAAAAATAATAATTACAGCCCACTTCTATTACACGTCTTAGGTCTAAGGAAGCCTATACGTGAGGAGGAGTGTTGAAGTATAAGTGAATTATCTACCTTTTCTTATCAACTTATCACTTAAAATTTTTAGATGAATTAACTGATACATATAACTCAATAGAGATCCAGAAGAGCCAAACGCTTTGATCGGCGTTGCATCCGGCATGAACCGGCCAACCCCTGCAGCGCAACGCAATTAACACTCCTCACCCTCTGGATCATTGGGAAAACTAGGCGCCTTGATAACATAAATATGCGAGGGACGGAGACCATCAAGAAGATCAAAGATCATCTCAACCTTTGGACAATCAGAGCGCCCTCCTAGCTGCTGTTAGAGCCACTTATCCGGTGGCGTAACACCATACCGGATGTTGGCAATTAGCCACTTTTAACTCTTTTGTTAAATCATGTAGCTAAATATAGAGTATTTTAGTGATAAATAATTAACATGATTAATTTATGCTAAATAATTGATGATGTTACTTACTGTTACTTGAAACATGTCAAGTGTGTGGACTGATATTGGTCAAGTTGGAGAGAACTTGTGCCGGAAAAATGTTCTTTGGTCTTTATATGTACAGATTGGGCGTGAAGACGATCATGGTTGATGATGAGGACGACTGGGACTAGAAGGGAAAATCTGAGGTCTAGACGGTCAAGAATGTTATGAGGTAGTCGGGCTCATGTTAGAACATGTGGAGATCGAAGGTGGATGGTGCGTGGAGAAGATACATGAGGTACAGTCCTGAAGTCTTCAACACATGACGAGTTGAAAAGATTGGAATTTTGAAAAACCCATATTGGAAAGGGTTTCGGATCCTTTATTTGTTGGAATTGGATTAGAACTTGTGGGTTTAGGATAAACCTAGTGTTATAGTAATCTTGTTTTCGTATCCGAGTTCGTATACGCGTACGCGTTCTTACCGTGAATACGTATACGAGTTAGTATACGAGTCCGTTGACGTGTGTACGTGAGTTGAGTTTGAGTCCGTTTCGTGAGAGTTTTTGGATCCGTGTCCGAGTATGTGTCTTAGGCGTGAGGATATATATGTGCAAGGGTATTGTACGGGGTGTGTAAGGCAATGAAAGAAGCCAAACGTGAGAGAGAAGTTGAGAAAGAAATAAAGGAGAGAGGGGAGCAGTTTGGCTAGATCTTTTGTGCTGCCTCTTGCACATCACGAGAAGACTCCACAGGAGGGGCATCACGTCGTTGTCCATCGCGTTGGTCACGTCCAGAGAAGAGCAAGCACGAGAGCGTCTCTCGCGTACAGCGGCCAGGCGGGTCATATCGACGTGAGTCTCGTTGAGGGCAGAACTAGTCGAGCGACGTGATTCAAGAGCAAAGAATTAAGGAAAAAGTGTAACACCTAGATTTTAAATCATAGACTATAAATAAAGATGTGGTTATGAGTAATCCCGAGTGACTTTTTATATGCTAATTTCATGCTAGAATTTTGAGAAGTGTCCAAAAAACACTTTATAGCCGCAAACATGATCTAGCAATAAAATCCAGATTGATTCCCAATAAATCGGCGGCGGCGCATCAGGTTTCGGGTTGTTCGTCCCGACTGCATGCGTCAGATTCTTCCGTGCGTTGCATTTTGATTCGGTCGACACAGCATAGCAAACACGGCCGCAAGATTTCCGTCGAGGTCGAGGTAATGGACTAATCCACCGCTTGCCTCCACGCGTTAGACGGCATCTGGTGAGGGCGCACGTAGGAGCCAGCCCGTCGCCGACAACTGAAGCGCCGGGTTCCAAAATGCATGTTCGAGCGATTGCCCCCGTGCGCCCGGTGTGCACGAAAAACTCCGTCGCATGGCTCGGGTACCAGCCTCGGTGGTTTCCTGCGTGTGGTGAGCATTTGCTTGTTGCGCATCAAGTTTACCACCACTTGGCAACGTGAGGAGAACAGGTTGCTCTGCTATTTGTTGGACCAAGAGAAGCACTTGGAGTTCATTCATCTCTCGGTAAAGCTTTCATTGATCTCAGTGGTGATTGAAGTATGGCTATGACAAGTCGTCATAAGTTAATCAAGTATTCATTAATTAAGTAAGGTTAATTAAAAAAAGGTTCCGCTGTACCATCGATGATTCTACACCTTCCTTTATATCCCCGAAGCAGCCGCGTGCAGCTTATCCCTGCTATGTGCTACTCTTCCTGAAGCAGTGGAAATGTTCAGGTGGGACTTCACTTAACCCACCGTTGAGCCTTGAAAAAAAATGGCTTGTAAAAGTCTGGTTTGCAAGGAGGGAGCATCTGCGATGGTGAGAGCCGGAGCGGCCAGTGAGCCTTTACAATGGCCTCCTCTCTGTATTTTTAGGGTGAAATAACATGCGACATACCAGAAATGCACTTATTTCATCAGCACTAAAGGTTGCCGAACATACGAAAATACTCGCCAGCTTTCCCTGAATCTTATTTCTCGATCCAAAGAGACAGCCTTACCTGAAGTACACGACAATAAGATCTAGGAAATTGATCAGCGCTGATCGAACAGAGAAGAATTTTCCATGTCGCACTTTGAAGTCCAGCTTCAAATGGGTCAAACATAAAAAAGAAAATTTCTCACATTCAGACATTCTTTCGTTTGATCTCTTTAATTCTTTATGATTGATGTATGCAACCACTTATCATGTGTCATGTGTCTTTGTTTGGAAGAGGTCTTATGTAACATCACAAAATTTGGATGTTTGAAAATATAAAAATTTTAAAACTTTTTAATGTGTTTTGGTGTTACTTGAATTTTCTGGTTTTTATTCAAGAATCTTGATTGGATTTTGTGTCAATCAAATCAATTAATAAAAAGAAAACCAAAATTTAGGATTCAAAGATACACAGCCGAAAAAGTAGAATTAAAAGGAAATTTGAATTTGAAAAGATGATTCGTAATTTAAACAAGGAGAATTTAAATTGAAATGAAAGTTGAATTGAGCATCTCTTCAAATTTTGGGTAGAATTGGAATTCAAATTGAAATCCAAAACAAAACTTTAGAAATCAAAAACAAAATCCAAAACGGCAAGTGGCTGACCCAACTCCCTCTTGGCCAAAACTGGCTTGGCCCATTCCACCCTCTTTTTCTGTCTCTCGCTTGCCCCTGCTTTGGCTGCACCCCAACCTGCGCGTGCACGGTTGTGCCTACGTTAGCACCTCGCATCACCCCGGCTATCGCTAACGCTGGAAACCCATGCGCCCCGACCACACTGTCAGGTCATTGCGTAAGCCACGCTGATGCAGATCTTGGGAACCCATCAAGCAGTCCGCGCATGCCTCACCACATGTGCCCTGCTCAATCTGCCATCTTGTCGGTCGCGCCCACGTCGCCCATGCATTGCACCTATGCCGCCGCATTGCTCATGCCATCCTCGGCCGCTGTGCCACCTCATGCGCATGCAAGCCTGAGCGTCCCTCCGCTCAGGCTATAAAAGCCATCAAGCCCCCTTGCTTCCGCACTCCTCCTCCTTCCCTTCCATGCCTCCCCATTAATCGCTCGAATCCGGAGCCGAGCTCGCCGATCATGTCGCCGTGCCCCATCGTGCACCACCTCCCTCTCTGGCGAGCCCCTCTCCTCCCCTTCCGCATCAAATTAATGTCATGCACTCCTCTTCACTTCCCCTCATGCAATCAGATTTTCTTCCCAGGCAGCTCACCGACACCATCATCTTCCTCATCTCCGGTTGGAATCACCTCCCGCACCGCCATTCCCTCCTTAGTAAGCCTACATCCAATTCCCTCCTGCTAGAGCTTCCCTAAAGCTCCCTCTCATGATCCCCACCTTCAATTTGGTCAATCGACCAGTCTAGCTCGTCATAGCCATTGAAGTCGCTGCGCCGCCTTGGGTCACCACTGCCGGACCACTTTGAGCCTCCCCATACCTTGTCGACATCTCTAGTGAGTCTCCCATGTCCCATAGATATTCATTGTATCATAAATTTGCTCGCCACGCCGTCGCTAGCACTGTTGCCATGATGGTCGAGCCATTGCCACCGCCACAGAATCTCACCACTGGCCACACCACCACCGTGCATAGGGGCGCAAAGGTAAAATGGGTTGCTGGCGATCGCCGTCACTTGCCTCGTCGGTGATGAGTACAGTAATGTCGCCACCTCTATGAGCTGAGAGAAGTAATGTAGCAATGCAATTAGCACTAATTATGTCATTATCCCATAATTAGGTTAGTTTAATGGTATCCATTAATTTAGGTTAATGATTCAATGACATCTGAGCCCAAATCATTAGGAAACCTATTTAAAGCTAGTTTTAAACCTTGAGTCACCGACATATGGGCCCACTTAACTATGCCTTCCCCCCATTCACTCATGTCATTTCTTTAAAGAAAATAATTCAAAAAGAAATTAAAAACCCTAAGGGCCCTACCTATCAACCACTTATATCATTCTCTTAAGGAAAATAATTTTAAAAGAAATTTAAAACCTTAAGGGCCCTACCTGTCAACCTCTCGCAGATTTTGCAATATTAAATTAAATAAAAAAATAAATTAAAATTTTGATTTAAAATTTTCCTATGTTTATTTTGGGAAATTTTCCTGATTTAAAATTTGAAAGGCCCATTCTCACTCGTTTTAAATCTAAATTGAGTTAAAGCTGTTTCTAAATTCATATAAATTCAAGATATTTCTAACAATGGTAAAATCATGAAATTTGGAGTTCATTTTATTAAAGGTTATGCTAAAATATAATTATGTATATATATAGGGTGTCATTAATATTTATTTTAGAATTCAAATACTAATTAAAGACACTGTTATAATATAAATTTGCATAATTAAAAAGACATTAAAAATCATTACTATGCCATTAGGACTTGATTTAAGATACCAATTCAAATAAGGAGGATGTTAGAATATAGCTATGAAGAATATCTAATACTAATGTGCTCTAGGCCATAAATAGTTCCTTTGCAACACAATATATGGAGTAATGGGTGTCCCAGCTTGCCGATATAATTAGATTTCACATCAAAGTTAGTTAGTATTAGATATTACTTAAAGTAAATTGCTGAAGCAGTTGTGCATCGATTATGGCTCGTAGATTCATCAAAAGTTAAAACCCTAAGATTAATTAATTATCAACTAAAGTCTATGAGCAAGTAATGGCCTAACTAAAAATATATGTTAATTAGTTGTTAGTTGTATAACATGCCAGTCACTCAGGTGCGTCTTTTGTATAAAATATTATAGAAATTAAATAACTATTGATCCCATATTTTAGTTAATTATTGAATTGATCATTCGATTAATTGGCAATTAAACCTCAAACAATAATATGTCATAAACTTCCTAGAAATGTAAAATCTAATATTAATATGATCAATTAAAATATATCTATCGCATGTAGAGATCGCGCTGTGATCCTTAGGTAATATTATTTGGTAAATACTGCCCAATACACCATGTAGACCCGCAGATATGTCCATAGGTCTTACCTAACTCATGGAAATTCCTTAATAAAAAGAAAATAATAAAAAATTATTAATTTAGATCTAAGCAATAGTATCCATCAGTCAACTAGGCCTAACCGCTTTTGAATTCGGAATGGGATATTCCCATGAATATTCCTTCATTCTTCTTGATCCTGACAAGTTTCTTCCCAACCTTTTCCCATTCGCTCAAACTTCGTTTGACCCTATTTACATCCTGACCCATTAAACTGTCTCATATCATCAACTTAATCATAGTAAAATTTAGTTGAGTTTATTTATATTTATTTGGATTTTTGGAGTTCTTTGGATTTATTTGGATTCGGTTATTTTTTGCGTAATTAGAATTTGGAGTCTCAAAGGAGCAACAGTTCGAGCAAGATCAAGATTTAAATAAAGACAAAGATTAAGACTTTTAGCAAGGATAAGACCGGAAATAAATTGAGCGAGACAAGCCATCACTTTGATCATATTGCACCTACCTTTTGAGTGCAAATTATTTTATTTGAAATTATCAAATTGCATGCCTTACATTGATTAAAGTTACATTGTCAATAGATTGTAGCTAATGCCTTAATGCAACTCGCATTATTAAATTCCATTCTTTGACATTAGACATAATTTATAAGACCGGTATGACAATAGAGGGAGGATGAGTGATGCTTTCAAATTTTCTCTAAGTATTCACCGATTCTTCACTCCAATAGCTATGAGAAGCTATGAAGATCAAGAAACCCAAAATCTAAAAATTCATGGGAATCCATAAAAGATGAATAAAATTGATATATTACTACTTGAAGATAAAGGTTTTACAATCACTCCACTTAGAGGATAAGAGAGCACACCGCATCACTCACACTTTTCAAACCCTAACCCTAGAACATTTGGCTTCAATAGCAAAGGTTGGATGGTTAACTAGCAAGCCTCCATCCAACCCATTAAATAGATAGGCAATCAGTACTTATATAACCCTAATGGATACTATCCACTTAGCACATATGGAAAAAAACCCGTTAACCCCACACAACATGGGTTTTACTCACATAGTATACTTATGCATGTTTTTCAAAGCACATAATCCTGAAATCACCAAGTCCTTAGCCTTAGATCCACTTGATCACCTCAGCTTCTCCTTGACCTAAACTGTTTTCTTAAGCGCCGTAGTTTTCATCCAAGATAGTATTCAATATTTTGATCAACTTACCAAAATACCTTTTTTTGACCTAGTTTTCATCTTCCATTGCAAGCAATCACCATGCTTGCCACGTATAGTTGCACCACTGGCTTGCTATGCATCGTCAAGTTTCTCCCATTCCAATTTCATTAGACCACGTCTCAGTTGGATCGACCAAGCCATATGGTGCAACCAATTGCTTGAACTTCCTTTCAATATTTTTCACGTTCCTTGTACCATGCTCGAGCTAAGGTATCTCACCCGACATCCTTGATCATTCTAGGCCTCAGCTCCTCCATGAGTGTAGCCCTGATCCTCGTTGTTGACCATAGTTGACTCCACGCGACCCTGCACATCCAAAGACCAAGAAATTGTTTTTGGGTACCAGTTCTTCATAACTTGATCCACGTTAGATATAACATGCATCATGCAATATATATGCACTTACCAAAGTCAAACCAAATCATCACATGGTTCAATTTCTCAAAAACCACAATTCAGCCAAAATGAAAAATGCTTCTACTAATCAGATGGCTATGACTACAACAAAACTGAAAACTTATTTTTTTTTTTGCAAAATTCAAATATCAAAACCTCCAATATGATAATGGTTCATCACAACAAAAACTTAGACCTTCTTACATGGTCCTTCATATTCGCTTGTCGCCCTAGAGTAAATGGTATACATACTAGTTGATAAGTTCGTATCTAAATGTCATGCTTGGCCTTGGTTAAATATATGTGAGTATTAAGTTGCATCGACTTTATTTCAAACATGAAAACTTGGTTTGGGCAACCGCTAGAGGGAAATAGCTGGTATTTAAATTAGAAAGGATATTTTAGAATCCAAAACCCTAAACTTGCTTTATACCTGGGCGGATGATAAGTAGAGCTGGTATGGTGGGAGCACGAGAGTGTAGTTTGTGCCAGAACTACCTAGGTAATTCTAAGAACTAAATCTTATGATGATCTCCTAAGGTAAAATAGTGCAAACATAAATTTATAATAGCTATGATCTAGCCAAGTAATTTGCATTGACCCAGTGCTGGATGCGCCATCCGGTGGAACACGGGCAAAGAGTAATGGAGGGAGACCTTTGACATGATGGCATAAGAGGGGGCTTCCGGAGCATATGGACAGAATCCCACGATAGTAGAAACCTTAGCGGGTGTAGCCACATTGGGAAGATGCATTATAAAGGCCTTGTGGTGACCATCTAAGCCTCGTGCCAAAGGTAGTGTGGCGGCAGAATAAGTTGGGCATTTCTTGTAGGTAAAGTGTGCGACCTCTGTATAGTGAAAACTATTCGAATAGCCATATCCACGGTCAAAGGGGCATGTGAACTTACTTGAGTTAGTGCCTATTTTACATAAGAATCTTTGTAGTTAGGATGAAAAACTGGAGGGGTGGTTAGAACCCTTACTTTGATTTCCCTTGGGAGGATAGAACACAGTGAATATAATAGGTGGATAAAACCCTAGAAATGAAAAATAGCATACGGTGGATAGAACAATGCTCTGTAAAAGGTGAATGGAACATTCGCTACAATTATTATTGCATACTTTTATGCTCTTTAAAACATGGCTTAGTTAAAATGCTAAGTCTTAGGCTTTTATTTATTGTATTTCACTAGTGGCTTTCAGCAAAATAAAGAACCTTAAACCTTCTTTTACCGGCTTTGCATCTATTATAATTGCATTATATGTGGTGACTTGCTGAGTACCTTTGCACTTACTTTTGCTCAATTACTATAATTTAGTAAGTAAGAAGGAGAAAGAAAAGCCCTGTGGTCGTCTAAAGGTGCTGACAAGACTGGAATATGAAGAGGTAAAGAACTAGGTCACAAGCCCCAATAGAATGCCTGTGGGTATATCCTGAGGGTTTCACCTGTGTGATGTTTCCGTTTTCACTGTTGTTCTCTAAAGATTTCGGCCTAATCTGTCCGTGTGTAAGTTAAAGACAGTTATGTCTATTTATGTATTGTCCACTACTGTTGTATACTTTTGCGAGATATATGTTTAATGTTCAACAATGTATTTATGTGC
This sequence comes from Dendrocalamus sinicus, assembly GCA_036346575.1. Lineage (NCBI taxonomy): Eukaryota > Viridiplantae > Streptophyta > Magnoliopsida > Poales > Poaceae > Dendrocalamus > Dendrocalamus sinicus. The sequence continues at coordinate 31,739,304 of CM070656.1, read as the reverse complement.
ACTATCTACTGATCCAGCGAATAGTAGGTGAAATTATAGAGGATTCTGGATGTAAATTTGGGGTCCGACATCTTACTAAATGGATATAAGACCAAAGTCCTGTGGTTTTTTTTTCGCAATGCAGATGTGGATGTAATAGTCATGTATTGATCTTCTTTAAATCAGGTTCGTCGACGGCAGCAAGAAAAATTAATTAATCTTGCAACAATGCGGACAATTTGCCCGGCCGATACAGATTGAGAGGTGATTTGGATCAGGCTCGTCGACGGCAGCAAGAAAAATTAATAGCTGCGATCAACATGGCTTATGAATAGTGCTCATGGCTTATTTGGCACTATTCATAAGTTTTGTTTTTTCTGAATTTTTGGCTTTTTGTTGAGCTTTTTTACCGGTTCTTTTTTTTTCCGTATTTGTTTGTATTATACGTAATGGGCTAACATATTTTTTTTATTTTTAAAATTTTTTAAATTTAATTATGCTAAATAAGTCTCTGTCAGTTACAGTGCTTTTTTCAATCAGCTACAGTATTTTCAGCCATAAGCCACGAGCTTTTCAGCCGAACCGATCACCCCCATTGCAACAACGCGGACAGTTTGGCCGGTGACAATCTCACACAGAGCAATTCAAATGCATGTAAAGGTCTTACCGAAATTGCCTATGCAGTTCTATATGTATAACCCTCGCTAAGTCATAATCATAAGAACTTGATCCAATGACGAACAGTTCGAGGCCAATGGCGAGCCCTCCTTGGCAGCAGCACTTCCTGTTCGTGAGCGACCCGATGCAGAGCCACATCAACCCGGCGCGGCGCCTCGCCGCCCGCGTTGCGGCGGCGATGCCCAACGCGCGTGTCACCTTCTCCACCGCCGTCTCCGGCCACCGCCTCATGTTCCCGCACCTCACGTCCCTCGACGGCGAGGTCGTCCAGGGCGTCGTCTCCTACATCCCTTACTCCGACGGCTTCGACGGCGGGTTCAAGCCGGAGGTGCACGGCGTGGGCTCGTACAGGGCGCGCGCGCGCGCCGTCGGGTCCGAGACGCTCTCCGCCATCATCGCCCGCCTTGCCGGCCGCGGCCACCCCGTGACGCGCATCGTGTACACCGTGCTCTTGGGGTGGGTCCCCGACGTCGCGCGCACGCACGGCGTCCCGGCGGCGCTCTACTGGGTCAAGCCGGCCACCGTGTTCGCCGTGTACTACCACTACTTCCACGGCCACGGCGCGCTCCTCGCCTCCTGCGCGAACGAGCCGGACCCCGACGCCGTCGTCCGCCTGCCCGGGCTCTCGCCGCTCAAGCGCGATGCCCTCCCGTCCTTCGCGTCCATGGCCTCGCCAGGGAACCGCCACTACCTAGCGCTCGACATGTTGCGCGATCTCTTCTTGGCGCTCGACGAGCACAGGCCGACGGTGCTCGTGGACACGTTCGACGCGTTGGAGCCCGACGCGCTCCGCTCGGTGCCGCAGCTCGACCTTGTCGCCGTCGGCCCGGTGGTGGCGGAGGAGCCGTACAGGCCATGCATGGACTTGTTCCAGCCCGACGACGCGAACGGGTACATGGAGTGGCTGGACACGAAGCCCGCGCGCTCCGTGGTGTACGTGTCGTTCGGGACCATCCTCTCGGCGAGCAAGCGGCAGGAGGAGGAGATGAGGCGCGGCCTGGAGGCCACCGGCCACCCGTACCTATGGGTGGCGCGCAAGAGCAGCAACGGAGGCGGTACGCGGGGGATGGTGGTTGAGTGGTGCAACCAGGTGAGGGTGCTGTCGCACCCCGGCGTGGGGTGCTTCGTGACGCACTGCCGGTGGGACTCGACGCTGGAGAGCATCACCCGCGGCGTGCCGATGGTGGCCATGCCTAGGTGGGCCGACCAGCCGACGGTGGCGGCGCTGGTGGAAGCATCGCTGGGCGTCGGCGTGCGCGCGCGGGTGGACGGCGAGGGGGTGGTCGAGCGGGGCGAGCTCCAGCGGTGCGTGGAGATGGTCATGGGAGGTACCGACGGCGTGGCGGCGGTGAGGGCGCGGGCGGAGCGCTGGGGGGAGCGGGCCAAGGAGGCGGTCTCCCGCGTCGGGACGTCGGAGAGGAATCTCCGAGTGTTTGCGTCCGGGCTGTGAAGGACGTGCCGGTAATGCTACGTTGGTGGCTTGCATGCATGGTGCGCACGCGACCAAAATAATCCCGGTAATCCTACCATGGGCGATGACACGTATCAAGTTTGCTTCTAAGAAATAAAAACTCCTTTCGTTATTAACAGTGATGACAGCAATGGACAACAACTTTGTATTTCTTTACTATATTATGGCCCCGTTTGGCACAGCTCCACCACCAGCTCCTTGGAGCTGTTTGGAGCTGTTTGGAGCTGTTTTGTACCAAACGGGGCAAAGCAAAATAGCTCCACCCAAGGAGTTCCTTAAAACCTGGTGAGACAAAAGTAGCTCCACCCAAGGAGCTGAAAAAAGTAGCTTCTCCCGGCTCCACTTGTGAAGTCAAAAAAAACAGCTCCACTTGTGAAGTGGAGCCGTGCCAAACGGGACCTATATCGGCTTCCGCAGACTCATCGATTTCAGGCTATGTTTCGGTTAGGTTCCGGTGGTGACCGTGGTACGGACTACGGAGAACAAACGACAGCTTTCTTTAAAAAAAATAAAGAACCATATAACATAACACAGAAAATGCTAATATACCTCAACTATTTAAAAATGTGAGTTGGTAGTCGTCGGTCCATTCTCCCTCCTCTCTTCTCAGCCATCCGATCAAAGATCAGCCATCCAGATCCGCACGTAGGTAGTTCTTCCGCTCCTCGTTGAAAAGGTTGAGCCGACGCATGGGTCACGCTCCTCCTCTTTTCTTCCCTGCATCCTTCGTCTCCTGCAACCACTCCACCTCTTACAACCACCGCCTCCTTCTCTTCCCCGAACTGTCGTGCTGCGCCTCCTCCTCCTCAGTGTCGCCACCAATTCCTTCTCCGCGCGGCAACGTCTGATAGTAGTTCCCCAACTTCTCCCAACAGCGTCGCATCCCCCTGTCGTCGACTCCCCAACACATTCGCCCGCCTCCTCCTCTCTCCATCTGCCCGTCGTCGCCTCCTCACCTCCACCTCCCGCAACCATCGCCTCCTCGTCCTCCTCAACACCACCACCAATTCCTTTTCCACATGACAGGTCACAGTCCCCCAACTTCCCCTAGCAGCACCGCATCTCCCCGTCACCGCCTCCCCAACACATTCACCCACCGCCTCTTCTCCCCATCTGCTCACCGCCGCCTCCCCACCTTCACCTCTCGCAACTGCTACCTCCTTCTTTCCCCCAAACCCTCGTGTCGCGCCTCCTCCTCCTTGGCACCGCCACCAATTCTATCTCCCATCGCCCCTCCAACCAACAACACGACGCTCGGCGACAGCGGCCGGTGGATCGGAGAGAAGGGCGCTCGACGACAGCGGCCGGTGGATCAGAGAGAAGGGCACTCGACAATAGCAGTGGTGGCTTCTTCTTCCTACGCCCATCCATGTGGCTCTCGCCCTGCCGCCATCGCTCAGCGGTCGCTCACCCGGTGAGCCTCTCTACCTCCTCCTGCTCTTCACTCGGAGCCTGTCACGCTGTCTGGCGATTTTGATCTCCCAAGCTGGTGGTCGAAGTTGATGCCATGATCAAAGGGGGTTGAGGTCGAGGGGTCGTAGCCGAAGTCGAGGGGCCGTGGTCAAAGTCGAAGCCGTGGTCGAATGGAGCTGTGGCCGAAGTCGAAGATTAGTGGTTGAAGTCGAAGCCGTGGTTAAAGGGGCAGTGGTTGAAGTCAAAGGACCGTGATCGAAGTCAAGCCGTGGTTGAAGTTGAAGGGTCGTGGTCGATGTCCAAGCCATGGTCAAAGGGGACAGTGGTCGAAGGGAGCAATGGTCGAAGTAGAAGGGCCATGGACGAAGTCGATCCATGGTCGAAGTCAAAGGGTCGTAGTCGAAGTTAGGCCGTGGTCGAAGTCGAAGGGTCATGGTCAAAGTCCAAACCATGGTCGAAGGGGATAGTGGTCGAAGGGGGCAGTGGTCGAAGTCGAAGGGTCATGGTCGAAGTCCAAGCCGTGGTCAAAGTCGAAGGGCTGTGGACGAAGTTGGTCCGTAGTCGAAGTCAAAGGGCTGTGGTCGTTGTCGGGGCTGTGGTCGAAGGGGCTATGGTTGAGGGGCTGTGGCCGAAGTGGAAGATCCGTGGTCGAAGTTGAAATTGTGGTCGAAGGGGGCAGTAGTCGAAGGGGGAAATGGTCGACGTCGAAGGGTCGTGGTCATTGAAGGGCCGTCGTCAAAGGGGACAGTGGTTGAAGTCAAAGCCGTGGTCGACGTCGAAGGGCCGTGGTCGAAGGGGACAGTGGTCGAAGGGGACGGTGGTCGAAGAGGAAAGTGGTCGACGTTGAAGGGTCATGGTCAAAGGGGACAGTGATCGAAGGGGGCAGTATTCGAAGTCAAATATCCGTGGTCAAAGTCGAAGCTGTGGTCGAAGGGGGTCGTAGTTGAAAGGGGAATTGGTCGACGTCGAAGGGCCATAGTCAAAGGGGACAGTGGTTGAAGAGGGAGATGGTCGAAGTAGGAGTGGTCAACGTCGAAGGGTCGTGGTCGTCAAAGGATCATGGTCGAAGGGGATAGTGGTCGAAGGGGGGCAGTGGTCGAAGTCGTAGATCTGTGGTTGAAATTGAAGATCTGTGGTTGAAGTCAAAGACGTGGTCAAAGGGGTCCGTGGTCGAAGGGGAAAGTGGTCAACGTTGAAGGGCCATGGTCGAAGGGGGCTGTGGTCGAAGTCGAAGATCCGTGGTCAAAGTTGAAGCCGTGGTCGAAGGGGGCCATGGTCGAAGGGGGAAGTGGTCGGCGTCGAAGGGCCGTGGTCGTTGAAGGGCCATGGTCGAAAGGGATAGTGGTCGAAGTCGAAGATCCGTAGTCGTCACCAAAGCCATGGTCAAAGAGGATAGTGGTTGACAACGAAGGGCCGTGGTCGAAGGGGACAGTGGTTGAAGGGAGCAGTGGTTACAGTCGAAGAGGGCAGTGTGATAGACCATGTGGAGGTGACCCCAGTTGTGTGATGAGTAATTGATATCTGTTTTAGGAAAGTCGAGTTTGGTTTGTGTGGTTCAGACCATGTCGTTGCGCAGTGCAATCGAGTTCGGTTGAACCTTGTCGAACTAGGTCGAACGTGCTTAAGTCGTTTATTTTTCATTTCGATCGGTTTGGGCTTTGAGTATTTCTTCTGATATTATTGTATGGTTACAATATTTCGAGCGGTGCTATGTGATTTGTTTCTTGTCTGTGATGGCTGCAGGACGTCGAGGTGGAGTCGTGGCGAGGCACGGGATGACCGGACTAGGCGCGGGCGGTGCCAAGGTCAGAACGGTCGAGGTGTGCCGAAGACGGCAAGGACTCGAGATGGCTGCGTGGTTTGGAGGGCAAGGAATAAGGAAGCTTCCTGGAAGGTGCGCGAGGGGCGTTTTGGTGAATACGCAAAGCTGCACTAAAGGAAGTGGATTGTGGATAAAGCGCCATGAGTTGTTGAGAGCTAATGAGTAAAGTGGGTTGTAAACCCATTAGTGGAGGCTATAAATAGAGATGTGCTCTCTTGTGCTAGGTGCAGATTTTTAGAGAGAGGAAATGAGAGAATAATTTGGAGAGATGATTTGAGAGAGTATGGGTTTGTCTCCTATGCATGTGTGCTATGAGTGCTTGTTTCTCAAGCATGTATGGGGACTTGCTTAGTGTAAGATTGAGAGAGAGAGAGAGATAGGCTATAGAACAAATCTTTGTAATCGCGTATGTCTCAGTCTCAGTTTATGAGAGCTGTTCTTACTTTCGGTCTATTCTATGTTATGTTTTCTTTTCTTGCCTGTACTCTCTGTTCTTGACTTTCTAGATTGAATCTTTAGTCGAGAAGCAGCAATTTAGTTTTGCTTTGAACTGAGAATATGATCAAGTTATCTTGACTGATGTATACTCGAGAGCAAACCTTGGTTGCAGTCTTCTTCTCAAGTCTTATTTCTGCTGTTTCTTCTTTGCTGTGATAGCACTCACTTCCAATCTTTGTCTTGAGCTTCTCGGCAGTAAGGCTAATTAAAAAAATTAACTGCAGCTCGGTTTTGCTTTTACTTGGGGCTGCTCCTCCCAGCCGAACTAGCATTAAAGTCTTGGTTCTTGCTCTCGGCCAGCACTGCAGTTTGTTTGTCTCTTGTCTTTCGGTTAGAAAGAGTTGCTCTTTTGCAGTTTTGGCAGCGAACTGCAGTAAATATCATGTATTTTGGCCGGTTAGTTCAGGATTTTCTCTTGACCGAATAGTACTGCTTCTTGCCGATGCCTTTTGGTGTGATTTCCTCTGTTGGCTTTTTAAGTTTTGGCTATGTTTTCGGTTAAAGCATCAATTCACATTTCTTTTGGACAGCATCAGCTCTTTTCAGTTTCGGCCATTAAGTATTGCTACTTTTTAGTTTCCGAGTAGATGGTCTCTGTCATTTCTTTAAGTTTCTGTTGATTCATTCAGCTTGTTCACTTTTGGAGGCTTGGTCAGATCGAAGTGATGGTTTCATTTTAAGTCTTCTCGTGTTGATTCCTTGTGCTGAGATGGGCACCTTAGTTTGCTTTAAGTAGTGGTTTTTATGGGCCAAGAGAAGCAGCACAAAATGGGGGTTTTCTCTGCTAGTTTGTTGTGCATGCAGTAACTAGTTATGTGTGTTTGTAATCGGTTGAGTGTGCAGCCTGTGGTCGTTATTGTTTGAGCATTTCAGAGATTGCTGTAAGCTCTTTTTGGCAAGTTGTTGAGTTCTCTCGGGGTTTATTTTTTTTTTTAAAAAAAGGGCTCCATTCACCCCCCTCTGTCGCCGAGTTCGATCCAACACAGTGCTCAAAGTCGAAGGGGCAGTGGTTGAAGTCGCGATATGGTCGTAGTCTTAGTGCCCGTGGACGTGGTTGTAGCGGTCATGGTCGTAGTCGTAGCGCTAACCCAGAGGGCACCTGTTGGTTCATCCATAAACTCTGCCGCTACGAGTTCCCCCTCCAGTTGGACATCCCCGTCACCTACCTCTAGGTCACCCCCAAGATTGAGCCCCCCCACCCTCGACGGCAAGACCCACAAGGTGTAACATGCTTTTGGCCACGAGGTGTGATCGACGGCTTCCGATTTACGACCACGAGCACCGGTCGATGTGTTCTGACTTACGACCACGAGGTGTGGTCGATGTCTTCCGACTTACGACCACGAGTGCTGGTTGAAGTCAAAGATCCGTGGTCGAAGTCGAAGCTGTGGTCAAAGGGGGCCATGGTTGAAGGAGGAAGTGGTCGTCCTCGAAGGGTCGTGGTCGAAGTGGGCAGTGATCGAAGTCGAAGGGGGCAGTGGTCGAAGTCGGGGCCGTGGTCGAAGTCGACGCCGTGGTCGAAGTTGGGGCCATGGTTGAAGGGGGCCATGGTCGAAGGGGACCGTGGTCAACGTCAAAGGGCTATGGTCAAAGTCGGGACCGAGCAGACTAGTGTTGGTAGTCGGGCGACAGGGCACAAGTGCACCGAAGGCTTGCCAACATACAACCACCAACGATGGTCGACCGCTCCCAACCTACGATCACGCGTGATAGTCGACGGCTTCTAACTTACGACCACAAGGTGTGATCGACGACTGCCGATTTACGACCACGAACACTAGTTAATTTGTTTCGACTTATGACCATGAGGTGTGGTCGATGTCTTTTGACTTACGACCACGAGCGTTGGTCGATGTATTCTGACTTACGACCATAAGGTGTCCTCGATGGTTTCCGACTTATGACCACGAATGATGGTCGTCGGTTTCCGACGTACGACCACGAGCCATTGTTGAAGGCTCTCGATTTAGGACCACGATCGATTGTCGACCGCTGCCAACTTACGACCACCAGCGATGGTCGATCGCTCTTATCCTACGATCACACACGATGGTCGACGGCTTCTGACTTACGACGACGAGGTGTGCTCGAGTGTTCCTGACCTACGACCACGAGGTGTGGTCGATGTCTTCCGATTTATGACACGAGGTGTGTTGGAATAGTCCCACATGGATTATGGGAGAGGAGCAAGCACAACTTATAAGTGTGAGGGAGCCCCCATCCATTGGACTAGTCTTTTGGGGGGGGGGGGGAGAAGGCCCAATACCACTTATAATGTTGTTGCTCTGTTGCTCCGTGGGCTTAGTTGTGTTCAGCCCATTTAGACCTGTGGCACTCAGTTGGACCTAGGCATGCGGCCAGGGTCCAAAAAAGTGTAACAATTGGTATCAGAGCTCAGGTAACTAACATCTCCTTGGACCTCATGGTTGCAGAAATATCCAATCCATGTGTGAGGGGGAGATTGTTAGGAATAGTCCCACATGGATTGTGGGAGAGGAGCAAGCACAACTTATAAGTGTGAGGGAGCCCCCACCCATTGGACTAGTCTTTTGGGGAGAGAAGGCCCAGTACCACTTATAAGGTTGTTGCTCTGTTGCTCCGTGGGCTTAGTTGTGTTCAGCCCATTTAAACCTGTGGCACTCAGTTGGACCTAGGCATGCGGCTAGGGTCAAAAGTTGTAACAAGGTGTGATCGACGGCTTCCGACTTACTTGACGGATTTAAAAACTTTTAGAACATGTTTGTATGCATATTTTAAAATTTTTTACCACCCGTGAGTTTTAAAACATGTAATATGATAAATTTTAAAAATCCGTAGCAACACACGGGCATTCAACTAGTCCCTTAAAAAGAAGAAAATGTTGATCTAAATAAACAGACAGAAAAGACACAGTTGCAAACTATTCTTCTCCTTTTCATTGGCACAACTGTTCTATAGATAATGATTGTGGAATTGCAACTGTTCCAATGCTACTAGTACTTGCAACAGAAATCACATCAATTCCTACTTATTTCGAAAGACTCCAGCGCAGACTGTTAACATATACGCTGAAGTGCAGTAACCTAGGACTTTTGCTTCCTTGTGGCGATCAGCACAAGAAACGTAAGGCCCCAGTCGATAAATACGGCGTGCAATGTACACAGAGAAGCAGGTGGACATACCGTTGGGAGTCACGGAGTGTACAGCTTACCTCGGAAAGCACAAGGCCTGCCGCCGGAGCAAAATCTGATGCTTTTGCTTAAAAAGAGGGAGCAGTAAAGTAATTTTCTCAACACTACGGCATGAGGTAAACGAACTTCAGCAGCAGAAAACCGAAATGTCATTTGTTATTAGTCATTCCTTTGAAGAGAGTAGAACAAAAATACACGGCCACCATACAACTCTGCCTCTCAACGCAACACAATTCATTGCATCTTTCTCCAGTAGAACAGGAACTACCCAACCGTTTTTAAATAGCTAACACTACGGCGATTACCACTGTAGGAAGATAGGATTGGGGGCAATTGACCACACTCTCAATGGGAGAGGGGCGCCTGTATTTATAGGGCAGCTGCTGCTGCTATATATGGTAGTTTACGAATACAAGGATGCTATCTATGAATATGGTATGCAATCTCCTATTGCCTGATATATGCAATCTCCTATTGCCTAATATATCCAGGCTATTAATATACAATCTCCTATTGCCTAATACCCGCCCGCAGCCGAAGCGGGAGGTCCGCGGACGCATAGGCTGGTTCTGAAGTCTGTAAACAGTGGCGTTGGGAGCCCTTTTGTCATAATGTCGGCAAACTGGTGGGACGAGGGAACGTGAAGGACCCGAATCTTGCCCAGGGCCACCTTCTCACGCACGAAGTGAATGTCGATCTCGATGTGTTTCGTGCGCTTGTGGTGGACCGGATTGGCCGTCATGTAGACGGCGCTGACGTTGTCGCAGAAGACCACCGTAGCCTGGGGCAGCTGAATATGGAGCTCCTGAAGGACTTGTCGCAGCCAACAGCACTCGGCCACAACGTGGGCCACGGCACGATATTCTGCCTCAGCGCTAGAGCGGGATACCGTGGCCTGGCGTTTGGAGGACCAGGAGACCAGGTTGTCACCGAGATAGACACGTAACCTGGGTGGATCGCTCGAGTCGTGGCAGCCGCCCGATCGGCGTCGAGTATCTTGTCGGCGTCGAATGGGGCCGGCGCTGATGTGAAGACCGGAGGACAGCGTGCCCTTCACATAGCGCAGAATGCGCTTGATTAGCGCGCGATGGGGCTCCCTCGGGGCGTGCATGAAGAGGCACACTGCCGAATCGCGTAGGCCGGATCGGGGCGCGTCGGTCGGTCTTCGAGAGCCCTGCTAGGCTCTCGACTCGAGCCGCCCTTGTCGGCGCTTTGTCGCCGTCGTGGGCGGAGAGCTTGGCCTGAGTGTCAACAGGTGTTGTCGTAGGATGACACTCAGCCATGCCCGCCCGTTGGAGGAGATCAACAGCGTACTGTCGCTGCGACAGGAAGAGGCCGTCGGAGGAGCGGGTGACGGCGACGCCGAGGAAGTGGTGAAGAGCACCCAGGTCGGTCATGGCGAACTTGGACTGGAGTCGGGCCATGAGTTGGTGCAGAAGAGTGGAAGTCGAGGCGGTGAGGATGATGTCGTCGACGTAGAGTAGCAGGTAGGCGAGACTCGTCCCCTCTTTGAGAACAAAGAGGGACGTGTCGGAAGTGGAGGCGACGAAGCCGAGCTGGCGAAGGAAGGTCGCGAACCGCTGGTACCAAGCTCGCGGCGCTCCCGATCCGTCTGAGGACCTCGCAGAGGCGAGCGTGATCTGCGCGCGGTCGTCGAAGCCTCGTGGCCTGGCGATGAACCGTCTCGTTGAGGTGGCCGTGAAGAAAGGCGTTCTTCACGTCCAGCTGGTGGATTGGCCAGGCGCGGGAGGCGGCGATGCTGAGAACGGTCCGAATGGTGGCCTGTTTGACCACCGGACTGAAGGTCTCGTCGTAGTCGATGCCGTCCCGTTGAGAGAAGCCGCGGACCACCCAGCGGGCCTTGTGACGAGCGAGGGACCCATCGGCGTGGAACTTGTGCCGGAAAGTCCACTTGCCCGTCACAACGTTCACGCCAGGAGGGCGTGGAACCAGGCGCCAGGTGGCGTTGATGAGGAGTGCCTGGTATTCGTCCATCATGGCAGCCCGCCAGTTTGCGTCGGCCAGGGCGCTGCGGTAGTTTGCCGGTGGTAGGCGATGGTGAGGCGAGAGGTGGCGGCGAGCCTCGTAGTTCACGCGCGGAGGCGCGCCGCCCGTGCGCGTGAGTGGCGAGACGGGTCTTTGCCGCGACGCACTGGCCGAGGCGCCGTCTTCGCGGGTCGGTGATGGCGCAGTCTTGGCGAAGTCGTCGATCAGAGAACCGTGGGAACGAAACCACAGTAGGGCCAGGCGGGGGCACGTGACCACGCCCGCCCGGTGGTGGAGGAGCCGAGCTGGGGCTGGGGGGCACAGGGCCGCGCCCCCCAGGTAGTAGAAGGGCCGGCTCTGGCTCGTCGTCGGGGGGCGGCTGCGCAGCGTCCGAGGTGGACGGGGCAGCCGCGGTCGTCGAGGAGGGGCCTCCACCTGCAGGAACAGTAGAGCAAGGCACCGAAACCGAATCGTGGTCTAGGAGGAAATCTAGGGAGCGAGGGAGCGTGCAGGTGGTGGAAAAGGGAAAAACAGTCTCATCGAACACGACGTGGCGAGAGATGATGATGCGTTGGGTTGTTGGGTTAAGGCACCGATAGCCCTTATGAGAGGATGGGTAGCCGAGGAAGATGCATGCTGCGGAGCGAGGTGCAAGCTTGTGTGGGGAGGTAGCCTGTAGGTTTGGGTAGCATAGGCACCCAAAGACGCGAAGGTGGCTGTAGGTGGGTGGCTGGCCGTGAAGGCGAGTGAAGGGAACTTCATGTGCTATGGAGGAGGAGGGCGCTGTTGAGTAAGTAGCGGCGGCGGCGGGCCTCGGCCGGTATGTGGGTGGCATGGAGGCATGGAGCAGCATGGTGCGGATGGAGTTGTTGAGGGTGCGGATGATGCGTTCCGCCTTGCCGTTTTGAGAGGAAGTGTATGGGCAGGAGAGACGGAGAAGTGTTCCTCGGGCAGCGTGAAGAAGGTGGTGTTGTTGTGTTGACAAATTCGGTGCCGTTGTCGGTTTGGAAGCATTTGTGGGGAGGTTGAATTGGGTTTGTGCAAGAGCTGTGAGTTGGACTAGGTGTTGGTGGACCTCGGATTTGCGTCGAAGAGGAAAGACCCAACAATAGTGACTGTAATCATCCAAGCAGACTAGATAGTATGAGAGACCAGATATACTAGGGATGGGAGAGGTCCAAACATCACAGTGAATTATTTCAAATGGTGCATGAGTACAAGACTGAGAGGCACTGAAGGGTAGACGCGTGTGCTTGCCTAACTGACATGAATGGCAAGGGGAGCGGTCTACTTTATTACAGGAAACAACGTTTATTTTGTGTAGATGTTCTAGTGCGGCAGGGGCTGGGTGGCCGAGACGCTGGTGCCACAGGGTCGACGAGGCGGCCAGGAGAGCATGTGAGGAGGCGCCGGCGGTCGGGGGGATGGCAGGAATGGTGTAGAGGTCGCCGGTGCTATTGCAGCGATGAATCACGCGTCCCGTCTGGGTATCCTTGACAGAAAAGCCAAGAGCGTCAAATTCAAGTGAGCAGTGATTTTCACGGGTGAATTGACGAACGGATAAAAGATTGCGAACGAGGGATGGGGCGACGAGAATGTTGTTGAGGGAGAAGTTTCTTGGTGGTGGTGGTAGGATGGAGTGAACCTCTAGACGTGACCGAATGCTGGTGCCATTGCCTACTGTTATGGAGGAGGTGGAGGGAGGTAGGCGCTGGAGGAGCATACCGTCGGAGGACGTCATGTGGGACGAAGCGCCGGAGTCAACGACCCACGAGGGGCTGCCCTGGACAGCCATGTTCGCGAGGCGCAATGAGGCCGCCGAGTCCCATGCCGTCCGCCGGTGTTAGTGGAGGAGGCTCGACGGGGCGAACACCGTGTGCGCTGAGGAGGCGCCGAGCACCCCGTTGGCGTGGGGCGCCACCGCCACGTCGCGCTCGAGTGGGGTACGCGCGTCGCCGGGCGACACGTCTGCCGGTCGAGATCAAAACTCGAGTGGCGCTTCTTTATCGCGCCGAGTGTTGTCGCGGCGGCGCCGTTGCCGCCTGCTGCTGCTTTCTTCTTTCTTCTTCTTCTTTGGCGTCGGTGCGGGCATCACTTGCGGGCGCTGTGAAGGCGCGAAGAGGCGAGGCGCGCGGACCTTGTCCTCGTTCGTGAGACGCAGCTCCTTGAGGAGAAGTTGGTTCACAGCAGCGGTGAATGTGAGAGGCTCTGGCGCGCGATGTTGTCGGCGACGGATTGGTACTTCGTTGAGGCCGCGAGTAGGTTGAGGGCGAGGTTGGGCTCGGTGATGGTCCGCGGACGTCGTGAAGATTGTCGGCGCCTCCTTCATGCGCAAGCGATGCTGCGTCGATGGAGGAGTCCCCTTGGGTCATCGAGTGGAACTCGTGACTCGTGAAGATGGCACGGCGCCTTGTTGGCACAGTGCAGGCGGTGATGGCCGTCGAGTTGGCCGTGATCTGCGGTTGCCGGTCATGGCGAGGTTGAGAGCGGAGTCGGAGACGGTGCGAAGATCCACCGCGGATGCAGAGTCACCGCACCCATGCGTTGTCGGTGGGTGTAGGGAGACGACAGCGAGTGCGAGCGGCGAATTTGCCGCACATGGCGTGGAAGGTCGTGGACCATTTGGTGTAGTTGGAGGGTCGCGGCTCGAGGGTCATGGGGATGTGGGTTTCACATTGACCGAGCGTAGGGGCGGCAGGCGGGTTGGTGGCGTCGACCAAGGCCGAGAGGTGGCGGCAACCAAGGCCGGAGAGGTGGCGGCCATGGTGGCGCGATCACAGCGGGCGCAAGAGGGTGGGCGCGCTCGGTGAGAGCGGCACAAGTTGGGAAGGGAAGGGAGGGCCAAGATCAGATTGCTCTGATACCATGTAGGAAGATAGGATTGGGGCAATTGACCACACTCTCAATGGGAGAGGGGCTTTGTATTTATAGGGCAGTCTTTCGCTATATATGGTAGTTCTGAATACAATGATGCTATCTATGAATATGGTATGCAATCTCCTATTGCCTGATATATGCAATCTCCTATTGCCTAATATATCCAGGCTATTAATATACAATCTCCTATATGCAATCTCCTATTGCCTAATATATCCAGGCTATTAATATACAATCTCCTATTGCCTAATAACCACTCATTTTTGTTGGTGTAAAACTTTTTCCTAAATTTTCGATGGGCTACAAATAGTGATATCCCGGACAACCCAACAACAAATATGTCCAATAAAAGCTACAAATCGGAACAGGTTTATAAGAATTGAGCTTTATTCCTGGTGGTCTCTGACCTTCTTTCTCTTCCATTTGAGATGTATTTGGAGAGAGAGGCCAGAGAAGACCATCACAACACTTCCCCATTGCTTCAAGGACAGTGGGTTGCCACTGATGACGGACGAGACGACGATGCTCATGAACTTGCGGGTGGTAGTGATGGTGGTGTTGGTAAGAGAGCCAAATCGGCTGATGGTTAGGAAGATGAAATTCTGCCCCACGGCACCGCATAGGCAGAACAGGATGATGTCCCAGGCCACCTCTGGGTTCTCCTGGCAAAATCTCACTGCCTCAAAACCGTTTGCGTATGGCCAATTGCTGAACAGTAATGGCGCGACAAACATAATTACAGCATTATATATGGTTCCCCAGAGGTTCATGCCAAGCATTATATCCCATGGGTTAGTCTTTGGGTACCTGCAGTAACACAACATTACTTCCCGTTTAGATAAAAGATCACAATTTTTCAGAATGCTTTGATATGCAATGGGACAGGGTATAGTTACCTGGACTTTATTAAATCTTGGGTCGAGTTAGTGTAACCATCAAAAGCTAAGTTGAGGAAGCACAATGAGTAGCCAAGAGGCGCATTAGGATTAGCAAGCTTCTTGATTGTCTTGGAGCTTGTCTGATACAATAGCAACAAACAAAAACTTCAGACGTGACAATACAGTTTAGATCAGTGCATGCACAGAGCAATTGTATTAGGTCAAACAGCTACAGATCTAATAATACTTGAAGCGATCCAAGAGAAACATTGATTTGGCATCAAATTGGCTCTTTCTTTCTCTCTTGAGGTATACCGAATACATAACAGCTAGCTGTGCAGAGTCCTAGTTATAGTGATTTTGATGTGTTTTCTAATTCATATTTCATCAGAATAAAACAGTAAGGAACAACACATTAACTTATTTTTTCTAGGATTAATTCTATAGAATGAAAAGGTCAGCCAAAGGTTTCAACTTTTGTCGAAGGCTCACCAGCACCATCAGATGCATATGAAAGATTAGCTCATCACTATGGCTGTTGAAGTGTTGATGAATAAATGAAATTAAAGAAGTGCTCACCTTCAACAATGCAAAGGATGATACACCCCCAGCAACAAGAAAGGTGCAAAGATACTCCGGAAATGTATACTTAACACCATAGAGTAGAGTCCCCATCAACATCACTGTACATATTACATCATTAGTGAGACGCTGTACATATTACATCATTAGTGAGAAAGATAAGTACAACACTGCACAAGCTAAGAAGCATGAAAGATTTGTCATGAATCAAAATTCTTTACACATATTGCTTAGTTACACAATTACTGTCACTGCACCACCTAGCAAGTACCAACACAAACGAAAGTATACATGCCTTGAGATTGGTACAGTTTCATAAATAATGCATGTAAGATCTGTTCAGCTGTGCAGAACTGTACTGACAGCTTACGCAGTTACATCATGGTGGCAAACTGGAATGAAATTCCCAAGAATTTCATTAGTGGTGCAGAGGGTTTGCCCGAGCCATTAGTCATTCTGTCAAAGATATTCATTTTGAAGGACCATGTGAGAAGGTCCAGATTAGTTTTGTGATGAACTATTGCAATGTTTGTGGAGTGGTCAATTGGTTTGCAAAGATCGCACTTTGTCTAGACTGGTTTTGGGTAGAATTTCAGGATTTTGGGATTTGAGCTATGAATTGAATTGAGATGACCTAGGTCATTGGATTAAGATTGCATGATGCATGTCATAGCTAATGTAGGTCAACTTGTGAAGACTTGTACCTGAAAACGATTTCTTTGTCTTGGATGTTTAGGGTTGCTTCGATTCAACTGTGGCCAACAACGATGACGGAGCTAGGCTTAGGGAGGAGCTAAGGGCCCAGAACGATCGAGAATGTCAGGTGACAATGAGCTCAAGCATGACATGAGAAAGACATGAAATGTGGAAGGTGAGTTCAAATGGTGGGATGGCACCATGTAGCTTGTACGGGCCAAGTGAGACGTGGTTCGGTGGAACCGGGACAGGAGAGACTTGGCGACATGTGGCAAGCTAGTAGCTAGTGGTGCACCTACACGTGGCAACCATGGCGATTGCTTGCAGTGGTTGGTGATGATCAGGTCAAGAAAGAGTATTTTGGTAGTTTGACCAAAATACCAAAAGCTATCTTGTATCAAAACTGCGGCGCATAGGCGATGCGTTAGAGAGTGGTTTGGGTCAAGATGGAGCTGGTTTGATTAAGATGGATCAAGGCTAAGGATTTGACAGATGTATACTTATGTGCTTTGAAAAGCGTGCATAAGTAAACTTGTGTGAGTAAAACCTATATGTCTGGGGTTAATGGGTTTCCCCCATTGTAATAGTGGATAGGATCCATTAAGCGGTGTAGGTGGCTGGTTGCTCACCTATAAAAGAGGGTTGGGATGGATACATGTAGAGAAAACCATCCAATCCCTCTCATTTGTTCTGTTGTTTAGGTTTAGGGTTTGAGTGGAGCATTTGGTGTGCTCTTTGTTCTCCAAAGTGGAGTGCTTGTAAAACTTTCTATCTCAAATAAGCAATACATCAATCTTTGTGTATCTCCATGGATCCATCCTGTTTTGATTGATTTGCTCTTGATTTGGTTGGTTTGATCTCTTTTTTTTCTTTTTCTTGATTTTGCTGTGCCAAGGACGTGTAAGAGATGGAGACTACCTCGGGAATCTATCTCTACCCATCTAGGCACTTTGATGGCAAGTTTATCGAGAAAACTCGGTTTTGCTTGATTTGGGCTAAAAGTGTGATTTCTTGATCCGAGGGTATCTGAGTTGATTTCTTTGATGTTCTAACTTACTGTGATATGTGGGAATACATCTAGACCCATCTTGTTCATCATCCACCCACGAGCAAATTGTATTCACCGATTTTGATTTTGACTCAGTTTTTGTGGAACCTTCCAACAAGCTAAAAAAGGTCTCAACTTTGGCCATGATTTTCATGATCGTTTATTGGAATAGGTTCGCAATACCCTAAAGAAGATCCTTGCAAAGTTTCATATCATTTGGATCTACAGATCAAAAGTTACATCAATTTTCGTTTTGAAACTGTGCTGAAAATCTATGTTCAATCAACTGGATCTTCTGAGTTTTCGACCACATTGATCTTTCGACCACTCACTGGTCGACCTTCCTGGTTGTATTTCGACTTGTTTCAACCACGTTGGTTTTCGACCACTCTTTGATCATTGACGACCATGTTTGCTTTCGACCACGTTGGTTTTCGACCGCTCTCTAGTCGTTGACCACTAGAGTCGGATTCCGACCACATTGATTTCCGACTGGTAGTTGAATTTCAACCACGTAGGGTTTTTAATCATTCATTGGTCTTCGACCACATTAGTTGTTCGACCACTCGTTGGCTTTTAACCACGTTGGTTACGACCATGTTTTCCAACTAGTTGTGCTTACGACCACATTTGTAGTCGAATTCCGACTATGTTGTTTTCTGATTGGTTGTGCTCAGCTCTGTGAGTCTTTGGTTTTTTCAAATAGGATTCATATCCTAATCTTTATAGCTTTATAGCTATCGGAGTAAAGGATAAATGAATACTTGTGAAAAATTTTTAATTCACCATTCACCCTCCTATGTTGCCCATCCGGTTCTACAAGTGGTATCAGAGCCCGATTAGCTCTTTTTAATAGATCTTAACTGGTTTTAGGAGCTATGCCAGTAGACAAGTATTTAACCAAGCCTCCTATCTTTGATGGGGTCAACTATCCCTTTTAAAAAAGTAGAATAGAGTCTTACATTCAGGGTCAAGGCTATGTGATTTGGAAGAAGGTTAGACTCGGTTTGCTGTTCCTGCCGATGAGGATATCACGCTTGACGTTGAGGCAAATACTAAGGCAAGAAACATCATCATTCAGAGTCTTACTAGAAATGAGTTTGATCGAATTTGTCATCTCTCATCGGCATATGATATTTGGATGACTCTCGATGAATACCATAAGGGCACCACATAAATCAAGACTGTCCGATAGGACCAGTGCAAACGAGACCATAACAAGTTTGAGATGCTTGCTGGTGAGTCCTTAGATGAGTGATTTGACAGATTTTACAAGATTTTGAGCAATCTCCGAGCTGTTGGTCTTACATACTCAGACTCAGATAACGCTCGACAAATGTCTGCACTAGATCTAAGAGTTTAGGAGATGAAGGTAACCACCATCAAGAACACGACTGATTTGTCGACCTTGACTCTTGACGCATTGTGCTCACGCCTCAAGACTCATGAAATCAACATCATCTCTCGCAAGACGAAGTTGCAGTCGATGGTCTTGGTCACCGATCCCACTTCTGCTTCCGAAGCATCTTCTGATGGTGTTTCTAGATTCTCTTCGGCTGCTTTGTGTGAGATGAGTGATGACCAGTTCGAGCAGTTTCCAGAGAATGATTTAGCCCTCCTAGCCACAAAATTCTCACATCCATATAAAGGGTTAGAGAGAGGAAGAGAAGAGGCCTGGTAATATGCTTCGAGTGTGGTGGCCCCAACCACATTCGAGCGAACAACCCCCCAAGCTGGAGAAGGGCAAGAATGACTATGGCGGTGTGAGCAAGAACGACTACATCAGCAATAACCGCAACAAGAAGCCACCAGCTCATGATCAAGGCAAGGACAAGAAGTACCGCAACATTAGCAAGGCAAAGAAGCTCTTACACCGCGTCCTTACCGCCTTCGACAACTTCAACTTCAGCGACGTGGAGAGCTGGAGTGACGATGACGGCAAGGATGATCCGCAGAAGGACACCAAGGACAGCGACGATTTCACCGGCATGTGTTTCATGGCTGACGAGTACGACATCAGCAATGACGATTTCTACAGCGACTCTAATGAGGTATGTCCCTCCTATGACTAGCTCAATGATGTTTTTCTCAAGTTAGAAAAGTTTTATCCTAGGTCTAAGAGTAGGTGTGGCGAGTTAAAGAAAGAGGTAGAGAGTTTGTCACGGGAGCTTACTTCACTTAGATCTGTTTACTCTTGTGACAATTGCGATGTATGTGCTTCGTTCCTTGGTGATATGGAGAAATTAAGGACCTCGCATGTTAGTGTGTTAGCTGAATTAGAAATGGCTAGAACTGTTCCATCTCATTCTAATTCTATTGAGACTACATTTTGCACCTCATGTGAGGATAAGTGAGGATAAGGACAATGCCTTTAGAGGTTTATATACCATGCTTCTTGATCTGCTTGAAACTTGTGATAGCTATAATAACTTAAAGATTAATCTAAAGAAAACAGATCATAAATTGCTGAGATGCAAGTTGCTTTGATGGAGCCTATTGTTTCTTGTGCCAATTGCCCAAAATTAACTACTGAACTTGAATCTGTTTCAAAACAATTTCAGGGCGTGTGATCATAACAAGAAAATGACTCAATATGCTTACAAGGCACCTGTTAGCTCATTATGCAATAATTGTGAAAAACTAAAATCTGAATTGATTGCGTTGGATAAAAAATGTATGAAGTTAACTAAGGATCTACTAAAGAGCCACAATCTGCTTGCTCTTTCTATGCTGAAGTAGGGGATAAATCTAAGGAAATGCAAGAGACTTTTAGGAAGAGTTACGAGGCCCAGATGGCTAGGATTAGAACTGCCCCAGGTGTGTCGTGCGAAGCCCTCAAGGTTGAGGTGGCCGTGCACAAGACATATGCACATGCTATTCGATCTTCTGCTTCTGGTTCTTCTTTCTCTCCTTCTGGTTCCTTATCCTCTCCTTGTGCTTCATGTGCATCTCTTTTTCGAGAATATGAGTAACTCATGAACTCTCTAGAAAAATTTGTTGGAGGCAAGAAAAGGCTCAATCTTATTCTAGACAAATATAATATTTGAAAGCTTAATCAAGGTCTAGATATGATTTCTTAGAGGATGTGAGGAAATATCCACCTGCAATGGTTAGAGCTGTAGCTGGAGACATGTTTGAGGTTGCACCCGAGGCTAAAAATATAGTGTTTAAATTTCTAGGTTTTGTCTAGGGGATTTCTGACAGCAAGATTGTTCCACCTGTTGATTCGACCTCTCAGAAAGCGAAGAATCATCTTGCTGATTTGACCTCTCCGAAGGTGAAGTATCATTGTATCTTCTGTTAGAAGGATGGACATGTGGTTGAGTTCTACTTCACGCGTGCTAAGATTGCGCATACAGACCGTGTTCACGCTCTTAGTAGTATTCAGGGTCAACTCCAGACTCAGGGTGCTCCTAAGACCAACATGAGTTCTAGAGTTGTAGGCAGTTCTTCTGATGTGCTTGGTTTTAGGCAACGTCAAGGACTTGGCTTTCAAGCTTCTTGTTTTAGTCCTCGAGTTGCTTCTGGTTAGGGTTTCCGCCATCCTGAGGATATACCTCATTTTCCCCGTCAAGATGGCTATCCGCGGCGTGATCAGCATACTACTATTGGTCATACCCGCTCCTCCATAGCGGTCGGACCTAGCAAAGACTTAAGGTCTGTTCCTAGACCTTCTGATTCCATAAGAGGCGATGCACGTAGAGTAGCTAGAGGCCAGTCTTTTGTTTCTGTGCCTGCATCTTATACTCCTCATGTGACTCAGTACTGGGTTCCCAGATTTGCTCTTATTTATCCAGTACTGAGCCATCGTTATTTTCTTCTCATTGACTTAGCTTCGTCGGGCTTGGAAGGGAGAGGTCTGGCTTGTTGACTCCAGTTGTTCTCATCACATGACCGGAGACTCCCGTTGGTTCTCTTCCCTAATCCAAGTTCAGGTGATGAGGCGATCATCTTTGGAGACGCTTTGTCAGGTCGAGTTATCGCTAAAGGTACTGTGCGCATTAATGATTCTTTCATGCTCAAAGATGTTGCCTTAGTGAGTAAGCTACGTTATAATTTGCTATCTATTTCTCAGCTTACCGATGACGATTTCAAGGTAACCTTCAAGAAAAATGCTCACAAAATCCTTGATTCTTCAAGGAGTCTAGTTTGCGGGGTTTCTAGGTCTGGGAGGAACTTTCGTGCTGATTTTGTCGTGTCTTCTGGTAATTCTCTCAGGTGCTTAGTTGTTTTAGAGTCACGTGATATCTCTTTTTGGCATAAGAGACTTGGCCACATTGGCTTTGATCACTTGATTCGAGTTAGCAGTCACGATCTTATTCGTGGTCTGCCTAAGCTCAAGATAGTCAAATACTTAGTGTGTGCTCCTTGCCGGTATGGTAAGATTGTTGCTGCTTCTCATCCCCCAGTTATTATGACTATGACTAATACACCAGGACAGTTTCTTCATATGGACACTGTTGATCCAACTAGAGTGCAGCCGGCCGGTAGGAAGTGCTATGTTGTTGTGGTTGATGACTTCTCGAGGTTCTCTTGAGTGTTTTTCTTAACCTCGAAGAATGAGACGTTCAGTCATTTTCTGGGTTTGTTCGGTAGATTGTCTGTTGAGCTTCCTGGTGCCTTCCAAGGGATTTGCAGTGACCATGGCACGGAATTCAAGAACTCCTGCTTTGAGAGCTTCTGTGATGAGACAGGTGTAGAGCACAGTTCTCTTCTCCGCACGTCCCTCAGCAAAATGGTGTTGTGGAGAGAAAGAACCGTACCTTGATCGAGATGGCCAAAACGATGCTAGAAGAGTATGCTACACTTAGGAAGTTTTGGGCTGAGGCTACAGCCACCGCGTGCCATATTTCGAACTGAGTTTTTCTGATGGCACACTTGCATCGCACTTCTTATGAGTTGAGGTATGGGCGTAAGCCCAGTGTCTCACATTTTTGTGTCTTTGTTGCAAGTGTTTTATTCGGAAGTCTGGAAAGCTAGATATGTTTGAGTCACGTTCATCTGATGGTATCTTTATGGGTTACTCGAATTCTTCGCGGGGTTATAGGGTCTAGAATTGCGAGTGTAGTAGGATCGTAGAGACCTGTGAGGTTACTTTTGATGAGGCTAGTTCTGGCACTAGGCCCGATATCTTAGGTCTAGCAGTGAAGTCTAAGACCATCTTTGTAGATGATGAGGAGGATAGAGATGAATGTTTTTTACCTGATTCAGTCCATCCTTCCCTTGAAGTCCCTGCTTCTACCATTACACCTCAGGGAGATCAGCCCTTACTTTCTAATTCTTCTGGGGCTTGTGGTTATGCTCCTACCTCCATAGCTCATGAGGTAGATGACACTTCTCATCCAATAGCTCCCCGACGGATTCAACGTCGTTATCCCTCTGAGCAGATGATAGGAAATCTTCATGAGCGTGTCACGCGCTTAAAATCTGGATTATCTCATTTCTGCCTACATTTTGCCTTTGTTGTCACTTTTGAGCCCAAGGATACTTGTCATGCACTTTCTGTTGAGTATTGGGTCAATGCCATGCATGAGGAGTTAACAATTTCGAGAGGAACAAGGTCTGATCGCTTGTTGAGCCCCCTAGTGGTCATAATGTCATAGAAACCAAGTAGGTCTTTAAGAACAAGCAGAGTGAGGATGGGGTAGTCATTCAAAACAAAGCTAGACCGATAGCTTAGGGTTTCTCTCAGGTTGAGGGTTTAGATTTTGAGAAGACCTTCATCCCTGTAGCTAAGCTAGAGGCCATTAGGATTCTGCTTGCCTTCGCAGCGTTTAAGAGCTTCAAGTTGTACTAGATGGATGTCAAGAGTACCTTCCTCAATGGGTATATTGAGGAAGAGGTATATGTTAGACAACATTTAGGTTTTGAGAATCCCAAATACCCAAACCATGTCTTCAAGTTTTCTAAAGTCTTGTATGGACTTAAGCAAGCCCCTAAAGCTCAGTATGAAAGGCTTAAGCCCTATATTGAGTCATAGGTTTGAGATAGATAAGGTAGATAAGATATTGTTCATTTGCAGGTATGACAATGACTTTCTACTTGTCCAGATTTATGACGAGGCCGGACATATACTTTACCGTGCGTTTGTGTGCTCGATTTCAGGCTTCTCACGTTTCTCACTGACAGGCGGTGAAGCGCATCTTCAGTACCTTTGAGCTACTCTAGACTATGGACCAAGCACATAGATATCTGATATCACTTCAATAGAGACCATGTGGAGAAGGGTGACATAGTGCTTCAGTTTGTGGAAAGTGACCACCAGTTGGCTGACATTTTCACCAAGCCTTTAGATATCTCGAGATTCATAGCCTTGCGGGAAGAGCATGGGGTGGTATGTTCTTATGATATAATCTGAGGGGGAGCATTATGTACTTTCTGTATTATATATACATTTTCAGTTTGTTGCATTTTGTTTATTGGGTGCATTTCGGTTAGTCTTTCTAGCATAGACTAGAATAGTTCTCATTCTCATATGGTTAGACTTCCTTTTCTCATATTGTGATCATAGGATGCTGATTATTAGTTGCTTCTCTTCTCACTAGGTTGAGTTCACTTACTTCTTTTAGGTCTAGCAGGGGATAGATCCCCCTTGGGTAAACAGGGAACGTGTTTACTCTCTTGTATTTAGATAACCAGCTAATAATTCTAGAGTCATATGGGGTGAATAATAGCAAGTCTGAGCCATAGTATTCCTTCTATCTTGTCTATACTTTAAGGATTGCCATTCCATCTTTCTGTCTAAGCTTTTTCCCTCTTGCTTATTGCTTTGGTTCAGTGGGAGTTCATTTGAGATTTTCTGGAGCTTAATGATGACATAACTCAACTTGAACCAAATTATTTCTAAAACTGACTCAATTGTTGAGGGGAGCTAGGATTTTTTTTATTGCATCATATTTAAATTCAGCAATATGCATTGTAATATAAATACTTGGAGCCCTGATTATTATCCTTGTGTGACATGATAAAACTGCTTTATATCTTGCCATGACTTGTGCTAAATTGCTAGATTTATCATAACTTTCTATGTGTAGCTTAGCTCTTACCATGCTAGCTTAGCTTCTTTAAATGTGACAAACTTGAACTAAATCATGTCTTGCTTCCCATTATGATTCATACCATATCAAATCAGCTAAGTTTAGTCTTAAACTTACATCGAGATTTAGATTGAGCTATGTTAGTTCTTTATTGAAACATGAGTTAGTATTAACTCTTTGTTCTTGAACTAAGTCAAGAAAATGCAAAATGATCTCTTTTGTGTGAAAAAACTGATATCATCAATCCTTTCTCATGAGACAGCTTGCCATTGCACTAGACATGAACTCAGGGAGAGTTTTGGTTGACTAAGATCACTTCCTTAAACTTCTTGCTTGGAAGGTCTCATAATGCTTGAGATTTAGCACATGGCCACAAAAATGCAATTTTGTGAAAAATTGGTTGAAGCTTGGCTATAACAAAAAAAATGAATTAAAAAGGTGCCAAATGTGCTAAATTTGCTGAATTATAAATGTTATCAAGTGTTTGAACAAAATGTTTCAATTTTGAGCTTGTACTCTAAAACGACTCAATTATAACTTCTTGACTTCATTTAGTCTGTTGACATGGCTTGGCTAATTTCTAGATAAGTTGACATGCTAAAAATTCATTTAATTTTAGATCATTGCTTGTTTGGCTTTAGCTTGGCTATACATGTGTTGTCATGATCTAGATAGCTCTTTCACTCTTTATGGCTTGGTCTAATACTTCGAAAGTCATTTTAGATAATTTTCATGGCTCCTAATGCTTAAATGAATAAATTGTAGCCGCTTCATCTAATCATGCCCTATCTTCTTCCATGTAACTTGATGATTCCATTGTCAAAGGTGGAGAAAGGTAGGTAAGAATGCACTGTAAGAATG
Source organism: Dendrocalamus sinicus (assembly GCA_036346575.1). Taxonomy (NCBI): domain Eukaryota; kingdom Viridiplantae; phylum Streptophyta; class Magnoliopsida; order Poales; family Poaceae; genus Dendrocalamus; species Dendrocalamus sinicus. The sequence continues at coordinate 31,714,308 of CM070656.1, read as the reverse complement.
CACATCTAGAGCGTGATTTGGTGTTTTTGAGCAAAATCTCGATTTTTGGAGGTTTTTTTGTGTTTCTGTGATTTTCTTTCACCTCTCATCATGACTAAGGTCAAATCGAACAATTACTCTTTCATATGGACCTAGAATGAGATTTTCCAACCCTTTTGGTGGATATGAAGTTTTTGAGCAAAATTATGTTTTTTATTAACTTCTATCTATCTCTATCTCAAATGGTTATATTTAGCTCTTTGCAATCTTTCTTTGACCATTTAGAGCTCTCTTTGCAAAAATTCTTCTTTTCTTTTCTAAAATCACCTCCAATTTGTATTTTTGAGTATTGCTAATGGATTCATTAAGGGGGAGATTGAAGCACCATGTGAGACGGTTCAGGTTAGTGTTGTGATGAACCATTGCATGTTTATGGAGTGGTCAATTGGTTTGCAAAGACCACACTTTGTCTGGATTGGTTTTGAGCAGAATTTGAGGATTTTGGAATTTGAGTTATGGATTTAGTTAGAATGATTTGGGTCATTGGATTAAGGTTGCATATGCATGTCTTGGCTAATGTAGGTCAACTTGTGAAGAACTTGTGCATGGAAACAATTTCTTTGTCTTTAGATATGCAGCATCGTTTGGAGTCAACTGTGGTGCGATAATCGAGGCTAGGCTTAGGGAGGAGCTAAGACCTAGAACGATCGAGAATGCCTGGTGAGACGGTGAGCTCAAGCATGGCGCGAGAAAGGCGGAAAATGTGGAAGGCGAATTTGAACGGCGGGATGACACCATGTAGCTTGCACAAGCTAAGTGAGCTGTGGTTCGGTGGAACCGGGATGGGAGAGACTTGGCGACGCGTGGCAAGCCAATAGTGCTTCTACATGTGGCAAATATGGTGATTGCTTGTAGTGGTTGGTGATGACCAGATCAAGAAAGGGTATTTTGGTAGTTTGACCAAAATACCGAAAACCATCTTGGATCAAAACCACGACGCATGGGCGATGCGTTGGAGAGCGGTTTAGGTCAAGGTGGAGCTGGTTTGATAAAGGTGGATCAAGGTTAAGGATTTAGCAAATGCACACTTATACGCTTTGAAAAGCGTGCATAAATGAACTTGTGTAAGTAAAATCCATATGTGTGGGGTTAATAAGTTCTTTCAATTGTAATAGTGGATAGGATCTATTAAGAGGTGTAGGCGGCTGGTTGCCTACCTATAAAAGGGGGTTGGGATGGAGACATGTGGAGAAAACCATCCAACCCCCCTCTCATGTGCTCTATTGTTTATGTTTTGGTTTTCGACCACTCTCTGGTCATTGACCACTCAAATCGAATTTCGACCACGTTGGTTTTCGATTACGTTGTTGTCGAATTCCAACTGGTAGTTGAATTTCGACCATGTAGGGTTTTTGACCATTCATTGGTTTTTAACCAGGTTGGTTGTTCGACCACTCGTTGGCTTTCGACCATGTTGGTTACAATCACGTTTTTCGACTGGTTGCACTCAGCATTGGGAGTTCCGACCACGTAGTTTTCTGACTGGTTGTGCTCAGCTCTGTGAGTCTCTGGTTTTTTTCAAATAGGATTCATATCCTAATCTTCATAGCTTTGTAGCTATCGAAGTAAAGAATAAATGAATACTTAAGAGAAAATTTTAAAGCATCATTCACCTTCCTCTGTTGTCTGTCCAGTCCTACACATTTTCCGGCAACTGCATATGCTCAAGTGTAAGATTTAGGAGGCAATAGAAGTAGTAGTTCATGCATCAATTTCCTCCCATTCCGATTGGGGAAAAATGATCCAAAATGGATATCACTACCTCTATTTCTTGGTCTAGCTCATGCATCGGCCATTCTCATCTATTTCTATGTGAAAATGGCAATCATTTTAAGGTTTAAAAAGTATTAACCTTTTCTTGTTTTCCTGCTCCTTTTTTGTGTACTTTCCATTACTGAGAAACTAATCAGGTGAATTAACCCACCCATTCAGGTGAATTGATCCACCCAAGTACAAACTAATGACCACTATATGCAATATGCACATGCAAACAATTTTCTGTAAAGATACACTGCATAGTCTGCACAAATCAATGAAACTCACCTGGAATCATCTTAGAAGATTTTGCCAAGACCTGTGAACACAGACAGCAAATAATTCAGGGTCCTTGATCTTCCAGTAAGCTATATCGTATTCTCATGAACAAAACTAGTAGCAATTCTTCCTTTTTTAAAGTAAAACTAGTAGTAATTCTTCCTTTTTTTTGAAGTACCACTGTGCTATTTAATTAAATCAGTAAATTCTAATTTCGCACAAGGGGGGACATGAAAGAATTCAATATTCAGAAACAAAAGCCAGGCTTGTAACTACTGTTCCAATAAATCTGGAGGATAAATTAAATTTAACATAGCGGTGAAGCCATACACAATTTAATGTCTTGCCGTATAGGTTGGAAGGTTATACTCAAGATGGTAGAGAGGAAATACAATTTTCAGTTATCACCCATCCATGCCATATCAGGAATTCAGGATCACAGATCACCGTGTTTGGTACTATTACATTGTACCTCATGAATGCTCCTAATGATTTCTATATCATAAAATTTCTATTAATCAACAGAGGACAGACTTCCATCATCATTTATTTGTTGGAGGCTTTCTAAAGGAGCCATCTGACTTAATCTGTGGCCAATTTCTGTGTGAACTCATGAATGCATCATTTATGAACAAATTGAATCTACGCTCCCAATGTATGAGAACACCAAGTGCAACCGAACTCAAAACATCTCCAATGCTCACTAGCGCAGCATAAATTCTCCGTAAGACCGTAGCTATCTCATTAAGGCAGCAATAAGACGACCATACTGCTTCCTACATAACTCCTCACCCATTTCCGTTGCACAGTTAAGTAACTCCAAAATTAGAACATTACACACCATAAACACCACTTGCTATATTACCGATTAAACCAACCAACACCTAATTACAAACACAATAGACGCACAAAATTCACGGAGCAACAAAGTAGCTGAGAGTCTGAGACAACAGAAGCAGCTGGAACCAAACCTGAGCCGGGTAGCTGATGTACTTGAGCGCCTCGATCCCCATGGTCGGGCCGATGGTGTTGGTGATGCTGACGCCCCAGTATTTCCACAGCGGCGCGCGGCCGGCAGAGCTGCTACTACTCGACCACAGCTTAATCACTGCACAAACCAACCAAAGTCACAAACCCTTCACACGCAATCACCACCCAAAAGCAGCGAAATCACCGCCACATTCCATGTGCAATGCAACCGCACGGCGCGGGCGCGGGAGAGTGGATGCTCACTTATGAAGGACCAGACGAAGCAGACGACGTTCTGCGCGAAGTTGAGGAACGCGAGGTGGTCGAACCGCCGCGCCTCCGGCCCGAACCGCTTCGTCGACCTGAGCCGCGGGAGAAACGAAACCTGGCGAACTGAGCCCTATTTCTCTCTGTGTCGCGAACACCATTGGAGAGAGAGGCTATGGAGGGACGGTGCTTACAGCGTTTCCTGGAGGACGCCCTGGGTGATGTAGGCCGACCAGATCCCCGCGACGCAGAAGGCGAGCACGGCCACGCGCGACGCCATGCCACCGCCGCGGCCCTTGCGCGCGGAGACCATGTCGCGTTTGCTTCGCTTCGGTGAGGGATCGATTGGATTCCAGCGATTGTGGGGGTCGGTGCGGTGCGGGGAGGAAGCAGAAGCGCGCGTTAGGAACCGTGGAAAAGGCCAAAAGGGTAGCGCGCGTCAGAGGGATGACGTGGCGTGGGGTGATTGGGGGAGTGGTGCCAGGAGAGACGCCCTATTGGCTGGGTGGCGTGGAAGGGAACGGTCCGAGCGTGCGGGTTCCGTTGGGCTTTCGGCTGGATTGAGCCTACGATAATGGGCTTATTTTGTTGCGCTGCTGTTCGGGCCTTTGTGGGTACACGAATGTTTCGGTCTGGGCTATATATAGCCTATGGCCACCGGATCGCAAGGTACTCTGACGTGAGGAGCTACGTTCTGCTTGGCCACCGTACTCACGGCTATCGGCGCCGTCTTTAGCAACAAGCTCACCTACATGGCTACATGCTCAGTACCGCCCCACCCGAGGTCTCACCGCCGCTTGTCATAGAGGTAGGTGTTTATTTTGTTGCAACATTTTGATTTTATGTATGTAATATTTTGATTTTATGTATGTAATATTTTGATTTCATGTATGTAACATCAAGTTTTTTATCAAAATATTTTGTTGCATACATAGCTAAGAAATATTGTATACATGAGTAAGAAGTGTTTCGACCGGATATACGATGCTAACGTTCGGATTGGACGTTCGGACACTAAAACATCCCTTTTTCATATGCTGAAGTCTTGGACAGGAAAAAATGCATCCACGTATGCTTGTGTGAGTACATGTTGTTAGAATGATCTCAGGGCATTTGGCCCAACGGCCAAATGCCCACCCTTGACCGCGCCCTGATCGGGGGCGCCCAGCCCAAATTGGCTGGTGGGCCCCTGTCGCCAGCGCCATATAAAGAGAGGTGGGGGCTGGGGCGGCACGCATCCCAAGGTTGACCGGTGCCGCCGCCACCCCACCGACAAAACCCTAGACCGATCTAAGAGGGGGCGCTGTAGCGACGGGAAGCTCCACCGCCGTTCACCGCCGCCAGGGAGACGCCGCCGCCCGGAACACGTCGCCGAGGAGCCCCGCACCTCTTCCCCGACCGTCGCTGCCCGTGCGCAGACGTCACCGAGCGTAGCCGTGATGGCCGCTTCTGCTTCCTCTACATCCGAAGGTCGGTACCCCTCTCTCCCTCTCGGTAGAACGTCAAGAACCCTAGAGAAAAGAAGCACCCCGCTAGATCTACCCTAGAGATCCCTAAAGACCTAATCTATCAATGGTATCAGAGCGCCTAGTTTTAGATCTAGACGGAGGAAAGAAAGAACAGAGGACGAAACCCCCAGAACCTAGAAAGCGAAAAAGGAAAAGAGAGGGGAACGGGTCAAACCCTAACCCTAGATCTGAAAAGACCGGACTTCTTGGGCCACCGCCGTGCGTCGGCGGCGTGCGGGAGATCTGCCGAGCCGTGGGCTCGCGGCGCTCACGTCGCGCCACCGTCGGCGCTTCGGATAGATCCGAGCGCCAGCGCTCGGGCGCCGACACGGGCGCCGCTGACGGCGCGCGCTCTCGAGGAGCGCGCGCCGCGCTCCCTCTCGAGGAGCGCGCGCCGGCGAAGGCACGCGCGGCGGCGCGCTTCTTCTCTTTCTCGCGGCGTGCACGGCGGCGCGCGCCGCGCGCGCTTCGGTGCGGCGGGAGAAGAGAGAGAGAAATGAGTTAGGGTTTCGGGGTGTCCGCGCGCGCGGTTTTGATCGGCGAAGAACGCCGCGCGGCCGTTGGATGCGATCCGACGGCCGAATCGCGCCGCGCTCGCGGCGACTTCACCCAGCGCGAGGAGAGCGCGCCGAGCCCAGTTGTGTCCGCGCGCGGCGCGCGCGCGTCGCGTAGCGTGGCGTGTGGCGCGAGAGAGGCCGCCGAGTGGGCGCGGCATGCGTGAACCGCGGGCCGGCCCAGCGTTGAGCGCGGCCGGGTGGCGCCGCGTGCGTGAGGCTGCGCGCGCGTGTGAGGCTCGGCCGAGTGGGCGCCGTGGCGTGGGCGCGGCTGCGCGGTGGGCCAAATGGCCGATTTGCACAGTAAATCAAGAAAATTGATTTTATTGTTTTTCAGAAGCCTTTTGAGTGAATTTGATTGAATTTTGATCCAAATCTCTGTAAATTTTTTTGCACCAACGTGTATATTTTTTCACAGATTAAATGTGTAATGTATAATGCTTCTGAATATTGAATTATTTTTGAATAATTACAGTTTCCGCTGCAAAAGTTAATGTTAATTGATTTTCATTATTAAATTCGAACCAACGGGAGAATTTAATTTTGGAAAAATAGAGATAAATCCCAGATAATTATGATATTGTTATTTTCTGACCAACGTTGATAATAACAATATTATAATTTTTAATTGATGAATATTTTATGCATTATTTCTATTTCTGCCCAACGGTGATGTAGATTTAATGTATAGATAAAATTGATTTAATTGTATGTCGTATTTTTTGACCAACGTTGGAAATAAGGCATATGATTTTGTCACATTACGTTCTCACTTTATTTGAAATATTTTTCAGAGGATACAACTTGATGAGTTGTATCGAGAGATCCCAGCTCTCAAAGGTGATAATTATGGAGAGTGGAAGAAAAGATAGACTTAGCGTTTATCTTGGTGAGGTGGACTGGTCCTCACTACAAGACGTCCCACCGAGCCTATGACACCAGTGAGGATCAAAATGAGGATGATCTTGCTTGGCGAGAAAAGACAGAGGATCATGCTCCCTTACGGATGTCTTATGACCTTGATCATAAGAAATGGACCACACCAACAAGAAATGTATGGTCGTGATAAAGAACACAATTGAGCTGCGATTGTGGGCTCAATTGCGAGTGTGACATTGTCACGAAATATCTTGATAAAATAAAGAGTCGGTTCACTGGCTCTTCAAAGACTTATGCTACACAACATTAATTAATTGGTAATGTAAAGGTATTCAGCGTGGCAATGGCATAAGAGAGCACATTCTTAGGATGAGCAACTTGGCATCTAAACTTAAACCAATGGATTTGGCTCTCAAGGATGAGTTCCTTATTCACTTGGTTTTGCTTCCTTGCCCAAAGAGTTTGACACTTTTGTTGTCAACTACAATATGCAGACAGAAATGGGACTTGGAAAAGTGCATAGCCATGTGTGTGCAAGAGGAGGAAAGAATCAAATCCTCACATGGTGGTTCTATCAACTATGTGAAGGATAACAAGAAAAAACTTCAACATACCTCCTTCTCAAAGAACAAGGAAAAGCCTCATCCATCACCTCAACAGAATAAATTTCTTGTAGACAAAGATCGTGTCTTCATTGCAAAAAATGGGACACTACAAGAAGAACATCACGATTATTTAAAGATGATAATGGCAAAGAAAGGTGAGAACATTATTACCTTTATAAATGAATCCTGTATGTGCAATATTCAAATCCACTTGGTGGATTGACTCAGAGCAACTATTCATGTTGCTAATTCTTTCTGAGGATTCCGTTCGACGAGGACTACGCAAAGAAACGAAAGATGCATTAAAGTTGCAAATGGAGTCCAAGCTGAAGTTGAAGCCGTTGGCGATCTTTCATTAGAGTTAGCTAATGGCTCCAATCTTTTACTTAGAGATGTCCTTTTTGTTCCCTCTTTACAGAGGAATTTGATTAGTGTTTCAAATTTGGACAAAGATGGTTATGATTGTAATTTTGGAAATGGCAAGTGTGAAATAATGTTTAATAAAGAATGTGTTGGTCTTGCTGAAATAATGTTTAATAAAGAATGTGTTGGTCTTGCCATCTTACAAAATGAGCTTTATTTGTTGTCACTTAGTGAAAATGTGAATTCCGTATGTGATGTGAATGAGCGTATATCCTCGCCTGTGAATGCGAACAGAAAACGAAAGAGAACTCATAATGAATCGTCGAAATTATGGCACTGTCGTTTAGGCCATATTTCGAGGGGGAGAATAGAAAGACTTGTTAAGAATGAAATTCTTTCTCTATTAGAGTTCTCAGACTTAGAACAATGCAGAGAATGCATTAAAGGAAAATATGTAAAGAAAATTAAAAAAGACGCTAAAAGAAGCACAGGAGTTCTACAAATTGTTCACACAGACATTTGTGGTCCTTTTCCTGTGAAAAGTGTGGATGGTTATGACTCGTTCATAACATTCACTAATGATTACTCCCGCTATGGATATATTTATCCAATCAAAGAAAGAAATGAAGCCTTGGATAAATTCAAGATATTTAAGGCTGAAGTTGAAAACCAACACGATTTAAAGATTAAGATAGGCCGATCGATCGTGGGGAGTACTACGATCGACATACCCCATATGGACAAGTTCTGGACCTTTTGCAAGGTTTTTACAGAAAATGGCATAGTGGCCCAAGATATTCTATGCGGGCGAACCTCAAAGAAAATGGAGTAGTGAAAGACGCAACTGCACTCGATGGATATGGTGCGAAGCATGATGAGCTATTCCACATTGCCATTGAGTTTATGGATGGAGCGTTGAAAACCGCCATTCATATTCTCAACAGAGTGCCTAGTAAGTCGGTGCCCAAAACACCGTGCGAGTTGTGGACGGGAAGAGTTCCTCACTAAACCACTTACGTGTGTGGGGAGTCTGCTGAGGCTAAAGTATTTAACCCAAACCTTGGGAAACTTGATCCCAAAGCGATGAGTTGCCATTTCATTGGCTACCCTGAAAAGTCAAAAGGTTATCGTTTCTACTGTCCAGACAGATATACAAAGTTTGTAGAAACAAGACACGCTGTCTTCTTAGAGGATGAAATGATGAAGGGGAGCATGGTAGCTCGAGAGATTGACCTTGAAGAGAAGCGGGCGTATGCGCCCACTCCGATGATTCAAGAGCCATTCTTCACACTACCTGCTGTCGCTGCACCATCGGTGCAAGACACTGTGGTGCCAGCACATGTTATTGTTCCTCCTGTGGCAACAATGAATGATAATGAGGAACATGTTCTTCAGGATCCTATAGAACCTATTGCCACAGATGAGGGGGAGCAACAGCAGCCTCAAACAGAAGATGTACCAAATGAGGAGGCCCCGAGGAGGTCTCAAAGAGTAAGAAGATCAGCTATTTCTGATGATTATCAGATTTATAATACAGAGGAATTTCAAATGGAGGATGATCCCACCTCATTTGAAGAAGCCATGAGAAGCGAAAATTCCTCAAAATGGCTTGAGGCCATGGAAGAGGAAATGAGGTCCATGAAGACTAATAAAGTCTGGGACTTGGAAATTATTCCTAAAGGAGCCAAAACAGTAGGCTGTAAATGGGTCTACAAGACAAAACATGACTCCCAAGGGAATGTAGAAAGATACAAAGCGCGACTTGTGGCAAAAGGCTTTACGCAAAGAGAAGAGATTGACTACAATGAGACCTTTTCTCCAGTCTCATGTAAAGATTCCTTCAGAATCATAATGGCATTAGTAGCACATTATGATTTAGAGTTACATCAGATGGATGTAAAGACGGCATTTCTTAATGGGGATTTGGAGGAAAAAGTTTACATGGCACAACCGAAAGGTTTTGTTGTGGAAGGAAATGAAAGAATGGGATGCCGCCTAAAGAAATCAATATATGGGTTAAAGCAAGTTTCAAGACAATGGTACTTGAAGTTTGACAGTACAATAAGAAAATTTGGGTTTAAAGAGAATGTAGAGGACAACTGTGTTTATGCAAAGTTTAAAGATGGGAAGTTTATCTTCCTAATCACGTATGTGGATGATATCCTACTAGCTAGTAGTGATGTCGATGCACTCTTTGGAGACAAAGAAGTTTTGTCCTCAAACTTTGATATGAAAGACCTTGGTGAAGCTTCGTTCGTTCTAGGGATCGAAATTCACCGGGATAGAAACAAGGGATATTGGGACTGTCACAAAGGCATACATAGAGAAAGTCTTAAAGAAATTTGGTATGCATAAATGTAGTCCTTCACCTGCACCTATAGTCAAGGGCGGCGATATGGGGATTTTCAATGCCCGGAACCGATATGAGATCGATCAAATGAAAGCGGTTCCATATGCTTCACTGTCGGAAGCTTACGGTATGCTCAAGTGTGCACACGCTCGACTTAGCATTTGTTACTGGGTTACTTGGCGATTCGAGCAATCTCGGAATAGAACATTGAAATTGATAAAGAAAGACTTGCGTTATTTGCAAGGAACAAAAGGCCTCATGATGACATACGAAAATCAGATTTACTCCATATAGTGGGGTATCTGATTCGATTTTGCGGAGATGATAGAAAGTCTACATCCGGATATGTATTCACTCTCATTGGAGGAGCTATATCATGGAAAAGCTCAAAGCAAACCGTCACTACATCGTCCACAATGTATGCCGAGTTTGTAGCATGTTATGAGGCTACGGGCGGTGAACGGCTAAAGAAGTTCATACCGGTTTAAAAGTGGTTGGCGACATCAATAGACCACTTAAGTTGTACTGCGATAATGAACCCGCAGATACGTATGCCCACAACAATAAGTCAAGTGGTGCTGCCAAACACATTGACATAAAGTATTATGTTGTGAAAGATAAAGTTCGGGATCAAATTATAAGTCTTGAGCACATAAGTACCGCAAAGATGTTAGCGGATCTGCTTACTAAAGGCTTACCACCCAACGTGTTCGAGAGAACATGTAGCGGCATGGGTTTAAGGAAAGCCTATGATACGGACTAAAAGATGGCCCAAAAGATTAAAGTAACTATTTGAGCAGAGAGGTGTATTGTAGTCATTGAATCTATCGGCGATTGACCGTGACGATAAGACATGTTCTATGCACTAATCTATGATGGAATGTGTAAAGTCAAAAAGTAATTAAAGATAAAGTATAGATTGAGATCAAGGGGGAGAATGTTGGAATGATCTCAGGGCATTTGGCCCAACGGCCAAATGCCCACCCTGACCACATACGATCGGGCGCGCCACCAAATGGTGGTGGGCCCTGTCGCCAGCGCCATATAAAGAGAGGTGGGGGCCGGGGCGGCACGCATCCCAGGTTGATCGGTGCCGCCGCCACCCCACCGACAAAACCCTAGACCGATCTAAGAGGGGGCGCTGTAGCGACGGGAAGCTCCACCGCCGTTCACCGCCGCCGGAACACGCCGCGAGGAGCCCGCACCTCTTCCCGGCCGTCGCTGCCGTACGAGCGTCACCGAGCGTACCGTGATGGCCGCCGCTTCCTCTACATCCGAAGGTCGGTACCCCTCTCTCCCTCTCGGTAGAACGTCAAGAACCCTAGAGAAAAGAAGCACCCCGCTAGATCTACCCTAGAGATCCCTAAAGACCTAATCTATCATATGTGTGTATCCTTCCTTGGACTTAAAAAAAGGTATTTTGACCTGAGATCTTACAGAGGCAACCGGTTGAATTCCGGGTGAAAAACCAGTCCGAACTTGTTTTCCTACAACAGATTAGGGTCCAAACTAGCCCGTTCCCAGCTTCATTTTGAATTCGACGCAGCCACTGCTAATAACAAAATGGTGGCTTAAACTTGAGCTTGGAGAACCCCTCTTCCCTTAGTCATCTCCTCCTTGGAACCATTTGTAGTTATGCACCTTTCTGGGATATGGAAACTTTGGAAGCTGCAATCAGGAATAGAACTGATGTTCACCCCAGACCATCCCACCCTCAAAACAGGACTGCTGGGAATGAGGAGGAAGAAATTCCTGCCAAAATACTGGGCATACGTATAGGGGTGGAAAACGGTAACGGATAATTCATTTTATCCGATATTCGTATCCGAGAAAACACAAATATGGTAAGCAAAAATCCGTATTCGAAAATATTCGTATTCGTATCCGAGAATATTCGTATCCGTATTTGAGAGTATTTGTATTCGCATTCGTATTCGAGAATATTCGTATCCGTATTCGTATTCGAGACTATTCGATTCATATTCGATCCGTTTCTAGAACCTATGAAAAATTCATACAAATTTTGTGATTCAAAATTTGAATTTAGGCGGTTTAAAACCGGTAATCGGTCAAAAACGGGTGAAAAATCGGTAAAACCGCTAGGAATCCGTTTTATCCGATATTCGTATCCGAGAAAATCCGTATTCGAAAATATCCGTATTCGAGAATATTCGTATCCGTATTTGAGAATATTCGAATTCGTATCCGTATTCGTTTGAAAAATATGGATTCGTATTCGTATTTGAGACTATTCGACCGTATCCGATCCGTTTCCACCCCTACATACGTAGCGGAACCTCATTTCCATCTAATTAGCCGAATTGTCTGCACGATTACATGGCTAGATTTGAAAATATAGTTGTATTTACTATACAATTAATGTGTATGAATGAAAATATAATTGTACTTGTTATGCAAAGTAGTTAAAATAATTGTATCGGCTATTTGCTTAATGTACATTATTATAATTTGGTCCACTAAAATAAGAGGTGTAAATCATTATTGTTTTCTCCCATGAATGATATAATTTCTAGGATTTTTCTTTTTTATGTGTTATTTTGGGTATATGTATAGAGAAGGAGGATCCTTTAATCTCACCCACTATTTATAATTATATAAATTAGTTTGCTACCACGTGCAATTGTGTGGCTAGTTAAATGGCATAGGACTATTCTAAAGTGAATTATAGCTACATATAAATTTTATTTCATATAACATTGATATTTTAACTTTTGATTGTTAACCAGGGGCGGAGCCAACCCTCTGGGTAGGGTGAGAACCTCGCTGGCGTCCCAACTCGTTGGCTCATCACCTCCCGCCTCGATCTCGAAGCGGCCCGCCTCCGGCATTAGTGCCACTCCACCTCCCGCCTTGGCGTTGCCTCGGGCCTCTTGCGCTGCCTCCCACCTCGGCGCCACCTCCCACGTAGCTTCCTGCCTCCCGCGCCGCTCCCCCTCCCATGCCGCCCCACCCTCCTCCGCCTCCCACCTCGGCTAAGGAAGAAATGAACTAGGCGAAGGGATTTTAGGGATTGGGGATTTTTCTATTATTGCAATTTAGCCCTCCAAGTGTTCTGAAATCGACAAATAGGTCCTTATCTATTTTGAGCTATTCTGTCTAGCCCCCAGAAACTCTGATTTCATCACGAAAAGGTCCTACACATCCGTTGTGACATATACTTTTGTACGGAGCAGTCCCTAAAGTGCCAAATTTGAAGATTGAGTTAGGTTTTAGATGTGTGAATGTGTGATGTATATATATGAGGTGAGCAGAAAGATGAGGATGGTTGGATCTTAATCCAATGGCTGAAAAAGTGACTGAGATATGCTATGATTTAGGCCAAGTTCATTTTTGCACTTGTGATATGAGGTGTCTTTTGTTGTTCTTCATTTATGCACTTGTGATATAAGGTGTCTTTTGTTGTTCTTTCTTAAGAAACATCATCAATTCATCATACAGAAACAATGAGTATTTTCAATGTTGCTCCTCCTTAGGTCACCACCACCAAACCCTAGGTCACATCCTCGCAACTTTTCTTGCTTCTTCGCATAAAACCTGCAGGGCTGGACTGTTGGAGAAGAAGATCAAACAAATTAACATATTCTAACATATATTTATAATTTTTACAACAATAGCTCACCCCATTGTGATTTTATTTTATGTAAGCAAATTACTACTACACACGCTTTTAATTCTAACATAGCTCCCTTCACCGACTGCCTTTTTAATTCTAGCATTTGATGAGATAACCACCCTATGTATGTTGCAATAACCATTATGTAAATAGAGATAATCTGTTATTAGTATGTCTATTACAAGTAGTTACTAAACATTTCACAAATTATTTAAATTGATTTCTTAACTATAGTAAACTGCACTCATGACTCTGCTTAAGCTTTTCTATTTGACCAGTTGGGCAGCCCTATGCTGGGCGATAGGCTAGATGGCCATGTACGGCACAGTCCGATTTGCACCTAGATATGCTTGTCATTGGACTAGATGGCCAAGTTCAGAGGTGGAATGGTATGAGACAATGCTATGGAATTTTAACTAGGTTTTTAACGAGGTGGGCATGAGAGGAATGAAGATGGCGACCACCGCCACCTTCGTCGTGTGTAGTTATTTCGGGCTAGGCTTGGGTTGGCACAGCATGAACACCAGCACGACGTACTTTGGGCCGTGCATGGGCCTGGCCAAAGGTGAGACGGGCCGGCATGGTGGGGTGACTGGGTGAGCCGGCACGACACCACACGGCCCGAGGCCCACCTCTACATATGCATGCTTCTCTTTTTTTCTTACATCCTATTTCTCCTAGGCAGCTTGAGCTGGATGTTAGGAGCTGCTGTCATTATATGGATAGCCTGACTTTGTAGTCAATGAATCTACATATCTATGAACAACTGGTGATATTTAAGATACCTCACTCATTTTAGAGGTCTAGAAAATTCCATAGTAATTCTTAAATAAGAAAAAACAAAATCCCTGTAAATTGTCTCATTAATCATGAGAAAAAGAGAAGATTTACACCACTTATTTCGGTGGGCTACATTATAACGGTGCAAATCTATGATATATATAAATTAGAAGTTATCTCATTAATCGAGAGAAAAAAAGAAGATATACACCACTTGTTTTGATGGAGCTAGATTATAACGGTGCATATTAATCATATATACATATTACAATAATTACAATTGTATAATAGATACAATTGTGTTTCCGAAAGACAATAAAGTTATATAACAAATACAATCTATTGTAAAATTTAGCCACATAATTGTGCGGAAAATTCTGCTAGTTGGGGAGAATATTATCCTGAAGCTTATCAACCCTCTTAGGTATTGTTTTTGTCCATGTAATACAGAGCCACGATTAGATTACAATATTTGCCATTTGCTAATGGTAAACTTTTATGTACTTCTACAGTTCGACTACGCATGTTGGTAACTTGTAGAGGATGAGTATAAAAGGAGCCAAAGTATGTTCCACAACTTAGATTATACCGAGAGTATGTGGTTAAACAACTCATGCAAAACTGTGTACATGCGTCACCGTAGGTTCCTTCCAAGGTATCACCTATACCGCAAGATGAAGAAACAATTTGATGGAACAAAAGAGGATGACTGAGCTCTAAGGCCTTTTAGCGGGAAATAGGTCTATGATATAGTCAAGAATATCGATGTTATGCTTGGAAAGGGGCGTAAGTTGAGATTCCGTCAAAAGAACATGTGGAAGAAGAGGTCAATATTTTGGAACTTGCCTTATTAAGAGCACTTACAAGTTCATAATTGCATCAACGTCATGCACGTAGAGAAAAATATATGTGATAGCTTGATTGGTGTTTTACTGGACATTCATAACAAAACAAATTATGGTGTCAATGTATGGCGTGACTTGGTCACTATGAATATCAGGACCATGTTAGTACCAAGAGAGATGGATAAAGGCCGGACGTACCTTCCCCCAGCTTGTTACACTCTGTCAAAGTCTGAGAGAACTAAGGCCTTGTTCTTTTTTAGCTTTTGGCTTTTCTACAGTAATTATCTTTTAAACGAAGTGTTTTTAATATGGGTTCTACTAGTTAATTGTAGTACATACTGTACCGACTTCATTTATATTGGCAAAAACTGCACGTGAGTTTCTGTTACTTTGTAATCTCTCATATAAATAGCCTAAAAGCCACAAGCTGCAACCAAAATACATAAGCCTCAGCCTAAAAGAATAAGCCCTAAATTGTGCTAGAGCTTGTCTGGTGTGAAAGTAAAAATTGGTCACTCCACCAGCATGAAGAAACTTATTTCCATGGAAGATTTAAAATTAATTGGCATGAAGTCTCAAGACTGTCATGTGCTAACGACACAATTGCTTCCTGTTGCAATTAGAAGTATTTTGCTGAATAAGGCTCGAGTGATAATCGTGAGGCAGTGTTAGTTCTTCAATGCAATTACTCATAATATCATCGATCCCAATGGACTAGATGTTCTACAAGTCAAGGTGGTGAGGACTCTATGTCATCTTGAGATGTATTTCTCTCTATCATTTTTTGATATCATGATCCATCTTATTGCCTACATTGTGAAAGAGATAAAGATATGTGGCCCTGTGTTTTATGTCATATGTACCCGTTCGAGAGGTATATGGGAATTTTCAAGTCCTATATACGGAATCGATATCGGTCGGAGGGCAGCATCATCAAAGGTTATGCAACTGAAGTGATCATTGAGTTCTAAATTGATTACATGGCTTGGGTCGAACTGATAGATGTGCTTCTATCTTGTCACGAGGGGAGGCTAGAGGGTACCGGGACCATCGGACGAAAAGTAATAACTCTCAATCTGAATATATACACTCAAGCTCATTTCACAATCTTGCAAGACATGACTGAAGTGTCCCGTATATTGAAGAGCACAAGAACATGCTATGCTAAGAGAATCCAGGTCGGTCCGAGGTTTGGATTACGAGACATCACAATCGTCAGTTCAACGAATGGTTAAATACGCAATTCACTGGGAGGTCGTCAAGTGAAACACTGCAATGGCTGGCAAAAGGGCCAAAATTTAAAATTGTGACATGGCAAGGATATGACATTAGAGGGTACACATTTTATATAACAGATCATGATAGAAAGAGTACAGTCCAGAACTCAGGTATCCGCATATATACATTTCGCGAGTAGTTCAGTACCGCTGGCCCAAGCTCCTACTACAGACTTGTAGAGGAGATTTGGGAGCTTGACTACGTAATTTTCAAGATCCCTCTCTTTCAGTGCCATTGGGTCCAACTTCCACAGGGTATAAAGGTCGATAAGTGCAGCGTCACTACTGTGGACCTCGAGCGTGCAGAACACAAAGATGAATAATTCGTATTTGCAAGGCAAGTTGTTCAAGTTTTTTATGTAACCGACCTGGCAAATAAGAAGTGCCACATAGTTCTTCATGGATAAAAAGAATTGGCAGAGTTAAGAATGTCATGAATGAGGAAGAGTATAATCAATTTGATGAGTTGCCTCCATTCGAAGACGACATCAGGCTCGAGGAAGAACCAAGTGATTAAGCAAGCTATATACATGTCGATCATGGTAAAGGGCTTTATTGAGAAGGAAAATAGCCAAGGAGAATAATCCCACACAGCGAACACCTATTTGGAAATTATTCCAATGTAATTATGAAACTCAGCATATAATTATGAAATTATTCTATTGTAATTGATTCAGTAATTTAGAAATAATTACATCTGTGATTGTATCTAGTTACTTGTTTTCAGAGGGCATGGCTAGCACTTCCTAAGGCTAGTCAAAAAATCTGATATGTTGTATATAGAAGGAACTATCACAGACGGTTTAATACCACAAACCGTCTGTGATATATGTATCACAGTTGGTTCTATTATAGAACCATCTGTGATACAACATCACAGATAATTCTATAATAGAATCAACTATGATAAGTTACAATATCACAGATGGTTACATAATAGAAACCCCTGTGATATGATATCACACCACAGACGGTTCTATTATGGAACCGTCTGTGATATTAATATCACAGATGGTTATTTGATAGAACTTTCTGTGATAGTTCTTTTATAAGTAGGCCCCTGTAGGATTTACGCTCTTACTCCTCACTCATGCACCCCTCCGTCTCCTTGTCCCCCACTGCCCCCGCCGCCGCCGGAGAACCAGACGTCCCCATCCTCTCATTCCTCACTTAGTGTGGTGGCCCCGTCGCCTCTTCTCCTGATGCCGCCTCTCCTCCCTGTGCTACCTCTCCTTCCCGTCACATCTCGTCTTCGATGCCTCTCCTCTCGAAGGTATGAATCCTAAATCCCACTTCTTAACCTCATGTGTGATACATCCGTCCATATCTATTAATGTGTGTTCATGAGTTTTTTCTTTCCCATCACCCCTCCTCCCAAAGGTATGGATCCCAAATCCCACTTTTTTACCTCATGTGTGTTGCATTCATCTATATCTGTTAGTGTCTTTTTTATGTGAAATCCAA
This sequence comes from Dendrocalamus sinicus, assembly GCA_036346575.1. Taxonomy (NCBI): domain Eukaryota; kingdom Viridiplantae; phylum Streptophyta; class Magnoliopsida; order Poales; family Poaceae; genus Dendrocalamus; species Dendrocalamus sinicus. The sequence continues at coordinate 31,696,740 of CM070656.1, read as the reverse complement.
AAAGGAATGGAAAAATGGATGTGGGAGAGAAGGTGGACCTACTTATGTTGGGCTGAAAATGATAAAGTTGTTGAGGGTGGTCTCGGTGTGGTCCTCACGTGGATGAAGACGTGGATGGAGGTATCTTGTCATTGCCAAAAATGTCGCGTTCATGTGGTCCTCACGGTTGGCCTTCTGGGTCCTGATGGTCCACACTAAGGAATGAATTTAGAGATAAATTGTTGGATGTTCTTATTTCTTGTAGCAATAATATACGTTGCTAGATGTTCTTATTTCTTGTAAGATCAACCATGTGGCAATGTTTACACTCATAGCTTACTGTAATTAGTTTTTTCTTATAAGAGAGATGACGGCATGTCGTCACCATCGATATCACCGAATGGGTCTGATACTCTGAAGACCGGGGTAACTAAGCATGGCAGAAGAGTATCAAAAATGCCAGAGAGTTGAATGACCATCAGGATGTCTCTCCAGATGGGCTCCCTCTGCAACCAAAGAAAGCAGCGGCAACATTTTAGACTACCTGCGGGATCATTGGAAGGCAACGAGTCCTCATCACTGTACCAAACTGGAAAGCTTTGACAAAAGACGATAAAATCAGCTGTGGGTGGAAATTTTAAACTCAATCGAGATCCCATAAGAAGTACATGGACTTATGCGATGGTAGGCACTCCTCGTGATGGGAAAGTGTGGAAGACCTTCAAGAGCACGCTTGTCATGCAGTACATGACCAAGGATCGCACATCCTTTATGAGGTATCTTTTCTTGTCGCTGAAAATATGGGAAGCCTTTATGCAGATGAAGACGATGACAAATTTCAATAATAAAGTACGACGCACAAGGCTCTCTAAGCACAAAATACTCACCCCCACAAACTCGACATCACTTGGTACGTGGGTAAAATCCTGCAATGGAGGATGCAGGACAAGGTCGCAATCCGATCGGAGGTCTTCCCGCCATTTGCTGGGATCAGAAACAAGCGCGCCTAAAACTAGTTAAGAACGAGGTCATCAAAAACGTCTTCGGGTGTCTCCTCTTTCAAAAACCCCACAGATGAGGAAGTCTCCCAACGCCTGGTATGATATGTTAAATTACCTAGTTGTTAATAAGTCTATAACTTCATGGGTCTAAAATAACATGCTTGCCTCTTGCAACAAGTATTGACTACCGAATCTTCGCAAGGCTTCTTCAAAGCAGTCATGGAGAAGGATATACTATCCACGGCTTTGGGAAACAAGAAGCACCTAGGTCGCACACGAGGCCTGGGGGTTTACATACCTTGGAGGCATAGATTCCCAAATGACTCCGAGGCGTATAGGAGTAGGAAGAGATCCAAGGGTGAGTGCGATGAACAAATGAAACAAGAGCTTTGTGCACAACTTGAGGAACAACTATTTGCTTCACTTCGAGAGAAGATAACTACCTCACTTTAAGGAGAGATAGATTCATTGAGGAAAGAACTGAAAGAAGTCCACAACCACTCACAAGCCACCCCGTTATTGCGGAACACAATCCCCCTCAACGTCGAAATAACTGCACATCCATGCCACTTTCTGAATATAGCAATGCCCACTTACCTATCGATGACATCCGGGTAACGTACCTCTCTAGAATGCTACATAGATAGACTTTGTGGACGCCTTAGCTCATCGTGTATTATTATGTAGGAGTCCACACTGTGCATCCTCAGAGTCAGGGTTGTCTCCACTCCCGTTAAGGCTGGGCGGGGATGGTATTTCTATACTTGCCGGGGACGCAGGTGCACGGTGCCCAGGTAGGGACTGGTTTCGCGAAGGTCCAAGTGGACATGATTAATGACGTTTTTATGGCTATCCCACTAGAGAAGCCCCCAAACAAAGAGATCATGATACTAGGGGATGCCATCCACACATTCATCTAATGGCCCAAAGGGGACATCTCCCTAGACCCTTCTGTGGCGTGATCTCCAGACGATCATGCCTGTCAAACAGAACCCTCTATGACTCCACCTCAAACTCCGCTTCAAAAGGCCATCACATCAGCTCCCGTGGAGATGATGCTGAAGATGTATGGCAAGCGAGACGCTAAGGCCCAACCGAAAAAGATTAAGGCGCCTGCCAGGCCATGGAAGCACAAGCTCAGAGTGTCGTTGGTCCCCGAATCACAATTACCCAGCTTTGGATTGCTTTGCAAGACTTTGCATGCCTGGTACATGTAGAGGTCAAATAAGAAGCCAAATTGGCAAAGTGCATTCACCGTGAGATACACAGAGGCGCATTTCCTCCATGACTCGAACTACTTCGTCGTGACCTTCGAAGACTTATTCTTACTATTCAACCTCGACGAACTTGATGCCTCACTTCTACGATGCTGGACACTGTAAGTGTACTATACAAACACGTTCTACATTTAATGTAATACCGATAAATATCATAACTCATTGCTTATGTATAGATCCATGATCTAACAAGTCCGGTGATGGTGAGAACAGGTGGGTTTCCTCGACCCACATTTGGTCTCTGAGCAATCCATCAATGAGAACGCATCCTTCATCGAAGATTACATAACAACAGGATTGCTTGCTCAGAGTGACAAGGACTACATTATGGTACCCTTCAACCAGGGGTAAGTGCTTCACTAGTTGCCATATAAATTTTATTTATACTTTATACGCAACATGAATTTATGATTAATCACTATGGCGACATACATGACTAGGTCTCATTGGATTCTGATTGTGATTGTACCAAAGTGGAGTAAGGTAATATATCTTGATTCTCTACTTAGGAGCAACCTTGATTTTACCTATGTGCAACAAGCAATTGACAGGTAAACTCATTTCCTTCATACATAACTCTAAAGTAGTCTTCTCTTCATTTGCAATGGCAGAAGCTAACTTTTTGAATCACGTAGGTCGTTCAGCGCTTACATTGCCCGGGGAGGGAGACACAAGGAATCCAACGCCACATTGCGACATAGGATGCGATTTTCGGTACCCGCTATAACACAATAATCATATATCACACTTTGTAATAATGTCTCTAAAACTGACAATACCTATGTATGTAATTCTATTTTTGCAATGCCACCAGCAACTACAGGGCAACATATATGGATTCTACGTTTGTCGTCATATGCAGAAAATCATAGCCACTAAGACGATTGATCTAGAAGTTAATTAATTAATCTTGACTTAATGATACACTGGAACGTGGTGGTCAGCCACAGCTATAAAATTTGATTGCCATGACATGGGTAGTGTCAATTAGTACTGGTTATACAATATTGGTTTTCACTTGGGCGAATGATCGTGCAGTAAAGGGGGTGCAGGTTGCACATGGGATGTGGATGCTTCGCCTAGGTAACTCTAAGAACTTAACTTTGTGCGCCATTAATCTGAGCTTTACCGCGCAAACCACATGTCTAGTATGGGATAGACCTGGCATAATAATTTGTGAAGTCTCAACTTTGGTTTTGCTATTGATGTTGTTGTGGCGCAAGGGGGGGCAATTATCGACTAGGTGGTCAACCTACTCGACGGCGAAACCTTAGCGAGTGGGATCAGGTTGAGATGGATCATTGTAAAAGCCTTGTTGTGATTTTCTTTAACGTGTGGGTACAGTTGTGCAATCTCTACAGAGTGTAAAACTATTCGAATAGCCGTGTCCTCGGTCATGGACAATGCTCGGTGATTTCACACGAGGGGTAGAGTTTTCATAAAAATTTGGTTGGGTTAAGTTGGGAAATAAATGGTTAGTTCATGGGTGTTCATTTCATGGATCTTGGTTCATGGTGATTCCTTGGGTGAATGGTTAGTTCACTTGTGGTTGGTCTCAATTCTTTTGGTTACTTATTTATTATCATTTCTAATGTTCGCTTTTCAATCTATTTATTGTATTTACTTTAAATTGTTGCTTTCTGCAAAATTAACCTTTCAGCCATTCATTGGTAAGCCTTGCATACTATATTGCATTCTTTGTTACAAACGACTTACTGAGTACTCTATGTACTCACGGCTTCATACATATTTGCTCAGTTGAGGAATGACCAGATTGGCATGTGGTGCCAGAAGGAGAATACTTCGACGACTTCGCAGATTAGGACTTCGCTCTCCAGTCGATTATCTGTGGGCATGTTAAATGGTTACTATGCTTATTTCTGGTTTTCCGCTGCTAATTTCTTTAAGCCTTTCAGGCTATTAATTGTAAGCTTGGCCATAAGGTCGCACTCTGATAATTATTAATAATATTTGAGTCTTTTCCTAGTAAATCGTGATATGGTTGATATTCCATCTTTGTTTATACTGTGTGCACTAGCGTGATCCTGAACTAGTGCAGAATATACAGGAGAGTCCATATTTGCATATTCGGGTCTCTACACCCAACCATTGAACGACTACAAGTTCTAGTTGCTCAACTGTTCGGCGACTGGACGCACATATAAATCGACCTTCGACCGAGCCCCCAACCATTTTCATTTCCGACTCCGCGCCGCGAAGAGAGAAAGGAGAAGGGAAAGAAAGAAGAGAAAAGGAGAGGGAAAAAAGAGAGGAGATGAGAGTAAACGGAGAGAAAGAATGAGAGGTTTTGCTACTTGTGCAAGGTAAAAAAAATTTATATTGTAGTGAATATTTTTTGTATGAAGTAAATTGTTTGTTTAGTGTGTAATTAGGATCCATAGAAAATTAGAAAAGAATAGCATAACTTTCATATGAAGTAAATAGTTGTAGAAAATGTAGTCAATGTAGTTATAAAAAATTAGCATCCGTAGAAATTTATAATTGTAGAAAATTTAGTGAATATAGTTGTAGAAAATTAGCATCTGTAGAGAATTATAGTTGTAGAAAGTTAGCATCCGTAGCAAATTAGAATCCGTAGAAAATTGTAGTTGTAGATAATGTAGTCAATATTATGTACAAAATAAGCATCCGTAGAAAATAATAGTTTCTCAAAATTTAGTCAATACTTCTGTACAAAATAAATAGTTTGCTTTGTGGGAAACATTATTACGTAACATGTATGATTAATTATGAACGAATGTAATATCATTCAAACATTGAAAGTTCACGCGTACCGTTAGAACTGTACATTGGCATTTAAATCAGTATGTCATGTAAATTGTTGAAACCCATTAGGATTTATTTACAGTAGGAGAGAGCTCGAGCAGCGAGAGAAGAGTAGTGTCGGTGCACATGGGAGCGGTGTCGGTGTGAACGAGGATGGGTTACACTATGAGGATAGTGTAGTTGGTCATGGTAGGCGAACAGTCGTAATGTAACATCATGAAAAATTTAAATTTAAAAATATGAATTTTTTGAATTATTTTTGCAATATATTCTGTTGGAATTTGGATTTTATGGTGTTTTCCTGAATTTGGATGAGATTTCAAAATTTTAAGAATTCATAAAAGACAAACAATAGTAATACCAAAAAGGGGAATTGTAAATAATAGAAAACTAAAATTTTGAATACGAATCTGAAAAGATGATCCAGTATAAAGAGGGAGAAACTTGAAGTTAAAATATAAAAATCTCATTTTAGGGATAATAGCATAAATAGCAATAAAAGTACATGACTAAAATACAAACATCAATACATATATATATGGGTATATATATATACACAAATTGTGCAGAGAAAAGTTAGCAATATAGGAAATAATATATATATATATATATATATATATATATATATATATATATATATATATATATATATATATATATATATATATATATATATATATATATATATATATATATATATATATATATATATATATATATATATATATATATATATATATATATATATATATATGCACAATTAAGTAAGCCATGAATAACAACATGTGAAATCATACACACACATATATATATAACCTAAATAACAATAATAAAAAAACTCTCATCTAATAGTTAAAATTTAAAGCTTGAATTCTAAATGCTATCCAAAAATCAGTAAAATGTTAATGCAAATTAAAAGTTAAAAATCAAAAATCTGAAGTTCAGAAAATGGTTGAGGCTATTTTTCTTTTCCTTCATTTTTCCCTACCCTCTATTACATGTGGACCCCATTCCCTATCAATCTCATTTTCTTTTCTCTCTCACTACTCCTCACTGCCAGCGGGACCGACCCCCTTCTCCCTACCGATGCCTCTCCTCTCTTCCCCGTACACACCCAGGCCCCCCTCCTCCCTTCTTTCTCTTGTGGTCGAGCTCGCACCGCGTCACCGCTTCCCTGTGCGCCCATGGTTACCGCGTCACCGTGCGCCTGCGCCAGCCGGATTCCCGCTGCCGCCGCCCCTGCCTCCCTTGGCACCGACCCGCTCCCCTGTGCGCACGTCGCGCACCATCCCGCGCCCATGCCTTGCCGGCCAACCCCGCACGGCGCTGCTCCTTTGCCGGATATAAAATCCCATCCATCGCTTCCGGCCGCACCGCCCTACTCCATTATTTCCCCCTTTCGAAGCAATTAAACTCCCGGAGCTCCTAGTGTCGTCGGCAGCTCCTCTTCTCTAACTCCGGCCGGTGAGAGAACCCGCCGTTCGGAGCCACGCCGGTCCGATTCCTCTCCCCGGAAGCGTCCTAGGGGCAAGGCAAACTCATTCCCATCCTCATCCGGGCTCATCCTTGCCTGTACTTCGCCGCCACTGTGGACTCCCTCCGCGCCACCGCCCAAGCATGCTGCCGGCGAGCAACGGTTCCCCTCCGGCCCTACTGCCTCTTCGGTGAGCGTTCTTGTACCTGCTGCATGCTCATGCGCACCCGGGATTTCCCTCTTCCTTATGTCGTCACCGCCGCCCCGCTCCACCCCCGCCTTCGGCCGCTTGCACCAACGCCAACCACCGCCGACACCGCCACAGCCCCTGTTGACCTCACCGTCACCTTCGCCACTCACGGGGGAACCCATTTTGAGGGTCTCCGGCGCCACCCCGGCCGGCCCTCACCGGCGGCAATGCGGCTGGCCGTGCGCCACCGGCTCTCTGTTTTCGGCCGGCGGCTTCCCCATTGGGCTCCCAGTACTCGCATGCGTTATTAACCGGCCTTTACCCCCAAAAGTCACGAAACACCGAACGGATTACTGGCTAGCTCGACTGCGCGTTAACCTCTTTGTCTCCGGTCCCGGGTTCAATCCCACCGACAACATCCTTTTTACTTTATTTTATTTCAATTTTTGTACCTCATTATAATTAGTAAAAATTGTGGTAAATTAAGGAATAATCTAGAAAAGCTGATAAATTTAGTTAGGTCATAAAGCCAGGTTGATTAACATATAAATGTGAATTAGTTAATATGTTTGAATAATTAATACTATTTGAATAATTAACTAAAAGACTAATTATTAATTAAAGACTATAATAAAGAAAAACAAATTATGGTAAATAACCAAATAAATATGGCCATTAATTAAAATTAAAATTAAGATTTATGCCTAATATTTAAAATGTTGCCATCAAATGAACTCTAGTGGTAGGTTTTGCTAATTACCAAATATTGGAATATAACTTTGCTAGGTAAATAAATGTTAACTAAAGCTAACAACAATTAAAAGCATGTAGAGACTTTCTAAGTAAATACCTTTATATATATAAAGGGGTAGGGTAATGCGGATAGCATGTATACAAGCCTACTAGTAAATATAACAGTATAATTCTTGCGTTCATTGTAGGCTCTATTAAAAATGTATACAGGTAGACATTATCATAAAAATACTGCTAATCATGAACCCTTAAATGATAGCTTTAGTAAATAATGATAACCAAACGCCATCATGTTTAGCAGGCTCGAGCTACAAAGGGATAAAATACAGAAGCAATAGTTTCCAGATAGCGCTCAGATTAAAAGGTCATAATAATATATAGATGCTAGCATATAGTGGCCCTAGGTCATCAAATACCAAAATAATCTCACGGACATATAGATACTCTAAAGTGAGTATGTAACCATTAACGCGAGTAATTAGGTTCACATAAAATGATACCTACCAAGCGTTGTCAGATATTTAAATTGAAATAAAACTAAGCCTAATAATGATCAATGTGTAGACAAATAGTAATGAGCCCCTAATTAAATCTTAACTTTAGGATTAGTTGGGTAAAGTTGTATATAGCAAGCTAGGGCCATATAAGTAGATCCTACTCCCAATTAAACTAAACATGGTGACAACTAAGGATACGGAAAGTGTTGTACCACAATATGCTATAAATCCAGACTCTGAGATTAATGCAATAAACAAAAACTGTATACCTCGCATATGGTATATGCCCTGAACAATAGCACCCGACAAAATAATGCCCAGTAAACTCGCATACCTATTCGTAGGTCCATCCTAACTCATGGAACTTCCTTGATAAATATAAAAATAATAAAAGAAACTGTTAATAAAAGATCGAGTCATCGTTTTCTACCACCGGCCTTGCCCCAAATCACCCAAATCACCCATTAACTCATAATAATACAAAAGTTGAGTTTATTCAGATTTATTTGGATCTTGTGAGTTATTTGCTTTCATTTGGATTCAGTAGTTGTCGCGTAATTAGAAATTGGGAGTCGTGAAGATTCAGTGGATCCAGCAAGATTAAGCTCGAAGTGAAGATAAAGACCAGAAGCTCAAGAGAAATCATCGTGTGAGCTCAAGACCGCGGTAAACCGCGCCAGGCGAGTCAATACTTTGATCATGTTGAACCTACATTTTCCGCAAATTTACTTTTGTTTAAACTATCAAATTGCATGCTGTTATTTCTTATGCAAATATATGTTTGTTTGAAAATTCTAGTTATATGCCATTATTCAACTTGCTAATATTATACCTCCTTTGGAACATTTGAATATCTGAGCCTTGTCACCCTAGCAAAAATTATAATGATAACCTTTCGAAAATAAGTCCATAATTATATGTCATACTTAGTACTGCTTAGATAATCGGGGCACCAAAATGCCCCAAAGCATCACTTTGAACCATGAGAAATTGGTTTGGACAGTCATGGTGGAAATGACTGGTATATTTGGTTATGGATATTTTATGCTCCCAAAAACCTCAAGTTGCTTAATTATCTGGGCGGATGGTTCGAGGGTGTGTATGAGTGGTGCAGTGGAAGCACAAAGGGGATAGTGGTAGAACCGCCCAGATAACCCTAAGGACTGAATCTCGTGATGACCTCACAGTGTACAACCAATACAACCACAAGCTGGCAAAATGTAGGCAGGGCTAACTAATTTGCACCGACTTAGTAAGAGTTGCGCCGGTGTGACCACGGGCGGGTAGAGGATGGCCACATCCTCCGACGTGACGGCGCAAGAGGGGGCTTCTGAAAGGGTGGTCGTACCCCGATGGAAGTGGAAACCTTAGCGGACATAACTCTGCTAGGAAAAATGCATTGTAAAGGTCCTGTGATAGTCTACTCAACCGCATGGCTAAGGAATCATGTGGGGGCAACGAGTGGATTTATCTCTTGTGGGTAAAGTGTGCAAACTCTGCAGAGTCAAAAACTATTCGAATAGCCGTGCCCACGGTCAAGGGCGGACATGGGAACTTAACTAGATATAGTTCTGTTTCAAAAACTTTGTGGGTGGAAATAGTAAAGTGGAGGGCAGAGAAAGACCCTTATTTGTGTTGCCCTGGGTGTCGCCCCAGTGATAAGTTAAGCGGTTATAACGCTGAAGGATTAAGCATATGGTGCAGAAGTCATGTAATGGTGGATGGAATCTAGATCGCTATTATTATTACATTCTTTCACACCTTATGTTTCAGTTCAAACTGCTAGGTCTTAAGAAATTTCTATGTATCATATTTCAAAAGCGATTTATGGCAAATAAAATAACCCGAGCTTTCCCTTGATAAGCCATGCATATTATATAATTGCATCCTGTGTATTGGCTCGCGGAGCACGGTGGTTTGTGCTCACACTCGCTCTCATAACAAATCCAGAATCAGGAATTAGATCACTATGCTTCAGCAATACTTTTGGTCATGATGAAGAAGAAGATGAAGTCGTCAAGGGCTAGGTCGCGAACCTCCAGTTAGCTGCCTGTGGGCATATCTTGAAGGTCCCACCTGTGTGCTTCGTTCTTCCGCTGCTGCAATTTTTATGATTTCGGCCTAATCGGTCCATGAGTAAGTCTACTAATATATTTACGCTTCCGCATGATATGTATTTTGATATTCATTTCTGTATCTGTGAGTACTATCTACTGATCCAGGAAATAGTGCGGTGGAATCACAGAGGATTCCAGATTGTAAAATCTGGGTCCCTACAGGGAGTCGTGACCTATTTAGCTTGGTCGTTAGTTCATAATTAGAACTATTCCCTCAATAACTATTTTCACAAATATAATTTATAATGCTCATTCTCATCTCTCTTAGATGATTCCCCCTCATCTATATGCTGCCCTAGCCATTTTACCTCTGTAACTCTCTTATCGTGAATTCAAGGTGATAAAAATCCAGTACTCCTCTTGTAATTTTCTATGAAAGCCCACTTTAGGCCAAGAATCATGATGCTTAACTCTGAATCCTAATTGTTTTATCCTTGGAGGAAACGATAGTGTGAATTTGGATAAATAAAATGGTGGAGCTTGAATAAATAGATTGCTTACATAGATGAATTAAGTAGTTCTCGGAGAAATAGAAAGTGTGAAACAAATAAAAGGATTGCAACACTGATAAGTTGTATCATTCTTGGAAGATGTTTACAACAATGGAGTAATACGATATGGTCAATAACTGGAAGGATTATCTGAAATTTTTAAGAAATTGGGGATGTGATAACAACTATCGGAGTATAGACCTGATTAATAACACAACTCCCGGAGGATGTTTATAATAATGAACCCGATTGGAGATAGTGAAGATTTAGGTTGATCACGGGAGCAGCAAATTATGGATTTGAATCAATAATACCAGATTGGATTATTAGGGAGTCTCGATACAAAAATCATTGGTGGATCTAAGATAAAGAATATTAGGCTCCCATTGGATTGAGGAGCTGATCAAGTTGGTGAGTAATAGATCAGAGATTGGGATTACATAGTCAAAGTGAAACATGAGATTTGATTTATAAATCTATGGTGGAAGTTAGGATTTATGTGAAGACTAGATACCCATAGTAGAATTAATGAAATTGAAAAGACACAACAGGAAGTGTATGATTGGTGGATTGAATAAATAGAGATACTGCTGTTTGGAGTTTCAGACGGCAATAATACTGTGACTAAATATCGAAGGAGGATAGCCTAAGAGCAAATTGCAAAAATGGAAGTTAAATTATCAAGGCCGTTGGATTCTAAGCCTTGTGTGTAAAATCATATAGGAGTGAATCAAACTATTGATGGATATTTGAACATTAGGAGAGATTAAGATACCTTGATAAAAAAGGGGTATTGTAAGGTTTTGCATTTTCAAAACAGTAACAAGAATGAGTACTAATTACCTCCAATATTTTCCTCTTCCTTCTATTGATTTCAAGAGAAAGCTTTATCCTCTTCTCTTACCCTTGCTTCAAAAATTTAAGATTAGGATCGTCGATGATGGTCATGAAGATAAGATGGTCTCGTTTTAAACGGACTATGCAGATAAACCACACGCCCTCTTATGTGTGCTTTCCCGAGAGACGTTGTACTGTCGCAAGGTTTTCATTGGGCCCTGTGCACTGCCTTTTTGCCCTTGGGCGTCCTATTTTGCAGTCATGGGTAAGGGTTGTTTTCGAAAGTTTGTGTGATTTCGTATCACCCCAGTTTCCTGGGAGTGCTCTTCTAAAAATTTGCATGGGTAGATCACCTTATTCCCACGGTTCTATCCTTATCTCATGCTATTCCCTCTCACCTTTTGCTGAAAAGCCCATTGGATCCATAGAAGCGAAATAACGGATAACCCAAAACTAGAGCAATTACGAAGAAATGAAGATTCTACAACCTTCCAGTACTTAAGGAAAACAACATTACTGTGAAGGAGACCACCCGCCAGGAGAATGTCCAACAAGAAACGTCACATGTTTTCTCTGCGAAGGACAAGACCACTGCCCCAAGGACTGCTCCATGAGCCTGTTACTGACCAAAGCAGCTGAGATACAACGAACGTGTCTCCAAGCCGCCATAGAACTTGTCATGCCCAAAGCCAGGAAGGATAACTAATGACAATTGCTATTTATTTAAGGGGGGTAGCAAGAGTAGACAAGAATATCGGAGAACTACTATGGTGTATAATTACTTTTGGAAGTACTGTTATGATGTATGATTACCTTGCAGTTACAACAATTTGTATTAGACCTAGTTGAGTCAGAGCAAGAGGATTTGCAAGGTCGTCACGACAAGCTAAACTCTAAAGCCTATTGCTAGCCGAATTTAACCTCCCATGCTTCTTTCTACTCTACCGGAATCTTGGGGTCGAGATTCACTTAAGGGGGGTAGATTTGTAACATCCTGAAAATTTTAAATTTAAAAATATAAATTTCTTGAATTATTTTTGCAATATATTATGTTGGAATTTGGATTTTATGGTGTTTTCCTGAATTTGGATGAGATTTCAAATTTTTAAGAATTCATAAAAGACAAACAATAGTAATACCAAAAAGGGGAATATGTAAATAATAGAAAACTAAACTTTTAAATACAAATTTGATGTACGGAGAGATAGTGAAGAAGGAGGACATCGAGGCCATGCACATCATGGTGGCTATCGAAAAGAAATTCAAGTACAAGATTAGCTACATGAAGGTATGGCGTGCAAAGTAGAAGGCCTTGGAAAACGGTTCAAGTCTTTCGAGGCGGCGTATGACAACCTTCCTCGTATGCTTCAGATGCTACAGGACAGGAACCCGGGCACATACATTGCTGTGAAGGATAAGCCATCTACAAGACCGTCAGGTTTTGTGGTGTTGCAGAGGGTCTTCTTAGCCTTCAATGCGTGCATCGATGCATTCAGGCATATGCTTCCTATGATCTCAGTTGATGGGACCTTTCTGACTAACAAATACAAAGGCCAGATCCTTACGACCATTGGCGTTGATGGTAACAATCAAATTCTGCCCCTGGCCATCACATTTGTGGAAAGTGAGAATTATGACTACTGGTTGTGGTTCCTTCGACATGTGAGGGTTGGAGTTGTCGGTGCTCATCCTAGTATGTGCATAATCTATGATCACCATGCCGAGATAGTGAAGGCCATAAGAAAACTTCAGGAAGACCCGTAGGAGCCCTTCCCTTGGCTTGATATGAGGAACAGATGGTGCATTCGTTACCTAGGGGCCAACTTTTTCAAGCAGTTCTCGAAGCAACCATTGATGAAGCTGTTTAAGATGCTGGCTATATAGAACCAGAAACAAAAATTTGACGCTTTATGGGCGTTGTTGGACTAGCACAAGAGGAAGCACATCGATGAGAGAAACAAGGGACTGGCCATGCCTGGGGCGACACAACCCGAATGCCTCACAACACTAGCTAAGCCTGATGCAACTGGTCTGAGGAGGAGAAACTCATCGAACATCAAGTGCTTCTCACAGTGGATCGAGGCTGAGCCATTGGAGAAATGGTCCATGTTGCACAACACAGACGATACAAGGTACGACATAATGATGACTAACCTTGCCGAGGTGTATAACTGGATTCTCAGGGGCCTTTGTTCTCAGCCCCTCATCGCCATCATGGAAGGTGTTCTGCACCGGACAATCAGTTATTTCAAAGAGAGGCATGCAGCCAACCCACAAACATTGTACTCCTCGAGAATTATGACATACATAGAGGCAAAGACAGAGAAGACCCAATTGCACACGGTGCACATGATGGGCAATAGGGAGCATCTTTTCAACGTGCTCCTTCGGGATAGAGCTGGATTTGGGACGGCTTGTTCTCTTGTCAACCACGAGGTATGCCTTAGAGATTATGTAAATGAACCTAACTGCTCGTGAAACAAGCCAAAGCTGTTACACAAGCTATGCTCTCATGTCATCGCCCTATGCGGGATTGTGGGCATAGATCCTTTAAACTTCTTATTTGGGTACTTCTTCAAGGAGAGAGTGATGCAGACATGGTGTGGCGAGCTTAGGGGGTTCAGAATTGTGGGAAACTTCGCCACCTTAGATATTGCAAGGAGGATCTGGATTCTAGATGTTGACATGCTGAAGGGTAGGAAGGGTTGGCGACATAGCCATCGTATAACGAATGATATGGATGAAGCGCAAGTCGGAGCGGACGCTGCTGGTGCTGCGGTCAGGAGGGGCACACAGCTAGATGATACAAGACACCTGCTGATAAGTAAGCAGACCGACATGGTTTCCGCAACTAGTTGTTGGAGTGTGAAAAGTGGCTTCAAGAGTACAAAACATTATACCTTGTAATCTATACATTATTAGTTGGCACATTTGATGTACGTAGTGTCGTAGTAACTGTATCATATATTGCATGTATCGTTTGTACAACTGTTGTAGTATTTCCCCCTTTTCAGTATTGTTTGAAGTATCGTGCTAGTAGCTAGTGTTGTTTCAACTGTTTATTTACAAGTTATATTTATTGCTGCTTTACATTTGATGTTTTTTGTTCTGCATAAATACTAACTTGAAGTCATTTTGCAGACATGGCTCGTGAATTTCGCAAATCGGACTGGCCTTACGGCCTCCGAATGAGCACATCGACTGATTACATCGTGTGTCATGCCATGTCCGCCTCCTGGGAGCGTGGAGGAGGCGACTGACTTGGGGGTGGTCCACACGTGCACACCATGCCAACCATTTGCCTTATAAAAGGAGGTGAAGGAAATCTGGGAGAGAACACTACACAACCAAATCTAACACTACACAACCAAATCTAACACTACACCAGAGTTTGCTTCACCACATCGAGATAGACAAGAGGCAGAAGAAGCAATGGGATAACATAATGAAGCAATAGGAGGAGACCTGCCAACTAGCAAGGTGTGCTACGGCCCGCGACGAACAAGCAAGGGCTATGGCGACTCGGCTGAACAATCCGAGCATGCCAGGAGGTTAGCTCCCTGCAATGACGCCCCTGTAGCTGCAATCTCATCCTGAATGTTCCAAGTGAGTGTTCGTCGCAACACCCGCCCAAGGGAGAGACGCCGCCTCTCTGTTGGTGCAGGGACACATGCAAGTTTTTCAAGTCTAAGCAGCTGTTCAGCCTACACATGCGATATTGGGGTTGCACAAATTACTCCTATGACTATCCCGACCGCCGTTGGGACACGAGTAGCTATCGGCAGCCGGTAAGGACCAGTTACAGTGTGTTTCCCCTACTATTTTTCTTGTAAAGTATGCAGTAACAACCTCTCTCGTCTATCCGCAGTCCCCAGAACCGCTATGTGGCTACCGCAAGTGGATTGACCTAGAGATCCACCTACATGACCAGTGGGCTCTCGACTTCGAGGAGTGGGATGTCAAAAGGGTTTGTGAGATCAGAGAGGAGGAGCACTACAATGGCGAGCAAACTGACCGTATATGTCAAGAAACGAAAACTCATCTCGAGATGTGCACGCACAAAGAGCACAAGGCTCGCGAGAGGGAGCTTGAGAAAAAGAGGAAAATGGCAGCCGAGGCCAAAGAGGCCGCCGAGGAGTTTAACGCCAAGCTCGCAAGGAAGGGAAAATGGCCCCAGTCCACACAATAGGTCGAGGCGTTCCGCACTAGTCTACCGAAGGTCAAATTTATTTTCATTCCAAAAAGGCGCATATATATCGTAGGAGTACTTCAGTTTGTTGCATCATGCATGGTACTCTTTCTTATGCATGTAACCAAACCCTGTGCGCCGTGTTACGTACATCTTTATTATGAAGTCTATTTTAATTTGCAAAAGCATTTGTCCTCGTTTTTTCCCATTCAATTCTTCCGCATAGCAAGGCATCCAACAACATGAAAAAACAAGTTCTCCTCCATGTACAAATTCCCGGTTGCGTAGCAATATTACTTACCTTCGTACTTACGAATTGTTGCTATCCCAATCGTTCTCAAATAAAATTTCACAAATTTTCTTGTACTACAATAACATGTGACAATCGCAAATTGTTATTGCCAATCTAACATATTTTCTACCATTCATAGGGCCTGTTCTTTTTGGCTGCGGCTTTTGGCTTTTGGCTGAAATTTTTGAATTTTAACTGTTTGCGACAAAGATTACGGAGAGGGAGATACTCACTTGCGATTTTTGTTGATACAGATGTTAGGCTTTTAATATGTACTACAATTAACTTGTAGATTCCATCTTGAGAAAATACTCTATTTAAAAATTAGATATTGTACAAAAGCCAAAAGTCGCTAGCTTCAGAGGAAAAGAACAGGCCCATAATCTACGAAAATCACAAATAGATCAACAGACATTGTCTCTCATTTTTTTAAAAAAAAATACAACTCATACACAAAATTTGATAAATGTTACCTACATACAACAATTGTCATTTACCCCATACGCAATCGAGGGCAGTTGCGCAAAAATGGGCGAGTTCCAGTCGCCCAATAGTCGAATGACTGGAACTGCAGTCGCCCGACGGTTGGGCGATAGGTTCCAGTCGCCTGACCGTTTGGCGACTGCAATTATGTTGCCCAACAGCCCACGGATAGCCTCTATGTCGCGCGGCCGTTGGGCGACAGATTCCAATCGTCTAGCAGTTTGGCAAATGGAGGTCATTCCTGTAAAAAAAATTCTGCAGGTATATTTCTATAATTTCGATTAAAAAGAGATTATTTACAAAAAAAATCCCATGGTATTTTTCAACTGAAATTTTAGAAAGGCAACCATTGAGTCCCGGCTAAAAACCGGTCCGAACTTGTTTTTTAGAACAGATTCCGGTCCAATCGAGGTGGTGATCGGTTCGGCTTAAAAGCTCATGGCTTATGGTAAAACATCAGTAGTTGGTGAAAAAAGCACCAGAGTGATGAGGCTTATTTAGCATAATTAAATTTAAAAAAATTAAAAATATAAAAAATATATTAGCCCATTACGTATAATACAAACAAATACGGGAAAAAAAAGAATCCGCAAAAAAGCTCAACAAAAAGTCAAAAGTTCAGAAAAAGACGAAATTTATGAATAGTGAAAAATAAGCCAAAAGCCAAAAGCCAAAAGCCAAAAGCCAAAAGCCGAAGCCAAATTGATCAGGGCTGTCTAGGATTCAGCGTGGCCACTGCAATAGGCTATAAGGGTGCAACCGGATCGACCGCGGTCAGATATTGGCCGTCCCAAATCCTGTCCCACATATTTTATCGGATGCATAGTCATGCGAATACCCTCAGATAAAGATACAAATTTGGATTGTATCGAATACGAATCCTGAACGACTACAAAAACGCACCAATAGGCAGTTTGACTGCAATGCCATTTTCGACAGTACCTCACAATCTATCAGCAGAAAACCGAGCAAACGAACAGAAGTACCACTGCATGATACTATCAATGATCAAATGGGCACAGTTTTGCAATGTTCTTTGGAAGACAGCCTATACAGCAAAAATATTTTACATACAAAGTTACATGAAAACTACTTGGAACTTGTTCACTACAGTGCAAAAAAAGGTATCAAATTATACAGAGCTGACACCAAGCCACCAAGGTCCAGATGATTGACTACGCCACTACGGGGGAAGAAATGAGAGAACTTATTCGGTGGACCAAAACACAATTACAACACGTACTGCAGAATACAGCACCTCCGTCCACGAAAGGAATTCCAATCTCGAAGAATGGCTGTATAATAACATATGGTAAACATATAGAAGGGTAGTACAATCTACAACACACCCCAAATCTACAAAGCCGTAAAGCTTCCAAAACCCGGGAAAAAAGAATCCAATTGCAAAATTTGTTATCTGACACTTGACCAAGTGCTAATTAATCATCCAAGACTGTTCACGCACAATGCCTTGTACAAATGGAGAGGAATTGCTTTTACATAACTGTCCCAAGTCTCAAACAATAGGTGGCAACCTGCCATAATAAGAACAGTCTTAACTCCGCAAATTCAGCCATGAAAAACTGATAATAGTTGTCTGCCCTGGCATGTGGGTAGATATCCCCTTTTGTGTACAAGGATTAAGGGCATAGGAAGGGAATATATGCACAGCATTACATACTACTGAACATAATCAAACGATATGAGCGCCAATGTTCTTTACACTTCTAGTTTGCTTTGACCTTTGTATATATATGATGATGCTTACCTTCACATAAAAACAACCGAACTGCTGGTGCAGTGTGCTGTGGTAATACCTCTACTATTGGTCAGGAGTTAGCACTGCAAAAAATCAAGAAAGCAGTAAGAAACATTTTGTATTGAGTCATGAAAGCTGATATAAGACAATCAGAAACATTCAGAAATATTTGTTTCTTGTATCGGTGTCATGTAATCCTTGGGTAAAAAAGAGGCTTTGAGATGAATCAAATGATTCAGATCAACAACTCGAAGTCAAACTCGAACCATGAAAAAAAATCATGATGTAAATGTTTAAGTTTGTTTCATTCAGCAGACTTAGTGTGTACTGCTCGTGATTGAGCATGTAAGAAGCACTTCTTTTCAATAAAATCATCTCCAATCGAACTGCCATTACAGCCTTTGATCATTGTTAAAAAATTCTTCTAGTGAACAGATTTAATTGGGGTTGATTATTATGTGAGACGACTTGACCAGCCATTTTTGGATTTTCAAAATGAGTTAAGCCAATCCAGTTTCCCATCTAGAAGCAACTCAAGCATAAACATACTCATGCATTCTAAGATTGACCCGTAGTAACAGGTAACCAGTCCTCCATCATGCATAAAACTGTTCACTGAGAACAGCCAGCAATACCATGGAGAACAATCAGTTTTCAACAAAACTCACTGAGTTTGACTTCTCTTAAAAGAACAAACTGAAATCATGTTCTTTCTTGCAAAAACAATGCAGATCACAGCTAGTACCATACTATCATCAAGAGTGTCCATAGCTAGGACTAACTCAGTCAAAAGAGCCTTAGACCAACTCCCAAGATCAACTAGATTGCTACTTACTTGATAGTAAACCCAGCTGATAAAACTAGTCATAGTTGTAGCAAGTTCTTAACAGTTGTTTATGAATATTCATACCAGTATCAGGTACCCCATGTACATATAGGATATCCCTAACCCATACATGCCCAAATATGCACACAGTCTAGTAGTAAAGGGTGAGGGATCAAGTGAAGTGACTCAGGATATTACTGTGTGCAGAATAGACACACTAGCACCCATTCTCCAGCTAGTTTTCCTGAATATTTTTGGTGTATTTAGGACAATACGATACGACTAAAAGGTTTTTGGACAGTACACTTGCTCGACTACTGCTTTTATGCTGATGAAGTTCCTTCGTTATTCGTACCCCAGTGTTCCTCAACATCATTCCCGTTCACAAGGACACTGCCATCTGTTGAATCATCAGCTTCAACTTCGACAACATCCTCTTGACCTTCCTCGACTCCATCATCCTCAATGGCCTGTTGAAGTTTGTTTGGTGTCATGCAAGAATATAACAAAAGGAGATAAGCAGTAAAAGCAACTGATAGTGGTAAGAAAAGATCAAAAAGAAAGTTTACACAGAGGTTTCTATAAATGCTAACTATTATTCCTATCTTTCTAGAGGGAACATCAAAAGATGCAAACCAAAACGCAAACTATCTCAAAAACTCCCAACAAGAACAATGGTAATCTAATACTGTTTAGTACTTACTAGACTTATCTATATATCCAACTTGGGCAGAAGAAAATTGTTTTCTATTTTACGAAAAAAAAACCCATCAAAGAACTAGTATGAACATAAAACAGAAGTAAATATCAATAAAAAATCCAACTGCACATATGTATCGCATATGATGCTCTCAACGTTTGGAAGAATCAACCGATAAATCATTCTGCAAGTGTAATACCACATGAACAGGATCTCCATTTTCACTTGGTAGCTCTTCTTCTTGTACATTCATACTTTTGAAAGCTTCTACAAGACTGTCGTTGGACCTTTCAGCATGAGTTATGTACTCCTCAGCAGGTGGATAGATACCCCTATTCAAATAAGATATTGTAAGAATATAAGAAGAACAAAAGGTGCCATCTCTTTAAAACTGAATGTGCCTAGATCGAACAGTCTGCTCTTAAAACTCAAATTATATCAGCCTTTGGTACACTCTTCTATGTAAAAGATTACCGTTAAATTTAATACTTCAGTACCGTGATCTTCTGCTGGACAGAAAATGCAGATAATGTTCAACAAAGATTTGTTATCTACAATAAAGTGGAAACCCCTATTCCACATAATGCAATCCAACATGAGATACAATCACTAAAGGAAGCGGCAGTGAATGTGATAAACATTGCTGGAGGATGTTGATGAGGGTTATAAGTCTTAAAGCATAACTCTTGCATGATTTTATGTAAATTCTCTTCTCTATATTCCCTGTAGTAGCAGACACAAATGAACATCAAGTCAAACACCAGAAAAGTAGAAGATAGCATGGTTGGATAATTGCCAGCTTATCTTTTAGTGATAGTAGAAGGTATTAGTGGATTGTGTCTATTTAACAGAGGGACCATGCCTGTTGTAGGGGATTAGGAAAAAATTTGATACAATGATTTGAGCTCTATTACCCATAAGGGCGACCAAATACCTTTTGGGGGCAACGGTAGCTTCTACATTGAGAGCAATCTGCCAGTCTTCAAACAAGTTTGGGTACTCAGCAGGATCTGCCAGGGACTCTGCAGCTTTGGGGTTCACCTGATAAACAAGCAGGAATAAAAAAATAATGAACCAACTGCCTATTAGCTACAATAAGGCAGTATGGTGTAAGCGTTGGCACAAGAAACGAACTTCTAAAACAACAGCCTTTTCCTTATAAACACAGTTGTCACAGACAATGCATATGCCAGTCTGAATTCAATATTATGAATGTTCGATAGCGATTGTCAGATGTGAAGCATATGAACCTGATGCAGGTCCTTCTGCAGAAAACCAGGATACTGAACAGCCCATGGCAACGCAAACTAGTTTTCCAAAAACTGGTCGGCATAGGATTAGGCAAAATTAAAGTTTGAATTCAAATATGATTTTCTTTTTTTACTTTTCAAATGTCAGTTATTGATGGTAGTACGATACACTTATGAGCAAGGATCGAAAAACCGGAACCGGGTCAAATCCCGCCGGACGGGCGGTACCGGTAACCGGCCGGTTACCGGCCGGTTACCGGAAAACCCGGTTACAAACCGGATGAAATTTGGCAAACAAAATTTGTGCGGTGGCGGGAGGGTTTCCGGTAACCGGCCGGTTACCGGAAAAACCGGAAAAAAACCGGAAAACCGGAGGAATTCGTAGAGTATTGTCCTCAAAAGTTCACATGCAACACAAAAAGCCATGACTTTCTCATGCCCATGGACCCACCATGTCTAAATTGATTCTTAAGCATCCAATGTAGCTATAATGTCCCCTGGAACCCATCCAAACATCTACAATTTCAATTTTTTGAATATTGAAACCCGGCCGGTTTTCCTCCTCCCGGTTGGGACCGGTACAACCGGTAACCGGCGGTAACCGGCCGGTTACCGCCGGGATTTCGATCCTTGCTTATGAGTATATAAAATGCAACATAGCATGCACTTTCATTCCATTATGTTGCTTTGTCTTTGCAATGAACATACTAAAAAATCCCAAAGCAGCCAGTTACCACCCCAACGAATAGAGCAGTCATTGGTCAGAAACCATTCCCACCCATGGTTTGAATTCCCCGAACCCTGACACAGATTTCACGATGAGTACATACAAGAAAGGAAGTGAAGCTGTATCACCAGCTCGAAGTCAGTGTGTGGAACAGACTGTACCATCAATTACCATGAAGAAACAAGTTATGACAAATTGAAGTAACATGCTTAAGAGAAATATGATGCAACAGTATTAAGTATTTACTACTCTGAGGAAACGTAGAGTGGAACTGTACGAAGGAACACAAGCAAAGAAACTTTCTATAGGAAGTTACCTTTCGAAGATCCTTTTTCCATATTGATACAATCTCAGAGACTTTGCTTGGAAGATAGGATCGTGCCATCAATGCTGCTTCTGGAATACGGTTGCTGTATAAAGAATGACCAGATACATAAATTAAGAAAGGCTTGTCTAAAACAAGAAAGTATTAAATAGGGCAATATGAAGTTCCAGAAGTCTATACCTATCAACCAACAGTTGAAGGCATTCTTCCGATTTGCCAAGCATAAATAAACAAAGAAAAGCAACATTGTTCTTTCCTTGCTCTTTAGCCATTGATGCCAGCTTTGTTATCCCTTCAGCATCTCCAAGAGATGAATATAGAAGCAATAATCCGCTAAGGTCTGTAGCTTGAAGGAGGCATTCCTCTGCCATCTCGAGCTGCAATTGTTGTGTATAACACATGAGATGGAGTTCTTTAAGTTTAAATGGTTGCATTTCAGAGAAAGACAGAAACATACAATGATAAGGATATTATTTTATACGCAAGATGGCATTTACAGGGGAAGAAAGGACAGAGACAAGCTGCATGTAATGTCTTTTCTAATTCAACAGTCAATATTGGTATTTCAGTTTGTTGTAATTGCAACAAGCTCAGCACCGTTTAGTTATCCAAATTGCATCCCAATATTTCAATTTCAAATGCTTGTAGAAATGAAAAATGTTTTTTAAAGCTACAAGCTAAGTTCATGATTACTTTGTGTTTGACTACTAGTCATTTTCTTCGCCACAAATAACTAGTAAAACTCAAATATCAAATAGAAGATTCTAGTCGTTAAAAAATACATATTGAGCACACTATAGACATGTAAAATTATGCACACCACGCACATACCTTTCCTGTTGACATAGCTAATTCCCCCAACTGCTTCCACTTTGACTCACTTCGTGCCTCAACAGCAATTTCCTGCAAATCATCTATTTGTTGAGTGTTCATTTCAACGGAAGGTGAACTTTCTTGGACAATGTGTCCTCATTGGTATAGACATAAACAATAAAATTGCACTATGCCTTTGCAACTTCCAGGCTACCAAGTTGCACAGCCAGGTCAAATCTGTAATTAGGGTCAGTCGCTATTTCAAGGGCTTCCTCTAGCATGCCTCGTGATTCAAGGAAATGCGCCACACTACAAACCAAAAGTCAGTCATTTTAAAACCGGGGCACATGAATTTACAAGTAATATTTACTAAAATTAATTGGCCAAACATGGGGAACCTGTTGTGTTGTTCCTTTGGTATGGAAGGTAGCACAGCATTTGCACGTTCCAAATCCCCACGCATCACAAGTGTTTTGTACTCAATTAAACTGAGTAGTAAAGTATAACCCACCACACTGCAATAATCAAAGTTGTTAGTCACAGAAGTTCGTCATGAGAAGGCACCGTGAAGGAATATTAACTATTAAGCGTAAAAAAAATATGCCACTTACGTGAACTCCTTGTCAATAAGATAGACACGACTTTGGTTAGCAAGATAGCCTAATAAATACATTGGACGATCCAAGTGAAACATGGTAGTGACCTGTGACACATGGGGCATGCAATGGTAAATAGATAGCACCTAACAATAAATGTTCTAATAAAACATAAACACATGATTATGGTGAAAACTAAGTGTTCACCTCTCCTCCCACACAGTAATTTAGCCGCCATGAAGAATTATTGTATATAAAACAGTCTCCAACCCATAAACCAGTACGGACACGTTCATTTATCTCATGAAGCAATTCAAAAGCATCTTCCACACCTTCCTCGCCAGCCGAACCCCCTCCATCTAGATGAGAAGAAACTACATCCCTCTAGAAGGTATCAAGTTACAATTGTGTTAGTAAATTACACACAAGAATGAAATTGGCATAAGCCCAGATGTCACAATACAAGATGCACTGGGGCAACAGAAAGAAAAACATTGATGTATCATGTATGTACCGCATGTGAAACTCACATTGTACTTCAAAATGTAGAATGATGTATCACTTGCAATTGTTACCAAATCACCACTGTCAGCCCAATATAGATTCTGCAACAGGCAAAGCAATTATTTCTAGTGGCATAAGATATGAAAAGGAATAAAAACACGTCATAGATCCTGAAGCAAAGAAACAACTCACTTTAATGCTCACATCAATCCGGCGTATTAACCTGCATTCTGCCCAGTCATAGAAACAAATGAACTCATTCGTACACATAGCAAGCAATACGCCACCGCATATACGTTCCGCAGAGAATGTTGGTCTTATACTTTTCCTCTCCTGAAATTACCAATTGCTCTTGTCAGACTATGTTTCAGAAACCATAACAAGCATATTTACATATTTGAAATAAGAAGCGCTATATGGTGTTCCAAGTTTTCATTCAGCTTCTGCAGCGGTGATTCAAAAATACTTGCTTGCCTCTTCTTTAGGTATTATAGTTCGCATTAAAAAAATATGACTGACCTCTTCTTCCATGTTAATCACACAGTTTCCTAGTTTGAACATTGGACTCATTTAACCAGTAAATTGTTGTACTTGAAAACAGACATGGGAATGCAGTCTTATCTATGGGATCATAATAGGAAGTAAGAAACAGGTTCAGCACTGTTAAATCCCGAGGGGCCAGAGTACTAAGAACAGTAGGGCACTCGTTTTATAATATCTAATTTAACAGTTTATACAAGGGCGGAGGGGTTTCTTCTTTATGTAAGAGTGGTTAATTATTTTAATAGTGCTTCAGAATATCACAGAGTAATTATTTTATGTAAAGAAAATTGACTAATAACCAAGAGAAGAGAAAATAACCACATTGAAGACATACTACATTGAAAACAAACCTGAAAATTTTTACTGTAAATCTTTATTTTTGATGTGCTTTCCCTGACAGCATATTCTCCCTCAGTTGACCAGACAAATTCAAGTGCAGACCCAAAAGATCTATTTCTCCATGCTAGCGCTGTGTATATTATGTACTCTCCATCTCCACATACAACAACAAATCTCCCATTTGGATTGTGCCGTAAACTCTGAAAGAATGGAAAGATTAGTTGTGAATACATTTTGATAATACAAATTAGAGACAAATATATCAATCATGCAAAACCATGCGTTTTGCTGCACCACAAAAAAAGTCTACATATTCAAAGAAACAACATTGAATGTTGGTCAGAAGCATCTGTTACCAGTTATAATACCTTATGTACATTTTTAGCCCATCAAGCTAAATTTTAAAGTTATCTGTAAACTCTATTCCCATTCTTAATAGAATCCTCATTGCTTGAGATAGTTCATGTACATTCCGTATGATATTAGAACATTGATAATCACACTGTCAACTATGCAAAGATAAGCAAGGTATAAACAGTAAAGATACTAAAATATTCAATGGCATAAACTCGTTTCACTTTATTAAAGAATTTACAAACATAATGCAGTGCAACACAGAATCATAGGAAGCTACTTCCATTGTCTACTGTACCATGTGGCAAAAAAATTACTGTTTGAATGAGGCATTCGCTCAATATCAATTAGAAACCTACTTGTGGGTAAAGATCGCAACCTCCTAACTCCTTCACAGCCAATGGCAGTCGTTCTCCATCTGCGATCTGATAAATGAAACAATTAAAAGTACACACATCAGTACATGTACATGAAAACTACTAACAGTTCTCAACAGCATAGCATATTTTGCAACGACAACCTCACTATCTGCACCAATTGTCTTGATGTTAACAGTTTGAATTTCGTTATGCTTCGCCCATATAATTTTGCCGCTACTGTCCATGCTAGCAACAGGTTCTTCACGGCCAATCTTTATCATTATTGTTCCTTCATCGTACCCAATTACAACCCTGCAGAAATCGAAGATATTCTGAACACAATTCCCGGTTTTGGATAAAACAAGAAGAGGAGAAAAAATCTTTCGCTACCTTCTTGAGCCCTTCATATAACCTAATGCCCAAACTCGTTCAAGGCCATAGTTAAGTGTGTTCTCAAGCCTGCAAAGAGCACCAACCTCAATGCTATTTTCTAAGAATAAAAAAGTTAAAGTTCCATTGCTAAAATTATAAACAGGAGCTAACAGTTTTGCTAACATTGCATCTGATCTCAGATAACATGGCAAAATTGTAACTGGAGCTCGAAGATCGCATGCCATCACAATAAAACAAAGATAAATATACACTGAAACAACGACAATAACATACTTAAAAAATAGATAAGAAAAGTAGAAAACATGTCAAGTAGACTTGCAACTACAGATCAACTAGTATCATATATGAATGTTAATCCTGCTATATTTTTTCTAATGTTCCATTGCAGCATTCACGCCTGAACTAAATCTGACTAGCGAAAAGATATGTTTGTAATTTGGCTGAGATTCGTAACTGCATACAAGGTTGGACAGGGACAGAGTGACTTTTTCTTCAAATTCTGAGTTTAAGTAACACATGTAGCTGGGCATTTTTTGTAATAAGAGCACCGTGCTGGGTGGGATGAGGAGAGATTATGTTTAGTGGTATTGAGTATTGGCCTCAACATCTCGATAGGATTATGCATGCAGGAGCCAGGAGCACATTGTGTATGAACAAGTAGCAAATAGACACAGTATTACAAGTCCACAAACTAGGATACAACCAACAGTAGAAGTACCTGTAGGTAGTGGAGTGCCACAGACGAACAGTCCCGTCCTCTGAACCTGTAATTATTATTGGAAGCTCGGGATGGAAACATACAGCAGAGACATTATGTGCATGCCCTTCAAGTGTTTGAACACAGCTCTTTGTTTGGTAATCCCAAACCTGATTCAAAATAATGCATTGTAACAAGGTTCTATAAGTTCACGAGTGTATCACTTAATGAAGATACCCCACCTTGGCAGTTTGATCATCAGAGCCTGTAATTAGATACGGCCGATCACCTCCTGTGAAGTAATCAACACAGTTCACACCTTTCAAATGACCATCCAATGTGAAGTTCGGATCAGGAGAACCAAGACTCCAGATCTGAAAAATTCAAGTACAGAGGACTACTGTTCAGGCTTAGGAACCAGGAACCCTGTGAAAAAAATCGACAACTTCCGTACCAAAAAAAAATCAGAAAATGCATACCTTTGCTGTACGATCAAGGGAAGCACTGGCAAAAGTATTGGTGTCCTTTGGGTTAAATGTGACTTGCATGACATAGTGAGAATGTCCCTCAAAGATTTGAGTACACATCCAGCCCTTATCCCAGTCCCAAAGCTTTATCAACATGTCATCAGACGATGACAACACATAGGGCAGGGTTGGGTGAACAGCCACACACCTGATGTAATCAGTGTGAGCTTCGAAAACCTTGACCTTATCCATTGTATTATAGTTGTACACACGGATGAACATGTCATCCGCACCAGCCACAACCCATTGCTTCCGCGCAATAAATTTAGCCGAACGAACTGCAACTCACATGGTTACATTAGCATAATGTCATACAGGCGAAATGTAAACAGTAAGGTGAGAAAACATGCCTGGTAACTCAGTGACTTCAAATGATTTGACCATTGTCTGGCAATAAATTAACATAGCTTAATTAGTGCAAATTCAACAATGCCTGTACAAAGTGCAAATTTAACAATGCCTGTACAAAGCCATATATATATATATATATATATATATATATATATATATATATATATATATATATATATATATATATATATATATATATATATATATATATATATATATATATATATATATATATATATATATATATATATATATATATATATATATATATATATATATATATATATATATATATATATATATACATACATACATACATATATATATATATATATATATATATATATATATATATATATATATATATATATATATATATATATATATATATATATATATATATATATATATATATATATATATATATATGTATATATATGTATGTATGTATGTATATATATATATATATATGTATGTATATATGTATGTATGTATATATATATATATATATATATGTATATATATATATATATATATATATATATATATATATATATATATATATATATATGCAGAAAATGGAGCGGTAGTGGTTAAACCATATCCACATCCATTTTTTTTTTCTCGGATTCGAATACGGATTAGACAAATGGTAGATACGAATTCGGATCGGATTCGAATATTTTTTGGATTCCAATAAGTATTCGTAGCCTCTCCTATTTAAAACATGGCATCGAATTGTTTTAACATTTTAAATTGATAAATAGCTGAACCTAACATATAACTACACATTAAATGTTAGTAGCAACAAATGAATCATTCATCTCCTGTATTTGTATAATGCAGCTTCTGAGGATAGCTTTATATTTGTAGGGGCGTCAACGGATCGAATACGAATCGAATAATGGTCTTCCCATACTCGTATTCATTTTTTTAAAGGAATATAAATCGGATATTATAACAAATACAAATCGAATACCTACTCAATTCGGTCGGGTGCGAATATGCTATGGTACACAATGAAGTTTAGCAAATTAATACCAATTTTACAGTAATATTTATACCCCTTTTCCTCTAGTTTATCACATAATCATTGATGCCATTTTGCCACTAACCCTAACTAATTCTAGATATATTGCAAATAAATCGGTTATAAACATATTGAATTTGGCTAAAAAGAGCATGCAAAAACCTTTATTGAGGGATGTGCCAAAATTAAAAACATGAAATGCCAAATTAGAGTCCATCATGACGACGGACTCGTCGAGATGATCAAAATGCATATATAATATGCCCAATTTGAAAGTCCAACTGTAAAAGATACGTATTAACTAGTTATTGCTATTATATTTGCTGGATCAGGATATTATCCAGATATCCAGCTCCGAATTCACATCCGAAATCTGCAACTTCGCTAGGCAAACATCTGAATCCAGCTCCGATTTTCTATTCGGGTTTGGATATTTACTATCCGAATCCGAAAAATCCAGATTCGGTATCCAGATTATCCGACCGAATCCAGATCCATTTTCACCCCTAATAATGAAAATAGAAACTATGTGCAGGGCTGTTTGGTTGCCTAGATGAGCCCATCACTGCATTGGTGGATGGCCTCATGCATCACATGCAGTAACCTACGGCTACTATTTTACTTCACAGTCTTTGCCTGTGAAAATTCACCATATCTCTGTCAGCCACCAGTGGAGGTCAGCTGATGACTGTCAGAGGCCACCAGGTCTTGGCCAGTACTTGGTGGACTTTGCTAGACTTGGCCAGTCACTCATGAACCTCCTGAGAGGCTGAGACTTCCATAAACCCCATTGGAGGTCGCAAATTGTATCCTATATTTCTATGATAGCACTATCTAGAGTGCATACATATATCCATCCATGATGGGATCCTTTTAACAGCGACCTTGCATGCATGTAACGATCATCTCAAGGGTCAAGGTGAACATTACTTCCGTCTATCGGCATATGCAAGTAAAATCTTCCACTATCAAAATATATGAAAGGCTCCTAAGAAGTATTTACAAATATCTAATGCTTCTTAACTATGCATTGCACAAATCTTATCTTTTCAGTACAAAATTGGCAACAGCAAATGTTCATTCATGGAAACCAACACATACATTTTCTCAAGAAACACATGGCTCACACCCTGGTCCCATTTTTATTCACCAGCACATAAATCGTATTGCAAACAACTAGTTGGTAATAGACTTTATATAACTAGCCGAATAACATGACCAACTAAATATCACTGATAAGAATTAAGGGCTACCAACCTGCGTCTGGTAGTTCCAGATGCAGACGCTCCCGGAATAAAGACTTGACATGATCCTGCATTGAACGATAACGCATTTGTCACAAATTTCAACAATCTACACGCTCAAAAGCACAATGCTTCCGCGCGGTGCGGGCATTTGGCTAACACAACAAACACCAGACCGCTCACCATGGCTCTGTGGGGTGCAGATCCACGGACTTAACCCTCTCCGACCTCTGCGCGAGCTTCCTCTGATCCAACCAAACACCAACCACCATTAGCGAAACAATCCCAGTTATTACATCACAAACAGTGCAAATTAACCGGATCTAACTGAGCAATCCCGAAATTACCTTGATCTCTAACCGGAGAGGCTGCCGCATCATCCCCGCCACCAACGAAAACCCACCGAAAACACAAACAAAACGAACGAATCAGTATACACACAAGCACATCACACGTCAGAACCCCAGATCCATGCAGAAACCGATCAGCTCGGCCGCGGATCTCGGCGCAGCGAGCCGTCGCGGGATCCGGCTGAGCCGAACGGGCCAGCCTCGCAGCCGGATCTAGCATTTCCGCGGAAGCGGCGAGACCGAACTGAGAAGGTGTGCGGGTGGCCGGTGGCGAGGGGGTAATACCATTGCGACGTCAGAGGCGGCGGCGAGGGCGGTGACCACGGCGCGGAGGTGGAAGCGGGAGGTGTGGCCGCACGGAGGTGGGAGCGGGAGGTGTGACCGCGCGGCGACTGGCTCACCGGTGAGGCGGAGGACGCGAAGAAGGCAGGCGAGATCGCGAGTGGGAGGGCGGAGGGGAGGGGAAGAAAGGGAAGGAGGAGGCAGTACTGTGCGGAAGGTAACGAACTAGCGGGTAAACGGGTCTCGGGATTTAGTTCAAAATCCTGGCTTCGGGATTTATGGATTGTTAAATAAGACATAACGGTGACTTAGCAATCAGGTCACTAAAAGTCAAACCATCATTACAAAAGCAACAAAAAAATCGAAAATAATTCGCCTCCGAAGATCCTTGTCAAAACCCCGCTTGATTAGACTTAAGTACGGATTTATGTTATTTTATGTGTTTGCGCTAGCTCTCGAACTTTCCGAGGCGATGGTACAAGGACTAGAATCGGCCAACGAAGTCTTTGAGATAGTAGAGTTTGCATAGCAGCAAGGCAAGTTACATGTTCTTGATCATATTGAATCTCATGAAATTTAAATTATTTAATTACTGTATTGCATTAATGTTAATTGTGAAATACTATTTAATTAAAATAAATGTTTAGAATGACTTGTTAATTAGTTATGTCCTACCACTGAAAAATGTCATGTTTAATTTAAGGACATATTCACCTTGACAATCTTAGTAATATTTAATTACTGTATGAATAATTGTAGACTAGCTCATTCAAAATTTTATACTATTAAGTGACTTGACTTTTGGTCGGTAGAATTATTAAACTAATTCTAGGGTAAGGAGAAATCGTGGAAAGCCACGAGATGGTTGGAGTCCACGACCTTACCCTAAGGTGAAGGCTTGAGCAGAGGGGTGGTAGTGCCATCGAGCACTGATATTTGGGGATGTGGTTGGTTGTCTCAGGTGAAAAGTAAGGACAAGAATCTTATACTGAGTAAAGGACATAGTGATCGCTCAACCACAGGTGTTGACTTGTCAACTCTGGTTTATTAGCTACTCAACTCGATTAAATCTCTATAGGAGACAGGAGTGTGGATGATGGGGAGTTGGTATGTGGAATGGTAAAACCATACCTAACAACAGTAAAGGCCACTCAAGATGAACAGAAGTGTTATGTTTAGCCAGTTAAGCCGGGTCTAAGTGGATTTACCGGGTAGATCCTACATAAAGAGCTGAGTAGTGGAAAAATCTTGTTTTCCCAACTTAGTCGTGCGCTAGCTGGAGCGTGCCTATCACGTGACATTGAGAGTTTGAAAAATCTTGTGGTTAAAGCTAAGCAACTCTGTAGAGTGAAATAAATGGTATTCGAATACGTCGTGCTTCCGGTAAATGAAGCTATGTTTAATAGGTGATTCCAACAGTAATGCATAAGTAGATTTCATTATGTTTTAATCTAAATAAACTGAGTAAATAACAGTTGAAAGAAAGCACATTTTAATCTTAAGGTGTTTTGTTCTTGTTTTTCCATTTGTAAATAAAGTTGCATCCACTCAAGGTAATAGAATCAGTATATTTCCTTCTTTTGAATATCCTTGCAAGTAGTTAAGTTAGAATTTACTATTGTGACTTGCTGAGTATGTTTGTACTCATTACTTACTAAACAACGAACAGAAGATAAGTGGAACTGTGATGATCAAGCTACTGATGAAGCTCAAGAAGATCCCTACTATGCTGAAAATGAGTGGTTTTAGGTCTTAGCCACGCTCAAGTTTGCGTGGGAGTTTTTTTGTATTGTAAGATAAATTTAGCCTTGCATGCCCGCTGCGTCAAAACTAGATTGTTAAACTATAATCTTGTAATAAAGTTTGGCTCTTTTATTGTAAGTATGTGTTGTTTAGTGCACACTCGTGTATAGTACTCCGTACCTGAACAGTTCTAGATAGTTGCAGGGATTAGAGCAAGTTTAATAAGGCTGACTGTGCTAGCTATAAGAAAATCTATGTCAGCATAGTCCTATGTAGAGAGGAGAGAAAAGAGGAGAGAGAGCCAAGCCGGCTCGTATGCAAGCGTCGGGGGATAGCACAGCAAAAGAGGCGTTATCGTCGGCTTGGAGTCGATGCAGTCGCTTATCCACGCATTTTGTGGGGCTTCCTCGATCCTGTGCGAAACACTAAAAGTGTTTCCTCCCTCGACTTCCATCTCCTCCACCGCGAGTGGGAAAAATCCCCATCTCAAGCTCTGCTTCGCGCGGGATGGATCGCTTTCCCTACCCCGTGCGCACCAAATCCACACCAAAATCCATCATATAACCAATCAAATCGCCCCTCAAATGGCTCCTGTGAAGAACCCTAGCTATCGTTGAGCCGCAAACTGCATCAGATGTCTCGCTGATCGAAGAGGGAGGTTGCTCCGCCGCCGCCTGAAGCCGACGCACGTCCATCTTGGTTCTGCTATGCCTCGCCGCGGTCATTCCGGCCCATACCCACCGGGCACTTGGCTTTTCCCGCCGCCGCAAGGTGTGCTGTATCTTCCGCTCCCGGATGGTTTGCCGCACCACAACAATGCCGATGCCGAGTTCCTCTCGCTCCGAGCACTTGGTGGCCGCAAAATGGCCCATCTCCTTCCTCCACGGTTGAGAAGGTGGATTTAGTATATGAAAATTTTGGCTAAGTGTTGAATTTTGCTATGAGATAGTACTGAAATTTGATATGATATAGATGACTTGAAATTTTGGCTAAGTACAGAACTTTGCAATAAGGTAGTTACTGAATAATTACTGAACTGAATTTCGCTATGAGATAAAGTACTGAACTTTGCTATGAGATAGTTACTGAATAATTTTGGCTAAGTACTGAATTTTGCTATGAGTATGCTCAACAATCTGTCTTATAAATCGGTTACAGCCCACTTCAAAGATAATACAGATAGTGATAAACAGCTGAAGAAGGAAGGCCTCACCCTGTATACAGGAACAGATCATTAATAGCATCCCATCTTTCCATGGTTATGCATCCTTGAGAAAATCCAAATGGGCCACTTGAAACCTTTGTGAATTCGCTGCATGGAGATCCTATATTCGGTGTGCCATATACCACTTGATATTGCAGGGAGATGAACCCTCGCCCTCCCAATGGTTTTCTTAGTTATTTCAATAACCAATCAACCCCTGCACAACATGTGACAAAAGAAAGTCAGTCGGGTCCTATCAATGTTGACAATGACGGAGATGCCGAGAGGACTGAAAAGCGGTTGGCATGGACACAGGAGGAGGACTTGAGATTGGTAAGTCCTTTTTTGCATTTTTTTTCCGTTAATTGCATGCTGATACTAAATCTCCTATTGATAATAATTTAGGTGAGTGCTTGGCTGAATAACTCAAATGATCCTATCCATGGTAACTATAAGAAAAATGAACAATATTGGGGAGATGTTATCTGCATGCATACAAAGACAACTCCAAAAAAGGGCACGACTAGTGAAGCAAATCAAAGACCGTTTTGCAAAAATTAAAAAAAAGGTTGGGTGGTTTTGCTGCTCTTGGAAGGAGGCCAACTCAATATATGTTAGTGGACAAAATGAAGTCCAATTAATTGAGAAAGCATTGAAAATTTACGAGGAAGACTACAAAGATGGCCAGTTTATGTTCATGTACTGTTCTTTGTAACCAACCAAAGTGGCATGCGTATTTGGAGGACCTTGATCAATCAAAGAAAAGAAAGTTTGATGATGGGGTGGAGTTGGAGAAGAACAAGCCCTCTCCTGATAATGTTGAAGACCTTGAACGGCCAATTGGGAGCAAAGCAGCCAAGGCGCAACGCAAATATAAAGGGAAAGACAAAAAGACTTGTATTTCAGAGATAGAAGATGACCTGCATAGGTTTTTAGATGCTAAAACAACAACAAAAGAAGATCGAAGTGAGATGCTAGAGACCCAGAAGCGTGTTTCCAGTGAGAAGCTTGAAGCTAAAAGGCTTGCTCACCTAGCTGCAACAGAAAACAAGAAGGCAGCTATGCTGGAAACATACCGAGCCTTCATGATGCTAGACACAAGTGCAATGCCTGATGATTTGAGATCTGAACATGTGTTAGCGCTGAAGTGTATGAGGGAAGAATTATTTGGGAAATCTGATTGAGGTAAATATTCCATCTGATCAAACATTTATTTATGTCCACTAGTAAAGCTTCCATGTTATTCCATACTGTACAAATACAAATTAATCCAAGTTAATTTCAAGTACTGTTAGTGCATTGTTGGTTTGGGCTACCAACAATGCACTAGCTCAAAGTAGAATACATGTGAACAAACAAGTTTTAGCATATTAGAATCAAGGAACAGCTTTTGACACACAAAGCTTTTGCTGTTCGCAAACAATTAAAATGGTGCCTTCGGGTCAATGTCTCTGCATAGAACCGCTATGTTTACGAATCTGAATAGAAACCATCAGCTAGCTGCGTTACTATTTGCTTCAGAATTCGGACCTAATGCATTTCTGTTTTTGAGAATTCCCATTCAAGCATCGTTAGTGCATTGCTGGTTTGGGCTACCAGAAAATCAAGCAACACTGATAAATATGCAGTCAAGTACCAGATAATCAAGCAACACCGATAAATATGCGATCAAGTACCGCTTAATCAAGCAACACCGATAAATATGCGATCAAGTACCGCTTAATCAAGCAACAAGAATAAATTTGCGTCAAGTACCGATTATCGCAACAAAGAATAACTCATCCTCTCTCCAATGTACAAGCTCCTCTATATATTGCTTCTTTCTGCTTCTCAACATACGAGCTCCAACCTTCACCTTAAACTATGTCACACTCTTCTTCCTCAAATGAGTCTGATGAACTAGACCCATCCAAAATAATAGAAGAGTTCATAGCAGAGGAGGATATGCTAGACTCGTTTGCTAGGCGTATTGCAACTAAGATTAAGGTCAAGTTAGCAACTGGGTTACTTCAGCGTCAAAGAGGTACAAGGAAGGTTATTTGGAGGGATCATGTAGGTGCTCATCAGCATCTTGTGGCTGATTACTTTTCTGAAAATCCCCTCTACTCTGATAGCATGTTTCGTACTAGATTTCACATGCGAAGACCTGTCTTTCTTCATATTGTTAGCTCCCTAGGTGAGTGGTCTCCCTATTTCACCAAAGGGTAGATTGTTCAGTCGTATAGGGCTATCACCATTGCGAAATGCACTGCAAAGAATACGCATGTTAGCATATGGTAGCCTGCTGATGCTCTAGATGAGTATTTAAAGATTAGCAAGAGCACTTCTTTGCAATGCCTAGACAAGTTTGCCAAAGGGGTGATTGAGGTCTTTGGCAAGGAGTATTTGAGACGTCCCACATGTGAGGATGTCGAGCGTTTATTTAAGATTGGTGAGTCTCGAGGTTTTCTGGCATGTTAGGTAGCATAGACGCATGCATTGGCAATGGGAGAAGTGTCCATGGCATGGAGAGGGCAATTCACTCGTGGTGACTATGGAGTACCCACAATCATCCTTGAAGCGAGAGCTTCTCGGGATCTTTGGATATGGCACGCTTTCTTTGGTGTCGCTGGTTCTAACAATGACATAAACGTGTTGAATCAGTCCCCATTGTTCCTTGAGGCATCGAAAGGGCAAGCTCCTCAAGTTCAGTATACCGTTAACGGGAAGGAGTATAGCATGGGTTATTACCTTGCCGATGGTATATACCCAAAATGGGCTACCTTTGTGAAAACAATATCACTTCCTCAAACAGAGAAGCATAAGCTGTTTGCACGGTGTCAAGAAGGGGCAAGGAAAGATGTGGAGCGTGCTTTTGGGGTATTGCAATCTCGATTCAATATTGTGCGGCGTTCGTCACGACTATGGAAACGAAAGAGTGTTGGGAGAGTCATGCTAGCTTGTGTCATTCTCCACAACATGATAGTTGAAGATGAGAGGGAGGGAGATAACACTATTGATTTGAATGCTAATCCTGGGATAGTTCTGCCACCTAAAGTGAACAGAGGAGGTAATGTGTGTTTTGCTGAAGTACTGCGCAGAAAAGCGGCTATTCGTGCTCATCCAATACATTCCCAGCTTAAAAATGATCTAATTGAGAATATTTGGCATCGGTTTGGAAACATGCAGCAAAACTAATCATGGTAGGTTATTAAGAATATGCATTTTTCACTTCTAGTCATTAGCATCATGATTTATCTCTTTGTCTGTTTTATTTCAGGTCGATGATATGTTCTGGATGTGGTTGCTACTGATGGCAATAGAGATACGGCAGCTGATGTTGCAGATTTTGGTGCTTTAGTTCTAAAAATATGCCTATTGTGCCTCTGTTAGAGTTTAAGTAGATATCAGAATTGTTAATTTCTTCATCTGGTCTAGAACTTGTTTAGTTGTACTTTTGTTTAAAGTCCTGTTGCCAACAGTAATGCCATGTATTATCATCTATTACATTATCTAGTTTGGTTTACTATTGCACCATGAAGGGCCACAAAGATGGAGATCGGTATTGATCACAATAACTGGTATACCCATGCGTGTATTAAATGCTTGAGAGCTTTTGTGGAGACAACTTATAGCCAGCTTATTGTATGAGTTGGCTATATCATTATCTTTTGATGACATGGAACTGTATTGGAGGTAGCAGCTATCTATACTATTAAGGCCCCGTTTGGCACAGCTCCACCACCAGCTCCTTGGAGCTGTTTTGTGTCAAACGGGGTAAAACAAAATAGCTCCACCCAAGGAGTTCCTTAAAACCTGCTGAGACAAAAGTAGCTCCACCCAAGGAGCTGAAAAAAGTAGCTTCACCGGCTCCACTTGTGAAGTAAAAAAAAACAGCTCCACTTGTGAAGTGGAGCTGTGCCAAACGGGACCTAAACTTGCTCTTACTAGCACCTCCATAAATGGGAGGCGTTACAAATATTGATGGATCAATAATGTACATGAAGAAATAGCGTTGAAAACTGAAAAAAAATAGAAACCACCATTGTCCCAATCTCCATTACGACCGACCTTAATAATGAGCCATCGTATCGAAGCATATTGGCCTGATTAGGAAATTTGCGTCAAGAGGCACCTCAATTCACGACGCCCCAAAAAAACGTGCTATTGCTTCAATAGAAGACAGTCAAGATCGGTTAATCCACTGTGAGCTTCTTCATGACTGAAACGCAAAATCATACAATTACAAAAGTTCTACTGAAACCAAAAGATTTCATTTATTGCAACATGCTGAAAGAGCGTGACTTTGCTGATGAGAAATCTTAGCAATGACATTTAGAGTAGCAGGTATACCTTGCATTAACATTAGGCCGTCCATTCCTGAATTAAAGTTGATTCTCTCTCTCTCTCGCTCGCTCGCTCGCTCGGACTTGATGATTCATATTACACACTCTCCTCTCCCCCAAACTAATTCATCCCAACCTCGTCATCAACTCTTGTACCAAGTTAGGACCAGCTGCAAATCCATACTAAAACAAATCGCATGGTTATTTCATCCAGCACCTAACAAAGCAATCAAAATCTTGCTGGAGGAGGCTAAGCGAAGAAGCAAATTAAGGAGGACGCATCGGGTTCTCGGGGGTGGCGGTTGGAGAGAGGTCAGTAGGCGTCGCATGGCTTTCTCCGCATGCCCTCTACCGCTCAACGGTCACCACCGGCCGTCACTGCGTGTTTTCTCCCGCAGCCGCTGGCCGCCCTCTCTGGTCGCTGCTGGCCGTAGTCGCTGGTCGCAAACACACCACACTCCCCTGCCGCGGCCCTTGGCTCCCCTGTCGCTACCAACGCCGCCTCCCCTTCTTTGGTTGCTGGGAGTACCGGTGCAAGAAGACGCGAGCAAGATAGGGAGCGACGACGACGGTCGGGATGATACCTCCGGTGTAGGATGACACCTCAGTGCGTACCGGTGCAGAATGACAACGGCGGCGCATCACGGGAAGGGCGGCGAGGGAAAAGAGCCGCAGGAGCCAGGAGGCAGTAGAACAGAGTATATGTGTACTAAGGAATAGAGTATAGAAAAGATTGCGACTACAGCAAATTAAGGGTCTGTTTGGCAACGGCTGCGGCTTATGACTTTTGACTGAAAATTTTGAATTTTGGCTGTTTACGGTACAGATTATGGAGAGATGGATACTCACTTGCGATTTTGGCTGGTACAGATGTTGGGCTTTTAATGTGTAGATCGTTTAACTTGTAGACCCCGTCTTGAGAAAATACTCCGTTTGAAAGTTAGGTACTGTAGCAAAAGCCAAAAGCTGCCAGTTTCGGAGGAAAGAACAGGCCCATTGGTAGCTATTGGGAGTAGAGAGAAAATCAGCAAATGAAGGATAACCAGGACCGTACGATCTAACAAACGGATGGATAAGATCAAATGTGTCTAGTGAAGGTGTGAACATGAGCTTTTTAAACTCGTACTTTTTATACTAGTTAAATGTTCGTGCGTTGCTACGGATTTTTAAAATTTATCATACTACATGTTTTAAAACTAACGGGTGGTAAAATTTTTAGAATATACATACAAACATGTTCTAAAAGTTTTTAAATCTGTCAAGTAAGTCGAAAGCCGTCAATCACACTTCATGGTCATAAGTCAGAAGATATCGACCACACCTCGTGGTCGTAGGTTGGGAGCAATCAACCATCGCTGATGATCGTAAGTTGGCAGCGGTCGATGATCAATCGTGGTCCTAAATCGAGAGCCTTCGACAATAGCTTGTGGTCGTACGTTGGAAGCCGACAACTATCATTCGTGGTCGTAAATTGGAAGCAATCGAGGACACCTCGTGGTCGTAAGTCGGAACACATCGACCAGCGCTCATGGTCGTAAGTCGGAACACATCGACCAGTGCTTGTAGTCGTAAATCGGAAGCCGCCGATCACACCTTGTGGTCATAAGTTAGAAGCCGTCGACCATCCCTAGTGATCGTAGGTTGGGAACGATCGACCATCGCTGGTGGTCGTACATTGGCAGGCCTCCAGTGCGCTTGTGCCTTGTCGCCTGACTACCGGTGCCAGCCTGCTCGTCCCGCCCAACCTGCTCGGACTCAACTTCGACCACGGCCCTTCAACGTCGACCACAGCCCCCTTCGACCATAGCCCCCTTCGACCATGGCCCCGACTTCGACCATGGCCCTGACTTCTACCATGGCCCCGACTTCTACCATGGCCCCGACTTTGACCACGACCTCCGACTTCGACCACTACCCCCTTCGACTTCGACCACTGTCCCATTCGACCACGACCATTCGACGACCACCACTTCCCCCTTCGACCACGGCGCCCTTCGACCACTGCTTCGACTTCAACTATGGATTTTCGACTTCAACCAGCGCTCGTGATCGTAAGTTGGAAGACATCGACCGCACCTCATGGTTGTACGTCAGAACACATTGACCAATGCTCGTGGTCGTAAATTGAAAGTCGTCGATTACGCCGCATGGCCAAAAGCATGTTACAATCCATGGGGAGTACGAGACCTTGTGGGTCTTGCCGTTGAGGGTGGGGAGCTCGATCTCGGGGGTGACATGGTGGTAGGAGACGGGATGTCCAACTAGAGGGGGAACTCCTAGCGGCGGAGGTTATGGACAAACCAGCAAGTGCCCTTTAGGTTGGCGCTACGACTAGGACCACGTCCACAGGCGCTACATTACGACCATGACTGCGACTTCGATCACTGCCCCCTTTGACTTCAAGCACTACCCTCTTCGACTTCGACCACTGTCCCCTTCAACTGCTGTCCCCTTCGACCACGACCCTTCGACGTCAACCACTTCCATCTTCGACCACAGCTTTGATGATGACTACGGATCTTCAACTTCGACCAATGCTCCCCTCGACCACTGTCTCCTTCGACCATGACCCTTCGACGCCGACCACTTCCCCCTTTGACCATGACCCCCTTCGACCATGGCTTCAACTTCAACCAAGGATTTTCGATTTCGACTATGGATCTTCGACTTCAACCATAGCCCCCTTCGACCACGACCCTTTGATGTCAACCAGTTTGTCAGACCCAGATTTTACAATCCGAATCTCAGGTTTAATCGCACTATTCCTCTGGATCGATAGATAGTGCACACGATTCGATTACGAATATCAAAGTACATATCATGCGGAAACGTAAATATAATAGTAGACTTACTCATGGGCCGATTAGGCGAAATCAATAAATTGCAGCAATGGAAGAACGGCACACAGTGTGGGACCTTCAGACATGCCCACAAAGCACCAACTGGAGGTTCGCGACCTAGTTCTCGACATCTTCATCCTCTTCGCCATCGTGATCCATAAGTATTATTGAAGCGTTGTGATCCGATTCCTGCTTCTGAATTTATCGCAAAAGCGAGCGTGAGCACTCCGACCCCGTGCTCCGCGAGCCAACACACAGAATGCAATATTTAACATGTATGGCTAATCAAAGAAAGGTTGGGGCTCATTTTATTTTTGCGTAGAGTGCTTTTGAATACAATTACCTAAAAATTCCTAAAACCTAGCATTTGAACAAAAGCATAATGTTCAAGAATATGCAATAATAATAGCGATCCAGATTCCATCCACCGTTACATGACATCTGCACCATATAGCAATTCCTTCAGCGTTATAGCCGCTTAACTTACCACTGGGACGACACCCAGGACAATTCCAAACTAGGGCAGTCCTTCGCCCTTCAAGTCTTTTCATACCCAGTTTTCAATATTTTTAAAACAGAACTATATCCCGTTAAGTTCCCATGTCCGCCCTTGACCGTGGGCACGGCTATTCGAATAGTTTAGACTCTGCAGAGCTTGTACACTTTCACCACAAGAGATAATCAACCCATTGCCCCACATGATACCTTAGACATGTGGTTGAGCAGATCATCACAGTGACTTTTCAAAGTATCTAGACCCTTTTGTCATCTCACCTTATGGGAAACTGCCCACTTGCGGTGGGTCCCATCTATGCGCGGTATGTTTCCCACAGCCACTACGCAGCCGGGCTTCTACCTTCCCGCAACGTAGGACAGCTGGGAAACTTCACCCTCCACTGGTGTCCCTTCAGGCCCCCTTGCCATAGCGTAGCCCCTTCACCCCCCTACCAGTGAGATGAGTCCGGAGTTTCGATAAATTTACTTAGCCAAGTTGTACTTTACAGACTTGTGGTTGCACTGTTTTACCCGGGAGGTCATGACAAGATTCAGTCCTTAGTGGTATCTGGGCGGTCTACCACTAACCCATTTTGTGCATCCACTGCACCACACTCACACCCTCAACCAATCCGCCCAGATATTTAAGCAAGTTGGGGATATTGAGGGTATAAAATAGTCATGTCCAAAATATACCAGTCATTCCCATCATGACTGCCCAAACTATTTTCTCATGATTATAAGCGATTATGATGTCTGGGGCATTTCAGCGCCCCCTGAATATCTATGCAAAACTAAGCATAGCATATAGTTAAGGACTTATTTTCAAAACATTACTATTATAATTTTGCTAGGGCGACAAGGTTCACACATTGAATATTCCAAAGGAGAGGGTAATACTATTCAAGGTAAACAATGACATATAACTAGAATATCAAATTTAGCATGTATTTGCATAAAAATAACAGCATGCAATTTGTTAATTTAAAACAAAGTAATTTGCATGAAATGTAGGTTCAACATGATCAAAGTATTGACTCGCCTGGCGCGGTTTATCGCGGTCTTGAGCTCACTCAAGCTTTCTCGTTGTTGGTCTTTATCTTCACCTCGATCTTGATCTTACATGATCCTTTAAATCTTCAGGATTCCAATTTCTAATTACGCGATATCCAACTGAATCCAAATAAATGCAATAACTCAAAAGGTCCAATAAATCTGAATAAACTCAATTATGATTTAATGAGTGATTTGAGGCAATGTTGATTGGGTGCAGAGGACTGACGGGGTCACACAAGGCTGGGACAAAGTGATGGTTGGGTAGAAGGAAACTGGACGAAGCAGAGGCTGAGGAGGGTTCGTGATACAGGGATATTGACGATGTTATTCTTACTTTGAATTTGAGGATGGCACCGAATACCACGGGTTAACCCATCTTATTTAATAACTTCTTTTTATTATTTTTATATTTATCAAGGAAGTTCTATGAGCCATATTAGACCTATGGGTAGACGTAAGACTGTAGTGGAGTGTAGGGTAGTGCCTTGTCCAACATCAACTTTCTAGGAGTTAAGGCATGAGTTATATACACGACGTATATGATTTTTTTGGTTTGTCGAATTAATCTTATAGCTTATATTTTTAGAGGTTTGAGATGTATTTATTTATTTTTAGGTCGCGTTAATATTACCCTGTTCATTAAAATACAAGGTGGTAAAATTACTTTATTTACCGATTACATAGGGATTTTTGTAGGTACTCCAACATGACTTTTTAATTAAAGAGGCTCTTCAGATTAGGTATCGTAGATATTCTGCGTATATTTTAATTATTATTACCGTGTTGACGTTATTATTATTGCTATGTAAATTTATTTATCTAGAACCAAGCATGCTATACTTAGGTCATACTTTACTATCAATATTCTACCGAGTCTACGCTTGAGATTTATTTGTCGATGGCACGCTTGTGATGACTACTATTCACACCGCTACATTAGGTAGATTATTTTTAACATCGGATGACCTAGGGGTTACTTTATTATACTTGCCACGCATATATAGACAATTCTACTTAAAGGACACCCTTTT
This sequence comes from Dendrocalamus sinicus, assembly GCA_036346575.1. Taxonomy (NCBI): domain Eukaryota; kingdom Viridiplantae; phylum Streptophyta; class Magnoliopsida; order Poales; family Poaceae; genus Dendrocalamus; species Dendrocalamus sinicus. The sequence goes on along the minus strand of CM070656.1, from coordinate 31,653,710 downwards.
GATTAAAGGTTGCTACCAATTTATGTATCCTTTAAAGATATAGAAATGACAACCATATCTTAGTTGGCTACATTTATATTAATCAGAGGTACCACTAGAATTAAATTAGTGAATCTAAATTTGACGTACAGTAATCCCAGGCTGCATCTCTATTTTGCATAAATCTTAATTCTAGTGTTTTAACTTAATCTATCCCTACACCATGTTTTATTTGTGTTTTTTTTATTTGCATTCCAATTAATTATTTAACTTTTACCAAACTATTTCCCTTAATCACTTAATTATCCATATGCTCATAATTCTATATTTGATGTACAGGTAAATTTTATTTGAACTTAAATCAGTTATCTTATCTTCCGAGCTTAGTAAGCTATTTTAACCGTCTTGAAAATTTGGATAAAAGAAAACATCAAATCAACAAAATATCACCAGAAATTCAAATGAACTCTAAAAATTATGATTTTAGTTCCATCGGATAGATCTTGAATTTAGATGAATTTAGAAATTTGTCTCACTCAATTTGGAGTTAAAGAGAAAGTTATGTCCATTTGAATATTTCAGTCGCTTAAATTCCAAAATTAATAAATTTCGGCGATGGGTCCCACATGTCATTTTCTTAATTTTTATCTTTTCTTTATTTATTTCAATTCCTTTCTTGATGTCATGACAAGTGGGCCCAATCTTGTTCGATGGGGTCCACCTGTCAGTAGGGTCCTGTGTAGGGGTGTCATCGACCGTGGGGCCCACGGTCACGGTCGGCGCTCAGCTACACCACCCAGCAGTGGGGCCCATCTGTCGGCGGGGAAAGGAAAAGAAATGCTCGACCTTCTGCGCGGAGCCGAACTCGAACGCGTGCGCGAGGCGGGGAGAAGAGATGCGCGGTAGTAACCAAGTGAACGGGGAGGCTTTGCCTACCCAGTAAGGGTAGCTTACCCTTTTGAAGTAGCTCGCGGAGGGGGCTGGGCAGAGGAAGAGGAAGACGGTGGCGCCGGCGGCGAGCGGTGGCCGGAGAGGTCCGGGGGCTTCGTGATATATAATCTCCGCGTGATGGTGATGCTTCTGGTGTAGACGGCCGGGGGTGAAGGTCACCGGAGAGGGCTGGCGGCGTACGGCAGCGGTGGCTCGGGTGGAAGCTCTGGTGACGGCGAGGCACGGGCTTCGGGAGGTGCGGGGGAGACCGGAGATGGCTTCGCGATGCTCCAGAGATGGTTCACGAGCGAGGAATTGGGCTCTGGGGGCTTGGCTGGGCTGATCGCGATCACGAGTCGGGAAGAAGGAGGGGCCGGGGGTTGGGGCTTCGGCCAATTTACGGCCAGGGGAGGGGTGAAGAGGGTATTGCGATGCTTTGAAATTCACATGCGCGGCTTTTATAGCCGGGAGAGGGGGACGCGCGGCAAGACATTGCCGGCCTCCGCTCTGTTCAGGCTGGCAGGGGGGAATGAACGAGATCCTCTCCGGGATTGCGCGGAGAGAGAGGCGACGGTTCTTTGAATTTGCCCGGGGTGTGAGAGAGAAAGGAGAAGATTTGCTGCGCCATCGCGAGAGGGAGCTGCGCGAGGGGAAGCGGCGTTGCGGCGCGCGTGGAAAAGAAGAAGCGGGGAAGAAGAGAGCGGGCGGGGTCCACCGGCCACGGGAAAGCGCTGGCGCGTGGGTCACGCGGCGAGAGGCGCGAAGTCGCGCGCGCGCGTGGCGAGCGCGGGCGCGTCGCAGTCGGGCCGTGGAGCGACAGACCGCGCGGGCGCGTTGATGGCGCGTGGAGGGAATGGCTGGGCCGGGGTGATGGCCGGCCCGACTGTGTGTTTTTCTTTTAAATTTTATTTTGTTTTTACCCTTTTTGCTCTATTCTCCTTAATGCCCTTATATATTATTTCTCCTCTTTTATTCACCTACAATTGGATTTATATTTTTGGCACATACTTGTAGACACAGAAATTTAATATGTATTTTCATATATATATATATATATTCACTTATAGGTTAGCATTTTAATTGTTCACCTCCTTTAATTTTGATTGCCAAACTTTCTAGGGATGATATTTCCTGCTTATTTACATTTTTCCTTTGTTATTTTATGGATCGTCTTTTCAGATTCTTTATGTGATGCTCATGTTGTATCATTTTATGTGCGAATTTCTTCCCTCTTTTTACTTTGGAAGTTCCTTTATATTTACAAAAGTTCATAAACTCCAAATTCAAATGGAAAGCAAATAAAATAATCCAAAAGCTCCGCAATTTAATATTTACATTTTTCAGGATGTTACACAGTTCCCCCTTCGACCATAGCCCCTTTGACCATGGCTTCGACTTTGACTACGGATCTTCGACTTCAATCACGTATCTGCGACTTCGATCACTGCCCCCTTTGATTACTATCCCCTTCGACCACAACCCTTCAATGACCACGACCCTTCAACGTCGACCACGTCCCCCTTCGACCACCGCCCCTTCGACCACTGTCTCCTTCGACCACGGCCCTTCGACGTCGATCACTTCCCCTTTCGACTATGGCCCCCTTCGACCATGGCTTTGACTTTGATCACAGATCTTCGACTTCAACCACTGCCCCCTTTGATCACTGTCCCCTTCGACCACGACCCTTCGACGACCAAGGCCCTTCGACGTCGACTACTTCCCCCTTCGACCACCGTCCCCTTCAAAGACGGCCCTTTGACGTCGACCACTGTCCCCTTTGAACATGGCCCTTCGATGACCACAGCCCTTTGACATCAACCACTTACCCCTTCTACCACCGTCCCCTTTGACCACAGCTTTGACTTCGACCACAGATCTTCGACTTTGGCTATTGCTGCTCAACCATGGCCCTTCGACTTCGACTATTGCCCCCCTTCGACCACTATCTCCTTCGACCACGGCTTGGACTTCTACCACGACCCTTCGACTTCGACCATGGCCTGACTTCGACCACGACCCTTTGACTTCGACCGTGGACCGACGTCATCCACGGCCCTTCGACTTCGACCACTGCCCCATTCAATCACTGTCCCCTTCAACCATAGCTTGAACTTTGACCACGACTCTTCGACTTTGACCATGGCTTGACTTCGACCATGGCCCTTCGACTTCGACCACCGCCCCTTCGACTACGACTTCAACTTCGACCATTGATCTTTGACTTTGGCCACGGTCCCATTCAACCACGGCTTCGACTTTGACCACGGCCCCTCGACTTTGGCCACGACCCCTTGACCATGGCCCCCTTTGACCATAGCACTGACTTCGACGACCAACTAGGGAGACCAAAATCGCTAAACTACGCGATAGGCTCCATGCGAAGAGCAAGAGGAGGTAGAGAGGCTCATTGGTGAGCGACCGCTGGGCGGTGGCGACGGGGGGAGAGCCACATGGGCGGGCATAGGAAGAGGAAGCCGCTGCCGCCAACGTCGAGCGCTCTTCTCTCTGATCCACCGTCGCTGTCGTTGAGTGCCCTTCTCTCCGAACCACGATCGCTATCGCTGAGCGTCGTGCCGCTGGTTGGAGGAGTGATGGGAGATGGAACTGGTGGCGGAGACGTGGAGGAGGCGCGGCATGAGGGTTCGGGGGAGACAAGGGGCGGCGGTTGCGGGAGGTGGAGGTGGGGAGGCGGCGGTGGGCAGATGGGGAGAGGAGGCGGTGGACGAATGTGTTGGGGAGGCAGTGACGGGGAGATGTGGTGCTACTGGGGGGAAGTTGGGGGACTACGACCTATCGCGTGTGGAAGAAATTGGTGATGGCGCTGAGGAGGAGGAGGCGCGACACGAGGGTGCGGGGGAGAGAAGGAGGCGGCGGTTACAAGAGGTGGAGGTGGGGAGGCAGCGACGGGCAAATAGGGAGAGGAGGCGATGGGCGAATGCGTTGGGAGGCGGCGACAGGGGGATGCGGCGCTGCTGGGGGAGGTTGGGGGACTGCGACCAGACGTTGCTGCATAGGGAATGAATTGGTGGTGACACTAAGGAGGAGGAGGCACGGCACGAGGGTTCAGGGGAGAGAAGGAAGCGGCGGTTGCAGGAGGTGGAGTGGTTACGGAAGGCAGAGGATGCGAGGGGAAGAGGAGGAGGAGTGCGGCCCATACGTCAGCCCAATCTTTTCTACAAGAAGCGGAAGAACTACCTACATACAGATATGGATAGTTGATCTTTGATCGGACGGCTGAGAAAAGAGGAGGGAGAACGGATCGACAACCACCTACTCACATTTTTAAGTAGTAGAGAAGAGATTAATATAAATATATTTTTGAGTACATAATCTCTTAGCTGTGATGAATTGGTGACTAAAGATCATTATATCACCTGAAATGATGCTTGATCTAACTAATGTTTGTACTACGGATGGTGCTTGGATAAATTTTCCCCTGAGAGCACATTAGGACTTCGTGGTTCCACAGTCCCCGTTCTTCCTCACGAATTATCTCTAGATTTAGACTCTAGGAGTCATTTTTTCTTCTAGTCACAGCAATTGAATCGCAAAGTAAGTAAAGATACGTGGGTCAGTTCTAATTAGCTTTTGATTTAAATTTTAGCTGTTGATTTTGATTTTTGGTTAAAATTACACTGTAGTGTCTGTTAATTTTTTCTATGAAAAATTAAAAAACCACAATGCAAATAAATAAGAAAAAAATAAAATAAAAACTAAAAAAGTTAAAATTAGATACTGATATGTTTTAAATAGCTTTTGATTCAAATAAATTAAAAGCTAGAAAAAGTTAAAAGGTCAAGCCGTTTGTAGGGGGACGTAACCATCAAGTTCCCTCCTGGGCGGGGCCTTTCTGTTGGCGCCAACAGTTTGACCCGGAAGGGCTTTCCGTGGCACCCAAGTCTCTGTAAGCCCATCCACAGCCGTCCGTTCCTCCAACTGCTCTAAATCGACGGCCCAAACACAACGGGGCCCCTCCCAGAACCTTCCAGAGCACACGGGTGTCCCCTTCAAGAACCTTCCCGATCGCCGTTGCCACGCTCTAATCCTCTATATATGCCTCCGCTCCCTCTCGAGTCTCAACCCGTCACCCAAATCATAAGCACCATAAGAGAGAGAGAGAGAGAGAGAGAGAGAGAGAGAGAGAGAGAGCGCAATGCCGACGGGGAGGTTGAGCGGCAACATCACGCAGGACTGGGAGCCGGTGGTGCTGCGGCGGGTGAAGCCGAAGGCGGCCGACCTCAAGTCCACGAAGGCGGTGAACCAGGCGCTGCGGTCGGGCGCGCCGGTGGAGACGGTGCGGAAGGCGGCGGCGGGGACGAACAAGAATTCCTCGGCCGCGGCGGCGCCCGCGTGGAAGCTGGACGAGACGACGGAGCCGGCGGGGCTGGAGCGGTTGGGCGCGGAGGTGCGCGCGGCGATCCAGAAGGCGCGCGTGGCGAAAGGGTGGAGCCAGGCGGAGCTGGCCAAGCGCATCAACGAGCGCGCGCAGGTGGTGCAGGAGTACGAGAGCGGCAAGGCCGTGCCAGTCCAGGCCGTGCTCGCCAAGATGGAGCGCGCGCTCGAGGTCAAGCTCCGCGGCAAGGCGGTCGGCGCGCGCGCGGCCGCCGGAGCCAAGTGATGATACGCGCGAACTTGAATCGTGGCAGCAGCCTTTTTGACTCCTTGATGCGTGTGAATCGGTGGCGAATCAAATGTGTTCGTAGCTTGTGTCGTTATGGGCTTGTTGTGTGCAAGGTTAATTGGGATGCGATGCTGTAATGCAAGGCATGTGAAGTGATTTCTAGAAATTTCCTGTGGATTTGTTGCAAATTTGGTACTGTTTGAAGCGATTTTCCATTTGGTACCAGTGGTTCTTGATCTGATCCTGCGTGCTGCGATGCTGTGGTCTCTGTTGAATTTGTGTTAATGTGTGGTCCTGCTTTTGCTCTTGTGTTGATCATATTGCTGAGCTCGTCCAACTGGTTCCAGTGGTTTGAGGCTTGTGGGTGATTTTTTTTTTGGTACTTCGCGATGGTTCGTCAGGTTGCTCGAGCAGGGTCGTGAACTTCTGCTGGGCTTTAACGTAACCTTCCGTGGAACAGGTCCAAATTCTTCGTTAAAGTGGGCTTGGGGCCTGTTTGGATCCACCCAGATTTTAAGAATCTGGCTTTTGAAAACTGGGTGGGATCTAAACAGATCAGTTTTTAAAATCTACCTACCCAGATTCTTAAAAACCAAGAAGCTGTTGATACCAAACTTTTGCCAGTTTTTTTTTGCACAAATATCCATTTACCCTCATTAAAGACCACGCGCAGACTGTTTAATGTGCTGTTCAAGAGCAATAAATGTAAAGGTATAATAGTCTATTAGCACCAATCATAAATGAAACCAGCTTTTAAAAACTAGGGGATCCAAACACCCCATCAATTTTTGCTTAGAAACCAGTTTTTAAAAACTAGAAGTAATAGCTGATTTTTAAAAATCTGAAACTGATCTAAACAGGGCCTTGGTACGTAATTAAATCGCAAATTTTATAGTTAGGCCATGATTTTTTTAGAAAACTTCAGGCGATGATTAACACACTGTAGCATCCCGAATTTTGCCATATTCAAAAATTAATTTTAAATTATTTATTTAAAAGTATCTGGATTTTATGTGTAATTCTAAAAGAAAATATCAAAATTCTAATTCTGAAATTTCAAATTCAAGTCCTAAAAATAATAATAATAAATTTCCGAGAGGTCACCCATCAAATTCAAGGCTTAACTCTAGAAATCCTAGTGATCTACTACCGGAACATCTTTGCTCTTTTGTTTTCTTCTCTCCCTCGTTCCTTTTTAGAATTTTTTTACAAATAATCCATTTTTATTCAAAATTACAGAAATATACTCGCCACAAAATTTTTTTTACAAAAATAGGCTCCAGTCGCTCAACGGGTGGACGACTGGAGCCTATCGCCCAATCAGGAGCCGACACATTACCTCTCGCTTTACCGTGGAGCGGCTGGCTCTAGTCGCTTACCCGTTGGGCGACTTTAATGCAGTCGCCCAATGGGGAAGCGACTGCATGTGCTCTCCGTGAATGTTTTCAATTTTGTCAATTTTGTAATTTGAAACTGGTAAAACATCTGGTAAAGTTGTAATAAAAGTTTATGTTCATTGTATGTTGTAGGTGGCTAAATAATTTTGGAAATCTTTTTTACGAATGATTGACCATAAAACGATTGATACATATGATGGTAAGTGATATTTTGATGTTAATGAGTAGATAACGAGGAGTATAAGCACGGCACAGTACTAAAAAGTTTACATCGTTAAAAAAAGTAAGCAGTACATGAAACAATGGTGTACAATCAGGCGCCACCGTGAGGTACCCCGTCACCGCGCCCGCATCCTCCCGTACGGCCCTGCTTGGCCGCCCTCCGGTGCAACAGGTGGCGAGGCTCCGAGAAAGTAAAACGTGCAAGAGGGTGTCGCACCCGCCTCGCTACTGGTGGAGTCAGCTGCACCTCAGGCTGTGTGCCCTCCGGTGCACCGGGGAGGGCACTGCCTGAGAGAACCTCTGGTGCTGTGTCAGGAGGTGCAAACCCAGCCTGCTGCCTGGCCCACTCAGAGAAGTACTAATCCACATTGTCCAGGCTCGCGGTGGGGCCGTGTCGGGCCTCGGACTGGAAATGACCTGCAAAAGTAATATCGTTAGTTTCAGATGTCAAACATTACGATAAAACAGAGATCGTACGATACGTACCCTCAGCGAAGGTCATCGCGCCTGGAGAAGGGGCATATGTCGAGTGCACCCCATGTGTGGGTAAACCAGGGATGTACGGAGGACGCGAGAACAGCTGGCCTGGCAGTGTACGAGCCCATCCCCAGGCAGATCCTCCAGCCTCGTCCGGGTGAGGTGCCGGAGGACATGCCCACGTAGAGCCTCCAGAGTACTACCACGCCAGTCGGGGAGGCACCGGTGGCCGAGCCGTCCGTGTGCTGGGCGTGGATGCCGCTGGTAGCCTCGTGCAAGATAGTAGGTGCACGACACGTGTACCCCACTCCTTGAAATGATGGTACGCGCTGATGTGCTCCTCGTGGCCCACCTCGGCACCTGCGGCGAGCCTGTTTAGCATACTCTCGGCCTCCGTGACGATGGAAAGACCCATGTCAGACTGAAGGAAAAAACATAAAATGGTTAATTATCCAAGATAGCATTGCCAGTAGTGAATGTTCAAAAATACGTGTAACGTACCGCGATGAGCGTATCCCGCGCCAGGTGCACGGGATACGTGTCTGTCGGAGCGGGGAGGTGTGCGGGGGGTGGATCCACCACATATACGAGCCTCGTACGTGTCCGCGTCTGGTACCACCGCAGATACTCCATGTACTCTGTGCTGTCGTAGGGGCGGTCCTCGTCAACCACGTCATCAAGGGCACCGTCCCACTGAGCAACCCACGCCTGCATCTTCACCGTCCACTCCGTGCCACGTTTCACTCCCTTTTTATTGTGCCTGCTTGTAGGACCACTTTGTTAGTAATTTCCAATGAAGTAGTAAGTATGTACAAATTTATAAGACACCGGCACTCACCGCGTACGAGGCGGCGCACCGCAGTCCGGCGTGCATCGCACACCGAAGAGACCAAGCGCGCATCACTCGCTGCGGCGAGTAGTCCACGAAGATGTCGTAGACGAGCTTCCGGCGTGTCAGCCAGAAAGCCCGGTCGTGCCAGCACAAACTCGACAATCCATCGGGAGCATGGTCCTCCACTGCCGCCTGTGAGTACGGCTCCCAGCGCACGTCGTCGGCCGTGAGGTGGTCGATCTGCTCAACAAAGGGCAGATACGCTCGCGTGACCTGGACATGTGCGAACTGCACCTGCAAGGACGAATAGATGTTACGTACGACCGTCGTTAGTATAAAGGAAATAACTAATTGACATATGACTTACCCGTCGATGACACCAAATAGAACCCATCGTCGGCCGGTCGACGTCTCCCTCTTGATACATGTCGGGCCCGTATGGACTCATGTCGTCTAGCAATGGTCGTCCGAGGCTGAAGCGCTCGAACGACCACAGCTGCAGTAGTAGGGGACAACCCGCTAGAATCGAGTTCGCCTTCGTCCTCGAGCACGCACTACACAGGCCGCGGTAGGTCGTGGCAAACGCCGATCCCGGTGACTGGGGCTCGCCGTCGCGATCGCCCTAGCATAAGCGATGAGGCGCGCGTCGACGCTGTCGCCGTGGCTGCTGGTGAAGAGCACCCAGCCAAACAGCCACAGCAAGTACGCCTCCAAGTGGCGCGAGACCTGGTGATCGTTCGCCTCTAGGTCCATCCGCTCCACCTAAATGCAAACAAGATGTTATTAGTCCATAATAACGCAAATAAGAGCTTCGATGACACGATCGATTGTAAAGACCACGTACCCGGAACTGTGCCAGCCACCTCAGCGACGGCCCGTGGGTTTGTTTCGCCGGGAAGATGTAGTACTCACCCACGGCACCCGGTGGAAGGACCCCCTCGAATCTGGCGAGTAGGTCATCGCGCCACTCGACCAAGGCCTCCGGTAGGAAGGCAACGCCTCCCACGATCGGAAGGCCAAGAAGCAGGGATACATCCTGCAGGGTCGGCGTCATCTCCCCGAATGGGAGGTGGAAAGTGTGCGTCTCAGGCCGCCAACGGTCCACCAAAGCTGTCAGCAGGGAGCGGTCGAACGGGAAGTATCGTGATCGATCCCCGACCTCATCCCCGCTCGCGGCCAAGGCGGGTCCATCCTCCTCCGTGGCCTGCACCATCCGGGCAACAGGGAGTAGCCCGGCATCTCGTAACCTGCAAACAAAGTGAAGGTCAGCACGGAACGTTCTTACGACAACACTAAAACAATGGTGTAGTGCAAACCTAACTGTCCAACGGGCGTCGAGTCTCCAGGCCACGCGAGGTGTGCGCGTCCGGACCACTCCCACCTCAATCGGCTCATCCGCGCTCCCCGGTGGCGGCACACGACGGGAAGCGCGATACATGCGGTCCACGTGCTCGTCCAACAGGGGATACTGCCAGTCACGCGCCATACCTGCATGCAGATTTCTATACTAAATTTTCTATACTAAAAATTGTACTAAAATTTTCTATACTAAAATTTGTATACTAAAATTATCTATACTACAAAATTCTATACAAAATTTTCTATACTAAAAATTGTACTAAAATTTTTATACTAAAAATTGTAGTAAAATTTCTATACTAAAAATTGTACTAAAATTTCTATACTAAAATTTTCTATACTACAAAATTCTATACTAAATTTTCTATACTAAAAATTGTACTAAAATTTCTATACTAAAAATTGTACTAAAATTTCTATACTAAAATTGCTATACTACAAAATTCTATACTAAATTTTCTATACTAAATATTGTACTAAAATTTCTATACTAAAATTATCTATACTAAATTTTATATATTAAAATTGTACTAAAATTTCTACACTAAAATTGCTATACTATAAAATTCTATACTAAAAATTGTACTAAATTTTCTATACTAAAATTGTACTACAATTTCTACACAAAACAATCCTATAATAAAATTTCTATACTAAATATACTACAAAAACTTTCGAAAAATACCTAAATTTGAAGATCCCGCGCGCTCCTTTTTTCCCCTCCTCTTCTTCTCCTCCTTTCTCCTCCTCTTCTCTCCTCTCCCTTCTTTCTCCGCTCCTCTCTCGCGTTGCCGAACGAATCGCGATGAACACAGCGGCGGCCGCGGCCGGGCTTGCCGCTCGGGTTTTAACCGTTGTTGCTTGCCCACCGTTGGCGGCGAAGTCGTTGTCGCCGAACAAGACAATGATCGCATGTCAGCCGCTCAACGGTTGGGCGACAGCAATAACTCACCCAACCGTTACCAAACTGCCTAGGTGTCGCGCTGTGGTTGGGCGATTTTCTCTAGTCGCCGAATGGGGAGGCGACTGGAACCTATTTTTGTAAAAAATTTTGTTGCGGTTATATTTCTGTAATTTCGAATAAAAAATAGATTATTCGTAAAAAAAATTCTTCCTTTTTATTCTCTCTTAGCCCTTGTTACTATTCATCATCTTCAATCTCACATCTAGACCGACCGGCGCATAGCAGAGCCAAGCTAAATCATAAACCAAGCCTCATCTCCACCTCATGTAAAATAAAAAAATAACCTAAATTACTCAAGCAATCAATCACCAGCCATTTCATTGCCATTTATTCATCTATTTCTATTTTCTTCGTCCGTTTCCAAAACTCAGTGAAACCGAAACTTTCAATTCCTCTTCAGTTTCCTTTTCCTTCGAGTCCTCAAATAAGACCCTAGTGATCTACTACAAGCCCCGCCCCACTTTAGCAAACCTTCCAAAGCCATAGCACCATTTCCCATTGCAAGTTCGTCGTCCCCCAAATTGACCGTCGCACTCGTCACGGCCACACCATTCCTTCGCGTTCCTCGTCACCTCAGTGAGTCAATTGCAAAACCGGTCACGTCATATCGTGTTCCCAAGCATCATCAACCTCTATGTCAAGTTAATTTGGTTTTCTTGTAGGGAAATCATCCGAAATCAAAATTTTCCTAATCTAGGCCGAAATCGCTTTTCGTCGTCAATTCGTCGTGTCTGATGAGCCGTTCTCTGATTCCTCACTACTACATGGTCACCATCACATCCTCTGTGTTACATGATTTGTTTTGCTTAGTGCATTGCTGTGTAGGTCCGCCATCGGCGCCACCCCCATGTCGGCCTAGTGTCAGCGTCGCTAGCTCGTTTCGGACACTCTCTGACTAAGCCGACCTCACCCACACGTTCTTTGAGCTAAGGCCGTGCTCATGCTTTTTCTCTGTGTTCCAATAGGGCACACCATCGCCCACGGAGCCCACCTATGGCCGCGCCCCGAACGCTGCCCAGCTGCGCCGCCACTTCTCACGGATTCCTCAAGTCCTTAGCGTTCCATTTAGGCCTTTCCCCACCTCCCTTGGTTTCCTCTCACCGGCGAGCCTCCATGGAACCGGCTAAACTGCACCGTGCGTGTGCTGTGACGTCGTTGCTCTCTAGTGGCCTATGTGCTTCATTCATATAATTAATTGTGATCTTACATTACATGTAATGGCGTAGCCTAGTGGAAAGTCTCGTGGCTTGAAAACATTAGGTATTGAGTTGAAATCAAGATTTCACGCACTGTGTTGATTTCTAATAAAATTTTTCCTTGATCCAATGACAAGTGGGACCCACCCATACTCTCAAATAATTCCTAAAATCCAACAAAAATAAGATTCCAAGGAATGTTCCTTATTTTGCAATTTTCTAGAATTTTCATTCAGTTCGATCTTCCAAAAGCTCGTTCTCCGTCGTCCGAACTCCGAAACATTTGAGTTTTTAAATTTATTTAAAATCCTAATATTTCTTCCAGTATATATATATTATATTTTTTATATTTATTTATTTATACTACTCGTTTTACGTGTAGAACTCGATGCCACCTAAGGAATTTCTCACCAGCAGCAATATTTTTCTGCCAACGTCCACGAAGGCAAGTCTCTGGCGATCTAGAGGGTCCGCTTGGCTAAAGGGTGGAGCTGGCCAAGCGCATCAACGAGCGCGCGCAGGTGGTGCAGGAGTACAAGAGCGGCAAGGCCGTGCCAGTCCAGGACGTGCTCGCCAAGATGGACCCCCTTAAAAACAATCTCGTTCCCGAGATTTACCTAGGAGAGAGAATGGGTTGATAAAAGCAAAGTTGTTGCAATTCTGATTCTTTTTCTTGAGTCTTGTCATCAGTTCAGGGTAAACCTCATTTTGTACTTATCAATAACCGGTAAATCTGTTGATACTTGTCCCTTCTTATTATACTTGAAATTTCCACTTGTTCTCTCTTTTCTTGCCTGTACGTGTATACCATTCACAAACAAGCATAATTTCAGGGAAGTGCATCGTCTGCCTTTCCTCTTTCAACGGCAAACTTTGCCTTTGCCCATCCAAACCATCCATCACGGAAGCAATGGCAAGTTGGCCACGATCAGAGATTGTACCACTCCCACCATCCACAACTAAATGGCAGAACTTCTTTGGAAAAAGGAAGCTATTTGTCGTTCGAGCGAAACAAATGGACGGCCGCCAATTGAGCCCAGCTAAGAGAATAATTTCTCACTCTACATTGCAGAGTGGAAATCAATAGAAACTGTCTAATTTGTTCAGAAGTAGAATCATCATTAAACTAGTCCCTTCCAAGAAACAAATCGTACTGACGTCAAAAATAAAAAAACATTAACATGAACATAAACATACTTGATTCCAGAATGCAGAAAATAGGTTTACTTGATTTCTAGCTATTCTATACTCCAGTATGATTCAAAAGAACGAGAGAAATATCAATTTTCATTGAAAGTTACCACTCCATATTGCTAATTGCTTTCTAGTTGTACTAATTTCATGAGAAAATTATCCAGTTCATGCTATGGCGAGCCGTCAGGATATAACTCTTGATTTTGTTATTTTCAAACTCGATTATTGGGGGCCATCCATTTGTTTCCCTTCAAAAAGCAAACAGCTTCCTCATTCCACAGGGATGGTGGGGATGAGGGGTGGCGTGGTCTCCGGCTATGGCCGTTGCTTCCTTAATGGTTTCGATGGACTAAGGAAAACTTTGCCGTTCAAATGGCTGAGCTAATTTCAGATCGGGATCACATGAACTAGAGGCTCAAAGCACTCACAAAATTTAAACTAGGCCCCTAGCCCCCACCAATCAAACTCAAAATTAGATCAGATTAAGCTATGAAACACTCAAATCTACAAACCAATAGCCATCAAAACAACTAAAAGCGAGCACAGAATCATCAACCAAAACCCTAGGGGAAAAAATTCGAAAACGTCAACCTTAAATCGGATGAAGCAGAAGGAGCCTCGAACGTGCAGTGCACACCGACCTCTCTACCCTACCCCACCCCCTCTTGTCAGTCTCTCGTCTCTTCGCTCGCTCCGCTCGGACAGTGCCAAGGCCCAAGAGCCAAGGAGACAAATATCTATACTAACGGGTTCGGGAATTAACGGGCCGAACACAAAACCATACCCTGATTAAGAATAGTGGGCCCGTTTACTCGTGAAGTAATAGCACAGATCACAAAGCAGATGAAAGGGTCAGAGATGTCGACTGAAACTTAAAACATTTTTTTTGGCGACTATGCATAGCAAAACTAATGGCGCACACCAAATTTCACCCATCTGAGCGGGGTATGAACCCCAAAGTTTTACAAAATACCATATATTTAGTATGTATATTAGATAAATAATTACAACAAATACTTCACATTTATATCCCTATTAGATTTTAGCCTTTTCCCACACCTCCCTCTCTTCAATTTGTCTCAAGTAGTGGGGCACAGTCGACCAGCCCAACAGCCCAATAGATTTACAGACATCGATCCCTAGGGGAAAAGATCAGGATATTGTAATTAATTTAGGTAATTTGAATGTATTTCTCTGTTCTGTGTCCGTATATATTTTCCCAGCTCCTGCGGTTGCTGCATTCCTGGGGCTTGAGTAGAACATCCAGTTTAGTAAACACTACAACTTCAAATAATCAATCAACGCCTTCCTCGGCTACTTCAAACGATACGAGATTCGGGGAATAACACGAGATGGCAGAGGAGAGCACAAGGGAGCCCTGTAGAGCGAAGCTGACAGTGAGGCTGAACACGGTGCTCAACTGCTCACTATCGATCTTCATTTCAAACTGCAGTTCTACATTAACACGCGCGCGCACGCGCACACAATATATACTCAATAACAGTGCCGGCCGTCGGGCATTTGCACTGACTCCAGTTTTATTCATACTTAAGCAGCAGTACGCGATCAAGCCGGTATTATCCGTTTTGATTCCTGCACCCTGGAGCCTGGAGTTACAGCATATATAAGTATATAACCTCATACACGTGGCGTTATTACCAACTTTTTTTTCTACCATTGGTGAACGCGATCGAGGCGGACATCAAGGCCGAGGAGGAGGGTCACGCTCAGGGGCTGTCGCCCGAGGCCTGGTTCTGCCACCCGCCACGCTGAAAAGGGTCCGTCGGATCCACAACCATTTCTGGGAAAACAAGCACCCATGCACGGTTGACTCTTTAGTTAGCGCACTGATCCACTGACCAAATGCTACGCGAAGAAGAAGAAGGAGCGAGTCCGGGAGCACTGACCGGCGCGGGCTCTGTGGCGGACCGCGGACATGATCACCGCGGAGACGACCAACAGCGTGATCTGCAGGAGCGTGAGGAAGCGGATTGCTCTAGAGGAGGACGCCATCGATCGCGCTTTGGCTGGCTGCTTGTTATCCCTTCCAATGTGGGTTATCCTGCTGCTTGCTTGCTGAATCTTCAAGGCCGCATTTATAGACATCGATCCCTAGGGTAAAAGATCAGGCCGTTGTCCCTGTGTTGTTCCCCCACTCAAAAGCAAAACCTCTCGTGTAATGTGGACCCTACATGCAAGTGCCTTCGGGCAGTCCCAACACATAGTTTTTATGGGTGGTTTTTAGAGAAGAGAGAGAGTAATAACTATCAAACTAGACCTAACTATCCTAATGCTATAGTTTCTATAGTAGTTTCTATGAAGAAAAGAATTAATGACC
The DNA here is from genome assembly GCA_036346575.1 of Dendrocalamus sinicus. Classification (NCBI taxonomy): domain Eukaryota; kingdom Viridiplantae; phylum Streptophyta; class Magnoliopsida; order Poales; family Poaceae; genus Dendrocalamus; species Dendrocalamus sinicus. The sequence goes on along the minus strand of CM070656.1, from coordinate 31,638,198 downwards.
AATTGCATGTAGTAATAAACATAGCATGATCAGCTGTGGTAATTTGATGTGGCCAAAGGTAGGAGGAGCAGAGGAGCGCAATGCAGTGGATCCAAAGGGAGGGCAAAACTAGCGCTATGGAAACCAAGAAGACACCCAACGCTGAAACCAGCCGTTTCTTCGCTGTTTGGAACACGCGTCGAAACCGTTTCTCAGGTAGGAAACGATTTCTCCTTCTCTCCTCATTAACTCTAATGCCACATCATATTTTTACTTACATAGCAGTGCATTTAATTTTATGAAAACCATCCTAATCACTGGGTTAGGACTGCCCTTAATATAAATCGATGGGCATCTAGGTCTAATATCAAAGGGCATGGCACGTATAATGTTGAATGCCTGTTAGCTTTTCTGCGTTAATCAGTGCAAACAAGTCTAAAACCTGGTGTACTTTGTACCATCCAAGACACATTTCCTTTGGACCGACTTGTGAGTCAGTCAAAGCTTTTAGCGCCAAAGTACGTCTTGCCATTTCCTTTGGCACCCAATGGTAAAATAGGAAGCTTTGCGGAAAGAAGATAAATAAAACTATGGGTTTGCTAATTTTCAGTCGGTTGTAAATGACGCACAGAAAAATAGAGATAAGAGACATGAATTTTTATGTGAAAAATCCTTGCGAAAAAAACATGGGTACTCAAAGGCAAATTACTATAATGATGAGAGTTTACAATGGATTGCTTTCTCTTGCACATCTCTTTCTATGAACTATTGAGGGGGGGGGGGTGTATAACCTGTGCATGGCCCAGACGCCTTTCATGCCACATCTAGCATGAGGGGACGAAGTGTCTTGTATGGACACGATACGAATTTGGATCAACTTTAACAATCTTCACCTTGAGCCGAATTCCCTCCAGTAGTCGAAGAATGTGATAAACTCCTCTAATTAAAATTAGCATGAACACCTTGTGCACTGAAAGTCTATCGGACTAATCTTCAAGTAGAAAGACTGGAACAGTCTTGTCGAAATGCTTCTTGCGAAGTAAAATTGAGCAAACCACCAGCAGGTCTGAACACACAACTATCAACAAAACAGACGAACAAATCTGGGTCTTCAATAATTCATAATCCCAACAAAATCTGGGTCTGTGCAACTGACCTTCTGAAACAAATGCTCAATCATCAAATGGCATAAGCCAAAAACATCACCTGCGGCGCTGAATAGATAGCGAAGAACTCATATCATGGAATCTGATATGCTCCGCCGGGAACACAACACTCGGCAAATAATGCTCATTGAAAGAGCAACTCTTTAACAAGAAAGACTGGAATAGTCTTATTGCACGTGTAGCCATCACATACGTCAAACTGCCGACTTCAAATGTAATTAAATTCCATGATATGGTTGAAACTGCTCCTGTAATACTATCTGGATGAAAGGAATAATTGTGCCGTCAATGGAGAATAAACTGCAGTAGAGCCCTCATATCGAGCTGTGACAACTGAAAGACGTAGTATCCACGCAAAAATAAAACTCCTTCTTACACTCAAATCCTTCATCTCAAACTGAAATTGGAGCAAAACCTTCACTTTCAAATAGCAAAACTCCATAGAGTATTATGCTAACTGCCATTAGGGTGTTATCAAATGATGAATAAAATACCAAATTCAGTTGTTTCCACAACTGAAATTGTTTTTGAAGTCTCCTCGATCAAGCGTAGCCCAATTAACTCATTTTGTTGAAAGCCTGCAACTTCACCTTAGACTCCTCATCTACGGATCTTACCGCAGTAACCCGTAGAAGACGATGGCTCATTGATGAAATCGCCAATTGATGTTGGAACAGTCGCCGAGTTAGCGCATGGAACAATGCATAAGATGGCGTGGGTTAGCGCCGAATTGGAGTTAAGGCTTAAAACGTAGTTGAGGCGAGTAGAATTGTTGTGTTGACACTACTAAAATCTCTTGGTACACTCTTTGGGTATGTGTAGCAAATCTCACCTAAAACTCCACACAAAACCGATAGCACATTCTTTTCTCTATCTCGGGTTCTGTGCCAACTTCTCTCTCCTGGCCAGGAGCGGAGCCACAGGGTATGCCGGGTGGGCCGCGGCATACCCTGGGACCCAGCCGGCAGCCTTCCCTTGGAGAAAGATCATTCCCTGGACGAGTATATCGAGTATATTCGTATCTTGAAGGCCTTATCGTTAAATCAAATTGAAGAAGAAAACAGTAAGAAGCTAACCTGAAATTTCTTTATTCAGCCTGAGAAAACGTCAGGTACTCTAAAGGAGCAGCTGAATTCCATTACACCAGCCCTTCAAGAAATGCAGATGAGAAAAGAAGCCAGACTAACGCAGTTCATAGAGGTTCAGACTGAATTACAAAGAATTGCCTCCGAAATAGAAGGACGCTCGGAGAACGAAGCTGTCACTGTGAAGGAAGAAGATCTGTCACTGAAGAAACTCGAGGAGCACCAAAGTGAACTGCAAAGACTTAAAAGAGAAAAGGTACATCAACACAGAAAACTTGTGCTACAATCAATATATAACAGTCCTGGTTATCTGATTTACCCACCGGAATTTTATTTCCTCCAGAGTGATCGCCTCTGCAAAGTTGAAGAGTATAAAATTCTGATTCACGACTTCGCAAACATTGTGGGGATGGATCCTTCAAAGATCCTTGCTAATGTTCACTCATGCTTGCTTGATAGAGCAAATCAACAACAAACCAAGAACGTCAGTGATGACATCCTCAACAAGCTCAACACCATGGTCCAGTAGCTTAAAGAAGAGAAAAACTACAGAATGGAAAAGGTGATTTCTTATCCTTCTGCAAATACTTCTGTAAGGCATAGTGATGATGGAACCAATTCAATTAGCAACACTAAGAAACTCATACAAAAAAAAAAACAAAACAGAACTGCCAAAACACCACTGGAAATTGAAGCTAGACCTTTGAAAATTCCAGCAAGGCAATAACCGTACTCTTAACACCGTTGACTAAGCTCAAATTTCCCATGTCAAGGAGCAAAACGATGTATACAATTCTAACCAGAAAAATGTTTGCACTTAAATACAACAACAATAACAATAAAGCCTTTTGTTCCAAACAAGTTAGGGTAGACTAGGAACGAAACATTCTCAAGATCAAAGAGTTGAGAACCTAATGTTTGCACTTAAATAACTCTTTTATTATCTTTTACAAAGCTAGATGCACCATCACAAGGATATATACTGCAAGATACTTTGTGCAAACATTGTTTCTAAAGGCCAAGCAAGCAATGGATGCTGTTGTGAAGATAATGAAAACATTAAGTAATAAACATGGATCGATATTGGAGCCATCTGATAAATTTCAGAAAAATCAAAGCCTTCTTGGTATTGCAGTACTAGTTACGTAAGCGCGGCGTGACGCCGCGCTAGCCACAATGTGGAGTGTAGACCGAAGTAAAAGAGACAATAATTCGTGAGACGTTTCTTAAAAAAAATCCAGGATGCATGCATAATTTCAGAAAAATCAAAGGGCTTTTTCGCAAAAAAACCAAGGACCTGTATGTAACTAAACAAGGACCTATACATAATTTTGGAAACCGGAGGTTGCTATCGGTGAAGTGGAGGGTGCTTTCCGAAAAAAAAACCTTGTAGGGACCTGTTTGCAAGAACGGAGGAGCTCTACGCGATTTCGCAAAACGCAGGGGCTTTCTCGTAAAAAAAATGACGTGGCACACCTCCCCGGCCAGGAAGTCCCCCAACTTTAATATACGGTAGATACCATCTCTACTACAGGTAACTAAGCACCTCACCTGTATAGGTCAATGTTGAGATCAAAGCAACTTTCAAGCTCTAGGGTTGATACGTTTTGGAAAAGCACTCAATAGCAGGGTTCCAAATACCGGAACTAGACCAAATCCCGGCTAGGGGCCAAGAGCTTGATAATCGGCTTGATGAGGTTAATATGGAGTTGCTCTCTTGTATGTCAACCTTTAATCCTTTCAACTCATTTGTTTCTTTCGATGCACAGAAAGTACGTAGACTAGCTGAGTTCTACCCTAAAGAGTTCTCGAGCAATTATTTGCTAAAACTTAAATTGCAACTTGGTAATTATATTGATGACATGAGACAAGCTGATAGCTTCAAAGATCTAGACAATCTTGTTGATATCTCAATTAAGCTTGCTGAAACAAAGAGGCATAAAGTGTATGATATGGTTTACATGCTTCTCAAATTGGTTTTGCTTCTACCAGTGGCAATAGCAAGTGTTGAAAGGGTATTTTTCTGCAATGGTTTTAGTAAAAATAAAGTTAAGAAATAAGATGGGTGATAGTCTTTTGGATGATTGTCTAGTCACATTCATTGAGCGGGATATTTTCTTTGAAATAGATAAAGATGATATAATCGAGACTTTCATGTCCTTTAAAAAGCGTAGGCCAAAAAAGTCAGACAAGTAGTACTATTGTAAGTCTCTTTTATGTATATTTGATACTATTAGTATGGGTTTGAATTATTTATATTGTAATTTGTGCAAGTTTCCAACTTAATCCTTGAATTTAAGATTTATCATATTATTTAGTGCCTATATACCGAATTACGGCGCAAATTTTACAATTATTTATCGAATTGACAAATGGTTTTATCGAATTGCATATGAAAATTTTGGTGCGGATACCCTTTGGTAAAATCTTGTGTCCGCCACTGCTCCTGGCTTGCTTGCTAATTTTTCTTCAATTTGCTGCCATGATCTTTTCCTTCTCAGCGTGACTAGTTGCTCCTCACGTCTGCTTGTTTGCCGCACGAACCGAGGCAGGAGTATTTGCTCTGTTGCATGTAGACCGAGGCAAATGCTACTGCTTCTTTGCTTGGACCGATGGACTGAAGGGCCTCCCCTCGGGACGTTGTCGCGTGGATGCTGCGCGTTGGTTGCTGTGTGATAATAGAGGCACGGAGAGAGGAGGCCCGAGCGACATGCGACTTGTTGTTCTTGTGTTGTACGGTTCGGTGGATGAAGTCGCCGTAGAAAAAACCAACTCAAGACGGTTTGGATTCCAAAGAGAAAACTATTTTGTTATATGTCACCGATACGAAGACTCGTGTTCTCTGGCTTCGCATGAACACCGCTCTTGATGCCACGCCGTACGGACGATCGGTGTTATATCGTGCGATGGCTGCCCTTGAGTCTCTCCTCTAGGGCAGCGGCTTTGATCTTGTGACTGATGCTCTGATACTATTTGTTGTAAATAACGCAATTTTACTAAAGTTTCGTCGTCGAGTAGGTAAATTCCCTAATCGATAATTACCCCCTCTTACGCCAATATGGATCCATGGCTAAGGTCAAACCATATTCATCTCAATGACGAAATCGAAATTAAAACATCACAAATTAATCAGCCGGATCCATCCCATACTGGACATATGGTTGCACGATAAGGCTTAGATCAATGGCCTACAAAGTTAAGTCCTTAGACATTACCTAGGCGAAACATCCACTTCCCTGAAGTGCTAACCACACTTCCCCCTTTACTACACGATTATTCACCTGAGTGAAAACCATTTTGTATGACCAACACTAATGATACTACCCATGCCAAGGTGTACAAATATTATAACTATGACTGACCACCACGATTCAATATCTCATTAAGTCAAAATTAATTAATTGATCAAATGTGATGATAAACCCAACGTAAATATAAGCATGGCTAAACAATTTAAACGTACAACTCATGTGACAACTAGTATTGTATTACTAGATAATTACCCATCTTATAGTGACAATGGAATCATGGCATTCGAATTATCAAGGAGAAATTAATCAAATAGGTCATTAACTACCAATACAAAGGTTTTATAATAAAATAGTGATGCACGATAATTTAAAACAAAATAATACATAATAGATTTGAAAACTGGGTTTAACATGATCAAAGGACATAACATACCTTGGCCTTACTTAGTTACCAATTTTTTGATTTTCTGTCCCTACTTATGCTCATTTGAAGACGTGATCTAACGAGAGAGCTAATGAACAAGACACAAATAAAATAAATAAAAAACAAATAAACTCCAAAAACTTCAAAACTAGGACTAACAGATATAGCTCAATTTTAGATGAATTTAGAAAAAAGAATCGGGTCAATCAGAGCTTGGATGGATAAGAACAGCTCTGGGAAAATCTAATATAAAGGAAGTACTGAAAATTCAAAAATTCTATTGTGCTGTGGATTTGGTGCACGAAAAAAATCTACGGTGGACTTGGCTCATGGAATAGCTAGTCTGTGGTGGACTTGGCTCATAGAACAGTGTACTAGACAACTGGGCTGATGACGTGGCGACTGACTGAGCAACTAGGGCTGACGTCAAGGCTGACGTGGCCACTGACGAGACAACACGTGGCAAAAGATACTGAGGTGGCGCATTGGGGCTTGCATGGCTCTATCGTGGCAATTGTGTGTCTGCCGCGTCACTCCAAGTGCTGATGTGGCACCCACCATCTGTTGGCGTCGGACAAAAATGACGACATAGGGCTTCGTCTTGGACAACGGTAGTTGGCGGCTCGTCGGACTTCAGTGGGTGTGATTCAGGACACGTGCATGGTGGGAGACACACCCAACAGCTCCAATCTGGAAGAGGAAGCCTGGGAGATGGTCGATGACCATAGAGAGCGACGGTGAGGCACGACCGGCAAGCAATTCCGGCGAGGCGAGACTTGGGTTAGGTCGGCGTGGTGCGGAATATGTGGCAAGTGGCAAGGCAAAGCTTCCGGGAGATGGTGAGGCTCAAGACTCACGAACAGTGGCAAAATTGCTCATCGAAGGCAGAGACCAAGGCGGCAGCACGAGCTAATCTCCGGCATTCTATGCGGCAACTCGAGGCGATGGCTGGAGCGAAGAAATGGAGACAGCTCAAGGTGTAGATCCCTGGTCCGATGCACCCTTTTTATACCTAGATGGGGAGGAGTCCCGGACGATCACATGGCGGTGGCGGCGCTCATGCCCGGGTCGGACACAGGAGGGAGACATTCGAGGAGAAGATGGCTTGGGACTGATCGTGGGGCCCACCAGTCGGTGGCTTCGCGTGGGCGCAACACGGGGTTGACTCAGAGGGGACACGTGGTGTGTGCGAAGCGGCCGACGGTGGATCGGGCGGCTGGCAAATGCACAGAGAGAGGAGACCGAGGAACTGCTGGGATGCGGCGCGGGTGGAGCGACGGCCCGGATGGACGACCAGTGGCGGGTGCAGGCGGCTGGGCTGAAGGGAGAGGCGGACTAGGCCGGAAGAGAGGAATTGGGTCGGAGGGAAGAAATTCGGCCCGAGCGATTAAATTCGGTTATCCAAATTAACAATAATTGGTTTAATACAAATTGAGCTCTAGAAAATAGCAAATACACCCGAATAAAAGCCATAAAAATCCAAAATCCTTGAAACACAACGAACCCAAATAAAATACTTTCAGTAAATGTTAAAGTTTTATTTAGTCATATTAAATCCTTTTTTATTCATAAAAATTTATTTAAGCTTGAATTAATTTCGAAAAATCCAAATTGTAAATTTTATTTTAAAAATTTCAAAGAGACTCTGAAAATCAGAATGTTACAGCGACGAAGGAGGAGGACGAGGCAAGGCAGAGAGGGAAGGCAGGGGAGAGGGGATGAAGTAGGCGAAGCAGGTGGGGAAGAGGGGAAAGGAAATGGTGGCAGGTGCGGATGCGAGGGGAGGAGGGAGGAGCGGTGGCGGTGGCATAGATGGGAGGGGAAGAGGGAGGAGTGGCGGTGGCAGGTGCAGATGCGAGGGTAGAATGTTGAATGCTCGAGCGATTTGTGCGGCGGAGTGGAGAGGAAGGAGGAGCAGGTGGGGTGGGAAGGAAGGGGGCAGGGCCCACATGTTGGCATGGTGTTTTATGTGAGGAGAACGGAGTGATAGATGAAGCAGCTCCTTTTATGTAAGTAGAGAATGGACATATATATTGATAATTACAATAGATACTTTATATTAATATACCCAATAGATTTTAACCCATGCCTCGGTGCCTCCCCCCTTCAATTTGTCTCAAGAAGTGCACCCAGTCGACCAGCCCAACAGCTTAAAAGCTTTCAATCCAACACACATCTCTCAGGCTGTCAGACGGTGGTGGCGGCGCACGAGTTCGCCAAGCAACTAGTCGTCGGGTGAGGCGAGCACACGAGGGCTGCTCCCAGGCTCCAACTTGACCTCAACGCGGTGCATGAAGGACAAGATAGCAAGCGCCAAGAAAAGCGGGCGACGAGGGAGCCACAGTCCTAGCAAGGGACTGCGAGGCGGCGTCCGCGCCGCTGGGGCCGGCGAGGTGGATTGCACACATTGACAACAGCACACATGCATTTACATTCATTGATCCCAAATCCCGAATTCCTATTTCAACATTTTTCTTAAGTTTTTTTATTTTCTCTAAATTATTTTAGATTTGTCCCTAATACGAATAATTTGCACTTTCTTTTTTTACTATTGTACATCTTTACTTTTTTTCATTGAATAATATTTTATTAACTTCAAACAACTTCCAGAAACCATAGGTCTTCCGCTGCATCTGTGCCACGACTTTATCGCGAGAAGGTTGGCCAGTGCTATTAAAAAGAAGCTAAGATAAACTATTGAGTCAGCGAAAGAGTCATGGTTTTGGTGCTTCGAGTGCACCTGCAAGCATGCAACCAGCAAACTAGAGATGATTTCAAGCCTTCAGCTAGTAACCATCTGAATAATGGATGGTTGAAGCCTTTAGCCCCCGTGGTATTACAGAACTCCATGTAGAATGGAATCCAAAATATCTATACATTGAAAGAAACAATTGCACTAACTGTAGTAGGCGTATATAGCCACTCTCGAGCAGTGAGCAACTCAAACTGAAGAATTTAGGTTATTTGAATATATTTCCCTGTTCTGTCTCCGTATATATTTCCCAGCTCCTACGGCTGCGGCATAAAATACCTCGAAATTCAAACCATTTGAATTCTTTTTGAATTTTTGACTGAATTCCCAAGAACTTCTCCAATTTGGCAATTCCTCTCAAATCCTTGCTTTCCTTCTTTGATTCCCATCTCCTCCATTTGCTGATGCCCATGGGAAACCTGCCTCCCGCCACTGCCCTCCTGTTCATCCCCTCCACGCGGCCAGTTGCCCGCGCCCAAAATTACAGCCGTGCATACCCGGAGTGTTCACAGCCTCCTTGTTCAAGCTGTCAGCAAGTCCCCACTGGCCAATCGCCCATCTCTCTGCCCTCTCCCCTCGCTTCGCGCACCGTTTGACCCGAGCTTGCTCCCGCTGCAGCTCAGTCTCTCTCCCGCCCGATGCGTGCTCCCGCCATACCCGATGCTGTCAGCACTTGCCAAACTTTGCAGAGGCCATGCGCCACCTCCCACTCCTCTGGCAGAGCTCTCGCCTTCTCCCTATTCCACGCGCCGGCGTCGCCCGAGCAGCTCCATTGCTCCCACCGCCTCATCTCATCCTTAAAGCCCAATTGGCTTCACTGAGATCACTACGCCACACTCAAGCTCACAACCAAACCAACCAATCGAGCTTTCTTTCACCATGGCTTTCCAACACAAGGCATAAGTAGATTTTTTATGTTTAATCTGAGTAATATAAGAAATCAACTGTTGAATACTCCCTTATTCTTAAGAAGTTGTACTTTGTTTATTTCATGTTTACAAATAAAATTGCATACAACCTTATTAATAAAACTAGTATATTCCCATCCTTTGGCAACCCTGGCAAATAGTTAAATTATGATTTACTCTTGTAACTTGCTGGTACGGTTGTACTCATTACTTGCTAACAACAAACAAAAGATCAATAGAACAAGGATAAACAAGCTATTGATGATAAACCAGAAGAGCCCTTCTACGATGATGATCAGTGGTTCTAGGTCATAGCCTCGCTTGAGCTTGCCTGTGGAGTTTCTTTTGAGATGTAAGATAACTTTGGGCTGGTCGCCTGCTGCGTCCAAAACTAGGTTGTTAAGCCTTACATCTATAATAAAGTTTGGTTCTTGTTTGTAAGCATGTGTTAAACTGATACTTATTCATATACAGTTTTGAACAGTTACAGAGATTACTAACGTTTTCAGAAATAGAGGCGTTACACTGCATTCCTGGGGCTTGAGTAGAACTTTCAATTTAGTAAACAGTACAACTTCGAATAATCAATCAATGCCTTCCTCGGCTACTTCAAACGACACGAGAGTCGTGGAATAAGTAGCACGAGATGGCAGAGGAGAGCACAAGGGAGCCTTGTAGAGCGAAGCTGACAGTGAGGCTGAACACCGTGCTCAATTGCTCACTATCGATCTTTATTCCGGACTGCAGTTTTACATTAACACACGCGCGCACATATATATACTCAATATTCATATAATGGTCACCCAACAGTGCCGGCCGTCGGCCATTTGCACTGACTCCAGTTTTATTCATACTTAAGCAGCAGTACGCGATAAGCATACGTTTCAGAGTCGTGCACCTTGGATTCTGGAGTTACAGCATAACCTCATATGGCTTGCGTTAAATAACTAACTTTTTTTTCACCATACGTGAATACGATCGAGGCAGGCAGCCCATCAAGGCCGTGGGATACCTCCGTTTGGCGGTGGAATGGGTGTAGGTGCATCATGATAAGGGACACCACCCCCACCGTGATGATAGGGGTCACCACCCCCACGGTTATGATAGGGGATACCACCTCCACCACCGGGACGCACGTAGGGATTGTAGGGATAACCAGGACCGTCATGTCGGCAGTATCTGCCGACGCACACAGGATAGTCAGGGTACAAAGGGCGATTAAAGACACCGGGAAATAATCCTGGAAATGCAAGCACCCATGCAAGCATGGTTCTTTAGTTAGTACCCCACTGACCAAACGCGGCAACAACAACAACAAAGGGACAGTTTGGAAGCACTGACCTCCGCGGGCTCCATGGCAGACGGAGTTGCTCATGATCACTGTGGAGACGACGAACAGTGTGATCTGCAGGAGAACGAGGAAACGGGGAGCTCTAGTGAAGGACGCCATCGCTACTTGCTGAATCTTTGTGCGTCTCGAAGGCACGTATTTATAGACAGCCCTCGGTGAAAATATCAGTTCAGTCCCTCAATTTCCCTCTATTTTTCTCAGAAATTGTCGTTTAATGTGTAGAGTTTTTTATATATATTTTTAGAGGTGTCCATAGAGCATTTCGTTGAATTTTTTCGTTTTTAAAAGGTACTCAATATTTTGACCCTCAAATCTCGTCCTCTCATCTCTTCCCCTATATAAGCCACATCCTCTTCTTTTTAGTTTCTAAAAACTGATTTTTAGTTTTTCTATAGTAACCAGTTTTCTAACGGAGTGTCTTTTTAAATGGGATATATAAGTTGATTGTAGTACACACTGCAGCAATTTCATTTATATCGGTCAAAATCGTATATAAGTTTTTGTTATTCCATACTATTTCTCACGAACAACACAAAAATCATAAGTCGTAATCATGAGTCATGAGTGTGGAGGTGATCATTTGGGCTTTTTTTGGTGGCTTATGGCTGAAAAGCACTGTAGATGACAGATGCTTATTTAGCATAATTAAATTTAAAAAAATTTAAAAATATAAAAAATATGTTAGCCTATTACGTATAATACAAACAAATACGGGAAAAAAGAACCAGCAAAAAAGCTCAATAAAAAGCCAAAAGTTCAGAAAAGACGAAATTTATGAATAGTAAAAAATAAGCTAGAAGCTGAAGCTCTTTTGATCACCACCATAAGCCGAAGCAAAAAAGAAAATACGCATTAATATCACATTCAAACTCTAAGCACCTACAACCCTAACAGCACACGACCACTCCCCGACTTCCCTGTGTGCCTGTGCTGCCATCTAGGAGTGCAAACGGGTCGGATTCGGACGGATATTGTTGTTATCATATCCTAACCCATTTTTTTCTCCAGATTCGGTACCAATCGGATTCGGTGCCGGATCGGTCGGGATTAACCCGAGCTGTTTTCACCCCTACTTGTTTATAAGGAATGCATGCAGTACAGCAAATGGAGTAGGAGGACGTACTGTCAAGAACTTGATGTTACTACTTAATAGCTGATGTGAAAGATTTTATTTTATCATTGCAAAAGAAAATGAAACGTCAAATAGTAGCACTAACCGTAAATCAAACTTGAAGATGTATCAGATTCGGACGGATATTACTGTTACCATATCCTAACCCATATTTTTTCTCCGGATTCAGTACCAATCGAATTCGGTGTCAGATCGATCGGGATTAACCCGACCCGTTTGCACCCCTGCTGCCATCGGCGAACCACCACCTCTGCCTCCTGACATGGCTGCCAGCATTGGTGCCGCCCGCCGCCCCTACATAACTCGATCATCTTGCCAGATCGTAGTGCGGCCCTGCCAGACCCTGTCCCCCACTCTACCCCATAACCCTGTCCCCCACTCTACCCCGAAGAAAATCTATATTTTGGGAAAGATGAATATTGAACCCCAAAATTTGGTGAACCCAAAACCGTAATCAGCAGCAGAGCAAAAAAATATATATAGGGGAGCCGGACAAATACGACTACTCTTTCATACTATTCACTAAAAAACATATACAAAATACATACTTGGAATATGCCATAGTGAGGCTTTAGTTCCAACTACATGCAACTTAAAAGGGCTCGTATGCATGGCCCAAGTTTTTTTTTTATCATAGAAGATCAAGAGGAGTAAGAGCAAATTTGGCAGGATGGGGGAGCTTTGGCTCCGGCCGGTCTCCCCTCCCTCTTGCCACTAACCGTGGCTAGCTTGAGTAGCCGTTGACATCGCCAGAGATACCATCGCACTGCGAATCAAAAGGCAATCTGTCGATCGTTGGACACAGTAGCACAAATCATGAGGCAAATCGGAATTATCAATATTGGAGACACCACAGGAGCACAAATCATGAGGGGAATCGGAGTGATCAAAATTGGAGTATTCAATCCCTAATTCCCTACATGAGAAAAATACCCGAGTACTCCTTACCAAATCCGATATCTTTTTTCCCCTTTTACCCCTGGAGCGTGCGTTTGATGAAGGTGCTGCGTAATCAGATATTCACACGTCGTGTTCATGCGCACCGTAATTACTCACTTTCATCGGTTAGTCAAGGTTGGCCACAACTGAACCGTGCAAGACCGGCAAAAGCGACGACGCCTTACATAAAATCAGGTCTTCGTCTTGGCACTAGCACGTAGAGAACGCAGTGCTCCACTGAGGCACTGATCGCACATTGTCACACACTCACACCACATAATGCTCTACGAGCTATCTCTCGCCTTCCGAAACCACTTGTACACGCACGTCGGGCGAATCGGTGCAGACGTGCCGCAGAGACCGGGGACGGACATGCACACGAGAGACGTACAACGCAGTACTTGCTGCCTTGCAGTTGTCTTGGTTTGACAATTAATCAAGATAGAGCTGTGACCGTGCTTCTGCCCTGTCCAACGAAACGAAGCAATATTGAGCAACGCTATTTATAGCCAACCAAAGGCTATCACCGGCCCATCGACCCGCGGAAGCACTGCGCTTATCCATCGCTTCGGCTTGAACCGTCCAACTGCCGTCTATTCTGCAAAATACCGCGTGCAAATCATGGACGCTTGTGGTCGTGGCCAACCATACTCACATTTCCCTTGCACACAGGTAGGCAAGTCCCAAGGCAGTAAATTGATATTTACTCGATCAAGCTATGTCCTGAACACGTGCATGTCTAACGTACTCTTTTTTAGGGTGGGACAATTAGCTAGTTTAGTTAGTTTAAGACCCATAAACTGTCATGGATATGAGATCGGATAGTAAATTTATATAAGAACCTTTGATCAAATTCACTGACCACCGATGATACAAAGGAACTCAACGAGAATCACACACAAGTGACTGAACAAGTATATTGCATATAAGTCCCAAGTGTTACAAGTGGTCCCTCTCTTTACTTACAAAGGGTCCTATTTATAGAGTAGATGGGAAAGATGAGTAAAGTTACAAGTCCGTCCCCAAGGCCTAGTTGCCCCCACTCTTTACTTACAATGGGTCCTATTTATAGAGTAAAAGGGGAGACGAGTGAAGTTATAAGTCCACCCTCGGGGTCTAGTTCACTCCTAAGAGTAGTCTCGTCCATTACACCAGGTAGGCCCTCGGGCCTTGCACGACGTGGCCAATGCCCGAAGTATCACGCCTCACCGAGGTTGGTCTCCAAATTTTGTCTTGGGTTGGCTCCTAGACCTCATCCGGGGTGGCACAGACCCCATTCGGGGTGGACTTTGGACCTCATTCAGGTGGACTCTGAACCTTGGCCGAGGTTGGTCTCCCGACTTTGTCTTGGGTTGGCCCCCGGACCTTGTCTAGGGTGGGACGGTCCCTGTTTGAGGTGGACTCCTAACCTTGGCTGAGGTTGGTCTCCAAACTTCGTCTTAGGTTGGCTCCTGGACTTTGTCCGGGGTAGCATAGACCTGTTCGAGGGTCGACCGACAAACCTCGTCTGAGGTAGATTCCCCGATGTGTGACACCACACCAAAGTTGTCATGGCACTCTTTGGCACGTCATGCTTTGCCAAAATTAACATAGTTCCGAGGTAGCGCAGGGACCCTCTCTCAACATTCGTTGTCTCGGGTGGTCATCAACCATCGCCTAGGCGATGCACCAACTGGAAAAAGGGGTCAGTGCGGCCTAGGGCCAACGACTCCTGATAACCTGCAAGATACTCCATAATGTTAAGATATTTTATTCTTGGTGCAGATTCCAGGTGGTAGATCACCATCCGTTTGGCCACCAGGGCAAGGCTAGACTTGTCGAGATTAGGCCATCGAGGTTGGTCTGCGCCATGCCTGGGCTAAGCCTTCCTTCATGGGAATGATGTGGACCTCATCCTTGGCTTGGCTCAGACCAGGTCTGGTAATAGCGTGCATTACGAGAAGCATCACTATGCGGCACAACCACCTTAGGTCATTGTGCTGGAAGTTGGTCGGGTACTGTTCCATGGATCAGGTGTGTACTGCACTGCGAACTAGGTGCGTACGTGGTCTCGGAGGTGGGCGGATGGACTCGATCTGTCGTGAACCGCACTTGGCCTTTAAATACCGCCACCGGCCAACTCTCCAAGTCCCTCCTCTATTCCCCATCCGTGTCGAAGCCCTCTGGACCCCCTCCAGTTCTCACACTACCTACCCTTCCAACACCATGAGGGCTTCTTGGAGCTCTTGGAGAAAGAGGGCAAGATTAAGAGAGTGAACTTGGCTATATTGCCTAAAGCCGATGAGGACCATCCCGACCTGGGATCGGGGATGTTTGTTGCCTTTGCCATGCAATTTGAGGCTGGTCTCCACATTCCTCCGGCCAGGCTACTAAAAGACGTACTTGAGATATTCGATCCCAAGGTCTCCCACCTCATCTTGGCTCTTTCGTTCACCTTTTGGTGTATGAATGGGCGATACAGAGTGTAGAGGTGAAGCACCCTTTGGCCAAGCTCTATCATAGATAGTTGTATTATAGAGTCGTCTGTGATATGATGTTATACATTATCGCAGATGGTTCTACTATAGAACCGTCTGTGATATTGTACTTATCACAGACGGTTCTATTATGGAACCATTTGTGATACATATATCATAGATAGTTTGTGGCACTAAACTACCTGTGATAGTTCCTTAAGTAAACAACATATCAGGTTATTTGGCTGGCCTCGGGAAATGCTAGCCATATCCTTTGAAAACAAGCAAGTAGATACAATTACAGATTTAATTATTTCTACATTATCGAGTCAATTATAATGGAATAATTCCTTAATTACATTCCAAGTTTGTTAATTACATTGAAATAATTTCTAAATAGGTGTTCCTTATGTGGGATCATTTCACTTGGCTATTTTCCTTTTAAATAAAACCCTTCACAATGATTGACACACATATAGCTTGCTTCATCTCTTGGTTCTTCCTCGAGCCTGATGCCATCTCCGAATAGAGGCAACTCATCAAATTGATTGTACTCTTCCTCATCCACGACATTCTCAACTCTGACAATCCTTCTTTTTCCATAAAGAACTACGTGGCGCTTCTTATTTGCTGGTCGGGTACATAAAAAACTTGAACAACTTGCTTCGCGAGTACAAATGGTTCGAAAGAAAGGGATCTTGAAAATTACATAGTCGAGCTCCCAATCTTCTCTACAAGCCCGTAGTAGGAGCTTGGAGCAGCGATATTGAACTGCTCATGAAATGCATCTATGTGGATATCTTAGTTCTGGACTGTGCTCTTTCTATCCTGATCTATTATATAAAATGTGTACCCATTAATATCGTATCCTTACCATATCATAATTGTAATTTTTGATCCTTTTGCCAACCATTGCAGTATTTCACTTGATGGTTGTGTTGTATCGTGATCCAAACCTCCGACTGGCTTGGATTCTCTTGGCGTAGCATGTCCTTATACTCTTCAATATATGGTGACACTTCAGTCATGTGTGGCAAGACCGTGAAATGGGCTTGAGTGTACATATCCAGATAAGGAGTTATTGCTTTCCTTCCGATGGTCCTGTACCCTCGAGCCTTCCTTCATGACGAGATAGAGGCACACCTATCGGTTTGACCTGAGCCATGCAATCGATGCAGAACTCAGTGACCTCTTCAGTTGCATAACCTTCGATGATGCTGCCCTCCGACCGAGATTGATTGTGTACATAGGACTTGAGAATTCCCATGTACCTTTCGAATGGTACATATGACGTAGAAACACGGGGCCGCATATCTTTACCTCTTTCATAAGGTAGACAATGAGATGGACCATGATATCAAAAAATGACGGGGAAAAATACATCTCAAGATGACATAGAGTCATCACCACCTCAGCCTGCAGAGCATCTAGTCCATTGGGATAGATGACCTTCTGAGCAATTGCGTTAAAGAAATAACACAATCTCATGATTGTCACTCGAACCTTGTTTGGCAAAATACTTCTAATTGCAACAGGAAGCAATTGTGTTATTAGCACATGATAGTCATGAGACTTCATGTCAATTCATTTCAAAGCTTTCATGGAAATAAGTTTCTTCGTGTTGGTGGAGTAGCTGAATGGAACTTTTACGCCATGCAAGCACTAACACAGTTTAGTTCTCTCGGACTTAGATAGAGTGTAGCACGTTGGGGGAAGGTACGTCCGACCTTTATCGGTCTCTATTGGCTCTAACTCGGTTCTGATGTTCATAGCGACCAAGTCACGCTGTGCGTTGACACCATCTTTTGTTTTGTTAGGAATATTCAGTAAGAGACCAATCAAGCTATTACATATATTCTTCTCTACGTGTATGACATCGATGCAATTGCAAACTTCTAAGTACTCCCAATAATACAAGTCTCAAAATTCTGATATCTTCTTCCACATGTTTTTCTGATAGATCCTTAATTTGCGTCCCTTTGCAAGCACAAAATTAATATGCTTAACCATATTATAGACATCTTTCCTGCTAAAACGCCTTGATGCTAAGTCATCCTCTTTATTTCCATCAAATTATTTCTTCATCTTGTGGTATGGGTGATACCTTGGAAGCAATCTACGGTGATGCATGTACACAGTTTTATGTGAGTTGTTCAACCACACACTCTGGGTATAATCTAAGCAGTGCTGATAGACTTTAGCTCCTTTCGTACTCAACCCCGATAGGCTACCAAGGGTAGGAAAATCATTAATGGTGCAGAGCAACATGGCACGCAAAGTGAAGTTCTCTCGTTTGTCCGCATCCCATACCTGTACTCTTTCGTTCCGCAATATCACAAGATCGTCCACCAATGGTGTTAGGTACACATCAATATCATTTCTAGGTTGCTTCGGCCCTTGTATAAGTACTGACATGAAAGTGTACTTTCGCTCCATACACAACCAATGAGGAAGGTTGTACATGCATATATTTACGGGCCAGGTGCTATGTCGGCTGCTCGTGTTACTAAAAGGATTCATACAGGATATATCAGCGATGTGGGTATTAATCTCTAGTGGTGGACGATGATCATATTTATACAACAAGGAATACATTCGGTGCGTGAGACGAAGAGACACATCAGGGAGCCAAAACGATCGAGCGCACATTAAGGAGATGAAGAGAATATCACAGACGATTCCAACCACAAGCCATCTATGATGCTAAACTATCACAGACAGTTCATTTTAATAACTGTCTGTGAACTATCACATACAGTTCTAATTAAAAACCGTCTATGATATCTGCTATTATCATAGACAGTTCTTATTAATAACCATCTATGAACTATCACATACGGTTCTAATTAAAAACCATATGTGATATATGCAATTATCACAAATAGTTCGTATTAATAACTGTCTATGAAAATATCACAGACGGTTCACTGTCACGTTGTAAAAACCGTCTGTGATAATTACAGCACAGACGGTTCCCCATGAACCATATGGATGAGGCATCCAGGATGTCACTTTTTTGTAGTAGTGTATTGATAAGGATGTCAACGATGTTGAAGACAATGCTCTCACTTCGGGCGCAGCCCCCCTGAACTCCATCATCAGCTCGATCCTACCGAGAGCCGAGACTGGTGTGCCATTGAAACCAAGATGAGGGATGCCCGGCTCAAACGGAAGCAATCACGAGGCCCTGAGTTTGTCAAAAGTAGATGTGAATAGGATATATGCGGAACTTCCCCCGTCACACCTAGCGATGAGGATAGAGATCACCACAACATCATGATATGGTAGGCTATCTCTAACGGCGTCCTTGGGGCCGAAGGTAATGGGTGTGTTGACCCACTATGGGAGCTTGGTCGGGGGATGTGCCATGACGTTGCCACTTCGACACAAAGGTGTGAGTGTTTCCACCAATAATCACATGCACCACACGATGCAGGGGGTCACTGGCTTCCCCTGATGCCTCGAGGCGGAGGAGACGGCTGTGGTGGGTAGCGCAGCAACCACCACCGGCCTAGGGGGTGGGTTGTGATGTGGTGCGCAAGCCTAGCCTTGGGCATGCTATTGCTGGAGTTGTTGGGAGAGGCGATGAGCTTGCATTTCAATGTAGAATGATGAGTACGTCCATGGATGTTGCAGAAACAACGGTTGTTGTCGCGATTGGGGTATTTCTCTTCATGCCTTTGGCCATCCTTGCACTAGCGCCCATGATGGTCGTCAAGGCAGTCATTATGCCAACCCTGATGCAATCTGGGGCCTTCAGGTTTGACGTGGTATATGGGCCAGTGTCGATGATGTCACCTCTCGGTGGCCTCGGTCTCAGGATCGGATGAGGGTGCTAAGGTCGCAATGGTTGAGGCCTTCGCTTCTCTTTGAGCCTGCCCCTCCTCAGACTTGGAGTATTTTTCCATGATCAAGAGAAACTCCGACACAGTCTTTAGTTCCTTTCTGTCCAACTTGTTGGCTAACTCCCCTTTGTGGAGAGCCCATCACGCGGCCTCGATGACACTTGTATCGGAGATGCCCTGGACAAACCAGTGGATATGGACGAAGTAGCGCATGACTCTTGGATTGTAACATCCTAAATTTTTAACGTTTGAAAATTTTGAAGAATTTAAAATTTTTCTATACAACTTACTGGCATTTGAGATTTTTGCCGAAATCTTATTTGGATTTTTCCTGAGTTTTGCCCTGAGCAAGTAATAACTGGAAATAAATCTTGAGCACAAAATAAAACACTCATAAAAATAAATAAATAAGCAAATATATACAAATAATTTAAATAGTGTTTCACCCTGACAACCTAACAATTGTTATAATTCACTAAATCAAAGTCCTATTTAAAGATTAGAAGTGGATAATAATAATTAAGGCCAAGAAATCATTTTTGATATAGCTCAATCATCATACAAAAAGGAAGGAGAGTGTGATCAAAATTTAAATAAAGATGAAGAGTTCAAACTCTGAAATAGTAATTCAAAAATATATTTATAGAGTCAAAACATAGTTATTAAATTAGTTGAAGGGAAATAGTTGAATTAAAAGTACAACTCAAACATACATACATACATACATACATACATACATACATACATACATACATACATACATACATACATACATACATACATACATACATACATACATACATACATACATACATACATACATACATACATACATACATACATACATACATACATACATACATACATACATACATACATACATACATACATACATACATACATACATACATACATACATACATACATACATATACACACACACATATACCTAAATTATACGCCAAAGAAATTAGGGCTATTCTAGAGCTGGGATTCAAGAAAAAGGGATTTGAATATACACTACCCAAACTTTTAGAAACTCAACTTTTCAATTTTATTATTTATTCCCCCTATTTTCCAAAACCATGCAGCCTCCTCCTTTTTCTACCCGTCCCTTTACCCCCTCTTTCTCTTACATGCGGGCCCAGCCTGTTTTTCCCTTCTCTCCTTCCTCCTACGCGCGGGCCCTGGCTCCAGCCAAGCCTCCTCCTTCCTTCTTTTCTCCCTCCTCTGCGCCTAGCTCCCCCTTTTCTATTCTCCGCTCCATGGCTGACATTGCGCCGCGTCGCCTCTTTTCTCCTCTCCTGGCTGCCCTCTGCTCTGCGCCCCGCTCGCCCATCATTGCCGTGTGGCCGCCTTGTCTTGTCGCCGCCCCTGCCATGCGTCGAGCCCCGAGTCTCCGCACGTCGAGCCCCGCGCGGCGCCTTGCTCGTAGTCCACCCCGCCGCCCGGTTCTCCGCCCCTCTGCAGCTACAAGAGGCCCCGGCCGTCCCCCCTTACCTCCCGCGCCACTCCTCTCCCTTTCCCTCCTTTTCTCTTTGTGTCCGGTCAAGCTCCATTCATGGCCGCAGGCGCCTCCACCACGCTCCGGCCACCGCGACAACTATTTCTCCAAATCGAGTGCGTGATGGCATGCCCCCGCTTCCCCACTACTCCTCCTCTAAATTAATCGGATTTTCATGCACCGAGCTCGCCGCACGACCATTTTCCCCCAACACCGGCCGCCACCGCCATTTCTACCGCCACCTCCTCCTTGGGCCACCTCTTCTCAATTCCGCGCGGTGGGAGCAACTACTCGGTGCTCGGAGCCTCCTCCAAGCGACGGCGAAGCTCCTCGTCGCCGGAGCTCCTCCCTCCACGGCGACCTCCCCGATCCGCCGCTGCCTCACGTCGCCGGCACGCCTCGCCACCGCCCCGGCCAAGCCAACACTACCGGTAAGCTCCCTACGGCCATCTTTCTCTCCCACCCCCTTGGGTTCACTCCTCTCCCCTCCAGGCGTCGCCGTGCCGTTCGGCCTCGCCACCGGCCGCTAAACCTCACCGCCGGCCCGCCTCAAGGATCCCCGACTCACTCCAATGCCTCCACCAGCTTCCCAGGCCCCCAGGGAACCCATTTTGCCGATCATCGTCACCTCCCCGATCACCCCTTGCCGGCGCCCCCGCAGCTCAGCCACGCCGACCGTCCCCTCTGTTTCGGCCGACTGACTCCCTTGAGCCCCCACCGTTACACTCACCTCTTTAGCTCTAATCCCCTCCTAAAATCACCAAAAGGGCAACAGTCCCGTGGTCAGCCGAGCCGAACGATGAGCACAGGTTCTGGGTTCAAGTCCCATTCTCTCTCCCTTACACACTCTTTTTAGTTTATTTAATTTTTAGTCCATTTTACTTAGGAATTTCATAGAGAAAATCTGGGAAAAATCAGAATGTTGACCATGGAAACTAATAAATTTAACTAGGATGTAAATGAGATTATTTAGGATTTAATCTGTGGTTATTTGCACGTATGAATAAATAATGTACCTTTATTACTTATCCTAATTTAATTATTAAATAAAGGCATTAATAAAGATGGCTTCGGTTAAATGTCTGAATATAATAGGAATCCTAATTAAAATGTATGGTATATACACACACACATATGACCAGTTGAATTTAAGGAGAATAAAATTTATAACTATAGAAGTAGGGTTTAAAATTAAAAAGATTACCCTGGATTATAATAACATACATATCCTAGCATTTAACATGTTGCCATTAAAGAAATCTCCATGATAGATTTAAATTAAAGTAGCTATGTTAATGTATGAACCCATATGACAAGCTTAGATAAATAAATTTGACTAAAAATAACACTAAGCCTAATAATAGCTAAAGTGGAGACAAAATAATAGGGATGCCAGTAATTAAATATTATTGTTGGATTTAATAAATAATATTGATCATAGTTGTATATGGCTAGCTAGGACCCGAATAAATGGGTACTAATTCAAAATAAGTTACGTCTGGTTCTAAGGGAGCATAAAACATCATACCACAAAACATTATAAACTTGGATTCTAAAGAATAATTCGAAAAGCTCAAAATTGTAAATATTGCGTATATACTAGAAATAAATGACATAATATCCAACTACACTCGTCCATCAAATCATAGATCTAACCTAACTCGTGAAACTTCCTTGATGACTAAAATAATAATAATAATAATAAAAGAGATTAGTAATAAAAAGATGGAGTCATCATATTCCACCACCAACCTTGCCTCGAATCACCCAAATCAACCATTAACTCATAATGAAACTAAATTGAGTTTATTTGGACTTTTGAGTTATTTGCCTTTATTTGGATTCAGTCGTTTGTCGCGTAATTAGAAGTGGAGTTCGGAAGATCTACGGGAATCAAGTAAGACCCCGATCCAGATAAAGACGAAGACCAGGAATTAAAGATCATCGTATGAGACAACTTTGAGTGAGGTCAAGACCACGGTAACCCGCGCAGGCGAGTCAATACTTTGATCATGTTGAACCTACATTTTCTGCAAACTATTTTTGTTTAAATTATCAAATTGCATGCTATTACTTTATATGCAAATACATGTTAATTTAAGATTCTAGATATATGCCCATTGTTTGCCTTGAATAATATTACACCTCCTTTGGAATATCTGAATGTGTGAACCTTGTCGCCCTAGCAAAATTATAATAGTAACATTTCAAAAATAAGTCCCTAATGATATGCTATGCTTAGTACTGCGTAGATACTCAGGGGGCGCTGAAATGCCCAAGCATCATTGTCATTTTTAATCATGAGAAATTAGTTTGGACAGTCATGGTGGGAATGACTGGTATATATTTGGACATGATTATTTTATACTCCCAAAATCCCCAACTTGCTTTAAATATCTGGGCGGATTGGTTTGAGGGTGTGAGTGTGGTGCAGTGGATGCACAAAGTGGGTTAGTGGTAGACCGCCCAGATACCACTAAGTACCGAATCTTGTCATGACCTCCTGTGTAAAACAGTACAACCACAAGTCTGTAAAATACAACTTGGCTAAGTAAATTTATCGAAACCCCGGAGTCATCTCACCTTTAGTGGATAGAAGTGTTACGCTATGGCAAGGGGGCCTGAAGGGACACTAGTGGAGGGTGAAGTTCGCCTAGCTGTTCTAGACGTTGCGGGGAGTTGAGAAGCCCGGCTGCGTTAGTAACTGTGGGGAACATCCCGCGCATAGATGGGACCCACCGCAAGTGGGAGAAGCCCATAAAGTGAGATGACAAAAGGGACTAGATACTTTGAAAAGTCACTGTGATGGTCTGCTCAACCACATGACTAAGGAATCGTGTGGGGCAACGAGTGATTGTCTCTTGTGGTGAAAGTGTACAAACTCTGCAGAGTCAAAACTATTCGAATAGCCGTGCCCACGGTCAAGGGCGGACATGGGAACTTAACTAGATATAGTTCTATTTCAAAATGCTTTATAAAGGGGAATGGAAAAGTGGAAGGGCAGTGGAAAGCCCTGATTTGAATTGTCCTGAGTGACATCCCAGTGGTAAGTTAAGCGGCTATAACGCTGAAAGATGTCATATGGTGCAGATGCCATGTAACGGTGGATGGACTCTGGATCGCTATTATTATTGCATATTCTTGAATATTATGCTTTTGTTCAAAACTGCTAGGTCTCAGGAAATTTCTAGGTATTATATTTTTAAATAATGGTAACATTTCTCACAAATAAAATATCAGGAAGAGTAAATAGAGTCGTAAGAAAGGAAGATGGCTGTTTATGGCAATCACACAAAGAAGTTGGTGGATTCATGATTGATCATAGGAGGGTTAATGATAGTGTGGAGTCTAGGAGAAATAAATGGGTGGAGCCCAAATGGATTTATAGACTAGATAGATGAATTATATGATTTTTGGAGTATTAGGAAATGCGAAGGTAATGGTTGGATTACAACACTGATATTTGATATAAATTCTTGGGAGATGTTGACAATATTGGGAATAATAGGACTTGAACAATTTCTAAATGGATGAATTGATCTTGGAAAATTGGAGGTATGAAAATAACTATAGGAGATTAAACTTGATCAATGATACTCTTGGTGGATGTATACTAGTGAATTAGTAGAGATAGATAATGGAAGATGAGGTTGAATATTGGAAAAGCAAATTATGGTTGTGGATCAATAATAAAAGGATTGGATTGTTAGGAATTTAGAATACAAAAGATATTGGTGGATTAAATAAGTGATATTAGATAAATAATGTCACTAGCTGCTTGGAGTTTTAGGCAGTAATATTAGATAAATAATGTCACTAGCTGCTTGGAGTTTTAGGCAGTAATTGCTCGGTGGATTATATAGATTATGACACTCGCTGTTTGAGGATTAGGCGGCATTTGATTGGTGGATTGAATAATTGATGATATTCGCTGTTTGGAATTTTAGACAGCAATCAATACAGAAAGAATATGATCGGTGGATTGAGTAGAGAATGACACATGTTGTTTGGAGTTTAGAGAGCACTCAATAAAGGAAGTGTAATCTTGGTAGATTAAGTCAATTATGGCAATCGCTGTTGGGAGTCTTAGACAACAGTTAATAAAGAGCGTGAGTCTTTGGTGGATTAAGTCGATGATGTTATTTGCGGTGAGGAGTCTTTAGGTCACAAAAACAACAATATGATATAATAATAGAAATGCTACGAGACGCGTTTTATGGCAAATAAAACAACCCGTGCCTCTCCTTTGTTAAGCCATGCATACTATTTATCTGCATTCTGTGTATTGGCTCGCGGAGCACGGGGTTGGAGTGCTCACACTCGCTTTTGCGACAAAATTCAGAATCAGGAATCAAGTCACTGCGCCTCAGCAACAAGATTGGACAAGCTGTCAGAGAAGATGAAGATTGTCAAGGGCTAGGTCACGAACCTCCAGTTGGCTGCCTGTGGGCACGTCCTAAATGTCCCACCTGTGTGCTTCGTTCTTCCGCTACTGCAATTTAATGATTTCGGCCTCATCGGCCCATGAGTAAGTTTACTATTATATTTACGCTTCCGCATGATATGCATTTTGATGTCCATAACTGTAACTGTGTGCACTATCTACTGATCCAGGGAATAGTGCAGCTAAACACAGTAGAATCCGGATTATAAAATCTGGGTACCTACATGGATGGACTCACCTGACATTTGTTTGAGCATGTGTAGATCAAAGGATGTCACCAGCTTATTCCGACTTCATTGGAAATGCTTACTCAATTTCTCCCAGAGCTACTCCCATGAGTGTACCAAGCACCGTGAGAAGGTGATGTACCAGGATTGAGCAACCCCCGAAAGGGCTAGGGGCAAGTTCTTCACCATGATGGCTTCACCCCTTCCCGCTGCCGCTATGGTGGTCTCATAGACATGAATGAACTCCACGGGGCTAGAGTCTCATGAATGTTTTGTGACCTCCGGCGTCCAAAATGTGTGGGCCACGGGGTGAATTACAAGCCCTGGCTCAGTGGGTTGGGGGTCGGCGGGATCGGCAACCACATGGGCGGGGACCACTTGAGGCTAGGGAACACAAGGGAAGTCCACTGAAGGATTGGGCATGGGATCCTGCCCTTGGCTAGCCTGGGAAGGTCCGACCCCTAAGTGACCATGGTTTGCGCCTACAACCCCGACCAAGACAAGGGCTTCCCTCTGTACTTGGTCAAGCTATGCCCTGAGGTCGTTGGCTTCTTGAACTTCAGTCAACGTTAGTAAGTTCGCCCGAGCACGAACTTTGGCCAGCTCGACTAGGAGGCCCTCAACCTCAGACACCTCAAGCGGATTAACTCCCGCACTAGCGCTCACGCTTCCTCCAGCAGTTCCTTAGTTCCTCGACTTCTCAAGCCCCTGCAGGTGGTGGGGGTCTTCTTTGGTCCACGCCCTTTCGAGTTGCACTCAAAGCTTTCCCGCTCGGCAAGCCTCAACTGTGGATCGTACAGCTTCAGTTTATGATTATCTCAATTGGCTTTTGACGTCCTACAACACCCGCTCAACCTCCTCATGAGCACTCAGAGGGTCTGCCTCCCTAGAGTCCATGGTTTTGCTGGTGACTTGATCCTCCATGGAGAGGTTCGGCAGAGCCTCTGAGCCCGAGTGGTGTGGATTGCGATCTAGCTTGATTTTTGCCGTGAAGGAGGGGTTCGCATGCCCAACTTTGGTGACCTTTTGTGCTTTCCCCTTCTTAGGATGCATGACTTCTCGCCTGAGTCCCCACGGACGGGCCAATTGTCATCGATACGAGATCGGACAGTAAACTTGTAAGCACGCCTGGTCAGATTTGTGGACCGCTGAGGATGCGAATGGACTCAATGAGAATAACACACAAGTGATTGAACAAATGTATTGCATATAAGTGAGGAGGAGGTGAGTGAAGTTACAAGTCCGCCCTAGGGCCTAGTTCACTCTAAGGGTAGTCTCATCCATTACATCAGGTGGGCCCCCAGGCCCACTCGACGTGGCCGATGCTTGAAGTATCTCGCCTCATCGAGGTTTGTCTCTGAACTTCATCTTGGGTTAGCTCCCGGACCTCGTCCAGGATGGCGTGGACCCTGTCCGAGGTGGACTCTAAACCTCATCCGCGATGGACTTCGGACCTTGGCCAAGGTTGGTCTCTAGACTTCATCTTGGGTTGGCCCCCCAATCTTGTCTGGGGTGGCGCGGTCCTCGTCCAAGATGGACTCCAAACCTTGGCTGAGGTTAGTCTCCGGACTTTGTCTTGGGTTGGCTCCCAGACTTCATTCGGGGTGGCGCAGGCCTCATCTGAGTGGACTCTAGACCTCGTTTGGGGTCGGTCTACAGACCTCATCCGAGGTAGATTCCTTGATATGTGACACCACACCAAAATTGTCGTGGCACCCTTTAGCACGTTACGCTTTGCCAAAGTTATCGTAGGCCTGAGGTAGTATAGGGTCCTGCCACAACAAAAAACCATGTATTTGCTATACAACTCTAATGCTTATAATTGAAAATAGAGTTGTATTTCTTATGCAACTGTAACAATTCTAATATATATATATGATCGATTAATCTGTACCATTATAATTTAAATCTATAAAAAATGAGTGGTGTAGATCTTTCTATTTCTCTAATTAACATCAAAATTCTAGCCTTTCAGAGTAAATGTGGTACTTTTTTTCTATCTCTTTAATAATATAATAGATAGATTCATGCAAAAGACAGTAACTTTGTTTCAAAAAATACCCCAGCATTTTCTGTCCCTTTGATCTCATTTTCCTCTCTCCTAGGGGTGAAAACGGGTCGGGTTAATCCCGACCGATCCGGCACCGAATCCGATTGGTACCGAATCCGACTAGTACCGAATCCGGAGAAAAAATTATGGGTTAGGATATGGTAACAACAATATCCGTCCGAATCCGAATATCCGTCCGAATCCGATACATCTTCAAGTTTGATTTCAGGTTAGTGCTACTATTTGACGTTTCATTTTCTTTTGCAATGGTAAAATAAAATCTTCCACATCAGCTATTAAATAGTAACATCAAGTCAGTGCGTCCTACTCCATTTACTGCACTGTATGCATTCCTTACAAACAAGTAGGGGTGCAAACGAAATGGGTTAATCCCGACCGATCCGACACCAAATCCGATTGGTACCGAATCCGGAGAAAAAATATAGGTTAGAATATGATAACAGCAATATCCGTCCGAATCCGACCCGTTTTCACCCCTACTCTCTCCCATGTACAACCCTCATCAAGCATGCATGATATGGCATCGTAGACACATTACACGAGAGATGCATTATTTTAACCACTGTAATGATGAAGGGAGATCACCTCAATTTGATTTTTTTAAAAAAAGATATACCTAGTACGTACAACTATTACTGCGGTTGCAACTGTCTGCCTGCCTTGTTGCCTAGAGTTTCGGATAAGTACAAAGTATACAAACTAATGGAACATGGCAAGATGCGTACGAGCAACGAGCTTACATGTTAGTACGAAATTAATGGTAAATGAGAGCTAGCACAAGGGACCCTTGTAGAGTGAAGCTGATAGTGAGACTTCATATAAGGGCTCACTGTCCATCTTTATTCCGAACTCAACTTTTACATTCGCACACCGTTCATATTAGGGCCAGCCGGCAGTGCCGTCGACCATTTGCATTACCTCCAGATTTCAAGTTTTATCCAGACTAATTAAACAGAAGTACACAAGGCGATATCACTGTCGGTTAAGATTGTAGTAACCTGTACTACTAGAGCCGTGCACTCTGGAGTCTGGAGTTACAGGCTTACAGCATAACCTCACATGGCGCTTACCAACTTGTTTTTACCATACGTGAATGTGACGGAGGCAGAGTTCAAGGCCGTGCGATTTCTCCATTTTGTGCGGGAGTGGGATTATTGTGATAGAAAGGACCGGGTAGGTAGTGACCGGGGCCAGGACCGGGTTGGTAGCGACTGTAGGGTTCGCCAGGACTTGGGCACTTTCCGATGCACACAGGACGACCCGGGATTAACCCTGGAACTAACCCTGGAAGTGCAAGCAGCCATAGTTCTTAAGTTAGAACAGATCAATTCGAAAACGCTACAATAATAAGAGGAAAGGAACCTTGTTTCAAAAAGAGTAAGAAAGGAACACAGTTTTGAAGCACTAACTGCCGTCGCCGGCTCCATGGCAGACGGAGCTGCTCATGATCACCGCGGAGACGAAGAACAAGATCTGCAGGAGCACGACGAAACGGGTGGCTCTAGTGAAGGATGCCATCCCTCTGAGTTTGAGCTATCTTGCTGCTTACTGAAATCTTTGTCTTGAGGCCGTATTTATAGACATCCTGAGGGTGAGGGGGAAAACATCAGGTTGGCCCCTCAATTTCCCTGTATTCTTTTATACAGTTTCTGTTGAAAATATAAGCACATGTAGGTTCAATTTATTCCATAAATAAATCATGACATCATGCACGCAAAATAACAGAACCATCACAGGCATAAAAGATCTAGACATGTAAACCAGGAAACTGTACATGAACAGATCTAATACGGAGAACATGACTGTTACGTACCGATGATTCTGTTCTGATCGGTTTGCCGATGTAGACGCCGCAGGCACGGTGAGGATGACACGAAGTCGATGACGATTCGCCGAAGCCGAACGACGAGGAAGACGAGCCAGAGCTACAGCGAGCAGTCGCGCAGAGCGCTTCCCAAAAACCTTATTCGCCCTCTCCCGGTGCAGGACTTCGAAGGCGACGGTTCCGGAGACCTGCTCTCCCGAACGACAGTGCACGCCGGTGGACGGGACGGAGTAGACTACGTGGGACGGCGCAGCACAAAGGATGGAGGAGGCAAAACCCTAGATTGATTTTCGCATGTGCTGTATGGAGGTGGCGACTCCGTATTTATAGAAAACCAGGACGCGTGATCAAGACGCCTGCACGTTCTCCATAACTCGTAACCGAAACGGATTAGTCACGCGTAACCGATCCGGATTCACCGCCACTCAAAACAGCAAAAGGAAGCCACGTCTGCGCAAGCACCTGGAGCCGATTTTGGCGGACCATTCACGCAGGTGCCGTGCGCCCGCGCCCCCCGCCCCGCCCTGCCCTGCCCGGCCCGGCGAGGCGAGGCGAGCGAGCGCGTGTTATCCTCTAGTTCTCTCCCACACATGCCTCAAGTGGCTAGGAGTGCACCATCCCTTTTAAGGTGGTCTTCCTCTCCTAGAACTTGCAATATGGTACTAAAGGTCACATGCATGCCTCCTTTGCATGAGTGGGCCTTTGAGATTTAATAGGAATTATTCTTATTATATGGGCTTGGCCCACATAATCCAACAATCCCCCACCAGATCTCAAAGTCCCACAGAGATTTGCCTGAATTCCAATGTACTGTTTATATATCAGTATTTCGATGGAGACCGATTAAGGTTGAACATCCACCTTGAACATCCACCTAGAACTCCAAGCTACACTTACTCACAACTTGAACAATGGACTATACCTTGAATTGCAAGTTTGGTGCAAGCAAGCTTCACTTAAAGACTTAACTGATACTAGGCCGCCAGTAGGCTACCCCTCGGTTGGAGCGTATAAGTCATACTCCTTGGTCTCTTCATGAGCTTAGTAGGAGATTACCCAAGATCTCCATAGACTGCGACTAACAGTCGGGCTCATATAGGTGTGTTCTTTCAAGAACGTTCTACAGGATAACGTCTTCGCTTTTGAAAGCCAATGGAACACATTAAGGCCTTAACCAACTCGCCTTGCGCTTCGAGAGTATTGCATCTTCACATAGAGAGGGTTGAAATTACTCTCCTCCAGTTAACTAATGTCTTGTTTTTCCCAGTTCCTAATTCACGGGATCTCCGATCACATAGGTTGGGTTACTATCATAGATAACTCACATGGGTCTCATACCCATCTCCTTCGATGCACTATCTATCACATTCCGTGATAGTCCCTTTGTAAAGGGATCTGCCAGGTTTTTATCTGTTTGGATGTAATCCAAGGTTATAACTCCGGAGTTTCTCAATTTCCTGACAGACTTCAATCGTCTCTTGACATGCCTAGACGATTTCATATTATCCTTAGAACTGTTCACTATAGCGATAACGGTTTGATTATCACAGTTCATAAGGATAGCTGGCACTGGCTTTTCCACTGTAGGTAGATCCATCAATAGATCCCGTAGCCATTCTGCCTCAACAGTAGCAGTGTCTAGTGCCGCAAGCTCTGCTTCCATGGTTGACCTCGTCAAAATGGTCTGTTTGCAAGACCTCCATGAAACAGCACCACCACCAATAGTGAAAACATATCCACTAGTGGCTTTGATCTCATCAGCATCAGAGATCCAGTTGGAATCACTATAACCCTCTAGCACCGACGGGTACCCAGTATAGTGAAGTCCAAAGTTCGAGGTACCTTTCAGATAGCGCAACACTCGCTCAAGCGCCTTCCAGTGATCATCTCTTGGGTTAGATGTAAACCGGCTTAACTTGCGCACAGCAAAGGAGATGTCTGGCCTTGTTGCACTAGCTAGGTACATAAGTGAGCCAATTATCTGAGAATATTCCAGCTGATTCCTAGTAATTTTCTTATTCTTACGAAGTAACACGCTAGGATCATAAGGTGTTGGAGAAGGCTTGCTGTCAGAAAAACCAAAACGGCTCAAGACCTTTTCCACATAATGAGATTGCAAAAGTGTAATCCCATCCTCACCTCTAACCAATTTAATGTTTAGAATAACATCAGCCACTCCCAGATCTTTCATATCAAAATTTTGAGACAAGAATGATTTGACCTCATTTATCACATTGATGTTTGTCCCAAAAATCAGGATGTCATCCACATACAAGCATAGAATAACTCCCTCACCCCCACCATAGCGATAGTATACACATTTATCTGCGCTCATTGACAAAAGCTGCGGATATCGTTGTTCTATCGAACTTCTCATGCCACCGCTTAGGGGCTTGTTTGAACCATACAAAGATTTCAACAGCTTTAACACCTTGCCTTTTTGACCTTCTACTACAAATCCATCAGTCGCTCCATGTAAATTTCCTCATCCAGCTCTCCGTTAAGAAAAGCTGTCTTAACGTCCATTTGATGAACGAAGACCATGTGAGGCAGCCAAAGCAAGTAGTACTCGAATTGTGGTCGGTCTAGCAACAGTGAGTAAGTGTCAAAGAAATCTTCGCCTTCTTCTCGAGTATAGCCCTTTGCAACAAGCCGAGCCTTGTACTTTTCAATAGTACCATCAGGCCTAAGCTTCTTTTGAACACCCACTTGCACCCTACAGGTTTGCACCCATAAGGTCTATCTGTCGGTTCCTGTGTTCCATTAGCGATAATGGAATCCATTTCACTACTGATGACCTCCTTCCAGAGTCTGCATCGGAGATGCATACGCTCGAAATAGACTTGGGAGTGTCGTCCACAAGGTACACAGTGAAATCATCACCAAAGGATTTGGATATCCTTTGTCTCTTGCTCCTTCTAGAAGCTCCACTGTCATCCTCCTCATTGACAAGTTCATGTGTATGTTCAAAAGGTTCGTGGTGTGATTGAACTGGGAATTATTTCAAAGGTTGACTAGTAGTGTTATGTGTATCCTTCATTGGAAAAATATTCTCAAAGAATGTTGCATCCCGAGACTCCATAATTGTACCAACATGCATGTCGTACCTCGGTTTTAACTATCAAAATCTATAGGCAATGCTATGATTAGCATATCCCGAAAGACACAAATCCACGCTTTAGGTCCAAGCTTGCGTTTCTTAGTTATTGGCACATTAACTTTCGCCAAGCATCCCCATGTACACAAGTAAGAAAGTGATGGTTTTCTCCCAATCCATACCTCGTATGGTGTTTTGTCCTTATTTCTGTTAGGAACTCTATTTAATACATGATTAGACGTTAGCAAAGCCTCCCCCCACCATGCCTTAGGTAAGCCCGCAGTGTCTAACATAGCATTCACCAAGTCAGTCAACGTACGATTTTTCCTTTCGGCAATCCCATTTGACTTGGGAGAATAAGGAGGCGTCCTCTCATGTATAATGTCATGTTCTCACAAAATAAGTCAAATTCGTTGAGAAATACTCTCACCACGATCCGACCTAAGTCTTTTATCTTTCTATTTAACCGGTTTTCAACTTCGCCTTATAGATTTTAAAATAGTCTAAAGTCTCATCTTTCGTTTTCAATAAATACACATAACAGAACCTAGTTGCATCATCAATCAATGTCATGAAATATCGTTTTTCACCCTTCGTCAACACGCCATTCATCTCAGAAAGATCTGAATGCAGGAGTTCTAGTGGTGCCAAGTTTCTCTCCTCAGCAGCCTTGTGAGGCTTACGAGGTTGCTTTGATTGCACACAACTATGGCATTTAGAACCTTTGGTGATGAAAACGTTTGGAATTAAATTCATACTGAAAAGTCGAGACATCAAACCAAAATTAATATGACATAAACGTGAGTGCCAAACATTAGCCTCATCATCCACACTACCACAAATATGGTTCACAGTCTTATTGCAGAAATCTGAAAGGGAAAAACGGAACAAGCCTCCGCACTCATAGCCTTTACCAATAAAATATCCATGTTTAGACACGACTACTTTATTAGACTCAAATACCAACTTAAGCCCGTCTCTACATAAACGGGAGCCACTAACGAGATTCTTGTCTATAGAAGGGACATGCTGCACGTTCTTCAGCTGCACGATCTTTCTCGAAGTAAACTTCAGATCTACCGTGCAACACCATGAACAGTAGCATGTGACCCATTCTCCATTAGGATGGAGGAATCTCGGGCGACCTGATAAGAAGAAAACAACGAAATATCAGCACACACATGTACATTAGCTCCTGTATCAATCCACCAATTGGTAGATTGACTAACTGAAAGAACGATGAGGTAAATTACCATACCAGTCCCATCTCCGGTCTTGCCAATGGTCACGTTGGATGACTTAGAAGTCCTGTCCTCACAGTGCCTTCTTTCCTTTGCGTTGTGGGCACTTCTTGGCCATGTGACCAGCTCACCGCACACAAAGCAAGTTCTATCATTCGATTGTTGTTGTTGTTCTTCTTCTTGAAGTTGGTTGTCTGTTGGGCTTTGACAAATTTCCCTTTGTTCTTGCTTGAGGGTTTCTGTACCACATTGGCACTAGATGCCCTCCATCACCCTTAGACACAGCGCCCTTTTCCCGAAGCTTTCTCCTCAATTTCAAGAGACCCAATCGATTCTCAACAGAGTACTCTTGTCTCTTGTGTTTGAGTCTTGTTCAAATTCCTCCATGAAGAAGGTAATTTCGCAATAATACATCCACCACAAACTTGTCTGGTAAGGCACACTTCAGAGTTCGAGTTCCTTGGCAATGGCCTCGTATCTCATGAGCCCGATCTACTACTGAACGGTTATCAACCATCTTGTAGTCATGAAATTGCTCCATGACATACATGTCATTGCTTGGCATCGAGAGCACCGTATTTGGAATTCAGTGCATCCCACAACTCCTTCGCGTCTGTCATGTGCATATACACCTCGCACAGACGGTCAAGAAGAACACTAAGAATGCATCCAACAAAGAGAGTAGTGGCAGCAGCCTCGAATTCTTTCTCGCTTTTAGCATCAAGAACACCTTCAGGCTTGCCATTACTAACCTGAATACATTCATAGCAAGAAGCCACGAGTGACCTTGATCGCCATCTCTTAAAGTGCACACCGGAGAACTTATCCGCCTCGCATCGGCAAATCCAGCCATGGTAAAACCACAGTGCCTACAATAAGGTTTTTGGATTGTTGAAAATATAAGCACATGTAGATTCAATTTATTCCATAAATAAATCATGACATCATGCACGCAAAATAACAGAACCATCACAGGCATAAAAGATCTAGACATGTAAACCAGGAAATTGTACATGAACAGATCTAATACGGAGAACATGACTGTTACGTACCGATGATTCTGTTCTGATCGGTTTGCCGATGTAGACGCCGCAGGCACGGTGAGGATGACATGAAGTCGATGACGATTCGCCAAGCCGAACGACGAGGAAGACGAGCTAGAGCTACAGCGAGCAGTCGCGCAGAGCGCTTCCCAAAAACCTTATTCGCCTCTCCGGTGCAGACTTGGCGACGGTTCCCGAGACCGCTCTCCCGAACGACGATTGCACGCCGCGGACGGGGCGGAGTAGACTACGTGGGACGGCGCAGCACAAAGGATGGAGGAGGCAAAACCTAGATTGATTTTCGCATGTGCCGTATGGAGGCGGCGACTCCGTATTTATAGAAAACGGGACGCGTGATCAAGACGCTTGCACGTTCTCCATAACTCGTAATCAAACGGATTAGTCACGCCAGAATCGATCCGGATTCACCGCCACTCAAAACAGCAAAATAAAATTGCAAAAGGAAGCCACGTCTGCGCAAGCACCTGGAGCCGATTTTGGCGGACCATTCACGCAGGTGCCGTGCGCCCGTGCCCCCTCCCCCGCCCGGCCCGGCCCGGCGAGGCGAGCGAGCGCGCGCGTGTTATCCTCTAGTTCTCTCCCACACATGCCTCAAGTGGCTAGGAGTGCACCATCCCTTTTAAGGTGGTCTTCCTCTCCTAGAACTAGCAATATGGTACTAAAGGTCACATGCATGCCTCCTTTGTATGAGTGGGCCTTTGAGATTTAATAGGAATTATTCTTATTATATGGGCTTGGCCCACATAATCCAACAGTTTCATGTTCGAGAGATCAAACATTTTTCTTGAGCCTTTTGGTAAACGGATGGCGGCCGAAGCCCGAGGACCCCGCGCGGCCCAGGCTGCCGAATGCGGACTCGTCGGCCGAATCATTGCAGGCGTGCCGCAGAGATCGCTCAGCTCAGTCGTCCTGGTCTCTTCGAGTCTGGATAATCCGTTGTTGCGTATATTCTTCGCTCTGACTGCATGTGTAATTTAAGTTAAAAGTTATAACTAACTTAGAGTTCAAATACGTACATTAGTAAAAAAAGTATTAGCCTATATATTGAAAAGACTTGTAACTAGTTTTGAAAGAAGCAAATAAGAGAATAGAGAAATTCAAAAATTATTCTGTGTTCTCTCAGTTTATTTACGATATATGTATTTTTACCGGAACAAAGCCAACAATTGGTATTAGAGATAGGCAGAGCAAGTCATCTCAGCGATTCTGTTTCAGCGCATCTTGCAGTGCTTCCGAGGTCTCGCACACAGTCTCGGTGTCTCCTGTTCCCGCATGTTCTCCCGTCACGTTTCACCGTCTCCGAAACACAGAGGACAACAAGTACGTCTTTACTCAGTCCATCGGTTCCGGCGCATTGTGAAGCAGGAAGAGGCAGGCGCCAGGCGTTTTGTCTTTTGGTTCTTCCGTCTGTGTAGCGTCAGTGGAAAAGCGAAGTCTACCTCCATCCATCCGTCTCCGAGGCGAAGTAGCACCAGTGCAAGACGAGGACAACTCGTTCTCTCGTTTCGGTACAGCAAGACTGCGATTGACAGTAGAGGCGGAGGACGACATCGAGGAGCATGACTAGGCGGCATGGTGGGGTGCAGCACAATGGCCAAGATAGAGAACGGCGACCACCACGACCATCTCCTCTACGCCCAGCCCTCTCTAGCATGCACCTCCATGACGTCTGTGCCCACACCAAGCAAGACTTTGGTTGTGCCAACGCAAAGGGGCCAAGGGTGAGGGCAACCCCACCATGGCTATCGCCCTCCTCCTCCTTGCACTATGAGAGAAGCCGCTACAACTAGATTCTTTCGCATGCGACTGGCTTTTCAATAGCTACAACGCAAGCCGACCCGTTCCAAACCACGTCCGGCTTCACGCAACTGGAAGCCGATGCGAGTTGAAGCGGGTCCTAGGAAAGAGCACTATCATCTATAGGGTCATCACAGAAAGTTCGTTACCCTCATCAGAGATGGTTTTTGAACCATCTAATTTATTGTGTTAGTGATAACAGGTGGTTATCATGGACGGCTCCTAAATCATTGTGATAAGTCGTAATACAGACGGTTTTTAAAAATAATCATATGAAAACACCCAACATTTTCTATGCCCTTATCTCATTTTCGTCTCTCCCATGTACAACCCTCATCAAGCATGCATGATATGCCGTCAGTCACATTACACCAGAGATGCATGTGTTAACCACTGTAATGATATGCAGGGAGATCACCTCAATTCGATTTTTTGTTAAAAGATACATACAGCTTTTACTGCAGCTTTGCAGCTGTTGCCTGCCTTCTCGCTATGGTTTCTGATGAGTATACAAACTATTTTAAAAAAGAACATGTAGGATATAAGAGAATACAAACACCGAAACAAAGGTGGAAGGCACCACACAAACACCGGAGAAAGTATATACGAACTAATGGGACATGGCAAGTTGTGTACCGGCTTACATAAATGTTCATCTTAAAAGGGCCTGTTTTTTTGGCTGAGGTTTATACCTTTTAGCTGTGGCTTATGGTTTTTAAGTTATTCGTGCGAGAGATGGCAGAGTAATAGAAACTCACGTATGGTTTTTACCGATATAAATGAAGTCGGTACAGTATGTACTATAATTAACTAGTAGATATTATCTTAAAAAGACACTCTATTTAAAAGCTAATTACTGTAGAAAAGCTAAAAACTGAGAAAAAAATAAGGCTGAAATATAACGGAGTGAAGCTCACATTCACACGTCGTGTTCATGCGCACCGTAATTACTTTCTTCGGATAGTCAAGGTTGGCCACAACTGAACTGTGCATAGTCAAGGTTGGCCACAACTGAATTGTGCAAGACCGGCAAAGGCGACGACGATTTACTTACAGGGTGTGTATAGGTATCATCCGGATGTTTTCTCCTAATAATCATTCAAATTTTAGACCGTTGGATTAGATATCCAACGGTCTCTTTTTTTGGAGGGGGGAGAATTTTTTTTTGGAGGGGGGTGAATTTTTTTTGGAGGGGGTGGGGAGAATTTGTGGCTCTTGAATCTCTAATCCAACGGTCATAAATCTAGATAATAGTTAGAAAGAAAACATCCAGATGATATTTATCAATACCCTTACATAAAATCAGGTATTCGCCTTGGCACTCGCACGTAGAGAACGCAGTGCTCCACCGACGCACTGATCGCACATTGTCACACCAGACGGTGCCCTACGAGCTATCTCGCCTTCCGAAACCTCTTGTGCAGGCACGCGCAATCTCTGTCAATCTTTGTTCTGAACTGGTTTTACATGCGCGCGCACCGACGCGAGACAAAGCAGGTCCTAAGAAAGAGCACTACCACACGTGAGGTTATCACGGGCTTTTGGTAACTCTTATCAATGATAGTTTTTGAACCATCTTATTTATTGCATCAGTGATAAAAAGTAGTTATAGCTTCTAAACCGTTGTGATAATTAACAATACAGACAATTTTTAAAAATAATCATCTGTGATATCTAATATATCACAGATGGTAGTATAAAAAACCATCTGTGATGGTCACGTATCACAAACGATTTTGTGTTAAAAACTGTCTGTGAAAGTTCTTTGTATAGCTAAAATTTTTTTATTTTTCAGTTAGGCTTAAGAAATGCTAGTCATGTACTCTGAAAACAAGTAAACATATTACATATAAATAATAGATAAGTGAATTATAATTCAAAGTGAATTACAACTCAAAATCAATTACAAAAGAATGTTTATGTATTGTCGTCAGAGTTACAATTAAATTACAAGTTAAAGTGAATTACAATTGAATGAATTAAAATTGAATCAGATGTTTAAACATGCATTAATCGATGTCGCTGGAGTGAAACTCTCCTTTCTTGTCAATGAACTCTGTTATAAAAAAGGTGGAGAGTTGTCCTCGAACCCGAGAGTTTGTTTAGATCGAATGTATTTGATTTGATTGTTATAACCTGTCACTAGGAGGAGTAAAGTGTAAGCATATATATATTTAAATTGATAATTAGGAAATAATTATTGTGAGATTGACAAACCTCTGGATCATTCGTCTTAGCACTCATAATTTCATGTATATGATGGCAAACATAGAATGCACATAGATTGCCTTGTAGCTGCTGGTAGCACTGTAAAAATAGAATTACATACATATATATAGTCAGTTCAAGAGGTTTTATTACAAAATGTGATATAGAATTATTGTGTTGTAGTGGTACCGGAACTTGTGTCTCCCTCCGCTAGCAACATAGGCGTTGAACGACTTGCGTGATTCCAAAAAGTTATCCTCAGCTATTGCAAACGAAGAAAAGACTACAATGGAGTTATCCATTGAGGAAATGAGCATACCTGTCGAGTGTTTGTTGTACAAGGGTGAAGTCATGGTCGTTCTTGAGTAGAACATTAGGGTATATTATCTTGTTCTACTTTGGTACAATGACTATAAGGATCTAGTGTCACTTACTCATGTATGTCGCTATAGTTATTATACCTAAGTTCGTGTTGTGTATAAAGTACAAATGAAATTTGTATAACAACTAGTGAAGCATTTGCCCCTGGTTGTAGGGCACCAGTATGTAATCCTTGTTGCCCTAAGCAAGCAGTCCCAATGTTATGTAATTCTCGACATAGGATGCATTCTAGATGATGCATTGCTCAGAGATCAAGCATGGGTCGAGGGAACCCACTGGTTCTCGTGATCGCTGGGCTTATTGCATCATATATCTATACATGAGTAATAAGTAGGGGGGGAAAACGGAAACGGATAATTCATTTTATCCGATATTCGTATTCGAGAAAACATAAATATGGTAAGCAAAAATCCGTATTCGAAAATATTCGTATTCGTATTCGAGAATATTCGTATCCATATTTGAGAGTATTCGTATTCGCATTCGTGTTCGAGAATATTCATATCCGTATTCGTATTCGAGACTATTCGATTCGTATTCGATCCGTTTCTAGAACTTATGAAAAAATCGTACAAATTTTGTGATTCAAAATTTGAATTTAGGCGATTTAAAACCGGTAACGGGTCAAAAACTGGTGAAAAATCGGTAAAACCGCTAGGAATCCGTTTTATCCGATATTCATATCCGAGAAAATCCATATTCGAAAATATCCGTATTCGTATTCGAGAATATTCGTATCCGTATTTGAGAATATTCGAATTCGTATCTGTATTCGTTTGAAAAATATGGATTCGTATTCGTATTTGAGACTATTCGACCGTATCCGATCCGTTTCCACCCCTAGTAATAAGTTATGATGTTTATCAGTATTATATGAATGTAGAACTTAATTGTACACACTTACAGTATCCAACATCGTAGAAGTGAGGCCTTGAGGGTGTTGAGGTTGAATAGTTGGAATAAGTCATCGAAACCCATGATGAAGAAGCCTAGCCATGGAGGAAATGCTTCTCTGTGTATCTTGTAGTGAATCTAGTAGGTCGATTTGTCGTCTGCATGTATCAAGCATGCAAACTCCCACAACCGATTCTAAGGTGGGGTGCTAGTGTGTTGGGGACCATCGGCATTCTAAGGGAGAACATCTAGAGCTTGTGAGACGCCTTAATATTCTTCGATTTGGCCATAACAGCTTGCATGTGATACATTTTCTCGGGAGATGACTCAACATGCTTTTCTTATTTCTTTGGTGTCATCTCCATAGGAGCCAATACGGTGACCTTCTAAAGTGGACGTTGAGATGGAGTCATTGAGGGCTCTATTGGAGAGGCATAGTCGTGTGGAGATCGTAGCACTGCAGAGTCCAGGGTAATGTCCCTCTTGGGCCACTAGACAAAAGTGTGCATGACATCTTCTAGTATTATGATTTCTTCGTTTGGCGGCTTCTCCAGCGGTACAACTATGAAAGGGTCGTGTACCATGTCCCCCTGGACTTTGGTTTAACCCTGTGCTAGTTGTGCACTGTGCAGCATTATCCCTTCCTGGCATGGAAATGTTATCTCCTGCCCAACCTCAATAGGAATGTATCCAACCAGCCTCATTTGGAGCTTGCGGGACATGGGCTTCTACAAAATGATACATAATTAGTTAAGGCGTCCTACAGATCTATCTTTGGAGCATTCTAGAGATATACATTACCTGGATTTCATCGATTGGAAGTCGGGCATCACTTTGGTTAGATTAGTGTGTAGATGCATAGCTACTCCGATGGTAATATATTCTAGCTTCCACAATAATGGGGATGGCTTATGATTAGCTGAGTAGTTGCTCTAGTCCTTCCTCCAAATGTGGTAGCTTCCTAGAAAATTTTACACGAATCTCCTCTTTTATGAGCTCCTCGCACTCGGCCTTTGATCTCTTCCGACTCCTATACAAGTCGAAGTCATCTACGAATCCCTACCTCCAGAAAACGTAAACCCCAAGCCTCATATGTGACCCAAGTGCTCCTTGTTTTTCAAGGCCATGGTTAATATGTCCCTCTCCTTGACAGCTTGGAAGTTGCCTTGAGAGGCCAACATGTTATTTCAGTTCCTATGAAGTTATGGACATATTATCAAATAAGTAGTTCGATATCTTATCAAGCGTTGTGACACTTCCTGGTCTGCTGGGTTCTTGAAGAATATGGCACCCGAAGACATGGTAGATGCTCTCACTCTTAACCAGTTTCGAGCACGCTCGTCTATGATCTTGGTAAATGGCGGGAAGGTCTCTGACAGGATTGTCTCCTTGTCCACCCTCCTCTATTGCGGGATTTTACCCACGTACCCAACAGTGCTGAGTCTATGGGGGGAGTGTTCTGGGCCTGGATTGCCTTGTGCACCATGCTTTCTTCGTGGAATTCAGTTGTCATCTTCATACCTATAAAGGCATCACATATATCCGGATGGTGGAAAGGATATTTCATGAATGGTGACCCATCCTAGTTTACATAATTCGTGACAAGCGTGCTCTTAAAGTTCTTCCACACCTTGCACGTCGCTAGGAGCACCTGTCGTCACTCGAGGCCCTAGCATTCTCTGATTTCGAGGCACCTTGAGACCTCTTCCCAAAGCTACTCTTTCTCTTCGTGCGTCAGAGACTTCCGGCTCGACATGGTTATGCGAACCCGTTGCCTTGCAACTATCCCGCAAATGGTTCAGAATATAGTCACTGCTTTCTTGGGATATAGAGGGACCCTAATTGAACTGATCTCCATGATGGTCATTCGGCTCTTAGGCATTTTTGATATGTTTCGTCTCTCTCACTTAGTTGCTCCTTTGGTCTAGTCATCGAATGCATTCGGTGAAACTAAGCCTCAAGATTGTGTGGATGCCATCTCACTTGGTTGCTATCTATGAATCATTCAAATTGTATTTCAGTACGGGGTATATAAAACATAAACTGAATATCATAGATAAAATTTTATTGCTCTCAGGTGTCCTATGTATCACTAGCAAATTTATCCACTACCCTTTCATAAAGTAAATATTATTTCTTAATTTCCAACAATTTCATAGACGGACTGCACAAAAATAATTTCTAGCAGCATTCTTAGTATCACTTATCCAGAATTTAGCAATTGATTCAAAATCATCACCAATTCATATTCCAAGTAAATGTGAAATCTCTGACTAAACAAATTTTATCACATCACATTCAAAAAACAGGTGGGCAATAGAGTTTTTTCCTGAACATAATAACAAGTAACATTGCCATTTTTGCCTTTTGTGCAAGTTGTCTCTAGTAAGCAATTTGTTATAATATAAAAGCCAAAGAAACATTAGGAGGGACATAAAGTTTCCAAATAGCAGGAATATTCATAACAGAGATACTACCAAAATTGACTACTGCATAAAGGAATTACATTTCTAAACCGTAGCATCTTTTTCCTCACTGAAAACAGTAGAGTCAGCAATATTCAATATTTATAACCACATATTAACTATCCTTTCATCAACACATCTTCTAAAAGTGAATTTGAGGCTAGTGCCATCCCAAACATCAGAGTTCACAGCATGTGTTTCATTAAATAGGATGTAAACTTCCAATATTGGATAGGCAGACTTGAATTCCCAAACCAATGATCTTTCCAAAATCTAATTTTATTCCCCTTACCAATTCTCCATTGACAACCCATTTTAGCTGTTTTAGCAACCCAAAGCTGAGGAGGAGCCACGGGACAACGACAAACACAAGATCCAAACAAAGATGAGCAGATCCTAAACACATACAACTACACAGATTATGCAAAAGCTTACATAGATTACCACAGAGCCAAGGAGGAGCCACGTGATGCCAACGGGGAGCTGGGAGGAGGAGCCGTGTGATGGGGAACCGCAGGGAGGAGGCGCCGAGGTGGTGCTCGATGGAAAACCAGAGGAGCCGGTGGCGCGCAACAGGGAGTAGAGCAATGAGGGGATGAACCTAAGAGTGTGTAAAGTGTCTATGTATATAGAAGATTGTCATAGACAGTTTTTAAAATAACCGTCTGTGATAAGTCACAACATAGACAATATTTAAAAATAATCGTTTGTGATATCCTACATATCACATACGGCTAATACAAAAAAACTATCAGTAATGGTCTACATATCATAAATGGTTTTTTTAGAAACCATCTATAATAGTTCTTTGCATAGCTATTTTTTTTTTGTTTTTTACTAGCCTTGGGGAAATGTTAGCCATGCCCTCTGAAAATAAGCAAGTAAATTACAGATAGGTGAATTACGACTCAAAATTTTACTTGGCTATTTTCTTTTAAAAAAATAGCCCCTCACGATGATCGACACGCATATAGCTAGCTTCCTTACTGGATTCTTCCTTGGGCCATCTATGCTATGCATATAACAAATTAATGTTAAATTAGATTAATGCTTTCCTAGGTAGTCATTACATGTACGTACATTAACTCTTACACATAATTGTCATTCACCATAATTTGTCTATCTAAAGTAGTTAGCTATGATTCATGAACCAATCCAACAAAAAAATAAAGTAGATAGGAGTGACACCCACTTTTAAATTAGAGCAAAAACTACCAAGCTATATCTCTCTTTCCTTCTAACTAAAAAATGCACATATCTAGCTAAAATATAATGTATTTCATTATATATAGTACCAATTACTAACTTTAGATCACCAAGAATAAATAGATACACAAGTACCCTTCCAAATCTCCGGTCTCCTTTCACTAAATCGCCTCAAAGCCGTTGCACAGATAACAAACAAAATATCTGTCAAGACGAGGGTATTTAATAACACAGTGAATATCATAGACGCTTCTATTGAAAACCCATCTATGATAAGTAGGTCATCACAAATGATTTTTCACAAAAACCATTTGCTATACATCCACACATCACAGACGGATTTTTATACAAATAGCCTGTGATGTATCACAGACAGTTCGTAATAAAAAATCATCTATGATAAGTAGATCATCACTGACGGTTCTTATCATCGGTTGCAACATAAACAGTCATACTAGTAAAATCATCTGAGATAATTACACTGTAGATTAACAATGACGGATTCTATGGAATCGTCAGTAATGAGACGTGTAATATGATTTTGTCTGTAGTAGTGGAGGATGGCAGCTTATGTTCGGTTGGAACAGATGGCAGATGACTTCTACAAGGCCCTTTAAAGCGCAAGATGATACAGTACCGGAGTACAGGAAGGTAACAGACGAAATGGCCGACGTTATTTGTTGACGTTTCCCGGAAGAAGCGCACAAAGCCCTGTTCGTGATGGGGCCAAACCCCCTCTAAACAAATGATGTGCCAAACAAATCCCCTCCTTCGCTCGAAT
The DNA here is from genome assembly GCA_036346575.1 of Dendrocalamus sinicus. Taxonomy (NCBI): domain Eukaryota; kingdom Viridiplantae; phylum Streptophyta; class Magnoliopsida; order Poales; family Poaceae; genus Dendrocalamus; species Dendrocalamus sinicus. The sequence continues at coordinate 31,593,705 of CM070656.1, read as the reverse complement.
GTTAATGATCACAATTGTAAATCCCATTGGCTCTTATTCTCACTTGCATGGCCATGGCGCTAGGGGCACCAAATAACAATACGACAGGCGACTCGTGAATTTCTTTGTACTGTCTCAAGTTATTAATATCCATAGCCACGTTTTCTTTTCACCGAAATGTTGGCCAGTGGTATTAAAAAAAAAGCGTGATCAACCATATAATCAGAGAGAAAGAAATAATATGGGTAGATAGTGATACGGATCCAAGCTGACTATCTTCAGGTTTGGCGATTGCGGTTTCATATTTATATAGCAAAAACGTTGTGTTAGTTCTGCACCTTTTATGAAATGCAAAACCTAGTCTTTTTTTTGGATTTTGTTAAACATCATCAGGATGTTTTCTTTCTAACTATTATTCAGATTTAGGACTGTTGGTTCCATGCCATGATTTCGACTCCAAAAAATTTGTAGAAGACAATTCAATTCTGCGGGAATACGGAAAATTTGGCGTGTTCTAGACGAGACCTTAACACCAAACTTCCAACCTCTCTTGTTAAAATCTGAATTCTTTTTTGTTTGTCAAAATGTTGTTCCACATCCTTTCGGTATTGTTTGATAGTTCAAAATTCTCAGACCGAAAATTTTAGGCTCCCAAACAAAGTCGTCATGAATTCATGTCCCTGTCCTTGTGCCACCCGTAGGTATTGTTGGATTAATTGGGATTGGCCCATTTTAATTTAGCAATTAATCAAATGAAATTCCTAGGCCCACAACTAATGCTAGGTAGAAAATTGTTTAGTCCCATATGGAGAATTGAATGGGAGTTACACCACTTTAAAAGTTGGAACGTGGTAACCCCCTTGTGGAATTGGAGAGAGCCAATACACGCGCGCTCGCTCGCCGCCGCCGCCGCCGCGTGCCGTGCGTGCGCTGGCGCAGCGCCGCTTTTCTTTATCTATTCGAATATCGAAACGCATAAGAAGGCTCTCCTCTCCATACGAAAGAACAGTTTTCTCTCCCTCTGTTTTTGTTGCTGCTCTCTGCAATCTCCGATCCAGAATCTTGCGCACACAAGTTTCGGGTGAGTAGGCCTCGACTTCGTCCGCTTGTGTACCTGCTCGGGTAGGCGGGCGATCAAGTTTTGGGGAGCGCATCGGCGCGACTACTCAATCTGTGACGTCTACTTCCTAGTGGTCAACCGTTCGCGCGACTGCACTGCGAACATCTTCCTGCATCAAGCTTCGTCCTGCATCACGCCTTGATCGACTACATCGAATAGGCCATCATGTCGATCGATGGTAACGGCGCCTCCGGTGTCTCCAAAGATCGCCCCGCCCGAGGTATAAATCTAAAACTTTTACGGTGTATTTGTTTCATGCGCTATGAATATGTTAATATATGTTTCGTTAGCTTATTCGTTAGCGAATATGAATACATCGTTGATAGATCACTTGTACATGTTTATGTCATGTTTTATATGCTGAATTTCTGGATTAAAATATGCCGAAAATTGACTAGATTTCCAACAATCCAAAAACTTGATAGGTCTTTTTCGGTAGTTGGCTTTGCTGCGTCGCTTAAACCGCACCCTCCGCTTGATGGTTCCAATTTTAAGAGATGGCGTGCACGCGCAATCTCGTGGTTTATCGCCATGGAATGTTTTCATGTTGCACAAGGAAAGCCCGCTGAGCCTCTGTCTGATGAGGATGAACGCAAGTTCAATGTAGCGGATAACTTTTTTCGAGGTGCACTTGTCAACATACTGGCGGATAACATTGTGGATATGTACATGCATTTGCCTACGGGCAAAGATATGTGGAATGCACTTGAGGCCAAGTTCGGAGTTTCCGATCTTTGGCGATGAGTCGTATGTCATGGAGCAGTTCTATGACTACAAGATGGTCGATGACCGTTCTGTAGTAGAGCAAGCTCATGAGATTCAGGCGCTGGCAAAGGAGCTTGAGAACAATAAGTGCGAGTTACCGGACAAGTTTGTGGCTGGCGGTATTATCGCCAAGTTACCACCCTCTTGGTCGGATTTTGCTACTTCTCTAAAGCACAAGAGGCAGGAGTTCGTGTTACCGATCTCATTGGCACTCTTGGTGTTGAAGAGAAGGCGAGGCGAAAGATACTCGTGGCAAGAAAGTTGCTACGAGGAGGTTCTAGCGCCAATTTGGTGCGTAAGAAGAATCCTCGGCTTTCCACAACAAAAGAAAAATAAGCCTTTGTCAAGCCCAAGGCTACCACCGAGTTTAAGAAGAAAGGCAAAGGAAAGGGCAGCTGCTTTGTGTGCGGTGATTCTGGCCATTGGGCTAAGGATTGTCCAGATCGCAAGGATAAGCAGAAGAAGTCTGCCAACATGGTTATTAGTGACGCTGGAGGAACATCGGGTACGTAATTATTTACCTACAGTTCTTTCGCTTGTCAATCACCGAGTGGTGGGTTGACACTGGTGCTAATATTCATGTTTGTGCTGATATTTCCTTGTTTTCATCTTATCAGGTCGGTCGAGGTTGCTCCTTGTTGATGGGGAACGGATCGCATGCAGCTGTTCATGGTGTTGGTACGATCGATCTGAAGTTTACTTCGGGAAAGATCATGCAGTGAAGAACGTGCAGCATGTCCCTCCATAAAGAAAAATCTGTCGCGGATCTCTACTGTAGAGATGGTTTTAGGCTTGCATTTGAGTCCAATAAATGTGTCGTGTCTAAGTATGGAACATTTGTTGGTAAAGGCTATGAGAGCGAAGGCTTGTTCCGTTTTTCTTTGATGGATTCCTATAATAAATTTGTGAACCATGTGTGTAACGATGATGATGAATCTAATGTTTGGCATTCACGACTTTGTCATGTTAATTTTGGGTGTATAACGCGCTTAGCTAATATGAGTTTAATCCCAAATTCACTTTGGTCAAAGGTTCTAAGTGTCATGCGTGTGTTCAATCGAAACAACCTCGCAAGCCTCACAAGGCAAAGAAAGAGGCGAGGAATGTGGCACGTTAGAACTCATTCATTCCGATTTGTGCGAGATGAATGGCGTGTTGACTAAAGGTGGGAAGAAATATTTCATGACGCTTATAGATGATTGCACTAGATTTTGCTATGTGTACTTATTGAAAACAAAAGATGAAGCGTTGAATTACTTTAAGATCTATAAAGTGAGGTAGAAAACCAACTTGAGAGGAAAATCAAGCGGGTAAGGTCGATCGTGGGGAGAGTATTTTTCAAATGAGTTTACTTTATTCTCGAGGAACATGGAATTATTCATGAGAGGACGCCTCCTATTCTCCCGAATCAAACGGGTTGCCGAAAGAAAGAACCGCACTCTAACGGATTTGGTTAACGCCATGTTAGACATCGCGGGACTTTCTAAGGAATGGTGGGGTGAGGCTATATTGACCGCGTGTCATGTCCTGAATAGAGTTCCTACAAAGAACAAAGAAATAACACCATTCGAGGAATGGGAAAAGAAAAAGTCGACTCTCTCATATTTGCGACTGGGATGTTTGGCCAAAGTTAATGTGCCAATTATCAAGAAGCGTAAACTTGGACCAAAAACCGTAGATTGTGTATTTCTTGGTTATGCTATGCACAGTGGGTTATAGGTTCTTAATTATAAAAGCTGGAGTACGACATGCGTGTTGGTACAATCATAGAGTCCAGAGATGCTACATTTTTTGAGAATGAATTTCCTATGAAATGTGATGTACCTAGCTCATCTAGTCAAGAACCTATAATTTCCCTTGATTCTTTTATGCCGATAGAACATGTTGAGGAAATGCCTGTGGAAAATCCTGAGGAGGATAACAATGAAGTTACTCGAAAGAGTAAGAGACAGAGGACTGCAAAGTCTTTTGGTGATGATTTCATTGTATACCTCGTGGATGACACTCCAAGAACCATTGAAGAGGCATATTCTTCTATTGATGCTGACTATTGGAAGGAAGCGATACGGAGTGAGATGGACTCTATTATGTCTAATGGAACTTGGGAGGTCGTTGACCGTCCTTATGGGTGTAAACCTGTAGGATGTAAATGGATTTTCAAGAAAAAGCTTAGGCCTGATGGTACAATTGAAAAGTACAAGGCAAGGCTTGTGGCCAAGGGTTATACCGAGAAGAAGGCGAGGACTTCTTTGATACTTATTCACCAAGGTTGCCCGACTGACTACAATTCGAGTACTACTTGCCCTGGCTGCCTCTCATGGTCTTCTCGTTCATCAAATGGACGTTAAGACAGCTTTCCTAAATGGAGAGTTGGAGGAGGAGATTTATATGGATCAGCCAGATGGGTTTGTGGTACAAGGTCAAGAAGGAAAGGTGTGCAAGTTGTTAAAGTCTTTGTATGGCCTAAAGCAAGCACCTAAGCAATGGCATGAGAAGTTCGACAAAACTTTGACATCTCTGGCTTTGTTGTGAATGAAGCTGACAAATGTGTGTACTATCGCTATGGTGGGGGAGAAGGAGTGATCTTGTGCTTGTATGTTGATGACATATTGATTTTTGGGACCAACCTCAATGTGATTGAGGAGGTCAAGGACTTTCTGTCCAAGAATTTTGAGATGAAAGATTTGGGAGTGGCTGATGTGATTCTTAACATTAAGCTACTGAGAGAAGGTGATGGTGGGGTTACACTCGTGCAATCCCACTATGTGGATAAGGTTTTGAGTCGCTTTGGTTATAGTGATCGCAAACCTGCTTCTACTTCTTATGATCCTAGTGTGTTATTGAGGAAAAACAAGAATAACAAGGGATCAATTGAGATACTCCCGCATCATTGGCTCATTGATGTATTTAGCTAGTGCTACGAGGCCCGACATCTCGTTTCTCGTGAGCAAGCTAAGCCGGTTTGTTTCAAATCCGGGAGATGATCATTGGCGTGCTCTTGAGAGAGTGATGCGCTATCTAAAGGCAACTGTGAGCTATGGCATTCACTATGCTGGGTACCCAAAGGTACTGGAGGGATATAGTGATTCAAACTGGATCTCGATCTTTGATGAGATAAAAGCCACGAGTGGATATGTGTTCACACTTGGAGGTGGTGCCGTTTCTGGAAGTCTTGCAAGCGCACCATCTTAACGAGGTCAACAATGGAAGCGAGAACTCACGGCGTTAGATACCGCCATCGTTGAGGCCGAGTGGCTTCGTGAACTCCTTATGGATCTGCCGGTGGTTGAAAAACCGATACCGGCTATCCTGATGAACTGTGATAATCAGACTGTAATTATCAAGGTGAACAGTTCTAAGGACAACATGAAGTCATCTAGGCATGTTAAGAGGCGGTTGAAGTCTGTCGAAAAGCTGAAAAACTCGGAATTATAGCATCGACTATGTCCGACAGCTAAGAATCGCGCACCAATTTACAAAGGGTTTATCACGTAATGTGATAGATAGTGCATCGAGTGAGATGGGCTCGAGACCCACATGAGTCATACCACGTGGTAACTTGTTCTATGTGATCGGAGATCCCGTGAAGTAGGATGGTGAAACAAGCTGTTGGTTGATCGGGAGGAGAGACCTTTACAAGGCTCATTTCTTGATGATGCGCTTCTCTTCTATTCTGTATGGCAGGTTGGTTTTTACCTTAATGTGATCCAAGTGGCTTTTTAAAGCGAGATGTCGGCCTACAGGACATCTTAGAAAGAACACACCTATATGAGTTCGATCTGGGTCACGATCTATGAGATTTGGGTGATCTCTAGATACTCATGAATAGGCATGGAGTATGACTTATACGCTCCAACGGAGGGGATGCTTTAGGCACCTAGTACTAGTAAAGGAATTGGGTAAAGCTTGTTCGCGCAAAACTGTCAATTCAAGGCTTAGTCCATTGTTCATTGTGGATGAGTGTAACTCCTTTCCTAGGTGGATGTTCAACTTAACAGTCTCCATCGAAACACCGGTATATCAAACAATAGCGAATCGAGAGCATTTCTCGTGTGCCTTGAAATTTGGTGGGGATTGTTGGATTAATTGGGATTGGCCCATTTTAATTTAGCAATTAATCAAATGAAATTCCTAGGCCCACAACTAATGCTAGGTAGAAAATTGTTTAGTCCCATATGGAGAATTGAATGGGAGTTACACCACTTTAAAAGTTGGAACGTGGTAACCCCTTGTGGAATTGGAGAGAGCCAATACACGCGCGCTCGCTCTTTCGCCTCGCCACGCCGCGCGCGCGCCGCGTCGTGCGTCGCGGTGCGGTGCGATGCGTGTGCGTGTCGCGTGCGTGTGCGTCGCGTCGCGCAGCGTGTCGGGTGCGGCGCGTTTTCTTTATCTATTCGGCGAAACGCATTGACTCGCCGGCGATGCGATGCGATTACGATGGATTATGGCTGCGGTTACTTTCGAGTAATGGGTGCGATTCGTGACTAATGGCGGCGATTCATCGGTCTCTTCATTTTTGTTTACAAGAGAACGAGCATAAGAAGGCTCTCCTCTCCATACGAAAGAACGCTTTTCTCTCCTCTCTGTTTTTGTTGCTGCTCTCTGCAATCTCCGATCCGAATCTTGCGCACACAAGTTTCGGGTGAGTAGGCCTCGGGACTTCGTCCGTTTGTGTACCTGCTCGGGTAGGCGGGCGATCAAGTTTTGGGAGCGATCGGCGCGACTACTCAATCTGTGGCGTCTACTTCCTAGTGGTCAACCGTTCGCGCGATCGCATCGCGAACATCTTCCCGCATCAAGCTTCGTCCCCGCATCACGCCTTGATCGACTACATCGAATAGGCCATCATGTCGATCGATGGTAACGGCGCCTCGGTGTCTCCAAGATCGCCCCGCCCGAGGTATAAATCTAAAACTTTTCTCGTGTATTTGTTTCGTGCGCTATGAATATGTTAATAGATGTTTCGTTAGCTTGTTCGTTAGCTTAATATGAATACATCGTTGATAGATCACTTGTACATGTTTATGTCATGTTTTATATGCTGAATTTCTGGATTAAAATATGCCGAAAATTGACTAGATTTCCAACAGGTATATACTTAAAAATGATTTCTTACGCTCTAAAAGCTTTCATCTCTGTTACTCCAATCACAAACAAGAGTCATTTTGAACACTGGCATAGACTGAAAAACAAATTTTTTTATCTCTAATTTCTATTGTAATATATTTATAAACAAAAGAACTTATAATATTACAAAAGTGTTTTTTAGACAAATTTACTCATATCATATTCATATGGCAATCTAAGTTTTCATAAAAGTATTGTCAGTCAAAGGTAAAATAGCTTGAATGTACATATTCGAAAACAACACTTATTTTTACCAAAGGGAGTAATTAGTTTGCGGAATTCAACCTCCAATCGTCTAGGTATTAACATCAAAATGGTTATGGATGAGCTACTTTTATTTGGTTAGGAGTGACGAGGTAGCATAACTTGCATGATCAAACCGGGGCTCCCAAATGAACAATCGAACAAACAGGGACTGAACTTAAGGAACATACTCGTAGAAGTAAAACTGAACCCTTTATTATAAAAGGATAATAGCATTTTCGTTTGAAAAGTACTTTTGTATTGTCGTTTTGCGCCCCCCCCCCAAGTATGGCTTCTATTTCCCTTTGCTGATGACACCGTAGCTTCCCTGCAGCTTCTGCAATGCCACGCGTGATGCCGCCGTCGCTCATCGCTGACCTTGCTGCCTGCTGAGCCCACGTGGCCCTCGCTCGCATCCTCTGTCTTTCCTTGCCGCTGGCGTCCATCAGCCTCCTGACCTTCTCCTCCACTTCACTTCTACCCTCTCGGCGACGATGGCCGCCACCCCACCGGCTTTCACCTCCATCCTAACACTGGCACCAATGAAGTCCACGACGTGCTTCACGTTCAGCTGCTTCTCAGCGATCATCAACCACGCCAGCACGGGCTTCCCCACCGCGAGGCTCTCCATCACCGAGTTCCACCCGTAGTGGCTCATGAACCCTTCCACTGCCTGGTGTGCCAGCATGCTTCTTTGTGGGACCCACCCCCAGATGATCTGCCCGTTGGGCCCCATGTCCACCAGCGGCGACCACGTGTCGAACCTAAATAAATTCAAATTTTCTTTTGAGTTTGATTTCATTTGGTTCTTCCCCCTTTTCTCCTTAAATCACCACCATTCAAACCTCTCCCTCCCGCCTCTACTTCTACCCTTCTTCCTCCATGCACAGTACGGCGAGTAGACACTGTTCATCAACCGAAAATATCGTCGCCACCCTGATCTTTTCGCCGCCGCTCCTTCACATTTCGTCCACTGCTGCCACGCCTCTACCAGAGGTCAAAGCTCACCGCCGCCTCTACCTTTCCACTCTTTGTTCTCTCTCGGTCGACTGCCTCGCGCTACAAACCTCCTTGCTACCCTGCCAGCCACTGCCAAGCTAGTGTACGACATCCCTAACACCTGATAATCTCCTTAATGCCGCGACTCTCACCTGGCCAGGCGCCGTACCCATCTCACTCTGCCACCGCCGTCGTCCATTTTGCTCTCTCTGCTCTCATCCTCTCACAGCCGACTTGACACATCCCCTGCCACCTCTTGACCGCCACAATGCCAAGCCCGAGGAAGCACAAATATCCCCTCAGCCAGCCGCACAATGCCCTCCCACGCCTTCTCGACCTTGCCACGCACCATTACCGCCATAGCCGTCCCCTGTGCAAAACTACCTTCCTCGCCCTATTTAAACCTCCAACCACCTCCTGTGAGATGCATCAGCGTCCAAAGTGAGCCACCCACCCCAATCGCTTCGACGACCAAAGCTCTGTCGGTGATCACTGGAAAACCCGAGGTAAGCTCAAATTTCCATTCCTTCTATTTAGTCCATCCTTTTTCAATTGATTTAGTCTGTAGCTTCCTCATGCCCGTAGAAACCTTGCTGGAGCTTTGCCCTAACCTCCCGAGCCCTCTGCTGTGCTAGCACATTTGTCTGCCACTTGGCCAAAGAAGGTCACCGTGGACAGCTCGGCTCAACCATCCCCGACCCAAACCACCACACCCCTAAGCTTCCCCTACTCCAAGAGATGTTCTATCAAAAATGCTATTGTCCTCTTAACCCACCATTAACCCCTGTGCCATTCAAAAGTCCTGAGAAGAGAAGACCTCACCGTCAATGCTTGCCTGACTTCCAGCCACTCCTGAGCCCAAAAATGAAATCCTTGTGGCCCTAGGAACCCACCCGTGGTTGTCAATTGTTGTTTCAACCATGAAATCTCTGATCGCTCCACCGCTTGAATTCTCCGACTGCTCGACCGCTTGAATTCTCCAACCGCTCCACTGCTTGAAATCTCCGACCACTTCATAATCAAGAGAAACTTAGGCCTCACAGCTTCTAGTCCTGAGCAACACCACTCGAACGCCGTCCGATGCTCTTAAGTCACTCGTACGCTGTCCGATGCTCCTAAGCCATTCGTACGCCATCTGATGATCTCTTGAGCTACTTGCATGTCGTCCGATGCTCTTAAGCCACCCAGACACCGTCCAATCCCAACAACGTCTCGGACATCATTCGATCTTAGTAGCACCTCATACACCATCCAATCTCCGGTGACTTCGCACTCGAAATTGAACCTCGACCATCCACCCAACTTCGTAGTCAAGCCTAAAACTGCTGAGTACGACCACACTGTCGTTACGATCACGTTGTCGTTACGAACACGTTGTGTTTTATGACCGCGCTATGGTTTACAACCGCGCTGTGGTTATAACCACACTGAATAATCGGTCTCAGTAGTCGTAACTCGATTACAACCATGTCTTCTAGCTCCACAAACACCTCCGCTCGTAACCAAAATTTGTGCCAACAGAAACCACCCAAGTACTCAAAACTTTGTTCTCCGAGTACACAATGACAACTCGATAAGGACCAAACCATCTGTAAATAGTAAAACGCATGATGAACAGTAACAAGCCCATTACTATTCATGAAACCCCAAAATGCATATATACATCCATTTCGATCGTTTCGAACGCATCTACCCATTTCTCAACTCCGTTCTTCCATAACAACCCTCCTATAATTCCTAAACCTATTTTATTTGGCTTTTTTACATTTTACTTCCTTTTTTATTCCTAGCTCAATCCTTTGAGCATGAAATTGATTTGTTTCTTTTGCTTTGTGCTAGCACACAACGTCATAGACCAGCCAGCCCAGGAAGGAGAAGCTAAAAAATCAGAAGAATATGAAATCGTAGAATACATTGATCCGCAAGGCAAGTCACATATTTTTGATCATGTTAAATCTACATTCCTTTAATTATTTATTTATCAGTATTTTCATTATGTTATTTACGCACTATTATTTCTTATGCAATAAACATTTAGAATGACATGATATTAGTTATGTCCTACTACCTAATAAAGCACAGTTTAATTTGATAAGCTATATTCACCTTGATAAGACTTAGTATTATTATAAATACTATTTAAATAATCATGGAAATCAACTATTTTATACTACTAAGAGACTTGGCACTTTGCCGGTAGAATTTCAAAAGTGGTTCTAGGATAAGGAGATATCACAGGAAGCCAGAGATGGTTCGGTCCCATGACTTTATTCTAGGGTGAAGGCTTGGACTGGAAAGGTGGCAATGCGGATAGGCATTGAAACAAGGGTTTGTGGATGGAAGTTGCCTCGGTGAAAAATATAAGAACTAAAACCTTATGCCAAGTAAAGAACATAGTGATCATTCAACCACAAGTGTTGATTCATCAAACCTGGTTTAGTAGCTGCTCAAGTTCGATTGAATATCTACAAAGGGTGGAGGGAGACTGAGGGAGTTTTTGTGGTATGGGAGGGGGTATAACCATACTTAACAACAGTAGATCCGCATCAAATCGGGCGAGGCCATGGGCCACTCGAGTTTGTTGGGAAATAGCACCTACTAGGTAGAGGATATACAAAGAATTGAGCAGTAAAAAGCCTTATTTTTTAAAACCTAAGCACATGAGTTAAGAGATCTTGTGGGTAAACTGGACAAATCTGCAGAGTCATAATTAATGGTATTCAAATATGCCGTGCTTCCGGTAAATGAAGTTGTGTTTAATGGGTGATTCCAATAGCGAAACATAGGTAGATTTGGAAATGATTTGGAAAGTTGAAGTTTGGTAATTAAGTTTTGAAACCCCAATTCATTAAGAAGTTATTGTTCATTTATGTTTAAATATGTTTACAAATAAAATTACATCCATAAATACTTTAATAAAACTACTATATCCTTATCTCTTGAAAATCCCTAGCAAGTAGTTAAATAGCACTTCCCCATATGACTTGTTGAGTATGGTTGGTTGTACTCAATCTTACTTTATTTTCCCCCAACACAGAGATCAGGAGAAGAGAGAATGATGCAAGTATTTGTGTTAGGGTTACGATTGTACTTATATTTTGAGTTTGGACACCCATTAAAATTTTTAAAAGTTGATTGTTAGGTCTTATTTTAGCCAAACTAACTTTTGAAATGTTCGTGAGTAGATATTATACTTCTTTTGTTTGTAACTAAACTTCTAAGCTATTATGGAATGTAATGACGTTTCTATTCTCAAAAACAGGGACGTTACAAATCGAACGGCCTAGAGGAAGGGGTGGCTAGACTGTGAAGTTTCAGAGGCGCATTGGAATAGATGGAACGCCGTACCTTTGTCTCGGCGGCGGATGCGTGTTATATGAGCAAGGAACATCCCCTTGCATGGAAATACAAAGTTGTGATGGCATGCGTTGAGCAGTTCGGCAAGAATACAACAATATGATCTAACCTACCAAAGATACATAAGCAGGAGATCTATACTACCATAACTAGCTGCTCACGCACCATACTTTGCCATATTTGATTACAACACTCAGATACTATTCTATCTAACATGCCCCCTCAATCACAACTTCTCTAAGTTGAGATTGTTCTTGAAATTCTCCAACTGCCTTACTGTCAATGGTTTGGTGAATCCATCTGCAACTTGATCTCTTGTCGATACAAACTCAATTTCTAGAAGTTTTCTTGATACCCGTTCCCGAACAAAATGATAATCAACTTCTATATGTTTAGTTCTTGCATGAAAAACAGGATTAGCCGAGAGATACTTAGCTCCAATATTATCACACCACAGCCTAGCTGTGCGTGGACTAGAGACACCAAGCTCTTGAAGTAATGTCTGAATCCACATTATTTCTGCAGTAGCATTAGCAATAGCTTTGTATTCCGCCTCAGTGCTTGATCTGGAAACAGTAGCTTGCTTGCGAGCATTCCAGGATACAAGATTTGTTCCTAAGAATATAGCAAAACCACCAGTAGACCGTCTATCATCTAGGCATCCTGCCCAATCTGCATCTGAAAAAGCACTGACCAACATAGACTGAGATCTACATATTTTTAGTCCAGTCTTAATAGATTGTCTTAGGTACCTTAATATTCGTTTTACAGCTGCCCAGTGCACTGTTGTTGGCATATGAAGAAACTGACAAGCTTTATTTACTGGAAAAGAAATATCTGGTCTAGTCAAAGTCAAATATTGTAAAGCACCAACAACACTTCTGTACTGAGTTGCATCATTTGGTCCCAAAGGTGATCCTTCATGTGCTGATAATTTTTCGCTAGTGGATAGGGGTGTGCTGACAGGTTTGCAATCAAACATACCAACCTTTTTTAATAAATCTGAGGCATATTTCTCTTGAGTGAGTACAATACCGTTACGTACCTTGCTAACTTCTATTCCCAGAAAATAATTTAACTCACCCAGATCTTTTAGTGCAAAGTCTTGCTTGAGATCCTGTAGCAATGCTGTAGTCGCTTCTTCTGCTGAGCTTGCAATAATTATATCATCAACATAGATGAAAACGAATACGGATACGTTGTTCTTGTTATAAAAGAAGAGTGAAGTGTCAGCCTTGGAATCAATAAAACCAAGGTCATGCAATTTACTACTCAACCTAGCAAACCATGCTCGAGGAGCTTGTTTTAAACCATAAAGAGCTTTATCCAGTTTGCATACAAAATTAGGCATATTTGCATTCTCATAACCTGGCGGTTGTCGCATGTAGACCTCTTCTTCGAGTAGACCATGTAGAAAAGCATTCTGTACATCCAACTGACGAAGGCTCCAACCTTTTGAGATTGCAATGGATAAAACAATGCGAATAGTAGTAGCTTTCACAACAGGACTAAAGGTATCTTCATAATCTATTCCGTACCTTTATTTGAACCCTTTTGCAACAAGACGGGCTTTGTATCTGTCAAGACTACCATCAGATTTTCGTTTGATTTTGTATACCCATTTGCAATCTATAATATTTCTACCTTTCTGAGGGGGAACTAAATGCCAAGTTTTATTTTTCATCAAAGCACCATACTCTAAATCCATAGCTTCTTTCCAGTTTTTATCATGCAAAGCTTCTTCTAAATTTTGTGGTTCTCCTGTTGTAGTAAGAAACCCATATCTAATAGTACCATCAGTATATACCTTTGGCTTGCGAATACCTCTCTCAAGTCTTGTCTGAGGTCTTGTATCTGCAGTAGATTCAGCAGGTGGCAATGCATCGTCTGCTGGTCCGGGATACTGTACTGCATGAGGAACAGCAGGGATAGCCGGCTCCACTGCAACGAGATGGATCAGCCGCGTGACTAGATGGATCAGTCAATTCCACTGCCCCCCTCACCGCCGTACGCGAAGGCAAGGAGAGCGCGCCCGCTTGCTGGGATACAGTCGGTGATGTTCGATGCGGACAGGACGACGCAGGACTACCCATCTGCTGTGTCATGGGAGGCATTGATGACTGCGGACAGGGCAAGTCAGGCGCGCCAGACTGATGATGTAACGTGTCGCCTGAGAACGGGTCCCGTGCGGAATTCACATCCCGTCCGAGAGAATTCCCGGCATCAGATCCCGAAGATAGAATCCTCTCTCCAGCTTCATTATTTGATGCACTCGCATTGTTGTTTTCTGTTTCTTCCTGAAAATCTTCATGCAAATGGTTAGTATCAAAAATATTAGTCATATGGCCATTTACAAATTCATCCCCAATCCTAGGATTAAGCAATGTTGAAGGAAGGAGTAGGATTTCAGAACGTAGGCGAGCTCCAGCATTAGAGTGGAGTTTAGAGAAAGGAAAAATATTTTCATCAAAGACTACATCTCTTGAGATATATATGCGACCAGTAGCCACATCAAGGCATTTGAAGCCTTTATGTAAGTTGCTGTATCCAAGAAAGACACACTCTTTAGAACGAAATTGGAGCTTGCGTGTATTATAGGGACGTAGATTGGGCCAACAAGCACACCCAAAAACTCGCAAGGATGAGTAATCAGGTTTTGTTTGAAACAGGCATTCCAAAGGAGTAGAGTAGTTGATGATTTTGCTAGGGATACGATTGATCAAATATGTCGCAGTAAGGAAGGCTTCATCCCAGAATTTTAGAGGCATGTGAGCATGTGCTAAAAGTGACAAACCCACCTCAACAATATGCCTATGCTTGCGTTCGGCTGCCCCATTCTGTTGATGCGCATGAGGACAGGAGACATGGTGTGATATGCCAATTTTGCTGAAAAAGGGATGAAGTTTTTCATATTCACCTCCCCAATCAGTTTGCATAGCAACAATTTTTCTATCAAATAGTCGCTCGACAAGATTCTGAAACTCATGAAACTTCTGAAAAACTTCATATTTAAATTTTAGAAGATATATCCAAGTAAATTTGCTGAAATCATCAATAAAACTAACATAATATTTGTATCTTCCAACAGATTCAGGAGCAGGACCCCAAACATCAGAGAAAACAAGTTGTAAAGGATAACTAGATACACTGATAGATTTGGGGTAGGGTAATTGATGACTTTTTCCTTGCTGATAGGCATCACACACAGAACTTTTATTGAACTCATCTAAACAAGGTAGATTAAAGTTTTTAACGACTCTTTGAACAATAGGTGCAGCAGGATGACCTAGGCGACTATGCCACTTGTCAAAAGATAATTTGGTAACTCCAAAAGTTTGCTTAGCTGGTGACGTATGCGGAAGGGGATACAATCCCTTTTGACATGTCCCTCTAAGAAGAGTGCTCCTCGTGTCCCGATCCTTTATCAAGAAGAAATCAGGGTGAAATTCCAAAAAAACATTATTATCAGTAGCAAGGCGATGAACAGAAATGAGATTTTTCTTGGCTTGAGGAACATGTAAGATATTGCTTAAGTTAAGATTTCGACTAGGGGTATGAATAGTAGATTGACCAATATGACTAATATTCATACCTGCACCGCTTGCGGTGTGGATCTGATCTGTCCCGTTATACCTGTCACGAACTGCTAATTTCTCCAGTTCTCCAGTGATGTGATCTGTAGCACCCGTATCGGTGTACCAGTTTGTGTCCACATTGTAGGAGTTCATTGCAGCAGCTACATGTTTTTCATCTGGAACATAACTCTCATCATACCTGTGCCAGCATTTATCAGCAGTGTGCCCAGTCTTGTGGCATACTTGACAAATCTGGCCTTTGGCGCTGCGGTTGTTGAAGTTAGCACGTGTGCTGTTGTTGCCTTGATGTAGATTGTTGTTGCTTCCTTGGCGCTGGTTGTTGAAGCTGCTGAAACCACCATTGCGTCCGCGTCCGGCGCCGCGTCCACGTCCTGCGCCGCGGCCACGGTTACCGCCACCACGGCCTCCCCGGTTCGCCAAGTTGACTGAAGATCCGGAGGAGTTTTCGCTGATGAGCTCCATGCGGGTCTCGAAGGCGAGCAGTTGCGAGTAAACCTCGCCAACAGTCACTGGTTCTGCCCGTGTGACGAGAGCGGAGACGATGGGGTTGAAGTCGTAGTCGAGTCCCGTGAGGATGTATTCGACGAGTTCTTCGTCTTCAAGAGGTCGCCCGGCGGCAGCCATCTCGTCGCCAAGAGCTCTCATCTTCCCGATATACTCCGCAACGGACTGGCTTCCCTTTTGGGCTGTTGCGAGAGCGAGGCGCGTATTCACCGCACGAGCTCGAGTTTGCGACGAGAACATGGCCTCAATCGCGCTCCACACCTGTGCTGCAGTCTCCTTTGCAGCGACTTGGGCAAGAACTTCTCTTGATAAGGATGCGAGGATGAACCCTAGCACCTGCTGATCCGTGGCGTACCACTCTTCATATGCCGGGTTGGGAACCTTTGCAGGCTTGTCGCCCACTTTGCCGTCTATCTCGGCGGCAGGAGTTGGTGATGCACCGGTGAGGTGACCAACCAGACGCGCACCTCGGACGGCAGCGAGGATTTGCGCTTTCCACATGGCATGATTGTTCTTCGACAGTTTCTCCGAGACGGGAATACCGAACAAGGGATTCATGGTGAAGGAGGTGGAGGAAGAGCCAGCCATGGTGGAATGATCTAGGTTAAGTTTTTCGTGCTCTGATACCATGTGAAGCTTCAGAGGCGCATTGGAATAGATGGAACGTCGTACCTTTGTCTCGGCGGCGGATGCGTGTTATATGAGCAAGGAACATCCCCTTGCATGGAAATACAAAGTTGTGATGGCATGCGTTGAGCAGTTCGGCAAGAATACAACAATATGATCTAACCTACCAAAGATACATAAGCAGGAGATCTATACTACCATAACTAGCTGCTCACGCACCATACTTTGCCATATTTGATTACAACACTCAGATACTATTCTATCTAACATAGACTACACTAGCCTGAGAGCCAGCTCGTCGAGCTGCGTGTCGGCGACATGGACCTGTGTGCCAAATGACATGTTGAGCACCAACCCAGACCGCCCTGCCCTCTCACCGAGCCAGGGGATGCAGGCCTTGGGGTCCTGCTCCTTCTCACGCTTCGCCATGTCACTGGCAACGAGGAACAGTGGGCCGACCAGCCAGGTGCGGGCATTCGGCTGGTAGAACAACTCAAAGGGCACCATGTAGTCCCCGCCCACCTCGGCAAAGCTGTTGACCAGGATGTCCCAGCTGCACACGTCCGACTCTTCGATATCTTTTATCACGAACCGGGCTACTGGGTCATCGGGGTCTGTGATATTCTCCACCACATCCGGGACCTCCTACGTCATGATTTTCATGTGCTCTAGCATACGGGACACGTGGAAACAGGCACCGTGCTCGACGTTAGGTAGTGGGTTCACGTTGAGCGACTTGTAGATGGCTATGCAACACGATGCGGCGGACGTCGGTGTCCCCCACGACATGGTGCGTGAACCCGAGGAAGAAATTGGAGACGAGTGCAAGAGGTGGGGATGGGAGCGATGCCAAGAACTCGGCAAAAGGCTCCCATAGGAGCGCCATGGCCTGCAGGAATGTCAGGTAGAGGGTGTTAGACACAAGCTGCACTCAATTCTTCAGTCGGCTCGGCTCTGCAGGCTTCCCTAGACGCAAAAGTCTGAAACCTAATGGTTTCAGATGATGAACAGTAGCTAGTAAATTCAGAGTGTTGCGATACCAAGCAAAACAGACTCAATTTGTGATGCGCAACTGTTTCCGGCATTTTTGTTTTCCCACTCTTATTCATAGCAAGAAACAAGGAGAATAGTTACAGAGGAGTGGTGGCCCGAGTCAAACTCTGAAATAAGCCACGAACCAAAATACTTGTGCCATCCCACAAGTGTCACAACTCTGTCAGCTACTGAGAGACAGAAAATAAACTGAATACAAAGACATGACTCCCCACTACTACGATAAGGAAACATGGACTACAAAATAAACCAATAACTGAATGGTGTGGCAAAATTATACTAGCAGAGGGATGGGCAGGGGAGGGCATTGGTGGACTTGACGCTGGCCATCAATGGCTGCAGCAACGCGAATGGGAGCACGACGATGTGCACGGACATGGGGAGGCGAAAGCGGGCGAAGGTGAGGTTGGGCGGTGTGGTGAGCAAGGTGATGCAGAGGTTATTGTGGTGCACCGAGACCACTGTGAAGAAGTGAAGCAGAGGGAGCATGTGTCCTTTCACCATGAATGGGAAGATGACATGTGGTCGCGGCTGGCCTCACCCACGCCGTTTGTGGTAGAGTTGGGAGTTAGGCTAGGCTTTTTCATGCTAGCCTAAGGCCCAACCAACCTGGCATAGGCCTACAACGTGGTGGGCCTAGTTGACAAGGCACAGACAGGGGCCAAGGCCGATCCTGCCAAACTGGCCCGTCAGACAGCATGGCACGGTCCGACATAGCGTGTCATGCTTGGGCTATCCCAGCATGTTGTAAATAACGCACAGAAAAATAGAGGCAGGAGATACAAATTTTTACATGGAAAACCCTTGCGGAAAAAAACCACGGACGATCAAAGGCAAATCACTATAATGAGGAGAGTTTACAATGGAGCGCTTGCTCTTTATATGGGCTACTGGGGTACATATATAGTGTGGGGGAAAAGAGTCCCACGCGAAGAGAAAACCGAATCAGAGTCGGTTGCTATAGATTGACACCACGTTTGATACAATCTATGCACGCACCTGACATGCCATGTCTGGCATGAGGCGATGAAGTGTTCTATATGGACACAATACGAATTCAATTCAACTTTAACAACCTCCACCTTATGTCAAATTCCCTCCCGTAGTCGAAGAATATGATAGACTCATCTAATAAAATTATCATGTATACCTTGAGCATCAAAAGTCCAAAGGACTAGTGAGTAATACCAACTAAGTCTGAGCATAGTTCAAACTTAGATGCAGGAACTGACTTTGTTAACATATCAGCTAGATTATCATGAGTACTTATCTTGCAGACTTTAATATCACCTTGAGTAATGACACCTTGAATATAATGATACCTGATATCAATGTGTTTTGTTCTCTTATAGAACATTTCATCTTTTGTAAGGCAAATAGCACTCTGACTATCACCAAATATTGTAGTGCAAGATGTACATCCACAAAGCTCAGTAAATAAACCTCTTAGCCAAATGGCTTCTTTGCAAGCTTCAGAAATAGCCATATACTCAGCTTATGTAGTAGACAAGGCAAAGGTAGCTTGCAAACTTGCTTTCCAGCTAACAACACACCCTCCAACAGTGAACACATAACCAGTGAAAGATCTTCTTTTATCTAAATCTCCAGCAAAATCAGAATCCACATAACCAACGAGTCCTTCTCTAGTCTTCCCAAACTATAAACAAGCATTAGATGTGCCCCGCAAATATCTAAAAATCTATTGAACTGCTTTCCAATGCTTTTTTCTAGGATTATCTATGTATCTACTAACCACACTTAATGATTGAGATAAATCGGGGCAAGAACATACCATGGCATACATAAGTGAATCAACTGCACTCACATATGGAACTCTAGATATGTACTCAATTTCATCATTTTGATTGTGGACATGACACTTAAGAAAGTCTAAAATATGTAGCTAAGGGAATACTCATAGGTTTGGCCTTATGCACATTGAAACGACAAAGAACTTTATTAATATATCCCTTTTGACTTAAATATAATTTACCAAACTGTCTATCTCTAATGATTTCCATACCAAGAATTTTCTTTCCTGCAATGAGATCTTTCGTCTCAAGTTCACTATTTAATTATGCCTTCAACTTTAAAATTTCATTCTTGTTTTTTGCAGCAATTAACATATCATCAATATATAGAAGCAAATAAATAATTGAACCATTAACAGTCTTCAAGTAAACACAACTATCATAATTAGATCTTTTAAAATTCTGAGATATCATAAAGGAATCAAATCTCTTGTACTATTGTCTAGGTAATTGCTTCAAACCATAAAGAGATTTCTTCAATTTGCAAACAAAATTATCCTTTTCTGGAATGACAAAACCTTCCGATTGCTCCATATAAATGTCGTCTTATAATTTTCCATGTAAGATTGTGGTTTTCACATCCAATTGCTCAAGCTCATAATCATGCATAGCCACAATACTGAGTAAAATACGAATAGAACTTTGCTTCACAACAGGGGAAAAGACATCTATAAAATCAATACTTAAAATTTGGTTGTATCCTTTTGCAACTAGCTTTACTTTGTACCTAACCTCTTCGGTTGGTGTAGAGAACCAAATATGCAAATCCGGACTCTCCTGTGTATTCTGCACCAGTCTAGGATCATGCTAGTGCACATAGTATAAATAAAGATGAAATATCGACCATATCACAATTCACTAAGAAAAGACTCAAATATTATTAATTATCATAGTTGCGACCTTATGGCCAAGTTTACAGATAACAGCCTGAATGGCCTAAGAAACTTGTAGCAGAAAAACAGAAATAAGCGTAGTAGCCATTCGATATGCCTACAGGCAATCGACTGGGGAGCGAAGTCCTAATCCACGAAGTCATCAAAGTATCCTCCTTCAGATACCTCCTTCTGATATGATTCTTCTCCTTCAACTGAGCAAATGTAGATATAGCTGTGAGTACACAGAGTACTCATCAAGTCGTTTGTAACAAAAATGCAATATAGTATAGAAGACTTACCAATGGATGGCTGGAAGGTTAATTTGCGCAAAGCAACAATTTAAAGTAAATACAATAAATAGATTGAAGGCCAACTTTGGAAATGATTAATAAGAAAATAATCAAAGGAATTGAGAGAACCACAATTGAATTGACTATGCACTCCAATGAACCACCCGTGAACTACGATTCACGTAATGAACCACCAATGAAGTAACCATTCACTTCCCAACTTAATCCCACCAAGATTTTTATGAAAACTCTACCTCTTATGTGAAATCACCGAGCATTGTCCATAACCGGGAACACGCCTATTCAAATAGTTTCACACCCTGCAGAGGTTGCACAACTTAACCCACAAGACATGATTATCTCATATTGCCACTAGATAAACACACTTCCTCTGGCGTGTGGCGGAGAGATCATGACAAGACCTTTACAATGCTAAATGTCAATCCAATTCCGCCTGCTAGGGTTTCGCCTCACATCCCCTCTTGCGCCTCATGGAAATCAATAACCATGTTCATCACTATGGTGGAATCGAAATTGAAATATCACAAATTAGTTAGCTAGGTCTATTCTATACTAGACATGTGATTGTACGGTAAGACTCAGATCAATGGCGCACAAAGTTAAGTCCTTAACTATTACCCTGGCGAAACATCCACACCCCAATATGTGAACTGTACCCCCATTATTGCACGGTCATTCGCCTAAGTGAAAACCAATTTTATATAACCAACACCAATGACACCTCCCATGTCATGATACTCAAATTTTACAACTATGGTTGACCACCACGTTCCAATATATCATTAAGTCAAAATTAATTAATTAATCACATGTGATGATAAACCTAACGCGACTATAAGCATGGCTAAGCATAGTAATCGTACAACCTATGTGAGAACTAAAATTGCATCACTAGATAATTACCCATCTGATGGAGACAATAGAATCATGGCATTTAATTATCAAGGAGAAATTAATCAATTTGGACGGTAGCTACCAGGTACAAAGGTTTTATAACAAAATAGCAATGCATGATAATTTAAAACAAACATAATACATGATAGATTTGAAAACTGGGTTCAACATGATCAAAGGACACAACTTGCCTTGGCCTTGCTCGGTTAATGGCTCTTGATCTTCAAATCTTGTTTCAGCTCCTTCGAAAATGCGATCTAACGAGAGAGAAAACAAAATGAAACACAAAAAATTCAAATAAAATTCAAATGAACTGTAAAAACTTCAAAACTAAAACCAAAAGGTAGATCTCAATTTTAGATGAATTTAGGAAAAAATCGGGTCAATCAGAGCTAGGACGAAGAAGAACGAGCCCTCGAAAAGTCTAATCTAAAGGAAAAGGCTGAAAATTGAAAAAACTATTGTGCTGTGGACTTGCATCAGAGGATAAGCGGTCTACAATGGATTTGGCTCACAGGATAAGCGGTCTATAATGAAATAGTGTGCTGTGCATGGCTTGCTGACATGGCTACCATGTGGACAGACACGTGTCCGACACGTGTGCCTAGGGCTAATATGGCGGTGAGGTGGTGGCTGACTCGGCTTGGTCGGTGCATGGATCTATGGAATAGTGCATCTGACAGGTGGGCCCAAGGTGCAAGCCTCTCGGTTCATCATGAACTGAGTTCACTGAGAAGTCGAAGGGACGCATGGGTGTGGGTGCGTTGTGGCATCACGGCTGACGTCGGCAGGGCACGGGGACCAAGACGACACGGCGGTCTCACAAGGCGATGGCGAAGATGGGGCGATCGCGGAGAATAGTTAGCTAGCGAGGTTAGATGCGACGGCGACCAAGGAGAACTCGGTGAGCATGGAGAACTTGACGTGGCAACGGCGCAAGGCTCAATGAAAGCAGACAGCTCAGGACGACGGCGGAGTGGGATGTGAAAAACGGGGGCATGGCACGGCCTTTATACACAAACGCTGACGGGGTGGGGTTGGGTACGACAGCAGAGCCCGGCTCAGAGACGGAGGCGGAGTCCGCTTCAGAGACGATGATGAACAATGCACGCATGCACCTATGAGCGACACATGGCACGGCAAGGATCGGACGGTTGGTGAAGAAAGCACAGATGCACAGTGCCAACGTGTCTGCTCGACACGTGTCCCCATGTATAGATCCATCGACTAAGGCGAAAGGCGCTTCGATGACAGCCACGTGGCCAAGGGAAGATCGAACGGCTGGGGTTTAATTGGGCCAGATGAACAGTGGTGGACTCGGTCTATTACTGTTTAAGGATTTTTGAGGTTTTTCTGTTTTCATATATTCAAATAAAATCAAAGGAGCATTAGAAAAATAGCAAATAAATCCAGAAAAACACAAAAAAATTCCAAAAAAATCTTTGAGACACAACGAACCCAAAAAGTACTTTCACCAAATGTTAATGTTTGGTTTAATCATATTAAATCCTTTTAATTAATAAAAATTCAATTTAAGCTTTTATTATTTCCAGAAAAATCCAAATGGTGAATTTTATTTTAAAAACTTCAAAAAGGCTCTGAAAATCAGGGGGTGTTACAGTTGGTGAAACTCCTTTTTTTCTTAAAGATCCATTTGCAGCGAATAGACTTCTTCTCAATTGGCAATTTGACCAGGTCCCAAGTGTCATTCTTGTCAAGGGATTCCATCTCATCATGCATGTCAGTCATCCATCTTTCTAAATCGCTAGAAGAGATAGCCTCTAAATAAGATAAAGGTTCTACAGTACATTCAATTTTTCTGCCATATTTAAACAATAAGCCACAACATTAGCTTCTTCAATCAATCTCTTAGGAGGCTGAATGTTCCTCCTCTCTCTATCAACTGCAATGGAGTGATATGTTGGTAGCTCAACAATAGGGGGTTTTTGAAATATTTTCCTTGTCGACTTCCAGTGTACATCCTAAATTAATAACATGCTCCACCTGCACGCTTGATTGCTTCTTAACGGGAATGTCAATAGATAGCTTATCATGCAATATAGTAGACTTGTCAAAAGTAACACTTCTGCTAATAACCACCTTTCTAGTTTTAGGATTCCATAATTTATATCCTTTCACACCAGTTTTATAACCAAGGAAAATGCACTTAACTGCTCTAGGCTCTAATTTAATGTTGTTAACATGAGCATAAGCAAGACAGCCAAATATTCTTAAGTTTGACTAATCTGCTGGAAAGTTATACCATACCTCAATTGGAGTCTTCTTATCAATAGCCAAATTTGGTAAGTGATTAATTAAATAACAGGTAATGGAAGCAACTTCAGCCCAATAACTCTTAGATAATCCAGAGTTTGACAACATGTAATGTACCTTCTCTATGATGGTTCTGTTCATGCGTTCGGCCATACCATTTTGTTGAGGAGAGTCTGGGATGGTATAATATCTCACAATACCCTCTGACTTGCATAAAGCTTCAAATTTTCCAGAACAGAACTCCAAGCCATTGTCGGTACACAGTTTCTTGACATGCTTGCTACTTTGTCTTTCAATCATAATCTTCCATTCTTTGAATGTTTTGAATACATTTGATTTGTGCTTGATGAAATATACCCAAATTTTTCTTGAGTAATCATCAATGATGATCAACATATAGCTTGCACCTCCAAGTGACGGAACGCAGGATTCTCCCCCACAAATCAGAGTGAACATAATCCAATATGTCTTTTATAGAGTAAGTTGCAGTACTGAATTTCACTCTCTTTTACTTGCCAAAAACATAATGTTCATAAAACTTCAACTTGTTGATGCTTTGACCATCAAGAAATCCTCTTTTGAATAATTTCATCATTCCAGCTTCACTCATATACCCCAGACGCATATGCCAAAAATTAGTAGCATCGGAATCAGATGATTTATTTGAGGCAATAGTAGCATTACCTGAAATTGTAGTGCCTCGTAGATGAGATAAGTTGGCATCCTTCATATCACCCTTCATCACAACAAGAAAACATTTGGTGACTTTCAAAACTCCACCTCCACCTGAATACTTGTACCCTTTAACATCAAGAGTACTCAACAAGATAAGATTTCTCTTCAAATGGGGAATATGATGAACATCCAACAAAGTTTTAAAGGTGCCATCAAACATCTTGATCTGGATAGAACCAATACCTACAAACTTGCATAGTGTATTATCACCCATCAATATTGATCCACTTGGCGTACCTTCATAGGTAACGAACCATTCACGGTTCGGGTTCATGTGAAAGGTACAGACTAAATCAAGAATCCATTCATCACTGGTTTTGAAATCACCGACAAAGGCAACGAGAACATCTCCATCAAAACCTTCTTTGGTGACAACAGTGGCTCTAGGCTCATCATCTTGTTGATCCTTCTTGAAATTGTTATTCCTCTTCTACTTGTTCTACAATTTTCAGTACTCGGATATGTCATGACCATCCTTCTTGCAATATCTGCATGACTTTCTGTTCCTGGATTTAGATCTACCTCTATATCTGCTTTTGCTTTCTGCCTTTTGAATTGCTGTTTGAACCCTTCTCGTATTGCCTACCACGGACAGACAAACCTTCTGCATGCGTACTTGAACTTTCACCCGGAACCATAAGTTTCATCTTTTGTTTAGCATACAGAGCTTCATAAACTTCATTAAGAGTAAGAGTATCTCGGCTATATAGAATAGTATCTCTAAAAGTAGAGTACAAACTAGGTAGAGAGCATAGCAAAATAAGACATAAATCTTCATCATCATACTTTACCTCAATAGCTTCGAGATCTGCAACAACTTCCTTGAAAGCTGCCAAGTGGTTCAACAATGAGGCACCCTCCGCCATCTTATGGGAATAAAGCTTCTGCTTTAGATGCATCTTGCTAGTCAGATCCTTGGTCACGCAAATCTGCTCCAGCTTTAGCCATAATGCAACAGCGGATGTCTCCTTCATAACCTCCTATAAAATATTATTTGATAGAAGAAGATGCATTTGAGATAAGGCCTTACGATATTTACGTTTCTTCTCATCAACAGACAATATGGATGGCATCTTGTCGATCCCCAAAAGTGCATCATCCAAATCAAGCTATGATAAAATAGCTCACATCTTGACTTGTCATGGAGAAAATCTCATGTTGCGATCCAATAGCGGAAGATCATACTTCAGAGTCACCATGTGGAAGGAAACCAAATTTTTCTGGTATGAATTTGTGTGTACCTAACAAAATCTCACAAGGGAAAACTCCTAGTACGAATCTCGGGTATACTTAGCAATTTTTCTCAGGTATACTTAGCAATTTTCTTCGGAATTAACACAAAAAAAAAACACCTTTGGATGCCTTTTGTTTGGCCTTGGTTTCCATGTGCTTTTATCTTCTGATTGCTTGATGTTGCTATGCTTGCTTTTCTCTAGCTTGTCTTTGCTCACGCGTGGAGCCAGGCTTTATGTTTGGACCGACGGACAAAGATGTGGACCACTGCTGTGCTGCCTGGATTAGGCGACCAACGAACAGAAGGGGTGATGCGCTGATGCTTCCACCTTGGGATGAGGCTTCACTTCATGGCTTGCGTGTGTCCTGCTGGTAGTTTGGTACGTGCGCAGACTGAGGCTGGAGACCAGACGACGTTGGATGAGGCAAGGCGATGCGGATCAAAGTGAAG
Source organism: Dendrocalamus sinicus (assembly GCA_036346575.1). Lineage (NCBI taxonomy): Eukaryota > Viridiplantae > Streptophyta > Magnoliopsida > Poales > Poaceae > Dendrocalamus > Dendrocalamus sinicus. The sequence goes on along the minus strand of CM070656.1, from coordinate 31,567,751 downwards.
GCACGAGACCAGTGCTTTGACCAACGGGTGATGGCGCTCAGAGATGGAACGTGATGCCGATTTAGAGAAGATGCGACGCATCTCAGATTCAACGGAAAAATGCTGAGACAATTTTTTTTTCTTTCGATCAGATCTTGTTGCTCTAATCTCCCATGCTCTGATACCACTTGTTGTAAATAATGCACAAAAAATTAGAGATAAGAAACATAAATTTTTACATGAAAAACCCTTGCGGGAAAAAACCATGGACACTCAAAGGCAAATCATTATAATAAGGAGAGTTTACAATGGAGCACTTGCTCTTCCTATAGGCTACTATGGTACATATATAGTGTGAGGGAAAAGAGTCCCATATAGAGAGAAAACCGAATCAGAGTTGGCTGCTACAGATTGACACCACGTCTGAAACAACTTGTGCACGCACCTACCATGCCACGTCTGGCATAAGGTGATGAAGTGTCCTACATGGACACGGTACGAATTCGGATCAACTTCAACAGCGGGCATGGTCAGCACGGTGGTGGCCACCTCGCCTCCCGCGTCACCGCCTTGCCTCTCATCATGTCATGTCACCTCCTGCATCTCCTCATCTTCTGTGCCAACTCCTGCGCCGCCTTGTCTCCCATCATGCCAGCTGTCTCACCTCTCACCGTGCCTCTGGCACCGCCTCGCTGCCTACCATGTAGATGCGTCGGGTGGAAAGAGAAGAGAAAGGGGAGGAAGAGAGAAGAAGTGGAGGAAGAGATAAGAAGATATGAGATGTGATGCTATTGAAGTGTCAGTGGGAAAAAGAAAAGAAAAGAGAGTGCTGATGTGAGATTGAAGTGATGAGAGAGTGAGACTAAAGAGTTAGTAGAGTTAGGCAACAGGCGGGAGGAGGAGCAGGCAACAGTCAAGAGGAGGAGCCGACAATGGTCGAGAGGAAGGGAAGCAACGGGTAGGGAAGGAATCACACGACGGTCTTCTCCTCCATGCCTGTAAAATTCACCTCCTCTCCTCATTTCTTCACCACCAAAGAACCAAGTCCAAGCTCTCTCATCTCTTTATTCTACTCAGTAGTCTCAGTAGTCTGTACAACAAAAAGTTTATTATGCTACCAAAGAGTCGAGGCACCAAGGATCACCCGAGCAGTATGTTATCAGGAGTCGCAGCACGAAAAAGCAGTAGGGCGACTTAGTTTAAGCTCCCACCGCTATTGGCTTATTCCTCCTCCAGCTCTAACTCCAGCTGATGCTCGTCAGCTCTCATCAAGCATGGGAGACAACAGCATGGATGACCATCATATAGATGATACGGAGGGCTATGAGGAGTACCAAGGCGGTCCAAAGCCAATAGGGACACAAGACTTCTCTCCCTTGTCGATGGACGGCAACATTGGTGGGTACACATCTGGCAACCGCGCCACTGTATGAAGGGTGTCTTGCTGGAAGCACATGACCCAAAGCTAGAAAACCTAAGATGGCCAAACAGTAGAGATTACAACTTGTAATTATTGCAAAGCTAAATTAATTGCTCATACAGGTGGAGGGATCAGTCACTTGAACTGGTAATATAAAGCATGCTAGAGCAACATGGGGATGCGTGGATGAGGGAGGAGTACAAATGCAGCTGAACTTGGGTATACAACCTACTTTAAGTCCGTGAGGAAATTGATAAATATATTGCTTCCGAAGATCAATCGATTATGATGGGTGAAAGTCATGCATTTGAAAGAATGACCCAACGTGGGTTTTGTGCATAGTATCAACATGTTAGTAGGAAAACAACCACATCTGATATTTTATGAATCTATCATAAGGATCTAGCAGAATTAAAAGAACTATTCCAACAAGTTTAGTTCTCTTTTGCTGTAACTTCAGACATTTGGATATCATTGCACCACAAAAGTGGCTACCTTAGTGTTATATCCTATTATTTAGATGACAATTACAAGCTAAACGGGAGAGTCATAGGGTTTAAGGTAATTAACAAATCACACACAGGAAATGTCATTGCCAAGCGTATACTAGACCTACTCGATGATTTTAAGATAGATAATAAGATTGTTTTTATAACTCTTGATAACGCATTGGCAAATACAATGGCTATGAATATCTTCACCCTAAGGTTGCAGACATGTATTGGTGGTTATGTCCTCCACCAGGGATATGTATGCCATATCTTGAACCTTATTGTATAAGACAGTATGGAAGCGATTGGCAGATATTTGAACAATATCTGTGATGCACTTTGTTACCTCATAAATTCCTCACAAGTAGTAACCAAGTTCATGGAGTGCTGCGTAGCCAATGAGAAGGAACTAAGAAAATTTGGTCTTGACATGAAGACGAGGTGGAACTTGATATACATCATGTTAAAGAAAGTACAAGAGTATGAACATAATATATTTTTCTTTGTCAATACTAACTTTTAAAAAGTTACTAATTCAGATTGGCAGATTACTAATCATTTTCTAGAGTCTTTAAGATCCTTTTATAAAGCAACAATGGTTCTATCTGTTGTTTACTACCTTACCTCTTATTTAGTTATAGATTTTTTTGGATAATTACAAACAAGATTGCAAAATCTAGGATGACCCTTGTTAGGCCATGGTGTTGCCGCAATGGGGAAAAATTATTAAATATTTTGGTTCTATTTCACACCTATATTGCTTTGCTATTATTTTGATCTTACAAAAAACAAAGTTATCGATCGGTATGGAGGGAATAGATGAATACTTCGGTTTTGATTTCTTATAAGCTTTCAAACATGTGAAAAATAAGCGTTTTCATATTTTTTTCACTTATATCATGACAAGCTTGACAACAACATGAGATTAGAAACCTCACAGTAGACACAACATGGAAAGACAAGCTTGACAACCCATTTGTGAAAGGAGCTAAAGGGTAAGTCTAGTTTTTCATCCTCTTAGCCTCAGGTGGCATCTAAGTGGAATTCTGTCTTAGAGCTGAATCACTATCTGGAGCATGATTTTTCCAACACCGATCCTAATCTTGCTGGTAGAGGCAAGTTAGATTTACTCAAGTGGTGGAACAACAAGCGGATATTTCCTTTGCTGTGTCATTCCGCACGGGATGTTCTGCTGATTCTGGTGTCCACTGTCTCTTTAGAAGCGGCATTCAGTATGGTAAGAAGAATACTTGAAGAAAGGAGACCATCCCTCATGCCTAGAACGGTGAAGGCAATCACATGCATCAAGAACTGAGGATTGGCTAAAGAGTGATAGCAGTATCAACTAGAGGATCTTAAGATCGTGCAGGCGAATGCTAATGAATGAACGATCTGTATATTGACGAGTAGTTAGTATGTGCGCATGTTGTTACTGCATTCTTTTCCGTACTCGGGGAACCTCACTCTGTGATGTAAGGTTTTTAATGAGACAGTAACATTATACACTTTTTCCTCTAAAATATTTATGTGTCCATATTTTTATGCAATTAATGCAATTTGAATGAGGTTCTTAACGAGACGACTCGAGAGGAATGAAGATGACGGCGGCCGCCACCATTGTTGTCGCCGCCTCCGTCGTCTATAATTACGCAGGACTGGGCCAGGACCGACATAGCACAACAGCGGCATGTCATACTTTGGGTCATGTCTAGGCCTCGCCAAAAGCGAGTCAAGCCAGCACAGCACGGCATGGCAGGGTGGCCATACCGAGCCGGCATAGTCCAACGTGGCCCGAAGCACATCAACTTGCACGGCACGGCCTAAGTCTAGCTCGTGGCATGGTTGGCTGCAGCTGCAACGTTGGTGGTGGTGGCCATGGCCGGGCGTTGTTGTGGTTGGGTGCTGGAGAGTTGAAGTCTTTGATGGGAGTTTTATGTACAAACTTTATGTTCAGATCATCTCTATCTCTTAGAATCCTTTTATGTAAGTGACACATCAATGCTGACATATATATACTTGCATGGCAGCTTGAGGCTATGTCCTACGTATGTATTTCCCCATGTTTATTTCTGCTAAATTAATGAGGAGACTATAAGACTGTTTGTATTGGTTTTTGTTGATGGCTTTTGGTTATGGCTTTTAAAGAAGTGGGATGCATGATACACCTATGATCTACTGGCTTATCTCTAGAGTGAGATGGTAGCGAGAGAAGTGAAAAAGTAGATTTGTGAAACTAGATATTTATATTAGTTTTTAGCTTTTATGGTTTTTCTAAATAAAAAATAGAAATAGAAATCAATATGAACAGACTTACATATGGAGGATAGTGAGGTTTAGGTGAACGTGTATATGTATTCAATGGAATTTGCCAAGAAGTACCGAGTGTTTTTCTCACCTTTCGGGTACTGAAATTTTGATCCATCGGATTTTCCTCGCAATTTGGGCTCCAGCTTCATCTTCGGCAACGTTGATGGCTCTCTGGCGTTGGATTCTGACAAGCCGAAGTGGAGGAAATCCATTGAATAGAGATCGGAGGTCACAAATTTGAGTACTCATAGAAAAAAAAATACATACTCAACTCCTCACTAGATACCTCTTGTTTAGACTATATTCTAAATAGTTTTTGATTTTTTTTTTACTTTTAGAAGTTGACTTTTAAATAAAATAACTTTTTAAGGTGATTTCTATAAGTCATTTGTAGGAGCTACTGAAAGGCCGTTTTGAACGGGTAGTGATGAGGACACGACCCCTATGGATACAACCATATTTGCTATGCTTATTGTTCTAATTACAAGAGCTCCTACGCATCACTTAAATTATAAGGTGAGCTTGTTTCAAAAAGATTTTACTTTGTTTGATAAAGAATTTATGATATTACATAATAAGAGTTTGTTGCGTTTGTTATTATGTACCGAGATTTATGATGAAGATCATGCAATACGTGAGGCTACACATATGCTAAAACCGAGGACGGTTTTCTATCAAGAAGGGGAGGATGATATGACCACGCTACCAACACATACGACCATAGCGCCCAATATCAAGATTGAACTAAAGGTGAATTCGTTTTTTCAGTTTCAACATATTTTAAATGAGAATATGATGCTACCTAATGATGAAAATATATATTTTTGTAGCACCACATCACTTTTGCACCAATTCAAGTAAGAGTTCAACTTGGACATGTTTTGGAATCCAATTCGGCCTCCAGATCAGTTCGGATTCAGCTTGACGGCCCAACTTCAAATGTGCATAACTTTCACATACGGAGTCCGTTTGAGGTCCACGAGTACTTGATGGAAAGGTTTCTCGTCCTCTTTCCAATGGATCTAGCCTCATCTCCAAATTCCTCCTGTGCTTGCCGCAATCACTCAAAGAAGATGTTAATTCAGCTTGACGGCCCAACTTCAAATGTTGCCGCAATCCTAGGCCCATACTGTTCATGTGAATAGTACCATGAATAGTACCACCCCTTTTTTCTTAGTTTTGTGCGGCTTTCCCACCCCTATTTAAGGAGGCTGCACCATTCTAGTTTTCTTAGATTTCGTTTGATTAGTTTTTCCATTGTGAAAAATTTTGTGGAATATACCAACCGTAAAGAACCTTCTGCGGAATCCCAGCTTTTGAGCTTAATATAAATATTTGCAATTTCAGATTGCTTGTTATCTTGTTCTTGCATGTTCTTCGGTTGCATGTAGGAATAGACTTTCGTGGTCAGGTCAACCGCGTTCTTGGCACAGTTGATAAAGACTTGAAGTGTGGTTCAGCGATTGCTAAGGCGCAAGTGACGTCGTACGGTTGTAGTCGGGTCGCAAGAGTCACCTCCGCCAAAATCGAAGTTATCATCCTATCGGAAGATCGGGACCCCATCGCCTCATCAGGTAGCTTCTTAAAGCGAGTGTCGCTTACTTCCTTAATCTATCTTATAATCAGTCAAAAGCTAAAAGTCACAATAAAAAAAAACTATAGCACTTTTGAATAACTTAATAGAGACAATGAGAAGTGCTGCCAAATGTTTATGGGGTGGTGTGTGTGTCAGGTAGGATTTGAAAATGGCAGAATGAATTGGATGGAGTGACTGGATGTAAGTAACGTTTGTCAGCAAAGCTAGATGCTCGAGAGTTGCATTTCTTACGATTGACATGCCGTCGGGGGTGGATGAGCGTAACGACAGCAAGAAATGTTAAAGATCGCAAGAGTCAGTGGAAGGTTGTGATTAAGATGTAATGGTGCATTAGTCTGACTAGTGTGGCACGGGTTTTCCGGTGAGGGATAGCGTTCGATTTCACCATCTACTACGTGTACATGTTGTGTGGGTAATTTGTTGATTCCCTCGGATGAATTGTGATTATCTAAGGTAAATTAATTTATGGTTTTTAGGATTGAAGAAATTAAAAGCATAGGAACAAGAAAATTGCGGGAATGAAATGTTATGTATAATGAAGTCCGACCGGAATTTTGGGGAAAAACACAACTTGAGTAGAGAGGGGGGGAATTTATTTGCATATCTCAAGATAAAGTTCTGAGGTTCGAGCAAATTTTTGCTTTCCTCTGAAATGCGTTGAAAATGTCTCCTTCCTATGTTTTTCGCCTATTCCTACAATCTAGTTCTACAAAAAATTCTTTTGTTTCAATCCCCCTCTTAACCTTACCTAAGGGCTTGTTTGAGAGGTTAATTCCCGACGGAGACCCAAGTAAATGGGCCAAGAATTTGAACTAAAATCCTAGCACATCAAGATGAATAAAGGCTGGAATTTAGGCCAAACAAGGCCTAAATGTACATATACATACATACATACATACATACATACATACATACATACATACATACATACATACATACATACATACATACATACATACGTACGTATGTATGTATATATACATATATATACACATACACATACACATACATATACATATATACATATATATACATATACACACACACATATATATGCTACTTTTAGTCATCCATGATGACTTGTTTGTTAAATTCATTTGTCAATGGAGTTTCAACTTAAAATTCTTATACAATATTTTAGGTAATGCTTGGTAGTTGTGGTGCCAGTTTGGTGGATCCTCGTGGAAAGCTTGTTTCTCGTTCCTACGATATTTTAGGTGGTGTCCCATTTTTCTAAATTAAATTCACCATAACATCAAATTTATCAGTGCTTTATCTAATTTCTGCAAACTTGTATTCAACTTTTGTATTTCAGAAGCTTAACCTAGATACAATACCACCTATTGTAATACTCATGAAGAGGTCTGCTCATCCGCACTAAGCAGCTGCAGATTTTAGATTTCTGTTTCACTGGTAAATGTTGGTTAACACTTGATTGAAATAGCAGGAGTGGCTCTAGTGGTAGCAGGCATCAATGGATGATGGGAGGCACTCACAATCGAATACAATTCCCATGGATCATTAGAAAGGCATCCTGGGTTCTAGACATGCAAGCTACAAACTAGGTGCAATGACACTCCCTCAATTGGCAGTGCATTGTAATGCTCTCTGTTTATGCTCTGACCTATCATGATTCACAGGTTGATCATAAGTCCTCGCCTCGTCCTCCTCGGCCCGTGGGGATGACCCCATGTTCCGCATTGTTCAAAATTATAGGGTTTAGAGTGTCCATGGATGTTGCATTGTGATCAGGTGGTCATGTTGGGTAGATTTTGGCACTTGTGTTCACATCATACTAAAGCATGCGATCTATAGTTAACCATGCTCAAAAAGAAGAAGAAGAAGATCTATAGTTATAATTCTGGCTTTACAGTTTTAGGGAATTCTGCATGGTCACTGCCTATGCATTTGTTACTTGTTGGTTTTGTTAATGAAATTCTTTTAGTTAATTATATATTCCTTCACTTTTGTTTGTTTTGTTTATTGTTACAGCTGTCATCAGTATCAAATGTGCAAGTGGAGCCGATTGTGGTGAACATTAATAAGCTTGATCTTGTGCTTGTAGAGAAGGATGACTTTGAAAATCTTTCTAGCCCTAGCAGTTAACTTCATTCATGTTGGTTAGAACTCGTACCATTGTATGACCATTCAATAATTGCAGTTCTTTTTGCTATGTTTTTCTTTTAGCGATGTTTTGTCACCATCATCAATTAAAAGCAGCGGATATGGATATGCTGATAAGATTGGTTTCTTTGCACTTGATGTTATGTACACAATGTTGTAAAATCATCAATGCTGATAAGTATGTTATTTGAATATCTAAAATTCCCTTTTAAGTTATTTATGATAGTTCAATTCAATCTATCTACCCTTTTGCTTTATGGTTTGATCCTCTGGGCACACGATTGCACCTTTTTTTTGTAGAAATGATAATTCTTTACCCCTATACAACTATTTCCTTGTTATGGATCATAGATAAATTTATCGAAGGCACCTCTATTGCTTAATTGCACAATTGCACTGTACTGTGGATTTGTGAAAATTCATTGGGTTTATTTCTTTGCCTATGTTAAGGTTTCCTCTACAGTGCACTAATATGCTTTGATGAATGTTTATGTAACTGAAGAAAATGAGCAAGGAGGGTGCATATTGAGGGTAACTAAGTGCAACTTTCATGTTGTTTTTTAACTCAGATAAATGCAATATCATTAATTCTTGAACTGCTCTTCTCATGTTCTTTGACAGATTCAAATGAATATGCAGGTATTGTTGCGGGCGTGTACGTGGGCATGGAGTATGGACTGGAATGGATCCGTGGTCACTGTGATAGGGTAATGAATGTTTGAAATGAACCTTTTATGTTTCTTGCAGTTAATTGAGCCTTACGTGAAGGAAAAAATTATTTACCCAACTGGCTTCATGTATCTCATTATTGTTTGGTTCGGCAGCGATGGTGGCCAGGCTGGCGTAGCTGCGGGCCAAGGTGGCACAAGCATCGAGCTCCTGTTCAATGCAACTCTGTACTTGTTTTTCCCTGGGTCGGGTGGGATTTGGGTATGGTCCGGTAGGGGAGGATGGAATTGGGTTCCATTTCATGCGCTTTTCTTGTTTTTTGGGGTCTCCAGTGTGGTTCTGAGCTTGACTCAGGGCAATACCGCCAAGGCATTTGAGCTGTCTCTTGGGTTCCTGTGTTTTGGGGGGCAAAAGGTTTCGTGCTTTGTTAGGAATTGGCTACTTTCGTGGTGATTTATGCGCAATATGGTGGGGAATTTTGGTTGTTCATGGGGAATTCTATGTAAGGGTTGCGTTGAATTGGTGGTAGCTCGTGTTCTTTGTGGAGTAAACTATTGACCTTTGTCAATTTTTGAGTTAACTCGTGATTAGTTTTGGGTCCTTCATCGTATGGTCATTGATTTTCTCTATTATGTAGGGGTTTTCAATCTTTACTTGAAGTTCTCTTGGTTACTTAGACATGAGCTCGGCTTATGGGTTTCATGGGATTTATATGCTGTTGAATCAGTGGATTTGATCCGATGCCAGTGTAAAATGTTGGAAATTTATGTGTTGGGTGTAAACTCTGAGTTATTCATGGGGTTGTGTTGGTAGTTTGATGTTTGGGGAAGTTTAGCTTTCGCTAATACTTTGTATTTTAGTGCTTCTTGTATGTGTTTTGATCCAGGGATGCAAAAGTAAATGTTGGTCTTGGGTTGACTTATTAGGATTAAGATTTCTAGGACTTGAGCTCGAATTTGAGCTGGTTGATTTCATTTGGACCTCAAATGTAGGATGTCTATGTAGGTCATTTGAACTAATAACTGAACAGAGATGTGTCTTTTTTGTATGTGTGATTGGCTAGACTTTAGGGCCGATATCATTATACGTGTGTTTGTTGCTGCTTTTGTGGATTTAAAAACTTAATTGGGCCCATAAAGGAATTTACCTTCGCATGGTATTTCAAGGTTTTGCTCTGAAAATTTTGTCTATTTTACCTTACATTGAGCTTAGCAGGGTCGTGCCGAGGGGCGTGCGAGCGGTGCAAGGGAACAGGGCCCCCAATTTCCAGGGGCCCCAAATTCTGATGGATCCACCAACTGTAGGCCATCACTCCATCATTAGTTCGTCACTAGGTGCATGCAAACTGCTACCATCTAGGCCTAGCTAGGGGATCAATTCAAGCCCACGCCGTTAACTTTCGTGATGGATTATTAGCACCGAACTAACGCATGTGCATCGACCAGGCGCAGAGCAGACTCAAGACGCTCGAGTCGCGACAACTCCTAGGTAATTTAATATTTTCCTTCAATTTGAATCTTTTTTTTCTAATTTGAATTATTTTTTTCGAGGACATTGAAGAATTCTACTATCCATATCATTATATGAACTATAATTATCCTTCATGTGATCCTTATAAAAAACTATCTTTCGTATGATAGAGGATTTAACTTAGCTTCAGAAGTGCTATGGATTGATAATTATAAAAGAATATGTACGATTCTTAATATTTCTCATTACTATGTATGTAAGATATGTATGTAGAATTGATAATTACTATAATCCTATTTATCAAGGGAAAAGGCCTCATTTTATAGTTTGGTACAGAGCCCTAAATTTTGCCGGTACGGCCCTGGAGCTTAGTCACTTGCCCTACCATGAGACCATGGTGACCAAATATGATGGTAATTGTTTAGAACCTATTGTAGAACTATTGCTCATTAGGACCTATTTTAATACGATCATGATTCTTTTTTGTACCATGGGGAATTGGCGCTTCTTTATTTTGGTTGGTTTGAGTTAGTTCTGTTCTTCTTAGGAGGGATTGATTCAGTATGTGCTATCTTTGGCCATTGCTCTTGTTCTCCCAAGTGGAGTCAGATGTGAAAATGATAAATAATGCATGTTATCCTGCATGTGCAAATTCAATTAGAATTGCCTTTGCTACAAACTTCGAAATTACGCCCGTCTTTTCTTAGGAGAATATTTTTAGTTTTGGTGTTTCCAATGGATTTTTTATTTTTATTTTTTATTTTGCTGTTGCTGGACTGTAGTCTCTAGATGGCTACCCTTTATTTTATCCTCTTGTTCCTTAATTTGATCCTGATATAAGGTGTACTGGACATTTGCATGTTGCTACTTCCTAATCTTCCCATCAAGGAAGGAGGCTAACAATGCAGTGAATGCATATCAAAACAAGTGCACGCTTCCTAGGGTATGTGGACACAACCTTGCTTGTTTCACCTATATCTGCTTGGGTATAATTTGGCAAATGTTCCCTATGAAGAATTTCTTTTTGGATCAAGAATTGTTGGGACCTTTTCAATGTTCTTCGGATAGCTCTATCCTCTGATTGTTGCTATTTTATGTTACTTCCTCTTTTACTTCCTTCAAATAGCATAAAGATTGAGGTTGTCCATCTTATATTTATATATCATCCTCTTTTAGGATTTCATTGCAACGTACGGGCACTCTATTAGTACCTAGTATATAGTAGTTATATTATACATATACCGGCAATTAGTTCAAATCATTTGTGTTTGTACCCTCTAATAAATTTTAGCCCACTAATGCCTTCCACTCCTAGATTGGTCTCACTTATTGACCTAGTTCTTTTCAACTTATGGCATGCCTTCTTCCAAACAAACAAATAGGATAGCTTCTTCACCGTCTTTTCGAAGCGGTTTATCAAGATTTGCTTTTTGAAACGACTTATCAGCATTTGATTCGTTTGTACAAGCGCTCGCACTAAAGGTAAAAGTTATAAATCATAGCCATAAAACACAGCGGAAAAAAACATACCTAATAAATCAGTCGAACACTGAACAAATTTCAACCCATATGGGACTTCCTCCTCCACCCCCTAAAGCCTAACTCCTCCCCATCCTCTCTCCCTCTCTCTCGACTAGTGCACGACACACGCCGGTCCACGTCAACAGCATCACGATTCACAGCACACGTCACAATTGCATCACTCCATTCCAAGTACCAAAGTCTCATCCCAAATTCGTAATCCATCAATTTTGTTAGCATTGTTTTGAACCGTGATTTATGAATGAATTGTGTTTTTTTGTGAAATATAGATCATTAGGTTAAATTGTAATTTTTCTTAATTATTTTGTAGTTTCTCTAAATTATTTGAAATGTTGTATAGTACAAACAATTATTATTTTGATTTTTGCTACTGTGGATCATTATGTTTTATATTGAGCAAAATTGTTATAATTTCAGATAGGTAAATCCTTGGTCACGACTATAGAGGGACCCTCCATGGGCGGAGCCAAAGGTGGTGCCTGATATGTACAGGTATCCCTAAAATTTTTAAAAATGATGTGTGTGTGTGTGTGTGTGTGTGTATATATATATATCTGTTTTATTATATATTCTAATTAAAGTTAGACTTCATTGCAATTTGATAATACTCAAGAGAATTAGATGCAAATTGTATTCTACACTCTCTTTTATATTTTGTAGACAACCCTACACATATTTTTCCTGTCTATGTGGCATGTGAATAGTATTTTATTTTGCTTTTTCGATTACAAGAAAGATACATGCACACACACAGGGGCGGAATTGGGCCCCTGGCAAGGTGGGCTTTAGCCCGGGGTGTGAAAAAAATTGTAGTGTATAGCCCATGTATTTTCAATTCAGCCCGGGTTAATATTGCTAGATTCAGCCCAGGTAGCCCAATAGCCCATAACATTTTTCTACAGCCCGCCAGGCCGACACTGTCCCGCACGCGGCCCACTTCACGCGCTCAGCGCCTGCGCTCAGCCCATCGCTTTGATTCAGCCGCAGAGCCGCTGCTCGCCTGCTCGTCTACCTCAAAACCCTAGCGCACCGCAGAAGGCAAAAGCCAAAAGGCTTCGCACCGACGCCGCACTCGTCGTCAGTCGCCTCGTCTCAGATCTCGCCTGGATCCCGGCGCCGCCCCGCCTCCCGGCCCGCCCCCACCCGGCGTTGTCCCGCCTCCCGCCCGCCTCTCGACGCCCCGCTTCCCGCCGTCCCCACTCGGCGCTGCCCACCTCCCGCTAGCACCGCCGGCCCCGCCGCTTCTCCCGACGGCCGACGCCGCCACGCCTCCGGCCAGCGCGCTGCCTCTGGCCGCTTCTTCTTCGTTGTCGCCCGCCTCGCCTCCTCCTAGCTGCCGGCGGCCCCGCCTACCCGATCGCTTCTTCGACATCGCCCGCTTCGGCGCCTCCCAACTGGGCCAGCCCAGCCTCCCTCGCCGGCCGTGTCCTCTCGACGCTGCACCGCCTAGCCAGCGCCGCTCGACTACTAGCCAGCGCCACCCCGGCGCCCCTCCTCTAGTCCTCCTGGCCTACGCCGCCCAGTGCCCACCTCCCGGCCAGGCGGCCAGCACCGGCCAACTGCGGTGTAAGCATTGAAAACCTTTCATTGTCAATCATAGATTCCTTTTCAATTTGGCTGATGTTCTGCTACTTCTCAATGCTGTAGGGCACCAAAGAAGGGAAAGAAGTGAAGATCTGACATTGAAGTGTTTTGTTTGCTGGTGTAAGCATTGAAAACCTTTCATTTTCAATCATCAATTCCATTTCAATTTGGCTGATGTTCTGCTACTTCCCAATGTTGCAGGGCACCAAAGCAGGGAAAGAAGTGAAGATCTGACATTGAAGTGTTTTGTTTGCTGAGTGAAACTAGTTAAGTCTTAGCTGAATTTTGAAGTATGAACTGTTTTGTTCAGTATTTTAGTATCTTTATCCCAGATACCCTGGATATTATGTTTCATGCTGCTGGATGTAGTAGTAGATGCTTATGCAAAGTTTCTTTTAAAAAAGGTGATATCTCATACCGTTTTTTAGTGGTATTTTTCCTTCAGTTCCTGCTAATAGGGATTTTTTTTCTGCGGTGAGCCATGAGAATATGCTTTTGTTTTGCATGATCCTGGGAGGGATTCTGCTCTTTTGGTCGTAAAATCGGATTTAATTTTATTATGTGGTCTGAGCGGTTTGCTCTATGCACGGTATGTGATATGGTTGTTTTGTCGATGCATCGATTGCTATGAAACCCAAGAATTGACGGAGAGATGCCCAGTTAGTGAGCAGCAAGCAACCGAGTGACCAGTCGGTTGAAAGGCGTTCCTTTTTTACAGGATGGATGGGTAATTCTGGTTCTCGATCTCTGATTTTATCCTCTGCCCACTGTCCATTTTGTTGGTAGTGTAGTACTAGTATATACGGTCAGTATGCCGTTTGCTGCTCTTGTTTTTACACCCATGTTTCTAGCGGGTTGAACTTTTTTTTGTTGATGTCTTCGTTGCACACTTGCAAGTGACATGGCATGTCGCATCTCAACTTTGAATAACATCAAACAAACTAACGAAAGCGCAAATGTAACCAATGACTCAAGTTTCATATCAGTAATATAATTAACCAATTATGATATACTTTTGTTATATCGTGGTATAGGTACAAATTGGCGTTAGTTTTATATTGTTAGAGTTCAGCCCGGGGCGTAGCTAAATCCTGGTTCTACCACTGCACACACACTAGTGCGACCTCTTAGGACAAGTCTATAAAAACGTATGTCAGGATAAATCCACGACCTCATAAATTCCTATTGAAGCGTCAAGATTTGAACCCTAATAGATTTAAGTTGTACATCCACAACTCTACCACGCCACTAAGAGGTGATTTCTGTGTTTTATTATATTTAGCTATTAGAAACTTTTTTAGTTTCTAACTAAAAAATCAAGTGTCTGATTCTTAATTTATTTTAGTCATCGTGACCATTACTTTAAGTGTAATGATTTAAAAATAATCTAGGGTGTTTTATATAAGATATTTTATTTATAAATTTTAAAGCCATATATGATATTAATAGAGTACATTAATATTATCGTACTAAGAAGGCGCAGTACGCGTAGTGTGTATACCCACTAAAATTTGTCTACGCCGCCGCTGGCAGCCCCTCAATCTCTGCCTTCACGCACGCCTTCGTCTCCCCCGTACGCTTCTTCCTTCTCCCGTCGCCGCCGCGCAAGAAAACAAACAGCGGAACAGGAGGAGGCTAGAGCTTAGAACAGGATGGCCGGCGACGGGGGCGGCGGCAAGGAACGTGGGGTGAAAGGAGGGAGAGGAGGGATGGTGTTCACCGGTGGGAGGGAGGACTGAGGCCAAGCCCTTCCGCTGAGCGCCGCTCGCCTCGTGCAGCCAGGCCGCCGCCCGCCAAAGCCGCTTGCCAAGTAGCGTTTGGGTTCGCAGTACCGCTGCCGCCGACGCCGCTCGGCAGCAGAGCGCGGTGGAGAGGCGGCGCCGGCGGAACGAGCGTCGGGGGCACGGCGCGAGACGAGATGTGTTGAGCTGGGAGGAGGCTCATCTCTCACCCCACCAAACCATCCAACGGCGCACGAAATCACCGGGTCGACCTCTGATTACGTAAATTGTACAGTTCCAGTTGAGTGAATTGGGAAAGAGGTGGGGAGTGTGGTAAGCCTAAAATGATTTAGGGTACAAACATGTTGTATTTGGTCCAAATACTAGTATATGAGGGGGAAAAGCATTAATGTATGAGTTCACGAAAATTAACTTCCTATTACAAATATCCAAGTTTCCTAAACAAAACCACCACTGAGATCACCAGCTCACTACACTATATTACAAGAAACCATCTGAACATCACAGGCACCAGTGGTCTAGTGGTAGAATAGTACCCTGCCACGGTACAGACCCGGGTTCGATTCCCGGCTGGTGCAAAACCACAACTCTTTTTTTTTTCCAGTCCAGTCATCATAAGACTTGTCACTTCCATCACTTGGGCACGAAGCTTATGAGTTTGCAGGAAGACCACAGATGGAGCGAAGGCTATCAACAATGGAACCTATCTGCGCATGGGATGCTGCAGTCCCAGCAAACTTCAAATGTTTTGGTGCTTCAGCTCGGTCGAAGTAGAAAGCCCCTAGGACCAACTTCTCCTTTGGTTGCAAAGCCATCCAGATCACTGTATCTGCCCCTTCGTCCTTTGATCTCAGGTTTCCTGACAATCTGACATAGTGATAATGAAAATATATTACATCAAGAACCACGAGTTAGCCGGTTGACATTACAAAACATAAATGGACCAAGAGGGGCAATTAGGACAGCAGAAAGCCTACTTCTCTGAAAATCCGGGCAAACTCTTGGCGACTCCAGGCGTATCAGCCCATCCTGGATGCATTGAATAGAAACCGACCCCCTTGTTGATGTATTTCCCAGCCCACCATTCGGTGAGTGCAACCTGAGGGAAGTTCCGAGATCATATTAATTTCTCAGTCTCATGTAGACTTGGGTAGAGAGAGATGGAGAATACAAGACTTCAAGGTTCACAAACCTGAACTCTCTTGTTTCGAGCATATTGCTGTGTCCCATCGAAGTTGCTTTCGCTGAACTGAAGTTTAAAACAATAGTGAGATGGGCTATAACTGCAACGTCTCGTTGTAAGAAATAAAAGATATACTTTTCACAGGCCAGTTCATTTTCAATGACCAAAAAAACTGAACGATTACATGGTTCCTGTTTCTATAACTTGCATAAAAAGACTATAATACCATACAGTGACATCAAATGAGAAAGGAAAGTGCCAATTTTGCTAAGCTCTTGGCAAACCGCCAAACTAGTTCATTTTCAGTGACAATCAATTCAGAAACTGGATAGATGAGAAGTGCTTCAATATTCGTCAAAATGAATTGCACAATTAAGTAAATCGAGGGCTTAATTTGTGTCCATCCACTACTATTTTGTTCAATCTTGCTAACTTCTCCTTAGGGTTCCTGTTCCTTAGTGGATCCTCTTGGCAAGTTTCACTGAAGAACTACTTCTCTCCTAGACAAAGGAACTACAAAAGGTAGGGCCTTTTATTGCTGGCCCCATCATAATATGTAGTTTCGGGACTTCAGGCTAAGGGTTAGATTTTCTTTTCATACATACTTTTCCATATTCTGCTTCCATGCAAAAAAAAGGGCACAGAGAAAAGATTTACCTGTAAATCCTTGTTCAATGGCTCAGTGTACATTCCTCCTGATGCAACCGTAATGACACGAGCATCAGGTGCTGCTTTTTCCAACAATGGCATCACTAGCTCTGTTAAAGTGTATGTTGCTGCTACATTCACAGCAAAATTAAGCTCCAACCTATTATTTATAAAAAAGAAAAAATGATCCACAAAATTTTCAATTGTAAAAGTTAGCAGGATAAATGATGGATGTATAGGATTTGTACATGAGCAGATCAGTTTGAAAATAACCAGGGAAAAAGCATAATAGATTACAGAGTAAAACTCACCCTTCTGGTGTAGTCACACGCTTGTGCTCTAGTAAGCCAGCATTGTTAACCTACAAGAACAAACTACTGTTTATTCCAACATGTAGTTCATGTAATTCTAGAGAAACTTCATTGAATTATCTGGTTATAATGGAAATTAAAAAGAAGCTGCAGCCAGAGATAAGATTCATAAGAAACACAAAGTACAAAATATTTTGAAGCAGCAAAGCTCACCAGAACATGGAGTGGTTTGTCCATGGAAGAGAATTTTGTTGCAAATGATTTGACTTCATTAACAGATGAAAGATCACATATCTGCGACATGATAATAAATGAAGTGTTAGCTCGTCCACATTTTTTTCATAGATGATAGAACATCAACAAGAGTTGGATCTTGCAAATTAACAAGAAGGAAAATTCAGTGTTGAAGTATCATACCTCCAGATGAACATTCATATTGCCGGTTTTGGATCTTATTTGTTTGAGAGCAGTCTCTCCCCTTTCTTTGTTACGACAAAGCATATAAACAGTAGCACCACTGGAAGAATACAAAACAATGTTCCACTGACATCACATATTCACACATTAACTTTTTTTTTCAGAGCAAATCATCACAGTCAAAAAGAAATATATTCATACTGCGAAGCCAAGCCCTCAGCTGTTGCAAAACCTATGCCGGAATTTGCTCCAGTTACGAGGCAATTTTTCCCATCCAACCGGATCTGCATATCCTCCTCACTGAATTTCTTGGCGTGTTCCCTGAGTAATTGAAGCCTCATTAGTTTGAACATAAAAATAGAAAGTGATTATTGTGCCGACAATACCATCCTTTCAGAGTTTCGGGAACAATGCCAAACCGTGTGAAAATTGCTACCCTGCAGTCCCCGCTACATGCAAATAGCTAGCTTCCCCCCATATTCGAACCACACGTGCTCAATAGTTTGATACTTTGACCCTATCTGCTCCTGCGAGAACTGCAATCCCTTTGCTTGCAATTTGCAAATGAGAAATTTGATGACTTGCCCCATCCTTGTTTGTAAACAGCTCATTTGTCCCATAGTTCATATTAATTGATTATTTGCCCCATTTTTCAATTTCCAGTTGATCATTTGCTCTCTTTACATTTCCAGACCATTTTCTATTTTGGCAAAAGTAAATTACTATGGAAAATGATCAAACTGCCCGTGCTTTACGTTCAAACTGCCCCTCCTCGTGGGCCGGCGTGACCTGCAGCACTCGCGGCACCGTCGTCAGCCTCGACATCACCGGGCTCAACCTCTCCGGCGCGCCGCCGCGCTGTCCCGCCTTCGCGCCTCCTCCGCCTCTCTCGCGCCCGCCAACGCCTTCGGGCCCCATCCCGCGCCCTCGCCCGCCTCCGATTCGTTGTCCACCTCAACCTTCCTCGCCCGCCTCGGCCCGTTGTCCACCTCAACCTCTCCAACAACGCTTCAATGGCTCCTTCCCGCCGCTTCTTGCCGTGGCCGTGCCGTGGGAGTGCGACCGCACGCTCGAACAGGCCTCGATTCCGATGGGCCCGAAACTACGCCCATCAGTCCGCCAATTGCGGATTAGCCGCCACCGCATCTCTTCGTATTCTAGGCTCGCGGAATCGATCTACATACGTCGCGGTTTCCCCATCTCCCCGTCTTCGGTCTTCCCGATCAAGCAAGCCAAGTAGGCAAGTAGACAACGCGTCGCCGCCGATGGCCGAGTGACCAAATCGCCATCTGATAGTCTGATTTGTCAATCTGTGCAGACTGCAGTCCACACTAGGAGGCTGCAGAGAGGCCCCCAGGAGGCCAGGAAGGAGCAGGCCGTAGGGTGCACAATAGCACTTGAGAGTGAAATCCTGGAGAAGATTAATTATGAGTATATCATTGAAGATTTTATTTCAAAGAACACTAAGAGAATGATGTTATTCAAGTAAAGATTATGCAACAAGAGTTTAATAGGTACGATTCTTGATGTATCTCCTTTCTAGAGTTTTAGCACATACATTAATATCGTTCTACTTTTCTAGACCGGTAGAGGCGTAGGGTCTATTTTAGAGTTTGGAACAAGGCCTCGGATTTTGCCGGCACGGCCCTGCCCCTTGCGCGCCTCCGGGTTCTTGACCTCTACAACAATAACCTCACCAGCCTGCTCCCCCTGGAGGTCGTGCAGATGCCGCAGCTCCGGCACCTACACCTCGACGGAAATTTCTTCTCCGGCGAGATCCCTCCGGAGTACGGGCGGTGGGGGCGGCTGCAGTACCTCACCGTCTCCGGGAACGAGCTCTCCGGCAAGATCCCGCCGGAGCTAGGGAACCTGACGAGCCTCAGGGAGCTGTACCTTGGATATTACAACAGTTACTCCGGTGGGCTCCCGCCGGAGCTGGGGAACCTGACTAAGCTCGTTCGGCTAGACGCCGCGAACTGCGGGCTCTCCGGGGAGATCCCACCGGAGCTCGGGAAGCTGCAGAATCTCGACACGCTATTCTTGCAAGTGAACGGCTTCACCGGTGGCATACCGTTGGAGCTAGGGTATCTTAAGATCCTTAGTTCTTTGGACTTGTCGAACAATGCGCTCACCGGCGAGATACCGGCGAGCTTCTCCGAGCTCAAGAACCTGACGCTGTTCAACCTGTTCCGGAACAAGCTGCGTGGTGACATCCCCGACTTCGTCGGCGACCTGCCCAACCTCGAGGTGCTGCAGCTGTGGGAGAACAACTTCACTGGCGGTGTGCCCCGTCGCCTCGGCCGCAACGGCCGCCTCAGGCTGCTCGACCTCTCGTCGAACAGGCTCACCAGCACGCTGCCGCCGGAGCTCTGCGCCAGGGGCAAGCTGGACACGCTCATTGCGCTCGGCAACTTCTTGTTCGGTGCCATACCTGAATCCCTCGGCGAATGCAAATCTTTGAGTCATTCAAAGAAGAGGGAAGTTTGGTCATTTTTCATAGTAATTTATCTTTGTCAAAATAGAAAATAGCATGAAAAAGTAAAAAGAGCAAATGATCAACTAGAAATTGAAAGATGGGTGTTTGTAAATAAAGGTGGGGCAAATTATCAAAGGACTACTAGACTAGATGTAATTAAACTACACTCTCAGCAGCTAAAAGGACGCTTGGGTATTGGTTCATAATTCACATAGTGCGCTTGTGGTCTTAGTCCTATCTCAACAATAGGCAAAGCAATCGTATCCTAAAAAATTGGGTTTGATTCCTACGGGAGGAACAGCCCGGTTTTGATGTGCTAGATTCAACAAAACGAGCAGCGGCTCCTACACGGCCGGGCCGGGATTGCAAGAAACTCCCATCTCACAACGAAAACACGATCCGCGTGATAAAATTGCACAGGCTACTCAGTACAAGCGGAAATTTTTGCGAGAATGTTAGGCGGAATTAGGCTTACACGAAACCGGATTTGGTGAACTGGGTGAAGCCGTAGAGCCCAAACGCCGCCGTCCTCCATGCCTGCGCCCGCACCAAAATCCGCCAAAATTACCCACATATAAAAAGGCAACGAATCTTTGTGCTACTCGCGGATTAATGATGGAAGATAACAATTAGAACAATTGATTACCTTCTGGATAAACATCTTCCTCTCTCCCTCTCGTCTTCCTCCTCCAGCCTCCGTACGGAAAAGAAATGTTGCTTCGTCGCAGGGCCAAGCGGTCCTTCACAGTAGCATCTTCAAGTACTGAATTGATTATTTGCTCTATCTTTGCATTTTTTATGATACGAACGTATTTGATCAAAGGCAATTTGACCATTTTCTAATATAAATTAGCATTATAAAAAGAGGAAATAGTTTGAAAATACAAAAAGGGTAAATGATCAAATAAAAATTCAAAGATTGGGCAAATAATCAATTCATATTAACTGTGGAGCAAATGAACTGTTTGCAAAGAAAGGTAGGACAAATCATTAAATTTCTCTAGATAAATACTATAGGACCTATATAGTTCCATCCGCCATTCAATCGAATCCAATGCGAGGCCCGCATCTCTCTTCCCCATTACTCCCTCACAACCTCTCTGATTCTCTCTCTCCCTCTCTCTTGTTCCCTCCGCCTGACATTGCCAGTTGAAAATCTGTCACCATTCCAGCCACTGTCAGGTGGAACGGGCTCAGGTCAGGGGCCCCTGCACTTAGTGCCGTGCAGGGGTGCCTAGGAGGCCGACACGTGTTCTCCAAAATTCAAAAAATTCTGAAAAATTCAAAAAATACTTTAGAAATCCAAAAATTATTAAAAAAATACTTTTTACAATTTTTAGATTTTTTTAAGTATTTTTTGAATTTTGGGGAACACGTGTCGCCCCTGGCACCCTCAACGCTAAGTGCAGGGCCCTCGCACTGAGCCCGCTCTCTATCGAGCCCTTGGCTAGCATCACCAGCGATCCCACACGACGCTTCGTGCAGCCCCACCTGCTACTTGGCGACGCCCACAAACATTGTCGCATCCACCTCGATGTTTTTTGGCCATGGCGCTAGCTCCGTAGGGATTAGCAACCTCCCTGCACTGCTCCCACTCTCCCTCGACGAGCGGCGAGTGCGCAACTCAGGACGGCCAAGTCCGACGACATAGCTCATGATGTGGCACGAAGCTCGGGCCAGAGTCAAGGAAGAAAGAGATGAAGGCTCAATACAGAGCTCGAGCACGGATCCAGCGGCGGCGATAGTCAGGCTAAGTGGAAGAAGAGGGTGCGTCAGTGGCGAATAGTGTCATTCGATTTTGTGGTGGCGTGGTAGTTCCATCGCAGCCAGGTGAGCTCGTTGAAACTACTCGAAACTCGTTGTAACTTTGATTGAAACATGTTAAAACTTAAATTCTAAAATCCAAAACTCGTTGAAGCATAGAACCTTATTGGAATCTTTTGAAAACTTCTAGAAACCCATGAAACTCACTGAAACATGAAACTTTTTAAACATTTACATAAAACTTGCTGAAACTAAATGGCCCTGATCAACTCGGCTTCAGCTTCTGGCTTATTTTTCACGATTCATAAGTTTCGTCTTTTTCTGAACTTTTGGCTTTTTGTTGAGCTTTTTTGCCGGTTCTTTTTTTCCCGTATTTGTTTGTATTATACGTAATGGGCTAACATATTTTTTTTATTTTTAAATTTTTTTAAATTTAATTATGCTAAATAAGCATCTGTCAGCTACAGTGCTTTTTTCAGCCAGCTACAGTGTTTTCAGCCATAAGCCACGAGCTTTTCAGCCGAACCGATCACCACCAAAACCTATTGCTATACTATTACAACGGTATACTATTGTCTAGTCGCCTCCATAATATTAAGCTGGCTCCTTTTCTCTTGCGGTTAGATTTTTTATTTCCTCCTTTGATGGCTTACACAGATCATTATGCTCATGCAGAATTCCCATGTCAACCAGTGCATTCTAGGGTTGGCCACCAATTCTTTTTTAAAAAACGAAAAATCCTAGCTGCGCAAGCCAGCAATGCTCAAAAGTTACCTTGCAGATTGCAGTGTTATCATTTTAGTCCAAACTTTCGATGGAACTTGATGCATCATCAATCATTGAGAAGGAGGCAGGTGATTTCTTAAAGGCGTATGCAGTACCATAGCCTTCCAATTCAATGCTCTGCTATTTGTCTCTCAAATCCTCAAAGATTGTACATTTTTACTGGAGTGAATAGCCTCCAATCTTGTCATGTTGTGAACTAACATAACAAGAGGGTAATCATCTGTCGAAGAGAGGTCGAATGATGATGACTTGAAGTAAAATGGCATTAGGTGAAGGAGGGTACCGATTGAGGGAGGTATAGATCTAGAATAACCGATCAAGGGAATGACCACAGCTGGATTTTATGGAGTAGGAACTTGTTTATTCATTTTTGCTTTTCATAATGGATACATGCTATCCCTTTTATAGGGACGATCCAACTTGACTCCTAAGAAATAATCTATAAGAAAACTTATGTCTAACAATCCAATCCAATAATAACTTGCCTAACTAATCGATAATACCAAACACCTAATAAATAAATTCCTCAATAACAAACTATACCTAATACAAACGGCACTACAGTACTCTCACATGAATAGTACATCGCTGCAGTAGCCATTGCTATAGTGCGCCGTGGTGAACAGTGACACGTGCTACAATATCATGCTATAGTACTTTCTGGATATTAGACCATAGCATTACACCCCTCGCGGTGAGGTAGCTCGTCCTCGAGCTGCAGTGATGGTCACGGTTGAAGACTTTCTACTCTTCGCTGTTAACTTTCAACTTCTCCAAGAGAGATAGTGCGGTACCGGAAGCCATGGTGAGTGGCTTTGATAAAAATTATTGTGAACTAACATAACAAGGGGGTAATCATCTATTAGAGAGAGGTCGGACGGTAATGACTTGAAGTAGAACGGCAATAGGTGAAAGAGGGCACCGATTAAGGCAGGAATAAATCTAGAATAGCCACTCAAGAGAACGATCATAGCTGGACTTTAGGGATTAGTGACTTATTTATTCATCTTTGCTTTCATAATAGATACATATTATCCATTTTATAGGGACAACCCAACTTGTCTTCTAAGAAATAATATATAAGGAAACTTATCTCTAACAATCTAATTTAATAATAACTTGCCTAACTAATAGATAATACCAAACACCTAATAGATATATTTCTAATTAACAAACCATGTCTAATACACGCGGCGCTACAGTACTCTCGCGTGAACAGTACGCACGTTACAGTGCCACGTGCTATAGTGCCATGTTGCCGTACCTTCCTGAATATTAGACCATAACATTAGCTGTTACATGTTGAAAATACTGTTCACACACATTGTACCCATGAACGGTAACTCACGGTGCTAGCTGCGCATGATAAGATTAGATTAGTTAGGATAGAGATAAAAATAGTTAGTTTTCTTATTAGATAGGTTTACTACCTTATAAATATATTTCATCTATTAGAGATAGGTTTCATTAAATATAGAGATCTTTTATTAGAGATTAAGTCGAGTTATCCCTATAAAAGGGACAACATGTATCCATTATCGTCAAGCAATGAATAATAAAGAAGTATTCCAAGTCCTCAATTCGTAGCTCTGGTCTCCCCCCTAGACCAGCTACTCTAGATATGTTCCTCTTCCTCAATCGGTGCCCTCCTTCTCTTAGTGTTGTTCTACCTCAAGTCGTCGTCCAACCTCTCTCTGATTGATGTTTATCCCGTTATAAACTAAGGTTCATGACAATTGGTATCAAAGCCGGCAATCCCTTCCCACAACTTCTGCTTACAATGAAGCACGTCACTGCTGTTCCACATTAGCTGTCCTCGTCGCCGGCAACTTCCTTGATATCGAGCAATGCTAAGGCCCTCACGCCTTCACCATCAATCATCAGCAACACATTGCTGATCTCCCACACGAGGCATCGCAATTACTCGTCAGATTGGGTCTACCAAGGGCTGCAACTATGGCCGCCACCACAGGTAAGATTAGATTAGTTAGGCTAAAGATAAGAATAGTTAGTTTCCTCATTAGATGGGTTTACTATCTTTTATATATATATATATATATATATATATATATATATATATATATATATATATATATATATATATATATATATATATATATATATATATATATATATATATATATATATATATATATATATATATATATATATACTCTCTATCTATTAGATATAGGTTTTCTTAAAAATAGAAATTATTTCTTAAAGTTCAAATCGAGTTATCCCTATAAAAGAGACAGTATGTATCCATTATCATCAAGCAATGAATAATAAAAAGTATTCCAAGTTCTCAATTCCTAGCCCTGGTCTCTCCCCGAGACCGGCTACTCTAGATCTATTTCTCTCCCTCAATCGGT
Organism: Dendrocalamus sinicus; assembly: GCA_036346575.1. Classification (NCBI taxonomy): domain Eukaryota; kingdom Viridiplantae; phylum Streptophyta; class Magnoliopsida; order Poales; family Poaceae; genus Dendrocalamus; species Dendrocalamus sinicus. The sequence goes on along the minus strand of CM070656.1, from coordinate 31,542,866 downwards.
GCCCTTCTTCTTCTAGCACTGTTCTACCTTAAATCATCGTCGTCCGACCTTTCTCCGACGGACATGTCACATGAGTTCCATGTTATGTATTAATAGGCCCTTATTTTCCTTGTTAATAAGGAACGGATGATATATAAGAACAAAAACTTCTCTAGAAAACTTGCATATCTTGAGAAACAATCACCTCGAACGATTAGATGGTAAAGTCTGAATTCTTAGTTGGATTCACCGCTAAGTTCAAGCTCTCTAATTTGTACCACGTTTCTTCCAGGTGTCTTGTTTAGGAAGCCAGAAACTTAAGCAATTCGACAAATAATTCTATATATATTGTTCCTGATACACCACCCAATGGTATTGACGTATTGTGACAATATATAATTAGTGCGAGTTAATTTACATGTGTCAGTAAGCACAATAGCTATCTGTAAAGCCCTCAATTTTGTATCAGTGAGTGAAGTGCAACATAATGCCAGAATTGAAATCAAATGTACTAGTACTGTACTATGGCAGTAAATGTAGGAAATCAATACTGGGTACCAAATTAAATCGTCAAAGTTACAACTCACAAGAGAAGCTAATAATATCAGCTACCTGAAGAGCACCCATGCCATGTCCAACATATGAGAGGACTCACAACTCACAAGTCACAACAAGTCGCCTCAACTTATTTTTGACAGCGTTCTGTGGTGACCATATATGTTCATGCATACTTTCCTTGGAAAACCAGTGCACGCTAGGGTTAGGAGGCATCGGGAAAGAAGCTTCCACGTCAGGGTTTGGATGAGGATCTCGCTCATGCAACAATTGCGCGATGTGCGATGTGTTAGCGAATGATCCTGAGCCCAATTGACTGGTTTAACTCTGCAGGACAATCAGAGTATCTGACACATCATGTCCATTAATCAGGTCGGTATGGCAGCCGTTTGCTTTGGTTTTTTTTGGCTTTTATCTAGCTTCTAACTTATTTTATATTATAGTGATTTTTTATTGTAGCTACTGATAGCTTTTTTAGTCTAATTAAATTTAAAAAAATAAAATAGATTATATCATTACGGACACTACAAAAGAATAAGAGGAAAAATACAAAAAAAAACCTAAAAACCAGAAAAAGACAAAATTAAGAAGTCGTAAGCTAGAAGCTAAGCCTCTAATGAGCGGCAGACGATGATCAATGATAGAGATATATAGAGTAATCGTTGTATGGATGCCAAGCCTCTTTATTTTTTTTTCTTTGCTTACTTCCTTGGAGGCTAATGGGCATCTTATCTATATTCATACAGAGATCTCATTGCTTCAAAAGTGTTCCATGCTTAGAAGGTATGCCCTCTATGCAGATCATGCTTATGGTACAGCTGACCCATCTGCTGGTGCTGGCTGTGGTTATAGCATTAAGCTCTCAGCTCTCAAGTTTTCCCTTGCGAAGAGCAGGTCCTAACATTTTAGTCCAAATTGTCCAACGAATCCTAAAGTTTTAAGTGGAACATTGCAAGTGAAATAACCTTGATCACATAAAGATTGTAGCTCGGGTACTTTTTAATTCAACTCTCCAGTTCTGACTGTTGCATTTGGAAACCTATTGTTTGCGATCTTTTTGTCCAAAAATATTTATTATCGTAAGAGAGGATTGATTGTGGGCACTGAACTCTGTGCAAAACATTTCAAGTTTGCTCTTTTCAAGCTCATTCTGATAACTCCGTTCTTTTTCTTCAACTAAGAGCACAGAGGATATGCATCCATCTTCAGGCTGCAGCATCGTGCGTTTATGAGTGAGCATATCAATTGAACTAGTGATATCCGCGTATTGAATTGAACATTCATGACATGTAAGCAATTGTATCAGAAGTACATATACGACATTGAATATAAGACTGCAACTCGAAGATGAACTTTAGTATAGCCAACAAAGCTGGCGGGGGAAAGCAGCACATGAGGTGAAACTAATGCCCCAACCAAGAAGCCAAAAAGGATGGTCATTTTGACTATATTTGGCGTCCACTTGTTTTGTGGCCAAAATTTGGCGAGATTTCTTTTTTCAGATTTATAATTCCTTTTATTTAAAAAATAACTAATTCATAGGCAACCGACTAATGACCAAACTTCTGTAATACTGCCAAATTTTGACAAGTTTTGGTAGAGCAATTTCGCGTGGCCTTTGGTTGGGCCAAAGATATATGATGCCTCATTAGGTACCCAGTGCCGTTTTATTGTGGCCTTGTGAGCCCAATATGGGTATGGACCTAACTAATTATCCGATACCCTTATGTTACAGCAAGGGACGAAAGTATTAGACTAACTATTTAGTCTAAAGATCATCAACCATAATTTAAAAGAACAAGGTCATTAAAACATACGACTTTTCTGCTACCCTCACGACTGTATGATGGGGAGATACACAGGGAAAAATCGTGCAATACATACACGTATAAGGACTATTTTATCAGTGTCTTTAGTTCTTGGCTAAGTTTTATCTCATTTGTGAGCGCTTAATTACGACTTTCAGACTAATCAGCAGCACTTAAACCGGCGTTCTGATGAAAAACCTAACGAGCTGCCCCCATCGAAAGACTAACTAGCAGTACTACTAGTTAGTACTTCCTGAATCGTGACTTGTGTGCGCTCGCTCGCTGCATCGATGCTCCGACCAACGTGTTGTTTGTTGTTTGTGACTTCGATACATAAACTTCAGGTAAAGAAAGCCTTAAAGTGCGTCAAATAACTGGTTTCAAACTGATGGCATAATTACAGGCAAGAAACGTACAGGAGGGTTTTGGGGCTCCATGCTGCTGGCCATGGCGAAATGATAGCTACCTATGGCTTTGTCCAATGCAATGCAAGCCCATTTCTTATTGCAACCAAAGCTAGCTAGCTACTACACATGAAGCCAAGTGGATAAATGCAGATGCTTGCTTAGCTTACAGAGCCCAAGCAGCTCTCTTAGCTTAATTAACCTAGCTTAGTTAGGGAGCACTACTAAGCATCTGCCTCTATCACATTATGCTACTATAGTAGGGTTGGGTTCTTGGTTTGCTCCCGCAGATGCCTGAAGTACCCGCGCTAATCCTTTTCTATGTATCCTGCTGTAGAAGATAAGAAAACCATCATGAATTCATGGGTTTCTTCCCGGCCTCCTTAGTTTTATTTTTTGCCACGTCAGTACAGTACTGATCATCTCGGTAGGCGATCGAGGAGGAAAAGTGCAATTAATTATGCTTGTTCCTTTGCGACTAGGGCCGTATAATTATTGTTAGCGCCGTTCGAGCCGCCTGCAGCCCGGTGCGAGCCGCGTTGCGCTGTACTACTGTCTACTGATCCTGTCGTTTTAGCGGTAAGAAGGTTGTTTTTTTCCTTAAAAGTTGCAAGATAATTAAGGACTTGCTCCAAAGATTCCGCTCAATAAAAAAATTAAAATAATATTAATAAATAAAAAAGCATTATATCGTAAGGGACAATACAAATAAAAAACAAAAAACCTAAAAAAGGAGTCTAAATAAGTTATAATTAGAATATAACGTATTTCAAATGGTTTCTATTTTAAATAAATTAAAAGCCGAAAAAGACAGAATCTAAATCCGTTTACAACGGAGCGTTGGGGTAGTGTACTTACTCCTAGCTAGTGCATGCGACTTGGGTACAGACTTGAACAGGGCTTCGTGTTCCTGAAGATACTAGTTTACCAGTACTGCTACATTGTGTGGACTTGGTTTGCTTGATATTCCTAACGTAGAAAGGTAGCCATGTGTTCCAGTGGTAACACTAGGGTCTTCGTGGGCTATCTGCGTTGTCCGGTACACAAGGGATCGAAGGTATCAACGACTAGCTTATATTGCATCGAGATTTGAGCTTGCACAGCTGTTCATGGCTTGTTTATATAGGTTTTTAGCATTAGCTTTTAGTTTTGTCTTAGAAATAGTAACAGCTTATAGAAAGTGAGATACTTATGTGCGATTTTGACAATATAAATAAAATTGATGCTATCAGAAACTCGACCATAGTCAAAACTAGACGTGGTCGAAAAGAAAAGCGCTACGGTCGAAAACTCGACCATAGTTAAAACTAGACGTGGTCGTAACCGAATCGAAAGAACAGAGCAACACACGACCATAAGAACCAAACTCGACATAACTTTAGATTAAGAAATCATCTGGTCATGAGACTTTGAACACAACAAGATTAAGGTCTCACCATGCTGCTCTACTCTTTGATTGAAAACTTAGCAAGCAAATAAAGAGCTCTATGAGATTTCACCAAGAGCACTCCAAACCGAAGCTGAGAGGATGAAAAGACAATCAGACCTTGCTTATGGGGAATAGAATCGCCCAGATAGCTTTGACTATGATTTCCCAACACACAGCAAGTTAGATCATCAATAAAACAACTAAGAACATTCTCTCAGATCAAGGAAGAAAAGGGTGAATCAAAGAAACAGAGAGAAAATAGGCGAAACGACCCAAGCCAACTCAATACCAAACAGACAACAATACACAAATAGTAGATCGAAGATAGATGTATTGCTCTGAGAATTGAGTCTACAGCCACTCCATCTAGGAGGACCAAGAGCACAAGTGCTCCACACAAAAAAACCTAACCCTAATCCAGGAAGAACGCCCTACCTACCACTGGGTTTTCTCACGCACGCTTCTCAAAGTAGTTACATCCATCAACCTGTTAGTAAACTTCACACTTTCAGCGCATACAAGATTTAACCACTTAGGCCAACACCACGGTTTCACACACCACCTCCTTTTCCGGTATTGGGCAATTTACCAAAATACCCCTCTACCGCCTTCTTTGAAGCTTCCCGCTTCCTTGTTGTCCCAATTTGCAACCACCTTGTAAGCCTCAATCATCCTCGGCGTCTCCCTGACCGTTCTGGACCTCGACACCTCGTTGTGTTTAGTCCCGGTTCTTCCACGCCTCACCATGACCTAGCTCCAAAGTCATGCAACCAACACCAACAAACAAAACATCACACGGTTCCGCACAATACATAAGAATCATCAATTTGCATAAATAGAATGTATCCCAGTGAATAATCTCAGCAAATCAACTAGTCTAATATGACTTACGACTACTCTGATGCACAAGGCATGAGATACTCGTAACCTATGAGGTCCTACCAGCAGTCTACGACCACTCAGCAAATTGTTATGACCACCACATAGGTCGCTACGACCATATAGCAGTCGCTACGATTATGGAGAACACAAGTTACGACTACCGCATAGAACGCTACAACTATCGCTCACAGCGGCTACAACTTTACCAAACATGATCACTACGACTTACGACTATCGATCACAACCAAACAGAGCTACAATTATCGATCACGACCAGCAGAAGCTACAACCATCAAGTCGTAAGAGCACCTGCCAACCACAAAGTCATAGAAACTTCTGCCGACCACCAAGTCGTAAGAACAGAAGTCATAGAGCCTAAAGTCGTAGAAAGCAAACTTCTACAGAAATCTCAAAAACCAAACTTAACATCTACACAAACTCTAATCCAAAGGTCAATTACTCATCACAATCATAGGATGACCTCCACATAGTCTCACAATAATTATATTATTATTTTAAATCGCCAAACCGTTAAGCGACTTGGACTAGTCGCTCATCCAGGTCGGCCGACTAGGGTTTTATCGCCCAACCGTTAGGCGACAGGTGGCCAAATCAGCTAACCGTGGAGCGACATATAGTCAAAACTATAAAAAAAAATTAAAAATGGTATAATTCTGTAATTCGAAATTAAAAATTAATTTTTTTAAAAAAAATCCAATCACTCCAACACCGTTGCTACCGTTAACGCTCGCTGAAGCGCAACACTGCAACTTACAACTTGAGATTCCAAGATACGAGTCGATCTTCTGTATAGTTCATTCCGAATCTCCAGTTGGTTGCAAGAATTACTTTGATCGTTTGACCCAAACGTATCACAAAGTGGAGTAACAAAAATAACCACGCCGCCGAGGTAAAAACTTTGCATGAAATCTCGCGCTAGCACAGCGCCGAGCCAAGCCGATAGGGGGATGGGGGCGAGGCGCCATTGTTCCTCTTTCCTCCGGCAGGAGTACAGTTACTGGCAGTAACTAAAGAGGTGGTTACTGTTACTGTTATCTGAGCCACGCTGCCGACGACGTCGGCGACGACGACTAGCTAGCAGCAGCAACATGCAAGCACGACGACGCATGCACGCACCCCTCACGTGCGCCTCCGTATTTCCCAAGGTTTTTACCGTACGGCTACGCCCCAATGTTTATGCCCTTCCGGACGGGCCAGTTTGAGCTTTACTTGATCACCGACAGCAGCCTGGTCCAAGCGGCACCCAAACTCTCCGGGTTCGGATCTTCCAATTGGATGGTAAATATTTCCTTTCCTTTTCTTTTTCTCTTGAGTGTGTTTCAAGGCTCTCCAATGCTGAGCAAACGCTGGCTATGCGTACAGAGAAATACGCATAACTCTCTAGAGGGCTAGCATAAATTTGTGAGATGCTTAAATAGGTGTTTACAAGGAAGAAAGTGTCCAGCATCATTAAGCACTTGCTCAAGAACTTAACCCTCAAATGCAAACATATTCTCGCACAAACTCGCAAGCACACATTATGCATCACTGTTTAACTAATCATAGTTGCTTAGGTTTTGAAACATTCTCCATTCGACGTGGCGGGAAAACTACCTCTAAGCACATGCCAAGTTGGGGGATTGGCGATGCCTCACAAATTGCTGCACTAGTGTTGACGGCTTATCGTGGAAACCGGTTCACATTTGGTTAGTGTAGTAGGGGTGGCCTACATCTGAGCCTATCTAATCTGTTAGAGAATTGTAAGATCCAATACGATATAAGTAATGACATGCATACCCTTGTGGAAGACACCTGTAAGGGTAAGATTGTAATTATGCTTTATGAAAATATATATACATACCCTTAATCTGGAGAAGGGGCAAACGTTGTTCATACATCCACTACTACAGAAAAGGTCATCACAGACGGTTCGAAAACGTCATCACAGACGGTTTTGTGAACCGTCTGTATTTATGGGTCAGTGATAATCGAAGGTCATCACAGACGGTTTTCGGACCGTCTGTGATTATCAGCTATCACAGACGATTTTCGAGTAAAACCCGTCTGTGATAGATGATAATCACAGACGGTTTTAAGTTAAAAACCGTCTGTGATACTTATTATCACGAGCGGTTTTACTCAAAACTGCTCGTGATATTCCCTTCAACCCCTAAATATATTTACGCTTATTGGCTAGCCTCGGAAATGCTAGCCATACCCTCTCAAACAAGCAGATAATCACAGACATAAAACATATACAATTCACACATCTCATTTCATTTTAGATACATTTCACATCTCAATTCATTTCACAGACATAAAACATCCAATTGACAACGCACTTCATTTCACAAACATAAAGCATCCATTTCGCAAATCAATTTATTGAATTGAAATAAAATATCCATTAACAAATACACAATTGTAAAAGATCTACACTGCATCTGCACTTAGAATTACAATAAAAAATCATTCTGGGTTGTGGAACTCTCCATCTGATCTTACGACTTTACTCCACAAAAACTAAATGAACTCTCCTCGAATTTTTGCAAAATCCGGCTGTTTTAATGCAGATGTAGAGATGGGCGCAGCCTGTCGATAGGAATATCAACGCGCGCACATATAAAACTTGACATGTATGAAATAAATATGGAAAGATTGACAAACCTTAAGAGTGGAGATCTTGCTGGAATCGAGGAGTAGTCTCATATGGTGGCACACGTAGTATCCACACGTGTTGCTCGGCTGCTGCTGGTGGCACTGCAAAAAATAGAATGTGTTAAATCAAGTGGCATTACTACTAAGTGTTGTATATGATTAATTAATGTGTAGCTAGCCAATACCCGAAAATTGCGATCATGTTTCAAGGGCTTGGCAGCTGTCGTCGAGCCACTTGTTTGTTGAACGTATGTGACGAACGACCTTCGTTATTCGAAAAAGTTAATTAGTCATTCGGAAGGAAAGAAAGAGTATAATGTACAATGTACTTACCTATCGAGTATTTCGGCGATAGCTGTGTACTTGGATTTGTTCTTACTTAGAGAATCAAGGTATATAGCCTTGTTCCATTTTGGTATAATTGCAATTAAAATCCAATGGAAGTTCTCATTGTATGGCATAAGAACAAATTCCTTATCGCGGTGAGCCAGCAGTGCTTTTGTAATATAGTCCTCGACGAAGGATGCATTCTCGTTGATGGTATCAATGGCGACCAAGCGTGGGTCAAGGAAACCAATTGGTGATTTTGATGATCTAGCTTCGGTCAGCATGAATCTATATATATACACAGAAAAACAACAAATTGTGACATATATCGGTATTACGTGAGCGAGACGTGATTGTATGCACTTACAGCGTCCAAAGATCGAACGAGTGAGGCATCGAGAGTGTTGAGCGTGAAAACAGCAAATATATCGTCAAAGGTAACCGGGAAGACACATTCCTGAACTTCGTGCAAGAAATATTTCGGCTTGAATTTGACCATGATACCTGAGCGCCGTTCTGCCTCTGGTCTATTGGACTGTTTCATATACCAAGTGTGGAATCTTTGGCAACCAAGTCCTAACTTTGTGAGGTGCTCTTGCGGGAATATCATCGGCTCGCCTAGCACGAATTTGCGGGTCAATGGCAGGTACGAGATATCGTCATCATTCTTCGTCTTTGATTTGCCATGGCCACTGCCTCGACTACAGGTCGACTTCATGGTAGTCGACTGTAATGGTACAGACGGTGCAAGTTGCTTTGGCGAGAATAGCAGCCGTGGAGATAGCACCGGTGCAGGTAGCTCTGCTTCGCATTGCCCGTGTGGAGATGGCACCAGTGCGTGTTGCTGTGGTTCGCACTGCACTTCTGGTCCTGCCACCGGTGAAGAAGCCTCCAGGGAGATGTCGCTTTTGGGCCACTGGATGAATGTTCCAATGGTCTGTCCTAGAGTCACGATCTCGTCGTTGGGGGCTTCGTAGCGTGACCACCTCAAAATTGACATACACACCATCCACATTAACTTTGCGGCTCGACGCTAAAGCTTGACCGTGCACCATGGCCCCGATACGCATTTAATATGCCCGCCCTGCAACAGACAAGGGAATGGAGCCATATCTCACTTGGAGCTCGCGCCGTAGGCTCCTACATAATGATACAATATTAGCTACTCAAATAGGCCTATCAATGGAGCAAGCATTCGAGATAATAATTATTACCGGATGTCGCCCACAGAAATTTGGCCTGGTTTGCGTCGGATTGGACGCGCAACTACTCGGATGCTTGTGCGGGCTAGCTAGCACAGAGCGATGATGAGCGGCTGCTAACTTTCTGCTCTGTTGCGCACCTCATGTCCGATTACATCAGCCATCCGAGCTAATAGCTCCTCTCTAAGAGATTTCTTGATCTCTTCTCGTAGCTGTGCATCACGCCGCTTTGTTTCTCTTCCTACGCCGATACATCCGGTCATCTTGGAAACCATGTTTCCAAGGAACGTAAAGCCCAAGGCCTCTCGTGCGACCAGTGCTCCTTGTTTCCCGGGGCCACGGAGAGCATATCATTCTCCCTTGTTCCTGGAATGATCCTGGGTAGATTCAAAACTCACTCTTCCCGCAAGAGCACAAAATGTCATTTCAATTAAACGGTTGTGGAGTAATTACAAGCTACGTAGTTCTATCGATATCTTACCGGTATTTGGGACACTTGGCTGGTCTCGCAGGATTTCGAAATGAGACGTCCCCGATGTCGTTGTAGATGACCTTGCTCTAATCCAATTTCAAGCGCGGTCATCCGGGATATTGAAAAAGCGGCGGGCGATGTCTGTGCAACCGCCGAGTCATCCTCCTTCCTCCATCATGGATTTTACCCGCATACCCAGCTGTGCCAAGTCTGTGGGAGTGTGTGTTTTTTGCCTGGAGGGTCTTGTGCGTCGTACTTGTACTTTTGAAATCTTCGGACGTCTTCATCGCCTTGAACTCTTCCCATTGTGGTTCCAGGAATGGGTATTTATGAAAAGGCGTTTCGTCCGTCTCCACGTATTTCCTGACAAGCGTTCTCTTGAAGTTCTTCCATGCTTTGCACGCCGCTAGGTAGGTTTGTCGTTGCACAGCATATATGTGTTCTTCTGGGAACTCGAACGATGCCAAAACTTTGGTCCACAGCTCACGTTTCTGAGTGTTAGGCACGTTCTTCCACGAATTGTATATGATCTCAATTCGTTCTCGTGCAACTATTCCGACCAGGTTTCGGAATGCGTTTACCGCTTTTTGAGGAAGGATAGGGGCCCCAGATGCGTTTACCGCTGTGATGGTCTGTCGGCCCTCATGCTTCTTCGATAGCCCTCTTCCTTGGCGTCTTGATGTTGGAGCGGACGCCTCCGGCGATGATGTTGAAGAATGCACGGGTGACATGTTGCTCATTTTGTGGGTCTATTAAGATAAGATGAGAAAGTGATCATATTGAATTGGAAGAGAGGAGAGGAGTAGAGGGGAGGGGGTGATATGGACATAGAGAGGGGGTGATGTGCCTATCTTAGCACCTACTTTAGTTGCTAATACTATAAACCAAATAGCAAAGTCCCTAAACTAGTGTATCCGGTTCATTGAACGGGAACACTAGAGTATGTCACTTGCTTCATTTGTTGTTTTTGGCTAGATACATGGAGCATTTGGGTGGAAAGATGAACTGTTTAAATCGAGCGCATGATCGCCAATTCAGTATAGCATAGCATCAGAGGCACATCAGAAGTGCTGCTGCTGTGTCTTGAGGAATGCCAAGAGCTGGTCTTGGATGTGGCATTCCTCAAGACACAAGCAGAGCAGCCTCTGATGTGCCTCTGATGCTATGCTCCATCTCAAGACCAGCTCTTGGCATTCCTCAAGACACAGCAGGACACTCGGATGTGCCTCGGATGCTATGCTATGCTTGAATTGGCGTCATGCGCTGACGAAACAATTCATCTTTCCACCCAAATGGTCCATGTATCTTTGCAACAATCGCAAGATTTCTTTATCCGGGAACCTCATCCACAACATTCTCCACTCGACAATCCTTCTTTTTCTGCAAAATTCAAGGCAATTTTATTACAAAAGTACAAAAAGATATTCCCAGTTATTGGTGAGCGCCGACATAGCCGACTTCTTCGATGAGCGACTATCCATCGCTTCTTCCACTTCTTTTCTTCATCTCGGTCTCGGATCAAGCACGCCAAGTGATGATTCGAATCATCACTCTCGCGTGCGTGATCCGCAGACCGAGATGAAGAAAAGAAGTGGAAGAAGCGATGGATAGTCGCCATCGAAGAAGTCGACTATGTCATTGCTCACGAAGAATCTGGGAATGTCTTTTTGCACTTTTGTAATAAAATTGCCTTGAATTTAAGAAGGTAAAAGAAGGATTGTGGAGTGAACATCACATCTCGGCGATGAGTCGGCATATACTAGTACTACAAGGTCTCTAAACAAAGTTCTATGAAGCAAATGACACAAACTAGTGTATCCAGTTCATTGAACGGAACACTGAGTGTGTCACTTACTTCATGCCCCTTAAAGGTCTATGTGGCATATACACTAGAGTGGTCCTTGATTGGTTAATTTGTGCTCTCAAATTGTAGGGTTGCACAAGATTAATCTTGGCCGTCCCGCTACTAAATGAGGAAGCAAGAAAAGTGAAACATGACACAAACTAGTGTATCCGGTTCATTGAACGGGAACACTCGAGTGTGTCACTTACTTCATGCCCCTTGAAGGTCTATGTGGCATATACACTAGAGTGGTCCTTGATTGGTTAATTTGTGCTCTCAAATTGTAGGGTTGCACAAGATTAATCTTGGCCGTCCCGCTACTAAATGAGGAAGCAAGAAAAGTGAAACATGATAAGATGAGGAAGCAAGAAAAGTGAAACATGATGCTCAATGTTAGGAAGAGAGGAGAGGAGTAGAGGAAGGGGAGAAGGGAGGGGTGATGTGGACAGAGAGAGGGGTTATGTGCCTATACTATATACTAACACAACAAGCAATGTAATATGTACCAATGTAAACTAAGCAACTGCAGTAAACAATGTACCAATGTAATATGTACCAAATAGCAAACTAATTAAGCTACTGCAGTAAACAATGTAGTATGTACCAAATAGCAAACTAATTAAGCTACTGCAGTAAACAATGTACCAAATAGCAAACTAATTAAGCTACTGCAGTAAACAATGTACCAATGTAATATGTACCAAATAGCAAACTAATTAAGCTACTGCAGTAAACAATGTATCAAATAGCAAACTAATTAAGCTACTGCAGTAAATAATGTACCAATGTAATATGTACCAAATAGCAAACTAATTAAGCTACTGCAGTAAACAATGCTCACAATGCTCAAAACCATAGTCCATCACGAAACTGCTCACAATACTCAAAACCCTAGTCCATCACGAAAGTGCTCACAATGCGACGGTAATCGAGGGGAGGCGGCGAGAGGCTCGACGAGGGGCTCGGGGAGGCGACCGCGGCGGGCTCGGGATTTAATTCGATCTAGATCGAATAATCTGCAGCACATGGGAAAACCCTAGCCGAGGCTATATATAGGAGGTTATCACGAGCGGTTCTAAACTTAGAACCGTCGTGATAAGCTTTGCGCATCGTAGTTATTAAGACAACACCAATAACCACAGTGCATTCATATCCACCACCAAACAAATGCATTCATATACAACACCAACCAGTGCATTCATATCAACCATCACATGTACATCACACATATACATCACATATACATAAATGCCAATACACATATACATTTTCACATATACATTTTGTCACACATTTTCACATATACATCTCAAAATTGACTACATCACACATTTTCACATATACATCTCAAAATTGTCACACATTTTCACATATATATCTCAAAATTGTCACACATTTTCACATATACATTCTTATTGTACTTGCTTATTTCCTTTAAAAATTAGCCCTTCATCATGATCAATGCGTACGTAACTAGTTTCGTCACGTTGTTCATCGTCGACCCTTATGCCATTTCCAAAAGGAGGTAACTCGTCAAATTGATTGTATTCCTCCTCGTCCACTATATTCTCCACTCCGACAATTCTCCTTTTTCCATGAAGAACTACATGGCATTTCTTATTTGCCGGGTCGGTTACATAGAAAACTTGAACAACTTGATTGGCGAGTACGAATGGTTTATCTTTGTACCCGACACGTTGGAGGTCCACGGTTGTGACACCGTACTTGTCAACCTTCACCTGTGGGAGATGCACCCAACGGCAGCGAAATAAGGGGATCTTGAAAACCACATAGTCGAGCTCCCAAATCTCTTCTATGAAGCCATAGTACGAGTTTCTCGACCCATCGGTCTTGAATGCATCTATGCGGACACCATGCTTACGTTAGTGCTCTTGACATCCCGAGATCACGTATAGAATGTGTACCCATTTATGTCATATCCTTGCCACGTCACAACTGTAAATGTCGGCCCTTTTGCCAACCATGTCAGCGTCTCACTCGGCGAGCTCCTAGCGATTTGCTCCTTCAACCATTGGTTGAACCAACGGTTGTGTTGTCTCATGATCCAAACATCCGGCCGCTTTGGATTCTGTTGCCGAAGCACATCCTTATGCTGGTCCACATAAGGCGCCACTTCAGTCATGTGTTGCAACACCGTGAAATGGGCTTGAGTATACGTGTCCATATCTGGAGTGATTGCTTTCCTTCCGATAGTTCCGAGACCCTTCAGTCTCCCCCCATGACGAGATTAAGGGACATCTATCGGTTGAATCTGAGCCATATAATCAACACAAAACTCAATGACCTCTTCGCTTGCATAACCTTCGACGATGCTGCCCTCCGGTCGAGAACGATTCCGTACGTAGGACTTGAGAATTCCCATGAACCTCTCAAATGGGTACATGCTACGTAGGAATACGGGCCCGCATATTTTTATCTCCCACACAACGTGAACAATGAGATGGATCATGATATCGAAAAATGAAGAAGGGAAATACATTTCAAGGTGACATAGAGTCATCACCACCTCGTCCTGCAGAGCATCTAGTCCTTCGGGATCGATGACCTTCTGAGCAATTGTGTTAAAGAAATAACATAGCCTCATGATTGTCTCTTGGACTTTGATCGGCAAAATATTTCTAATTGCAATAGGAAGCATCTGTGTCATCAGCACATGACAATCATGATACTTCATGCCATTTAACTTCAAATCTTGCATCGAAACAAGTTTCTTCACGTTGCCGAAGTGATGTGACGATGGCCCGATCTTCCGAGAGGTACTGATAAGTCGATTGTGGAGATCTCGACGTTGATGATCCAAAGGCTCCGACCAAAACAGATCGAACCCCTCGCAATCACTACACCACTGCTCCGTTGGTTATCAACCGTGCCGAACACGATTGACCTCGCCAAGAAGGCTATCTCCTGCAAGCGAATCGAGAACACAAGCAAGAGAGTAGAAGATGCAATCTGAAATTGCGAATAAATATTAAGTTCACAAGTTGGGGTCTCACAAACCGATGAACGGCGAAACTGTTCAAAGACAGTATTGATATAAGCAAAACCCAAGGAAAACTAAAGGGGTGCAGCCTCCTTAAATAGGGGAGGGGAAAGCCGCACTTATCTAACGACAAGGGATATGGTACTATTCACGGTTACTGTTCACGCACCCGTGCTACTGTTCATGTGAACAGTACCGACCCAAATAGCCCAAGTTACAAGGCCCTCGGCCCACTTTGACTCGGATTGGAAAAGTGACGTGACTTGTTTTGCAGTTTTTGATCTGCTCGGATGGAGTTTGGAGGTGGGACCAGATCCATCTGAAAGTAGACTCCAAGAGCTTTCCAACGAGTACTCACGGGTCCTGAGAAGCCTTCTGGATCAAAAGTTATGGCCGTTTGAAATTGGCCTGTCAGGCTGAATCCGAATTGATCTGGAGGCCGAATTGGATTCCAAAACCTGTCCAACTTGAACCCTTGCTTCAATTGGTTCCAAAGTGATGTGGTGCTACAAATATATATTTTTTCATCATTAGGTAGCATCATATTCTCATTTAAAATGTGTTGAAGTTGAAGAAACGAATTCACCTTTAGTTCATTCTTGATATTGGTCGCTATGGTCGTACGTGTTGGTGGCGTGGTCACATCATCCTCCCCTTCTTGATGGAAAACCGTCCTCGGTTTTAACATATGTGTAGTGTCACGTATTGCATGATCTTGATCATAAATCTTGGTGTGTGATAACAAACGTAACAAACTCTCATTATGTAATATCATAAGTTCTTTATCAAATAAAGTAAAATCTCTTTGAAACGAGCTCACCTCATAATTTAAGTGATGCATAGGAGCTCTTGTAATTGTAACAACAAGTAGAGCAAATATGGTTGTATCCATAGGGTTCATGTTCTTATCATCCTCCCCTTCTTGCAAACAAAGCCGTCCTCGGCTTTTGATAAGCTGAAAATATGGTAACAAAGAAGCCAAGGTGTATGCATGGTATATGTATATGTCATCCGTTTTAACAGTTCTTCGTTGTTGCACAATTAATGTTTTAAAACAGCAATGATCATAAAAGCTCATTGTATTATTAACCCAAGAGTAATCATATATGTTAATGAGCAATTCAAAATTTCTCTCACAGTAATTATTGCAATTTGTTTTGCAAATGTAAGTGAAGCATTTATGCAATTCAAATCTTTGATTTTGTAAACTTGTAGTGGTGGCATATATGGACAAAACTACAACCTTTGGAATCAAGCAAAGTTCATCCATATAATCGTATCTCAATCGAACAATAGTAAATTCATCTAGCCAGGGTGAAGAGATTTGTATGTTCTGCCATAATTCATCATCTTTATTCAGATTGTCCATACTAGATAGTGCAAAAAGAGATGAACACATAGGCATTGGATGAGTACTAAATTTTACTTCCCTCTCACATTGAACATGATTCAGCATACAAGAATTGTTGTTCCAAATAGCAAGTTTCAATTCATCCATGTGATCGCAAGTTATGCATATTCGATATACAAGAAATTGAGTTTCCGCATCATAATCTCCAATCAAATTAAACTTATATCCAGGGGTGTAAGCACTTAACAAGAATTTTGAACATGCAAGTTCAGAAACTTTCTCCATAGCATGTGACAATTTCATAGGAAGATCCAACATGATGTAATATAATGAATTAGCAGGAGAAATTCTAGTCAAAACTTCTTTATGTGTTATTAATTCGACATGTGCAAAATTATGAGAATTTAGATCAGCACATGGTTCATTTAAGTCAACACAAGGAACATCAAAAGATTGCACTACAGCAGGTATATACTCACAAGGTTGCTCTATGTCTTGTTGTAGCACCAAATCAATACCGTGAGCGATGATAGTATCATGTTCTTTACCTTTTTGGCTCTCCTGAAATGATGTAAGTGCATCCATCGTCTTATCTTCATTCTCAACCAATGGGGTCAGTGATTCAATCAGCTCATGCTCTTCTTTGGCATGGTTCTCAACTACCTGCAAGTTGTTAGTCACAGAAAATGGCACAAACACAGGTTTGTTCTCATGTTCATCACCATTACCTGCAAGGTTAGCTGCAAGAGCATATTCATCCTCAACATCACTAGCACTTACATAACCACCATCTTACATGCAATGTACGCCCGCGACTTGTGCAATCTCTCATGACGTGGCCCATCCCTTTACAACGGTGGCACACAATGCCCGTCGTACGGCCCGTGGAAGCAACCAATGAAGAGCTCTGTGCTAATGTTTGCACACTAGTAGATTTGCTCGTCTCGGGTGCGCGTGATGGTGGCGACGGTGCTGCTGAATGCGCCCTACTCACAGAGGGGGCAGCAGCTCGACAAATAGGAGGTGGGGCTATCTTGGCTTGCCCAGTCGTTGATCTCGATGTAGACGTACCTCCAAAGTTGTTCCTCGTCCTTTGTTGCCTACCCGCAATTCGTTTTCGCCAAACAAGCAAGCTGGAACAACTGGTTGTGATAGTAAAATCTTTATAATAAACAATGTCCTGAATTTCACGCGTAACCCCCATAAAACGACAAATCTTATCCTCCTCATCTTCTACAACATTACAACGCAACATGCCTACTTGTAGTTCTTGATAATATTCCTCGACGATTTATTACCTTGGTCTAAGCACTGCAATTTCTTATGCATTTCATGTTTAAAAGCAGGAGGAACAAATCTAGCACGCATAGCTTCTTTTAACTGCTCCCATGTATCGGGTTGTAGCGCATGGTACCCATATCATTCCACCGATAATAGCAAAGTCCTTAAACTCACTAGTAGCTTGTCTAACTCTATGTTGCTCAGGAACCAAGTGAGAATTAAACTTCTGCTCTACCGTCATCTCCCAATCAAGATATATTTTAGCATCATAAAGACCAAAAAAAGATGGAATGGTAAACTTGACTTTAGCAAATGGGTCATGATTAGAACGATCATTATGGTGCTGAAAATTATTACCTCCCATACCGTGACGGTTTTGATGTAGGCGGTGTCGTGGGCGTGCATCTTGGGCAGCAAATGAAGCACTGGTGTCGCGATTTTGTCTCTCATTATCATCTCCCTCCTCACGATCGTGGTCCGCATCGTGATCATACTCGTGTCCAATGTTTGGTGGCCGATTCAGCATTCTTTCAAGGCGTACAATACTTTCATTGATGGCGCGCTGCAATGTATCTGTCGTAGCTTGAAACTTCCTGTTGAAGTCCTCAATAATGGTAGTGCGTTGTTCATCGAAGGGCGTCATGAGCTCACCCTTTAAAACACACTCTTGATTTTCAGACGACTCACCTATCATGGTTAGTAGAAAACAAAGACAACACAAAGATATTATCCCTATCAACTACTAGGTGGTGGAAGGTGGAATCACACATTCTCAAGCGTCTTACCACACTCTTACAAGTGTTCTTACCAATGCAGCAGGTGGTACAACCGGTGGCTGGTTCGTGACACCGTGTCGATCGTGGGTACGATTGCAAGAGGGAACCTGTTCTGATCAAGAGTAGGTGTAGCTTGGAAGGCACAATACGGTAGCAATGGAGAACAATCAGTTAATTTCAGAATTGCATAGAATTGAATTATAGTTCGTATCTAGCACTTAGCCTATGTTGCTGATCAACCAAGGATGGAACAAGGCTAAAAACAAGTGTATGGCAATGTGTAGGAGTGGTAAATAGAAGATAATTCAATCCAATGCAATCTGGAATTGAAGAACACAAGGATTAACCCAAAACTGAAAACTGAAGATTTCTGTCCACTAGACAGAACATCAGTATTTTGGCCGTAACTTTTTGTCAGTTGCCTTTTTTTCAATGATTCTTTTTTTCTCCGTTTCCTGACGGCTTTTTCTACAACTTTTGTTTTGGGGTCAAGTTCTGGAAACCTACCGAAAAAGTCGCACAAAATTCACAAGTGCCGACTGTTGCAGATTCAATCTGGAATTTTAGGTCAACTTCCACCGCAGATATCTCTTAACTGCCTTGCTGTAATGACGTGAAATTTTACAGATAGATGGATAAGGGATTTTTGGATCTAATGGCGGTGGTCCCACTCAAAAATAATCTCGGAATCAAAAGTTATGACGTTTTTGGTGGCGGCTGCAGAGCAAGGAAAAATCAGCCGAAATTGGAAATTAGGGTTTGGGGTGGGGAATTTTTCTTTTGTTTGGATTTTTAATGGAACAAAGATATGACCAGCAACTAGACAATGCTATGACGGACACAAATTCAATTTAGCAAACCAAAACTAACAGATCGAAAGGCACAACGGAGTTTGGACAGCGGAATAAACTCTTTTTGTGGGGCAATTTTTTTCTGGGCTATAGGAAATAAAAACCAATCTACTAACTAGGGATACAAGAATTACCTCACGGGCAACCGTTGCTCTGATACCAACTGATGGGAACGGGGTCCCGATCTTCCAACAGGTTCTGGATATGTTCGATTTGGTGGAGGCGCGACACAAATCGATCCGGCTTCCGAACGACACGTTCCGAACCCCGCAATCGCAGCACCACGTCTCCTCAGGTTATCAACCGTGCCGAACACGATTGACCTCGCCAAGAAGGCTATCTCCTGCAAGCGAATCGAGAACACAAGCAAGAGAGTAGAAGATGCAATCTGAAATTGCGAATAAATATTAAGTTCACAAGTTGGGGTCTCACAAACCGATGAACGGCGAAACTGTTCAAAGACAGAATTGATCTAAGCAAAACCCAAGGAAAACTAAAGGGGTGCAGCCTCCTTAAATAGGGGAGGGGAAAGCCGCACTTATCTAACGATAAGGGATATGGTACTATTCACGGTTACTGTTCACGCACCCGTGCTACTGTTCACGTGAACAGTACCAGCCCAAATAGCCCAAGTTACAAGGCCCTCGGCCCACTTTGACTCGGATTGGAAAAGTGACGTGACTTGTTTTGCAGTTTCTGATCTTCTCGGATGGAGTTTGGAGGTGGGACCTGATCCATCTGAAAGTAGACTCCAAGAGCTTTCCAACGAGTACTCACGGGTCCTGAGAAGCCTTCTGGATCAAAAGTTATGGCCGTTTGAAATTGGCCTGTCAGGCTGAATCCGAATTGATCTGGAGGCCGAATTGGATTCCAAAACCTGTCCAACTTGAACCCTTGCTTCAATTGGTTCCAAAGTGATGTGGTGCTACAAATATATATATTTTCATCATTAGGTAGCATCATATTCTCATTTAAAATGTGTTGAAGTTGAAGAAACGAATTCACCTTTAGTTCATTCTTGATATTGGCCGCTATGGTCGTACGTGTTGGTGGCGTGGTCACATCACGAAGTAACCAGACGGAACTTTGACACCATGCAAGCACTGTCACAGTTCTGTTTTCTCAGCCTTGGACAGAGTGTAACACGCAAGGGGAAGGTACGTTCGTCCATTATCAGTGCTTGTCGGTGCTAACTCAGGCCTGATGTCCATGTCAGCCAAGTCAAGCCGTGCGTTGACACCGTCCTTTGTTTTATCACGGATGTTCAGTAAGAGACCAATCAAACTGTCGCACATATTCTTTTCTACGTGCATGACGTCGATGCAGTGCCGAACATCTAGGTACTCCCAATAAGGTAAGTCCCAAAATATTGATCTCTTCTTCCAGGTGTTCTTCTCATGAGCCCTCAATTTACGTCCCTTTCCGAGGACAACATCTAAATCCTTAACCATATCATAAACCTCGTGTCCCCTTAAATGCCTTGGAGCTGAACCGTCTTCCTTCTCTCCGTCAAATTGTTTCTTCATCTTGCGGTATGGGTGAGCCCTCCAAGGAACCGGCGGTGACGCATGTAGACGGTTTTGCGTGAGTGTCTCACCACACACTCTCGGTACCATCTAAACAGTGAGTACAAGCTTTGGCACCTTTTGTACTATGGCCCGATAGGTTACCAAGGGCGGGATAATCATTTATGGTGCGAGAACAATAAGGAGCGCAGAGTGAAGTTCTCTCGTTTGTATGCATCCTATACCTGCACCCCTTCGCTCCACAAGACTTTTAGATCTTCCACCAACGGTGCTAGGAACACATTGATATCATTCCCGTGTTGTTTTAGCCCTTGGATAAGTATCGACACAAAATGTACTTTCGCTTCATACACAACCAAGGAGGAAGGTTATAGATGTAGAGAGTCACGGCCATGTGCTATGTCATTGCTCATTCTCGAAAGGATTCATTCCATCGTACTCGGTCCAAACCTTATATTCCTTGGTTCTGCACCGAACTCGCAAAACTCCTATCGATGTTTCTCCACTGCGCGGAATCGGCAAGGTGTCTTAGCATTCCATCCTTCTTGCACTCCTCCGAGTGCCAACGCAGCAGATTTGCCTCCTTTGGATTTGCATAAAACCTTTTCAAGCGGGAATTATAGGAAAATACCATGCCACCTTAGCGGAGGTCCTTTCTTCGCCTCTGTTCCTCGCCATCATCGATTGATTGTTACGTTTGTATCGGGATGCGTTGCACACGGACATACATGCATGTTTGCATACTCTTTACGGTAGAGGATCTGATCGTTCGGGCATGCATGTATTCTTTCTACTTCCATTCCCAACGGACAAAGAACCTTCTTGGCTTTATACGTGGTATTAGGCAACTCATTTCCCTCTGGAAGCATATCCGCTAAAAGACCTAGCAGTAGTGAAACTCTTGTCGGACCAACTGTTGCTTGCCTTCAATTTCAACGCAGTTCAAGCACGCCAACAACCTCGTGTACTTACGGCCCGTGTACAAAGGTTTCTCTCGAGTCCTCCATCAAGCCACGGAATTTAACATACTCTCTCTCATCATAGTTCTCTTCTACATCGCGAAGCATCCGATCCAGTTATCATCGTGCAACCTATCCGAATCCGAGCCACAATCGACATCACCGCGGCATGTCATTCACTTCACCGGCGATGTTATCCGGGGGCATATCATTCACTTCACCGGCGATGTCATCCGGCGGCATATGATCATTCACTTCGTCATGACTGGTCCAACACGTATAATCCTTTTTGAAATCCCTCCGAATCAAGTGCGCTTCAATTTGCCCTCGGTTCTTAAACATCTTCAAATTCTCGCAGTCAGTGCATGGACAGCACATATATTCCACCCCCTTATTCAACATATCCTCCTCGTAGGGGTGAAAATGGGTCGGGTTTTTCCCGACCGATCCGGTACCGAATCCGGCTGGTAGCAAATTTGGTAAACTGGTTTGGTATCCGGTTGGATTCGGTTTCGGATACGGATATGTGTGGTCGGATTCGGTAGCGGATTCGGTATAGCTGATATCCGACCGAATAGGTTCGGTATTCGGATTCTCGGATAGTATCCGGATAAGAACCGAATACATATCCGACACTCGCGCTCGGCCCATCGCCAGATTCAGCACTTCTCGGTCCCTCGCCTCGCCGGCGTCGTCGCCTCTCCTCGCGCGCTCCGCGCGCGCGCCCATCGCCCCTCGCGCGCGCCTCGGAGCCTCGGCGGCCACGGCCGATGGCCCCTCCGCTCGCCTCCTCCTCGCGCTCTCTCTCGAGGTCGGCGCGCCGCCGAGTACGAGATGCCGTCGGTGGCGTGGGCGTGATCGAGCGCGAGGAGCGCCGTATCCAGCGTCTTTGGCGCTTGACTTCCTCGCTCGCGGCGTTTCCGACCGGCGGGCGAGCTCGAGCCGTCGAGCTCCCATCCTCCTCGGCGTGCTCCGGGCGCCTCGACTTCCTCCTCCGCCTCGGCCTGTCCACCGCGACCTCTCCGCGTACCTCCTCCTCCTCGCTGCTCCCTTTGCAAGAACGTCATCCTGTCCTCCCTACCTCGAAGCTCGGGGTCACGCGCCCCGCCTCGCCACCTTCGTCCACGCCTACCCGCATGCCTCCACGCCTCGTCGCCGTCGACTTCACCCCATCGTCAAGTCCTCCGCGGCCTTCGGAAGGAGGCGCCATCGTGATCGCACAATACCCACCTATTCTTGGGTTGCCTCGAAAGCGAAGTTAGCGGCACAGCGATACTTCTTCAACTTGAAGCTCAAAATCGATCGATGGATTTCCACGGCTTGTGAGCTTGCATCGAATGTGATCTGAAGCCCGTGGAGTTCCTCCGTGGACGGGGATTACCGATGAGGATGTTGCGCGGATGGTGGTCGGTGCCGCAGATTCTTTTCTTTGCGGAATGAGCGTATGAAGAACAGTTTTACTTCTTCAAGAGCGAGATGAAGTGGCCAATAGGTGAATTGCTGGAGTACCAGTATTTTACATACAGCTTGGAGTCAAGGATCAAACCTAGGTACATGAGAGTTGCAAGTAAGGGGATTAGATGTACCTTGGATTGGTTTCGAACCTGTAGTGATCGAGGTTTGAGGAAAGGATGAGAGGATTTTATTGAAGGATGCACGGGACCTTCATTTACAATGGGTGGGAAGCTTGGATGCACGACAACCGATTAGTGTCGGATGATGATAATGAGGATAGCGGCGATGAGGTCTTTGTATAGGCGGACAGTGATGCTCTAGTGAGTGTAATTTCTTCTTGTTGCTTTCCTTGAATAAAGATGTAGCACTCTAGCGGTTTGTGAATATTGATGAATTACAAAATTGGCCATTTTGTTTCAGATTTAGTAGAGGATAATCCCAATGATCTTTCATTACGTGTTTCCGGCAGCATCATACAAGCAAGTGAGTTCTAATTTGCTAGTTTTTACCTGCCATAGAGTATCTATTCTAGCCCTGATAATTTAAAAAGGAGCGAAAAAGATATATTTATTGATAACTGATACCATCCATGTTCATCCGTATTATCCGCCTATATTATCCGTTTCCGAGCCGAATCCGTTACATATCCGTCCCGACGGTACCGTATTCGAAACTCCGAATATTCCGAATTCGTATTCGTATCCGGTCTTACCGTATTCGACTCCGAATCCGGAGAAAAAATATGGGTTAGGATACGGTTTAAGCAATATCCGTCCGAATCCGATCCGTTTTCACCCCTACCTCCTCGGCGGCTCTTATAAAAGCAGAAACGTCATTAATGTACTCTTCACTTACACGGCTCGCGGCATACATCCAGCTTCGGTCCTACGTTACGTACATATATAACAACTTAGTATTAAAATCTAGATTAACTAATTATAACTACATATATACCGGCCACATTTATTATATTGAGACTTAATTTGCTAGCTCAATTCATATTACAAACACAACAGCTATTATATAACCAATAATTTTGCAAATTAACCATCTTCAATAACCACTCATGGATTATTTAGACCTAAATTGTAATGCAATTAAAGAAAAATAAATTTCATTACTAACCATATCTCTGATAACAGGAAAGTCGAATCTTAATTCAAAGCTCAATCTCACCTCTTCCCACCAAAGTAATCGGCACGAAATCGCCTAGCTTCCTCCCGAGTGAAAAAGTGCGCGCAGTGGCTAGATCTGGATCGAAATGAAGACAGATGCGGTCTGAGCAGTGCAATAAATGCCTTAGTCATTATCACAGACGGTTTTAACTAAAAATCGTTTGCGAATTATCACAGACGGTTTTTAATTAAAACCGTGCAGGATAATTCACTTATCACAAGCGGTTTTTATTAAAACCGTCTGTGATAAATATTATCACGACGGTTTTTATAAAAAAACCGTCATCTAAGCTTCATGCGAGCGCAGCGCGTGTTTCCATTGCCAGAACGCTGCGTGTTTCGATTGCCAGAACGCTTCATGTTTCGATCGTCTAATTAACGTCTCTCAATCGTTATACGAAGCATCTATATCATTAATGTTTGGGTATACGAACCGTCTGTGCTAAAAGTTAAATATGCGCGCCTAATCCAGGTATCTTCTACGTACGTACAATATGGCTTCTACGACTATTCTTGTGATCATCTCCTTCCTCTCATCTGTTCATCAAGAATTGTTCGGCCGAAACCTTACACAGGTGGGCAGCAATTTGCATCTGGAGCAGCTTCTCCGCACACGCCTTGCTCTCCTTCCTCGACTTTCTTGCATCTGTCAGCTCGACCTGATCATCCGCCGTCGACGGAGGCGTCTCGCTGCCGCTCAAGAAAGGGAAACAGCTCTTACCCTAGTTCTTCTCCACAATGTGCGCAAAGCGGAAGAAGCTCTACACACATTGGAGAGACTGATGGATAGTCTTGCCGATCAAGCAGAAACAGCAGATTCTGAATCTGCCCATGCATTCCTCTACGACATTATGGGCTATGCTGCTGATCATTTACCCAAGCTGGAGGAGGAAATGCTGAGGACAAGGGCAATCTTAACGGCGTTCGAGAATTCAGCCGCTGATCCTCCAAGTCCCAAAGTCGAAGAAGAAGCGTACGAATCCCAAAAGATTACAATTTGGGAAACTCTTTACCTATGTGACTTTTGTAGTAAATTTGCCTCTAATTGAAACTAATAAATTTGCCTTTAATTTGTGATCTCTTGTCTCAGTAGTTCTGTAATTAAGTTATTAGAAGCAATGTGTACTTATATATTAACCTCTGATCATGAACAGAATATGACAGACAAAGGGACATCACAGACATTTTTTTTGTTAAAAACCGTTTGTGAACAGTAATAGACGGTTCTTAACAACAACCGTCTGTGATACTCTACACAATCTGAGACGGTTTTTATTAAAAACCGTGCAGCGATAATCAGATTATCACGAGCGGTTTTAATAAAACCGTCGTGATAATCGATTATCACGAGCGGTTTTAATAAAACCGCTCTGTGATACTCGTTTTATCAACACCACTAACACGAGGCGGTGTCCAAATTAAAACCGTGCGTGTTAGTGTCAATCCTGACGGTTTGACAAAGCATGCGTGATTGACCGTCTAGTATTAGGCTTTCTGTAGTAGTGATCATAACCAATCTATTACTTTTCTATTTTACTATTTAATCAGTAGCCATAACAGTTTTTGTAATAGCACACCATTGTCACGACAACGATGCCAACATGGAGGGTAGAAGCAAATCTTTTAACGGAATGGAGGCAAAAGCAGTGGTAAACGAAAATAGCAGCTGGAACACAAGGTAAGATTAATGCAAGTAGATTATACGCTGGCTTATATGATTTCGACAATAACAGACTATTTGGCACGTTCAGTTTTCACATAATTTCACAACAACTTCGCAAAAGATGGAATCATTTCTTTGTTGATCCTCCGTTTCCAAATGGGGACTAATTTTGGAGGAGGCATGATCTGAATAAGAAATGTTTGCTTCGGGTCTATTTGGCGAACGTTGGCACTGGACCCGATAGCTCTAGGCGGGTCGGATGTTGTAGCGCTAATATGCAGCAGCGATCAGACCCGATAATCGGACGGCCCAGGATTGATACCGTGCCCCGAGATGCTGTCTCGTGCGGGTGCAGTCAAAAAAGGATAAAAACAACCTTAAAAAAGTCATTTCAAACTAAAATATTTCCCTCGGATGCCAGACACACCGGTTTTTCATCGTCCATCCGGTCAGTATTTTCTTCGCCGTGCTCTTTTCAGGTAGCACATGTCCTCCAGCTTAAGCACATTATTATGTTTGTTGAAACATAATTATACTGGGACTAGTAGTAATCGTACGTTATTCCCTCAATACATAACATTTGAAGTATAATTTTCACAGCCATCTTTTCGTTTGGCCACTGATTTCTCAGCCATTGGGATGATATTTCAACACCTACACTGGCCACTTGGTCAATTTTAAACTTGCGATTAAGTATTGTACAGATCAAGTTTTCTCCAGTAATTATGACCTGTTTCAAACAAACCCGAGGCATTTCAACACCGAGCAGCAACATGCAAGTACAAATTGATGCATTTTACCTTTCCTTAACCCAATCCCCCAAAGCCACCGACCTCCACCCCCTTGGAAAGCCCACCAAGTGACCAGCATCACAGTTTTTAACCCCCCATAGTCTCCTGTGCCCAATTATAACGGCCTGTTTTTCTTAATGATTTTTTTGTTTCGATTTTCTAGAAAATCGAAATAAAAAATCAGCTTGATAAGCCCTTCAAACAACTTCTCAAACCTAAAATTATGTGTATCATCTATTGTCGCTTTTAAAAACACAGATAAAATCTATTGGTTACAACAAAAAATCATCAAATACAGCCTTAAAAAAAACCAGAGCCACCCCTAGCCTCTTTCCACCCTCCTTAGTCCTTAGTCACACCATGGTAAAAAAATGCAAGAAAAGCACAGAGCGAGATTAAAAAAAGAAAGACACAGTAAAATAAAAACAAAGGCATCCTCCACACCACCATGCCTAATGTGACACTTTAGACCAAACCAATGGGGTCACGACTCATGAGAGAGAGAGCAGGATAGAGGGGTTAAAATTTTAAGAACCGTTTAAGAATCCCAAAACTTAGAAATGGGCGCTTGCCTCCTTTCTCTCCCTCTCTCGTTAAGCCCTTTTACTTTAAACACACTCCCCCATGAGATGAGCACCCTGCTTGCTTGCCTAGCTCCCAGTATCATCAAATTTTTTGTGCCCTTCCCAAGGAATCCGACCCAAGGCGGTGTGAATTGGCGATAATGTCCCTGGGGTTTTGGAGGTTTTGGTGACCGTGGCCTAGGGTTTGGAGGGTAGATGTGGGTGTTAGGGGAGTATGTTTAGGGATTTTGCACGGTTGGGATTAGCAATGGGATAAGCGGCTAGGTTATTGGGTGGAGGGTATGGGCTGGGTGTTGCCAATCCCAATGGGTGCTGATGGGCTTTTGATTAGTTATAGGCCCATAGACATGCAGGCCCAACGGGCCCAGTATTTGTTTTGGAAATTTTCAAGACAAAATGTGAAGGGGGAAAATCGAAAATCTTAATTTTATGTTGTACTACTATCATGTGTGTTGAATGAGGATTGTTTTCTCGCCGTTCAATGCTGCCTTTTAGATTGGTCTTGACACCGAAAATATTTAAGAACTCGAACATCAAAGTCCTTTGGTCAGCATTCTACTCATCTTTTTTCCTTTTAGAATCAATGCTTCTTGTACCACAATTGTACAGGCAAGCATCAAATATTTTCTGAATGCTGCTTGATAGATAGATACGACCCCTATATTCCGGCGTTCCCCTTGTACTACAACGTTGCTGAAAAAGAGAGAAAATTCCACAGATACTACTCCACTACTACTCTAACAAAAGGAGTACTATAAGGAGGCCATGTTTTGTGTGATCTAACGATGACCAATAATAACTCGTGACAATCAAGCAACGCATTTTTGACCTGTGCTAGTGATTCGCCGCGATGGAAAGGGCGTTTGGTCATGACTACCCAGAAAAACTTCTATTATTCCGCCCTAAAAAAAAGCAGGAAAGCCATTCTTTGAGAGAGCAAGAGAGGGAGAGGACAACTAACGGGTGGATCCTATCGTCGGATTGGAGAAGGAACCGGGTGGATCTAGGTAGAGCTGGGAGTTGGGCTGTGGCGTGCCGGCACGGCCTAGGCTCATCGTGCTTCGTGCCCAGCCGCCCGATCCCTTGCATCAAATCCCCGCGGGCTGTGGCCCCGCCCCGACTCCCAAGCGCTCTCCTCTCCCTCGATTCCTCCTCCCACGCGGGATGCGGCCTCGCCCTGAGCGCTCCCCTCTCCCCCTCCCACGCCCGCCGCCGCCTCCTCCTCCCCCCTCCCATGCCCGCCGCCGCCGCCTCCCCTGCCTCCGCCTCCGCCTCTGCCTCCTCTCCTGTCGCCGCCGTATCCTCCCCCACCTCCCGGGCCCCTCCCTCCTTCCCCCACCTCCCCCGCCGCCGTCGCCTCCCCCGACATACCCCGGTCGCCTCCTCCTCCCCCGGCGCCCCCTCCTTCCCCGACCTCCCCCGGCCTCCTCCCTCCTCCCCCGGCCGCCTACCTCCTCCCCCAAGCGACGGCGATGGCGACCTCGACTACTCCGAGAGTGAGCCACCAGTGGCGGATGGCCGGGCGGCGACTGGGGCGCCAACGATGGCTCGCTCTTTGAGCCGTTGTCGCCAATTCTTCCCCTCAACTCCCTCTGTCCGGTCTCTGCTCTGTGATGTAATGATGTTGATGGGTTGTGGTTGTGGCCTTGTGGAGAATCTGGGGATGGTTGTCGACGGGAGGGGGGACTGGGGGAGCCGGGAGGCAAGGTAGAGGCCGAGGCGGCCTGGCCGTTGGCGCCAACGTGCCACCTGTGCCCACCATGCCGTCCATGCTCCCCGTGCTGTGCCGGCCTGAGCACGGCACGATTCGCCGTGCCGTGCCACCCAATGGGCCAGTTTTCCAGGCCCGACCCGACCCACTGTTCGTGCTGTGCCCGGCACGGCCCGCCACGTGTCGGGCCAGGTCGTGCTTGAGGCGTGCCGAGCCCGCCATGCTTCGAGCTGGCCCAAAAAAGCACGGCCCAACTCCCACCTCTAGGTCTAGGTATGCATGTAGCCATTTTTCTTGTCTTTTTTACTCTTTAAATTGCCTTTTGGACTTAAAATCGTATATATCATCTATATGTATTTATGTCATCATCATCTGTCACTATCTCGAAAAACAAATATAAATACTATCCATCTATCACAAGCTAAAAAAAGGCCTAAGATTTTATGCCGACACAATCCCACAAGGATTTGTCACTAGCGCGGTTCTCACGTGTTTGTCCCGACAATCTCTCTCTCCCGTACAATGGTTAACGAAGAAGTTACTCACATTTAACACTTATGCTCCTTTTTTTTCCTCTTTTTTTTTTTTGATACAGATGCTTTCTCTTTGCAAGCAAGAAGAATCAGTGCATGCCTTCACTGTATCATGAGTAAGCTGCATTCTCATGTGTTTGTGCCATGCTTTTCTCATGCACCGAGCGCACCTAGCCAACCGACCTTTGGTCACAGAGATGTGCTTTGGTCGCTTGTTAATAACCAAAGAAATTCTTTCTTTCTTCCTTCCTTTTCTCGTGAGGATAAGTAGGACAATGGAGCTATGGGGGTGCGTTTTTGGGAAGATAATGTTCAGTTACCGGTAGCAAAAAAAGGCTTTAGCAGAAAAACCAGTACCAAAGCATATCAAAACCAGTACCTAAGTCCAGTGTGAAATTCTTTGGCCATTAACAAGCAAGTCACCTCTCTCTCAACAAAAAAAAAGTGACCAAGAGCTGCGTTGGTAGTTTATAGTTTGATCCAGTTCAACTTAGTTGTATTTTTTGTATCCTCTAGACTTTTCTATAGCTGTTAAAGTTAGTAATCTTGTTTAGTTGTATTCGAGTCAGTTTTATTGCATTATATGTGTTTAAGTCATGTACGAGTTTGTTTCCACATATGAGTCAGTTTTTGAGTTCATCTCGGAGTCGTAGTTGTCTCCGTGTCGTAATCATAGAATTGGATATAAAAAACAGAGCAATATAACGAGAGGGGAACGAAACGATCGGTGTGATCGAACGAGAGGGAGAGAAATAAAGAAGAGAAGAAGGAGAGGTTTTGGCTCCAGAAAATCGGAGGTGTTCATGAAGTTGAAGACATGGTCGTAAACGCTTTATGACCGCGGCGATCGAGTTTTCAACGTGGTCGTAATCGAGTTACGACTACTGTGGTCAAGTCGTAACTTTCACGTGGTCGTAGCCATATGTGAAGTGGTCGTAAATTAACTCAGTGTGGTCGTAACAACTGCAGAGTAGTCAAAGCGTAACAAGTGGTATCAAAACGTGTTGATCTTTGTGATTTCTGAAGATCATGGGCGATAAGGTGAAGGCCCAGGGTGGGCTAATCTCTCTCAAGTACCCTCTCCTGACGACCGACAATTACCCGGTATGGGCAATGAAGATGAAAGCAAACATGCATGCCCATGGAGTCTGGGGTGCAGTCGATCCGAAGGGGAAGGATAAGGAGGTGGACAACAAGGTGGATCAAGCGGCTTTACCCATCATCTACCAGACGGTGTCAGATGCGATGATGCATCAGCTCATTGATA
The DNA here is from genome assembly GCA_036346575.1 of Dendrocalamus sinicus. NCBI lineage: Eukaryota > Viridiplantae > Streptophyta > Magnoliopsida > Poales > Poaceae > Dendrocalamus > Dendrocalamus sinicus. The sequence continues at coordinate 31,512,383 of CM070656.1, read as the reverse complement.
AGGAAACGGCACGAGAGGCATGGGAGACGCTACAGATGATGCACGAGGGTATTGATCATGTGAAGGAGGTGCGGCTCCAGAATTTGCAAAGCGAGTTCAAGAATTTCAAGATAGAAGAGACCCAGTTGGTGGATGAGTTCATCAGCAAGCTGAGTTCGTTGTACAATCAGATTAACTCTCTTGGTGACAAGATGGAGAAATCTATGGCAGTGAGGAAATATATGTGCGTGCTTCCAGAGAAGCACATACCTGTTGTCACCACACTTATGTACTCCTTCAATTTGGACAAGAAAAAAATAGAAGAGATCACCGACTCCCTCAAGGCATATGAGGAGTTACTGAAGGGGTTTTAGTCACGTAATGACCAAGGATCCTAGACTCATAACGAGTAGGCATTGCTCGTAAAAGAAGATCCGAGAGACTGTCATGGCTCATCAAACAACCACGGGAGATGGCGCGGTCGAGGTGGCTAGAGTGGTCAAGGCGACAGAGGTGGCCGTGGAGACAAGGTTGGGAAAGGCGGTGGTGACAGATCCCATGATAAGTCACATGTTAAGTGCTTTGAATGTGGAGAACACAGGCACTACATGTCAGAATGTCGCAGCCACATAAAGCGTTTCAACTGTAACGAGTACGGGCACTATGTGTCGGATTGTCGAAGCAAGAAGAAGAACGGGAAGGCGAACCTCGCCCAAGACGAAGAACAAAATGAAGAAACAATACTACTTCTCTCCTCATATGTTGAAAAGGCGTCGGTAATGGTGATACTGAACTAGGAGAACGTAGTTCCAAAACTATGCACAAAGGAAGGCATCCATGATCACACAAATCAGTGGTATTTAGACAATGGAGCAAGCAACCACATGATGGGAGATTGCTCCATATTTTATGAGCTCGACAAGAAGATTTAGGGCAAGTCAAATTTGGCGATGGCTCCACGGTGGAGATAAGAGGCAAAGGGACAATGGTGTTGCAATGCAAGAATATAGATGACAAGTTGTTGATAGGGATTTACTATATACCAAGTCTCTACAACAACATACTCAGTCTCAGGTAGATATAGAAAGAGGGTGCAGGGTGGTGCTGCAGGATAAGTTCTTGCGTGTGTATGACAAGAATAAAGATTTGTTGATAAAGGTGAAAAAAATCTCCAAATTGGTTATACAAGATTTCTTTGAAAACTTGTAAATCGATTTGTCTAAAGAGCAGCTTGGAGGCGTCAGGAGGTGGCAGGACTTGGGGGGCAAGACTCAGTAGACGCAGCCAAGCAGGGCATGCAAGTGCGCATGTAGAAGGCCAAGATGGCGGGACCCAGGCGCATCATGTGTAGCTGGCACACGAGGCGTGCATACAGCGTTACGTTGGCAGCCACAGGGAGAAGGGCGTGTCTATAGACTCCACGCACGCAGATGGCAGCAAGCCACATGACCATACACATGCAGGCGCACATGAAGGGAGCAGCGGCTCTGGAGGCGCATGCGGCACACGTGCAGGTGCAGTTAACACAGGAAGTCAAGGCGATAGAAAAAGTGCATAAGGTCTAAGAGGAAGACTTAGAGTACAGGTTGGTACAGTCTTTTGTGGTTTTGTAGAAGGAACGTAGGAAGCGTTGGAGATAGGAGTTAGGGTGGTGTAGTCTCAACTAAGATATACGCGGGAAATTGGGCAGACTTAGTCCAAGAAAGAAGAGCGGGAGGCTCAGGTAACGGCGAAGCCAAGGTGGCTGTGGGAGCAGGTGCTCCAACTCAGGCAGGTGTGTAAGAAAGAACAGGATCAGTCCAGGTGTGAGACACGGCAACCGTCGAATTGTGCGAGGTTCAGGATGGAGCAAGCGTAGGCAGTAGGGTGGTGGCGGTTCAGGCGCGCGAGAGTGCAGGTAAAAGGAAGAAGCAGAAGCAAGAGAGAAGATCAGCGTGATCAAGATGGAGAAACATGATTAAGAAGGTGATTGTTAGAGTTAGTAATCTTGTTTAGTCGTATTCAAGTCAGTTTTGCTGTATTATATGTGTTTGAGTCGTGTACGAGATTGTTTTTGCGTACGAGTCAGTTTTCGAGTCCATCTTGGAATCATAGTTGTCTCCGTGTCGTAGTCGTAGAGTTGGGTATAAAAGACAGAGCAATGTAACGAGAGGGGAACGAAGCAATCGGTATGATCGAACGAGAGGGAGAGACATAAAGAAGAGGAGTGGTTTTGGCTCTGAAAAATTGGAGGTGTACATGAAGCTAAAGACGTGGTCGTAAACGTTTTACGACCACGGCGATCGAGTCTTCAATGTGATCGTAATCAAGTTACGACTACTGTGATCAAGTCGTAACTTTCACATGGTCGTAGTTATTTGTGAAGTAGTCGTAAATCGACTTAGTGTGGTTGTAACGACTGCAGGGTAGTCGGAGCGCAACAGGAACTAAAGGAACTCTTTACTTCTATCCTTTAATATATAAATCAGGGAAATTGCTTAAAAAAACAAGCAGACTAAAACAAAACTGCAATCAAACAAGTAAAACATAGACTGCAATAGTGGCATTACTAGACCCCGACCCACTCGAGAAGACCACTCATAGCTAGCCACCATTAAACACTCTGGTAACTCTCATCCGCCCCCGAGAACAGCAGATAAGACCAAAGCAACCGTGGTTTTACTAACCCAAAACAAGGGTTTAAGCAAAGCAAAGCAAAGCAAAAACAAAACTTCTTCACCTCGCTGCCTCGCCTCCTCCTCCCTCCATATGCGTCTTGGGTGCGGCTCAAGCAACGCCGGCTCAAAGCAAAGCTTCTTCACCTCGCTGCCTCGCCTCCTCCTCCCTCCTCACACTTCATTCCCACATACTGCCTCGCCATCCTCCTCTCCTCTTGCTGCTCCTCGCCTCGCCTCTTCCCACTAGCAAGCAAGCGAGCTACCCCAATGCCGTGATCGAGCTCGCAGTGCCGCTTCTGATAAGAGGATTAAAAAAAACGTTTGTTTTCCGTTTTCGCACGGTTTCTTGATCGCTGGAATAAGAATGGCGCACCGACGCACCCGGTTGTTCTTTGTGGTCGTCGCCGCGGTGGTGTGCTTGGCGGCCGCGCTGGTCGTCCGACCGGGCGAGGCGCTGTCCCCGGACGGGAAGGCGCTGCTGTCGCTGCTCCCGGCGGCGCCGTCGCCGGTGCTGCCGTCGTGGGACCCCTCAGCCGCCACGCCGTGCTCCTGGCGGGGGGTGACGTGCTCGCCGCAGAGCCGGGTGGTGTCGCTGTCGCTGCCCAACACCTTCCTCAACCTCTCCTCCCTCCCGCCGCCGCTCGCCACGCTCTCGTCGCTGCAGCTGCTCAACCTCTCCACCTGCAACATCTCCGGGCCCATCCCGCCGTCCTACGCGTCGCTCGCCGCGCTCCGCGTGCTGGACCTCTCGTCGAACGCGCTCTCCGGCGCCATCCCCGCCGAGCTCGGCGCGCTGTCGGGGCTCCAGTACCTGCTCCTCAGCTCGAACCGGCTCACCGGCGCCATCCCGCGCTCCCTCGCCAACCTCTCCGCGCTCCAGGTGCTCTGCGTCCAGGACAACCTCCTCAACGGCACCATCCCGGCGTCCCTGGGCGCGCTCACCGCGCTCCAGCAGTTCCGCGTCGGCGGCAACCCGGCGCTGTCGGGGCCCATCCCGGCCTCCATCGGCGCGCTCTCCAACCTCACCGTCTTCGGCGGCGCGGCCACCGCGCTGTCCGGCCCCATCCCGGAGGAGTTCGGCAACCTCGTCAACCTCCAGACGCTGGCATTGTACGACACCAGCGTGTCCGGCCCCGTTCCCGCCGCGCTCGGCCGGTGCGTCGAGCTGCGCAATCTCTACCTCCACATGAACAAGCTCACCGGCCCGATGCCGCCGGAGCTCGGGAGGCTGCAGAAACTCACCAGCCTGCTGCTCTGGGGCAATGCCCTGTCCGCGAAGATCCCGTCGGAGCTGTCCAACTGCTCCGCATTGGTGGTGCTCGACCTGTCGGGCAACCGGCTCACTGGCGAGGTGCCGGGGGCGCTCGGGCGCCTCGGCGCTCTCGAGCAGCTGCACCTATCGGACAACCAGCTCACGGGGCGCATACCGCCGGAGCTCAGCAACTGCAGCAGCCTCACCGCCCTGCAGCTCGACAAGAACGGCCTCTCGGGGGCGATACCGCCGCAGCTCGGGGAGCTCAAGGCGCTGCAGGTGCTGTTCCTCTGGGGCAACGCGCTGTCCGGCTCTGTCCCGCCGTCGCTGGGCAACTGCACCGAGCTGTACGCGCTGGACCTGTCCAAGAACAGGCTCGCCGGCGGCATCCCCGACGAGGTGTTCGGGCTGCAGAAGCTCAGCAAGCTACTGCTACTTGGCAACGCGTTGTCCGGGCCCCTCCCCCCGAGCGTCGCCGACTGCGTGTCATTGGTCCGGCTCCGGCTCGGCGAGAACCAACTCGTCGGTGATATACCCCGGGAGATCGGCAAGCTGCAGAACCTGGTGTTCCTGGACCTGTACTCGAACAGGTTCACCGGCGCGCTCCCCGCCGAGCTCGCCAACATTACGGTGCTTGAGCTGCTCGACGTGCACAACAACAGCTTCACGGGGGCCATCCCGCCGCAGTTCTGGGAGCTCATGAACCTGGAGCAGCTCGACCTGAGCATGAACAACCTCACCGGCGAGATACCGGCGAGCTTCGGCAACTTCAGCTACCTCAACAAGCTCATCCTCAGCAACAACATGCTCTCCGGCCCATTGCCGAAGTCGATTCGGAACCTGCAGAAGCTGACCATGCTGGACTTGAGCAAGAACCGCTTATCCGGCCCGATACCGCCGGAGATCGGCGCACTATCGAGCCTGAGCATCAGCCTGGACCTCAGCTCGAACAGGTTCGCCGGGGAGCTGCCGGACGAGATGTCCGGCTTGACGCAGCTGCAGTCGCTTGACCTCTCCAGCAATGGCCTGTACGGCAACATCTCAGTGCTGGGCTCGCTCACCAGCCTGACGTCGGTCAACATTTCGTACAACAACTTCTCCGGCGCGATCCCGGTGACGCCGTTCTTCAAGACATTGTCGTCGAACTCCTACATCGACAACCCCAACCTGTGCGAGTCCTTCGATGGGCACACCTGCGCGTCGGACATGTTTCGCAGGACGGCGCTGAAGACGGTCAAGACCGTGATCCTCGTCTGCGCCATTCTGGGCTCGATCACGCTGCTGCTTGTCGTAGTCTGGATCCTGATCAACAGAAGCAGGAGGCTCGCGGGCGAGAAGGCGATGAACTTGTCGGCCGCGGGGGGTGATGATTTCTCGTACCCGTGGACGTTTACGCCGTTCCAGAAGCTGAACTTCGGCGTTGATAACATCTTGGAATGTCTAAGAGACGAGAATGTGATCGGCAAAGGTTGCTCAGGTGTCGTGTACAGAGCTGGAATGCCAAATGGGGATATCATCGCGGTGAAGAAGCTATGGAATTCGACAAAGGAGGAGCCGATCGACGCGTTCGCCGCTGAGATTCAGATTCTGGGGCACATCAGGCACCGGAACATTGTTAAGCTGCTTGGTTACTGCTCAAACAAGTCTGTCAAGCTATTGCTCTACAACTACATCCCCAATGGCAATCTGCAGCAGCTCCTGAAGGAGAACAGGAGCTTGGACTGGGACACCCGGTACAAGATCGCTGTCGGGGCGGCGCAGGGGCTGGCCTATCTGCACCATGATTGCGTCCCGGCGATTCTACACCGGGATGTCAAGTGCAACAACATACTGCTTGATTCAAAGTGTGAGGCCTACTTGGCTGACTTTGGTCTGGCCAAGCTGATGAACTCCCCGAACTATCATCATGCCATGTCGCGCATCGCCGGTTCTTATGGATACATTGCTCCAGGCAAGTGATTTCTACTACTAAACCACATTTAGCTGTTATTGTTTCTTCGGCATTTAGGAATGTAGTGTACAAGACCAGCAACATCAGTTAATGCCACAGCTCAATGATTCTTTCGGTAATGCTGTTACCTAAGCAAGAATCTTTGACCTGTAGTTGCTTCTGGTAATCTTTAACCTGGTACTGCATCCATGATCATGACTTGTTGATTGCTTGTAGTTTAAGCAGGTGAAACCGATCACTCTGACTAGCTATTAACTGACCTTGTCCTTATACAGTAATACAGCCGCTAGTTTCCCACCTCACAAGCATCGCTTGTTAGGAATAATCCCATATGAATTGTAGAAGAGGAGAAAGCATAACTTATAAGTGTGAGGGAGCCTTCACCTATTGGACTAGTCTTTGGGGGGGGGGGAGAAGACCCAATACCACTTATAAGTATGTTACTCCGTTGCTCCGTGAGCTTAGTTGTGTTCAGCCCATTTAAACCTGTGGCACCCGGTTGGATCTAGGTATGCGGCCAGGGTCCAAAATGTAACAATTGGTATCAGAGCCCAGGTGCCTAACATCTCCTTGGACCTCATGGTTGCAGAAGTGTCTAATCCATATGTGAGAGGGAGATTGTTAGGAATAGTCCCACATGGATTGTGGAAGAGGAGAAAGCACAACTTATAAGTGCGAGGGAGCCTCCATCCACTGGACTAGTCTTTTGGGGGAGAAGACCCAATACCACTTATAAGTATGTTGCTCCGTTGCTCCGTGGGCTTAGTTGTGTTCAGTCTATTTAAACCTGTGGTACCCGGTTGGATTTAGGCATGCGGCCAGAGTCCAAAATGTAACATCCTTGTCCATTGAAGCACGCTGACTTGATACTGTTGCTTCCAATGCGTAGCACAACATTATATTGAACGCTGAAGTAGCAATTTATACACAAGTCATGCATTTTCTACTGACGATTAATGTCAGGGGCTCAGGGCACAATGGTTTGACATTTTTTGTCATTTCAGAGTACGGCTACACCAGCAACATCACCGAGAAGAGCGACGTGTACAGCTACGGCGTGGTGCTCTTGGAGATCCTGAGCGGTCGGAGCGCCATCGAGCCGATGGTCGGCGAGAGCCTCCACATCGTGGAGTGGGCGAAGAAGAAGATGGGGAGCTACGAGCCGGCTGTGAACATCCTGGACCCGAAGCTGCGCGGCATGCCGGACCAGCTGGTCCAGGAGATGCTGCAGACGCTGGGCATCGCCATCTTTTGCGTGAACCCGGCGCCGACGGAGAGGCCCACCATGAAGGAGGTGGTGGCCTTCCTCAAGGAGGTGAAGAGCCCGCCGGAGGAGTGGGGCAAGACGTCGCAGCAGCCGCTCATCAATCCCGGCAGCCAGCAAGGATGACATGAACATGATGAACACGGACATTGGACCAGCTTCCCGTTGCATTTCGCTTCGTTGGCGCAGAGCATTGTTGTAGTGGATTAATTCAGCGGTGCAGCACTGCAGCTAGAAGCCTAGAAGAAAATGGAGGGTGATGAGATGGATGAGAGGGGGTAAGGAGTAGGATTTTGATAAAAGGTGCCTAGCTAGCTTTGGTTTGGGAATTCTTGTACAGATCCGAATGGCGTTGCAGCTCATTTTGGGGGAACTTGAATGAAAAATTTCTCGGTTATTTGTTGCTCTTGCAATACGTCACCTGTGCCTTTTCAGTTCACTCTTTCTGATATTGTGAAAAATGCTTTTGACTGCAAGTGCAAGTAGCTGTATAGCATCGGGAGTATCAGAAGCTGTGCACCAGTGCTGCCGTGAGTGCACAAATCAGAAAGGAACTGACTGATCAAAAACAGCTAACCCACCTTAATTGATCGACCCAAAGTGAAAGCTTAAAAGAAAATGCTAATCCACATTTTTTACTGGAACTAATCCACGTGTGTTGATATGGAAGATCGTTCATTTGGGCCAGAACTGAACCGGCTTCATACCCGTTTTTTGGATTTCAGTTTTTGAATTTTAACTTCTAGTTTGTTATTTTCGTCTTTTTTTAGTTTTTAATTTTTAAGACTTTTTTCCTTTTCTTTTTTCTCGTAGTCCTTTGCATTGACGTAATGAGTTAATCTGTTTTTTCTATTTAAAATTTAATTATACTAAAAAAATAACTAATAGCTATAGTATAAAATATATCTATTAAGCATAAAAAACCACTAATAACTACAGAATAAACTAAATCAATTACAATGTTAAACAGTAGTAAAATAAATCATAAGCTTTAAAAAAGCCCACATGATCAGGCATGCATTCTCACATGGCCTATGAGGTACAGATGAAGTATTGTCTCTGCTAGTGCATCCCCTCACCTCACAGGCTCACATGGCATTCTCAGGTGAGATGGGACAGCATGGACTTGTGCATGCCCCCTTCCGTGCCATTCGTACCAGGGGCCCATTGGAAGCCGGCAAGGCAGCAACTGCAAGCTGCCTGCAGCTGGGACAATCACTAGATACGCCATTCTGGTTTGCTCTGCTCTTCCTGTGATGGGTAGAGAAGAAAGGCGCAGTAGCAGAGACTACAGAGTGCAGACAGGCCCATCACCCATGCCTTTCCCTAGCTTCCCATCCGTGCCTGCGCTCCCCTGGCGCCAGCAGCGGCTAATCCTCCTTCACGAGCATGGAATGTAAGATGGTAATGAAGCGTCGTTGTCGTCGACTCTGCCGTGTATATGTATGTGTGTGCTATACACTACAAACGATCGTGCGTGTCGCGTTTGCAGACAGAAGACGCCGTCCCCCGTGGTCGTTCCGACCGGCTTGCTGCTGTCATTTGATCTGTCACTCACCGAATAGCCAGCGGCCAGCGGTGCGGCAGCGTGTCTTAAAATAAATATAAGTTATTTAATCTTTATGATCTAATAATTTCGATTAGTTATAATTTAGTCATACCACTATTCATACTACTAGTAGTAGAATACTCAAAGAGGGTAAAATTATCACGAGGTGTGGCGTGAGTCAGCTAAGCCCGTTCAAGTCAGAGGTGATGGCAGGTGCAAGCACCGCCATTACTGGCCTCGACAACGGTGCCGTGAACAACACGTACTCAATGGTAGGCGTTGTTGAATTTTGAAGGGCATTCTAGTAATTTCTCAATTTGAAAAGGAAAAAAAAGAGAATGCCGGTGGGGCCCACCTGTCGGTGGGCCGATTGAGGAGATAAGGAGGAGACTTCATCTCCTCCCCACAGGCCGGTACGAGCGGGCGCGATCCATCTGGATCTGGCGATTCTCTCGGGGCGACGGCGGCGACCGGGTCATGGGGGGCGTTGGCGACGGAGGCGGCATCGGCGTGGGCGTTTCGGCGCCAGCTGCACCACAGCCCGCCGTTCCCCTCCTCTCTCCGCTCCGCTATAAAAGCTCGGGCTTCTCCTCTCCTCGGGGGATGTGAAAAACGGTGAGCTCTCTTCCCCTCCTCTCTATACTCTCCATCGGCGATCCTTGGTCTTTGGGCTATTGGCCTGTTCTCCGTGCTCCGCCGGCAGCCGAGGGACTTGACCCTTGATTAGGGGTCTTGATCTGAGCTTGGACCGAGAAAATCACTGAGAGATTTGGAGTGTTGAGTCGTGATTTGAGTGTTCTTGGCCGGAACACTTTGTGGTCTTGTGCAGCAACCTCTACCTCAACTTGCACTTGGCTGCGGCTGAGACGGGAAGAAGGGCATTGTATTTTCGGCGACCATTTCCCTGCTCGGTTTGTGGGGTCATTGGTTTTCTGGGACAGCGCAAACGCGTGCCTTGCTCATTTCGATTACTTCAAGTGATTTAGAATATCACTGCACAGTGAGTGTCATCTCTGTTCTTTCTGTAATTAGCTGTAGAAAGAGATGCTTGTGGATCTGTCATATGCTCGATGAGGATAATTGTGGTCTAATACTGAAATTGAATGTTCAAATTCGAGCTCTAGATCTTTGCCATTGCTGTCATTTGTCTCACTGTCCTACAGTTAAATATTTTTCAGAGTATGTATATGTTGTGATCACTAGTTTTGTGTTGTATGCACCCTGATTAGTCAGCTCGGCTTATTGCATAACTTGCTAAATTTGTAATCCCAAATTCTGGAAGCTTATCAAGTTATCTGACTAATTTAAGTGTTGTTTATGTGATCACTTGGTACTATTTCCTCTGCTAGCCGAAATTATATGTTGATGACAGTCAAAAGTTGAGATTGGCAAATTGTTATTTAGAGCTCAAAAATTTGAATCTCACTTGTCATATTCAATTTATGAAGAGTATAGACCAAACTAGCGGGACGGCCAAGATTGAAGTCTTGAGTAACCCTACATCTGAGAGCAATAACTCAATTCAATCTGTTGAACATATGCTGGATCTAATCATATATGTTAAGTCTTCAATGAGATTAGCATGTAGTTACTCATGTTTACCTACTGCTATGCTAATTTTGAACATATATGTGACATCTATGTTGAGCATATGTTATCTTTGCAATGACTTAATTGATTCACATGTTAATATGTTAGTTAAGTCATTTATATGCTATATGTGTCATGCTTGGATTTTGAGTATTATTGCTGGAATTAAATTTGGAAATATGCTTATACCACATATATTACAACAATCTAGAAAACTAATTATTAAATAAATGGCTTCATCGTCTGATGTCGTTAAGCCGGAGATTTTTGACGGTGTCAACTTTAAACGTCTGACCACCGGTATGGGGCCGGTTTGACCGCCGTTATCGGCCCAGTCTAACCACCGTTAACAGGCCAGTCAGACCGCTTACACAGTTAGACTGCTTCGGCTCGGGTTAAACTGATATTGCCGGTCTGACCGCATGAATAAAGCCGGTCAGACCGTCACTTTGAGCATAGTTTCTGAAGCTTAGAATATTTTGCATATTTCTCAGCCACCTTGCATAAAAAAGCATTGCAAGATATAGAAATATACATCTAAGATTAACATGTGACTTCCAATAAATCATAGAACATATCATTAAGTATATTTTGGAATCACATCACCGGAAATGACATGGACTTAACCAAATTCGAATTTGCCATTTCAAACTTAAGTCACGTGTAGCAATAATATTTACATGAGCTACAATTATTTGAGAGACACATCTCAAATATTAGCATCATGCCTCAAGCAGGGGAAATAACATGGACTTCAACATGTTGCAAAACACATTCGCAAACATTAAGTCGCATGTCACAAAGGACTTGCATGAGCTACAATATTTTCAAATCACATTCAAAATATTAGTATCATGCAACGAAGAGTGAGCTAGAGCAACAAAGTGAGCTATCAACACTTGTTACGTTCAAGCTACTAGTCATGACACCTCTTAATAGTACGACATCCTATACTAGCAACCCGATCTTCCATCCAAACACCAAGATCAGTAAAAGATTAGGAACATATCCTTAGCCCTAATTAGCCATACCTTTGCCTTACGCATTCCACTTGAAGCTTTACAACATATATTTCAACTTCAACTTTGGGTCATGACTTTTCAACACAAGCGAAGTCTTTACAATGCTTAAGAATAATCAACCGCATGAACTCATTTTAAATCATCCATCACCGTGAGACATATCCTATTCATTCATCTCAATAAAAATATTAGTCCCACAATTCGATTGTCATTAATTACCAAAACATGTCATTAACACATAATGACGGGTCTAGATTTTTCAGGCGGGCCGTGACCACCGCCTACATGATCATGGAGATGAGCCCGCCAGCGTCTGCCCCGACCATCTGCACCACCATCGCCACCTACCCCAGCCCGGCCCAAAGCACCATGACAGTATAGTAACCTGAACACAAGATCAAAATACTCTAAAGTATTGCATACTTTCTACTACCCTAAAAAAATCAAGTTGAAAAATAAAAAGTCTATAGTACCCTCGTAAATCAATGGTTAGATTTTATTTTTATTACCATCTTTCTACTACCGGTATAATGTATTGTAAAAAATCTCTTTTTTTTTCATCGGCTTTTGATTAGAACTTTTGGCTTGGAAGAGTAGTTATTGAAACAAAATTTGAAAAATGACTTTTGAAAGATAGGATCACGGAGAAGACAATGGAGGCCAGTCGGTGATTTTTAGAAATGACTTAAAAAAACTGCTTTTAAAAATCAAGGTGTTCAAATTAGCTTCATGTCCAAACAAAAGCCAGAAGATGAAACCGATTTGAACACCTTCTTAGTGGGCTTTGACTTTAAACGAGCTAGGACTCCTTGAGCTAAAGGAGTGTAGCCCATCCAGCAACTTGGTGCTACATAAAGTAGCATCTGGGGGGTTGCAGTTAGGGATGCAAACGAATCGAATACGGATGGATAATACCTCTGCTATATTTGTTTTTATATCTTTTCTCATGTGCGGATACAAATACGAATACCTCGGATATGAATACAAATACGAATAATGTCAAATACAGATACAAAGAGAATACGGATCGAAACAAATACGGTCACAAATATTAATCAGACTATGAAAATCCTTTAAATTGTACATCTAAATTCAATGAAAACACATAAATAATTTATCTTATAAAAACATTTATGAAATTTAACAAATATGAAGAGAAACTTAACGGTACACTCTGTATCACCCTGATTGGACCAAACTAATTTTCTGGACAAGAGCTAGCGGTAGATGAGAAGGGAGGATAGAGGGATTGAGATTTGAGAGAGAACCTGTGCACTACGAACTGAATGCAAATAGGCTGCTTTAAAAAAGTTGTCATGATAAGCCACTTAAAAAAGACTATACAAAAGTTTTGTTTATTTGGCAAAGCCGTAAACTATAAATCATAAGCTAAAAGGAAGGAGAAGGGCAACATTGTGATACGGGGTCACCCGATCTTCTCGACGTATAATCAAGATACTCACATGGATTTGAAGAATGTAGTGACCCCCCCGATGCCAATGCAAGGGTTAGCACCCTATAATTCGTCCAGCCTCACGTGCTGAACTTCACGACTACAAGATGAAGTCCTATCACGCTCCCAATTCCCAACGGAAAGGCTGAACGATATGATTTTGACGAACTTCTAATTCTTCCCTCAAGTTGGTTCGGCTAACAGAAAGAACAAGAGTAATCTATTATTAAAAGTGGTCTAAAAAACAATCGAGGGGGTGGCGACTACTTAAAGCCAACCCTAACCTCATGCACGCACACACTTGGGCCTAAGGCTGAGTTCAATCTGGTTTACGAATCCTAAAGCAATTCAGAGTTAAACACTAACTAATTACATTGATGAATTAAGCAATCTCATCCCATCATTGGCACGCAGGCCCATAAACTCCTCAATTGGCGTATGGGCCTCTTCTTCAAGTCTTGACTGCGTGGAGCTTCCCTCCTTTTGACATGTGACCGCATGGGCCTCCTCCCTTATGGTCACATGGCTCTCTTTCTCCTTGGGGCTGGCCCGTTGGTCCTTCCGTCCTTGTTCTTCCATGCTTCAAATCTGAGAACACACAATATATTTGCATTAGGTAGTATACTATTCTCATCTAAAGTAATAGAAAATTCTCTAAGAAACAAAAGCGCCTGTTGTTGTAGCATCTTAGCTCTTGCTCTTGTCATAAGACCTGTTGGAGCCTCATCACTAGCTTTATTATACACCCTTGGAGTTGAAGGTGAATGCGTAGTAGATATGTCCTCATCACATTGTCTACTGTGGAGCGCCAAACTGTTGATTCACAAATTTAAAAAACACTGTCAATTACTGTAACATTTTCTATAAACACTGTCACTTCACATTTTTTTACCTTTGACTGTACATTTCTAGACTTGTGTACCACTGTGCTTACCATAAGTATGAGATCTACATCATTAATTAGATTCCAGGTTAAGATTGAAAATTACTGGTAATTTCCTATTTTAGTTGCTATATGAATTGAACGTGCTTAGTATTGATTCTACTTTTTAACACGCAACTAATGGCTTGCAGACATCGAGCAGCGCATGCGCACGCTCGTGGTGAGCGTCCTAGACGATGCAGTGGTAGCCGCGACGGACCACTCCTTCGCGGAGCGCGCCAAGAACTACTACCACAAGCGGCTGTAGTTGCTCATGCTCCTCACCGACCTCCACCACCGCTACCTCTACCTCGCCGACAGCTACTCTCAGTCGCTCCTTGCCAAGCCCACCACATCCACGCCACTGCGGCCGCCGCATCTGACTGCTCCTCTGATGTTGACGACCGCTCCTCCGACGTCGACAGCTCCCTATCCTACCAGCCACCCGCCATCATTAACATCACCACCGATGAATCTGCTCTCGTGGCCTTTCTGGCAGACGTCGACCTACTCGTGGCGGAGCTAGTCGCGGCGTGGGTCAACTGGGACATCCTGGCCGACCAGGCCGAGAATCGAAAGGTGAAGTCCGCGTGGAAGATCAAGCTGCAGGGGAGCCTTCTCGAGGTGCTGGAGTCAAAGAGGCAAGTGTTGCTTGGTGAGAACGCATGGCTGGTGTTTCGCACGTCGGCGACCAAGCAGGAGGCAGCGGCCATGGCCCCAGAACTCAGGTACATGCGGCGCTGCGCGACGAAGATTGCATGGCTAGTGGTGAAGCTCTGAGAGACGACAACGGTGGTTGGTGAGCTGGGTTGGGCTGGAGAATCAGGCCAACTAGCCCAACGAGCAGTGGCCGGCCCTCTAGTCTAAGAGGGCTTGGGCTTAGTTATAGCCAGTGGGCTAGATATCTGGACTCCATCATCCTCAGATAGTTCAAGTCCGTATTCGTATTTGACGGATAGTGTGCTACCATATTCGTATTCATTTCCAAAAAAATAATCCGTATTCATTTTCGGTCTGAGACTATCCGAGAAAAATCCAAGACGAAATATTCTGTATTCAAAAATTGTCTGGTTCGGTTGGAAACTATCTGATCCGTTTTCACCCCCTAGTTGTAGTTGCACAAGGTGATTTGCGCTTGCATATTGGCTGTTCCCCTTCACTTGAACTGCAGTATATCCTACCAGTCCATACCCTGAACCTACACTATTACAGCCGACGCCACTGAATATGTGGGCCATCCGCTATCTCTCTACCGCGTCCCCCCTCTCTATATAGTATAATTAATCATGTTACTATAATATTAGGACACCATTATCTAAAATCGATATTTTCTTTATATATCGCATGTGAAAAAATTTCAAATTTTTTAGATGTTGAGTTTAACTAGTTTACTAACTACTTAAAACAAGTTTAAACTAAAATTCGAGTTGTAGTTGCCTTTTATAATAGTTTAATTGTAGATATGTGTTAATTTTATATAAAAATAAAAAAGCATGTGATCTAAATTTGTTCCAAATCTTTGAATTTGGATATACTTTTTAGTGTACATTTTATTTAAATTGTTACAGATGAGTGTATACCCTAAAACTGAAATTTTCAAAAAATATACCTGAATTTAGGTTGAATTCAAGTATTTAAAATCATGGTTCCCTAACACCACCGTATCCTATGTCGGCATCACACACACGCGTGTGTGTGAAGCCTTTTCCGTACTCTCAGAAGTATATACTCATACTTTCAATATACCACTTAAACGAACATGTTATACCTTTTTATCACTTTTAGTATATTTAAATACTAATTCAAAGATAATTCCAATGCGGTATGGTTGAATAAATTTTGGCAGAACTCTTTATTTTTTATATACCCTTTTCCATATGTAAAAGGGGTATATACATAAATTATGCTATAAAAAGTGCATTTTGATGAATTTTTTCATGGAACTCAATTTAGAGTATCTTATAACTCACTTCGTACTATGGTGTCCCATTTAATTACACACACACACACATGAAAATAGTTTCATACTCCTCGGAGTATATACTTCCACTTCTCATATACTATTTAAATGGTGTGGTTAAACCTATTTATCTAGTTGAGCATGATGTAATAATGATTATAAGATGTTCTAAAGTGAGTTCAGTGAAAAATTTCATCACAGTATGGAAAAGAGTATATAAAAAAAAATAAAAGACTCCAATAAATTTTTTTCAACTAAGTCGCGTTGGAATATTTTATAATTAGTATTTAAGTATATCGAAAGTGATAAATAAGTATAACACGTTCGTTTAAATAGTATAGAAAAAATTCTTTATATATATATATATATAATTCCATACTCCTGGGAGGTACGTACTCCCACTTCTATATACTGATTAAATGACATTGTTATATATTTTTATCTTTTTGAATATATTCTAATAATGATTATAAGATACTCCAAAGTAAGTTTCATGAAAAATTTCATCAATGATCACTTTTTATAGCATAATTTGTGTATAAACTCTTTTTACATATGAAAAATGGTATATAACAAAGGTAAAAGGGCTCCTTATAGCTAAGCTGACAATTAATAGCCTAAAGGCTTAAAGAAACTAGCAGTGGAAAACAAAAATAAGCATGGTAGCCACTCAACATGCCCATAGGTAATCGATTGGGGAGCGAAGTCCTAATCCATGAAATCGTCGAAGTATCCTCCTTCTAGTACCTCCTGCTGATCTGGTCCTTCTTCCTCAACTGAGCAAGTATGGATGAAACTGTGAGTACATAGAATACTCAGCAAGTCATTTGTAACAAAAATTCAATATAGTATGCATGGCTTACCAATGGATGGCTGAAAGATTAATTTTTGCAGAAAGCAACAATTTAAAGTAAATACAACAAATAGATTGAAAAGCAAACTTTGAAAATGATAATAAATAAGTAACCAAAGGAATTGAGACCAACCACAAGTAAACTGACCCTTCACTCCAATGAATCACCCGTGAACCAAGATTCACGTAATGAACCACCAGTGAACTACACATTCACTTCCCAACTCAACCTAACCAGGTTTTTTTATGAAAACTCTAACCCTCGTGTGAAATCACCGAGCATTGACCATGATCGAGAACACGGCTATTCGAATAGTTTTACACTCTGCAGAGGTTGTACAACTTTACCCACAAGACATGATATTCTCATATTGCCACGCGATTGACACACTTCCTTTGGTGTGTGGCGGAGAAATCATGACAAGGCCTTTACAATGTTCAATCCTAACCCGAATCCGCCCGCTAGGGTTTTGCCTCACACCCCCCTTGCGCCTCATGGAAATTAGCGACCATGTTCATCCCAATGGAAGAATCAAATTTGAAATTTCACAAATTAGTCAGTCAAATCTATCCCATACTAGACATGTGGTTGTACGGTAAGGCTCAAATCAATGGCGCACAAAGTTAAGTCCTTAGATTTACCCAAGCGAAACATCCACATCCCAATGTGCAAATTGCACACCCTTTACTGCACGATCATTCACCCGAGTGAAAAACCAATTTTGTAAAACCAACACCAACAACACTACCCATGTCATGGCATACAAATTTTATCACTGTGGTTACCACCACGTTCCAATATATCATTAAGTCAAAATTAATTAATTGATCACATGTGATGACAAACCCAACGTTACTATAAGCATGGCTAAGCAATATAAGTGTACAACCCATGTGATAACTAGTATTGCACCACTAAATAATTTCCCATTCTATGGTGACAATAGAATCATGGCATTCAAATTATCAAGGAGGAATTAATCAATTTGGACAATAACAACCAATACAGGGGTTTTATAATAAAGTAGCAATGCATGCTAATTTTAAAGCAAAGTAATACATAATAGATTTGATAATTGGGTTCAACATGATCAAAGATCATGACTTATCTTGGTCTTGCTTAGTTAACAGCTCTTGATCTTGGAATCTTGCTTCAGCTCCTTCAAATGTGTGATCTAACAAGAGAGAAAATAAAATTAAACACAATTAGAACCAAAAGATAGAGCTCAATTTTATATGAATTTAGAAAAAAGAATCGAATTAATCGGAGTTCGAATGAGGGAGAACCGGCTTTTGGAAAATCTAATCTAAAGAAAAAGGCTGAAAATCGAAAAATGTATTGTGCTGCGAACACGGTGCACGGAGAAGGCTAGCCTACAGTAGACCCGACTCATGGAATACTGCGCTAGACGACTGGCTTGCTGACGTGGCGGCTGACTAGGCATCTAGGGCTAACGTGGTTGCTGACTCGGCGCGGCTGACTCGGCTCGGTCCACGGGTCTACGGAATAGTGCGGGTGACAGGTGGGACCCACATGTCAGTGGCACGGCTCACGGTGGATGGAGGCTACACGAAGACGAACCGGCGTGGCGCGGTCTGGCGTCAGTGCTCGACTTGGGACAGCAGGGGAACGGCGACAGACGGATAGCAGACGGCGACTCACAGGCGACTTGGGACGGCGATGCGAGACGGCGGCGAGGCGAGGACCGGACTGCGACTCACCGACGGTAAGGGCTCGACGGCCGGGGACGACGAGGGCAACGGCGCTCAACGGCGAGGCTCGGAAGGCGAGGGAGCGGCTCAGGAGATGCGAAAGCTGAGGGGTCAGGCGGCTTTTATAGCATGAACGATGAGGTCGTGCTGGGCACAGACGCCGAGTCCGGGAAGGTGACAGCTTGGAGTCCATGGCGGAGAGGACGCGAAAACGATAGCGGCTCCGATCAGGACGACGATGAATAGCACCCGGACCGCTGGATGCTCAGTGCGTGGCGGCTTCAGGGATCGGACGGACGATATTAGACCACACAAATGAACAATGCGTGGCCTCCCCGATGCCTGACACGTCTCCCAAAGGTTGGATCCGGCAGCTAAAACACAAAGGGGCTTGGATGCCTGACGCGTGGTAAGGAGATCTGGCAACTGAGATTGGCTGGGCTGGGAAGAGGTAATGCGCTTCGGCCCATTACGGTTTTACAGATTTTTTAGATCTTTTCTATTTTCATAAATTCAACTAAAGAGCTCTAGAAAATAGCAAATAACTCCAAAAAATCAAAGAAAATTCCACAAAATATCTTGAGACTCAAGGAACTCAAATAAAATACTTTTGACAAATGTTAATATTCAGTTTAGTCATATTAAATCATTTTAATTAATAAAAATTCTAATTAAGCTTTAATTAATTCCAGAAAAATCCCAATGATGGAATTTATTTTAAAAGCTTCAAAAAGGCTCTAAAAACAGGATGTTACAATGTTTTAAATGGATCCTTGGTTTTTCAGGATATTTTCTGTCAAGGTTTATTTTCTTGTGTTATTCTTGCCATGGCTGGTTATTTCTTCTTAAAGCCGTATTTCATTGCAAATGCATTTCCCCCAATATTTAGGCTGCAATTTTGGACAAAACTTAGAAAGCCTCTCGATCATCCAAACCTCTTCTAGCCCTCTAGGCACACTTGGCTCAGCTGCATCTTTCGTTTGGCAGAGCTGTAGAATTTGTTCCAAGATCATCATAAGCTAATGGTCTAATTGTTTCTTAGTAGCGCTGGTGCTTTACAGCATTCTGCAACAAAATCTGGGGAAATCCACTTCTATACACCGGGGCAAACAACATTTACCTCTCTTCCACAACAAAAGCCAATCCAACTAGAACACAGACACAGGGTGAAGATGCATCAGTACAAAAGCATTGCATCCTTGTGTTCAAGCCTGCGATTTGATGCTCAAGCTTAGGCTCTCGCTGCTCGCCCACCCGTCCTGCACCTGCATGGAGTACTGCAGGTTCCAGAGGACGTCGTCAATGGAGGGACGGTCGCTCGGGTTGCTGGCCGTGCAGTTGAGGGCTATCTCGGTCACCGTACTCAGAGAGTCCACCGCAAACGTGCCACGGATCGTCGGGTCAGCCATGTCTTTCAGCATGTCTGGGTCTTCAGCCAGGGCCTCGCTTAGCTGCGAACCGACGCGACGAAGAAAACTTAGAATCAGAATAATCTTGTTGAGAAGTACAAGGTCTAAGTTTTTGCTGGCGTATTTAATTGTGATTTGAATATGAAGCTTGACATTTACCTGAGATTTCAGAGAGTCCAGTTCTCTTTGGGATTCTGTTGGTTTGCCCGTGATCACTTCCAGAAGAATTAGGCCGAAGTGGTATATGTCATCCTTGTCCCTTTGTTCTGCACTTCGAGCACTGGGGGCAGAAAGAACCATAATCATTTTAGTTTACAAGGTAAGAAGATTGATCAGATTCTCGTTCATTCTGAAAGGATTGTTGGTTGGCATCTCTGGGTTCCAACGCCCAATCACTAGATTCATATCCGTTTAGATGACCATTAACTACATCCAGTGCTAGTTGATTTAAGTGGAAATGTCACTTCCTTTCTGCAACGACACCATACCTTCCAAGATCGTTTTCTTCGTTGACAGAGAAAGGGGTTTCTGAGAATATCTGAAAGATAAAAGCGGTTGCAACTTAGCTGTCAGGTAGGCAAGTGAGGAACTTCACTAAACATTTGAACTTACCTTGCCATTCTTGCTAGTCGATATCTTTGGGAGATTAAAGTCGCTGATTTTCGAAGTGAGGGTCTTGTCCAGCAGAACTTTTTCTATGTCGAGATCATTCTGTACAATGCCTGGAGCAGTCACATTGTGCAAGAACTGGATCCCTCTTGCGACACCAATGGCAGCAGAAACCCGTTGTGGCCATTTCAGCATTTCGCGCTTCCTCCACTCTGTAAAGCCAGTGAAAAGGATAAAATCAGATATCTTGCAGATATTTAGTTATAGAATGGTAATGTGTGATTTCAGCAACTATAATTACCGGTAAGATGACTTCTTAGGGATCCATTTGTTACGCATTCAGAAATGAGGTATACCGAGCTAGCAATATTAGGATTCTCCTTATCATTGACAATGCAATGACCAATGATGCTAACCAAATGCCGGTGACGAAGTTTAGAAATTCTTTCCATGTATTGGGCCAGGATCTGAGGAGAATACTTCGGTTTTAGTCTCAGATGCCTCACCAAGGCTCTAGAACCATCTTGAAGCTGACCATTGTAATGCTATAAGCAGGAAGGAGAATGAGGCACAAATAAAGGACTACATTAGTCTCAACAAAAATTTCTAGCAGAAAGCTGTACTGAAAGTAAGGCTATATGGTTGAAAAATTATAGAAAAAAATCAGTATAGTACTCAAAAAGAGAATGAACAAAACAGCCATAAATCACTGAAGTTGCAACTTCACTTGATTGAAAACGATGCCTAAGGTGTGACAGAAGCTCAAGTTCATTTAGAGGCTGATAAATTCTCCTAAATATCAAGGAAAAGGATTATATAATCCTAATTATAATGAATCAAGTTGCTTCCATTTGAATACTTATCTTATACTGTTAGTTACAATATGAAAGCAATCGCTCCATTATGGAAAGTAATTAGGGGTATGAAAGTCCCCAATTGCAAGGTTGTTTTGTTCTTATTGTTGTTCAGTCCCCCAATAATACAAAGCCTTTGTTTTTTTTTGGAGATGCGGAGCCTACCCCAACTTATTTGGGACAAAAGGCTTTATTGTTGTTGTATGCAGAGCCTTTATTTATCAAATGTATAAAGCGGTGAACCAAATACGACTAACATAACATGACAATAATTGGCATTTGCCAGTCCACAGTTGTACTGTACCATGAGTGGAGATGCTTCAGTGCACCATTTGACAAGATCCCATCTGAATACTAGCGGAGCTCAATATGTTTAACATAAACTTTACAAAGAGAAACTGAAGAGAAATGCATGACGTACTATCTGTATGATGAACTTCAAATGAAGTAAATCCTTTCCTATGAACAGTATCCATTTGTATATTTATTGTTCTCCCTTTTCCCATTGAAGCTAAAAAGGTTCCATGATTCCATTACTGCATGTCTGCATCTGCATACCTGTGCAAGCGGACTATTCCTGATCAAGTTGGACGAACCAAAGTTGTTGGTTGCTTCTTGGAGCTCCTCCATTGTGTACACACGGTACGCTGGTACTTCCAGTGTATTCACCCTTGCAGATTGTGATGCATGCCCTGTGAAAATGGAGATCATGTTAGGCAAGAGAAACAACATCTCAAAGGATGTCTTGCTAATTGTTTACAAATCACTAAGCCATTTTGCTCATTGTTTTTTATTTTCGCTTTTTGGTTGATTGACTTTGCAGCTTTTACTTTCTCAAGTCTTCTTTGAAGGAACAAAGATCCATCCCATGTTTCAAAACTAAGTAACATCCAGAGTAAACTCAAGCAAAGCTTCCCAATTATTTGACTAAAGTGAGTAGGCTTTATTCACAAAAGAAATAGGCAAGAGGAAATTAAAGCAACATGCCTTCAAAAATAACAGAAGGAAATGCCTTCAATTCTCTATTGCCCTTTTTTACAATCATAGATTACTCATTCATTTCTAAGATGTGCCCATAATCTTGAGTTCCCTTCTTTAATGAACTAAGACTAAGAACATGCTGCCAATTTAAGCACATAACCAAAAGAAATGAAATGAAGCAAGCAATGAAATTATGCAAATGCATTTATCCTCTTACTCTTATCGGCAGGAGCAATAATCCTCTGGGTCACCTTAGCCAGAGCCTTGGCGCCGTCCGCCTTCTTCGCCGGCGTCACCACCAGCGACTTGGGCAAGACGCTCACCTCCGGATGCTGCATCATCGCTCTCCTCAGCACCACCACCATCACAAGCGCAATAAGCAATGCGCCTCCCACAACACCACCGACAATGCCAAGAACCATCCCCACCTCACCGCCCTTTCCCCTGCCCTGCTCGTCTCCGTTCCCCTGCGGCGGCGGGAGCACGGCGGCCAGCGCACCGGGGTTGCAGTACGTGCTCGGCTGCTGCAGCTTCGCGTCGGCGAAGCAATTTCCCGCGTCAAGAACCGTGCGCGCCGACGAGTTGGACCTCATGCACGCGGGGTGCGCCCCGGTGAGCAGGTTGGCCGAGACGTCGACGAACTCCAGCACCTCTGCGCAGGCCGTGCTAGCTGGCAGCTGCCCGGCGAACTGGTTATGCGACAGGTTGATGTACCGCAGAGCGGGGAGCGCGAAGATGGACGACGGGATCCACCCCTGAAGCCGGTTCCCGGACACGTCCAAGAACTGGAGCTGGCCCATCGAGGTCACCTCCGCCGGCATGGCTCCGGTGAAGTTGTTGTCGGTCAAGACCAGCCTCACCACCGCCTTCCCCACCTCCGGGAACTCAGGGCCGAGCCTGTTCCACGCCACGTCGAGCTCCTCGAGGAACGTGAGCCCGGAGAGGGACGGCACGTTGCCGTTGAGGTAGTTACTGGACAGCACGAGGCTCTGGAGAGAGTACATGCGCGAGACCTGCTTGGGGATGGAGCCGTAGAGGTAGTTAGAGCTGAGGTTGAGCGCCTGTAGCGCCTGGAGCCGGCGGAGCTTGGCCCCCGGGAGCGGACCCCAGACGCCAAGCGCGACGAGCGAGAGGCGCGACAGCGCCGGGAACCTGGTGAGCGTGGTGAAGAGCGCGTGGGCGGAGAAGTTAGAGGGCAGCGCCGTGCGCCACTCCGGGTCGGGCTCGCGGTCGCCGAGCACAGAGAGCGCCGTGACCTGGCCCCCGGCGCAGGCGACGGTGAGCGCCGGCGTGGGCGGAAGCACGCAGGCGTCGGGGGCCATGGGGAGCGCCGCGAGCGCTGCCGGGTAGCCGAGCAGGCGGCGCACCCGGAGGAGCGTCTTGGCCTGCGAGGACGCGAGCGGCTGGGAGGTCACCACGCTGGAAATGCAGAGCAGCAGCAGAAGCAGAGTGGTGCACTTGTGATAGTAGGAGGAAGCCATTGCATGCAGTGTAGCGCCGATAGCCGAGAAGCGAGGCAGGTACGGCGCAATGGCGAACCTTGAGAGAGAGAGAGAGAGAGAGAGAGAGAGAGAATTTAGTTGGTCATTAGGGGGAGGATGAGGAAGAAAGGCGTGCGCGCATGAGGGAGGCAAGTGGCCATGGACGAGGAGTGCGAGTGCTTGCCAGCCAAACTTGCAGGGGTGGGCGCTACTAGCACTAGCGTTACTGCCACTAGTGTTTCCCCTGACACGTGGGTCCTTTCTGTGGTGGGGCACCCGTGTCAGCGGGGCGGACGCGTTGGCGGGGCGGTGATACGGCGGCGTCGATCCGATCTGTGCGTTCTGACCGCGGAAAGGCCCGCTCGATCGAAGCGGCGTGCGAGAGGCATGTGTGTGACTGGCGCGTGGGGCCGGGATCGCACGGTGGCCCCACAGGTCTGCGCCAGGTGGATGTGGCCGTAGTGGTACTCGTATTATATGATAGCTGGTGGCTTATTTAACATAATTAAATTTAAACATAAAAATATGAGTAATACAAATAAATATGAGAAAAAAGAACCGACAAAAAAGCTTAAAAAATTATAAATATTAGAAAAAACAAAATTTAGAAATAGTAAAAGATAAATCAGAAATTAAATTGAAATAAACGGAAACTGGCTGAAGGCGAGGCCGGAGTTAACCGCGCCGCGAGCCCTGTCTGCGCAGAGTAATCGTAGTGAAATTCCGCGACGAGTCGTTGGGAAACGGAGCACGTGTGTCCGTGCGCAGGAGGAGTGATGCTGATGGCGATGGATGCGGTCAAGCGGCAGGCGCCGGAGGCGGCGCGGAACACCGGCAGGAGGGACGACGCGCCGTGTCGGGAAGGGCGGCATACAGCCAGTACTGGTTTGTACTCTCGCTTCTTTTTATTATCGCGAGCACGATGAAATCGCGCGCACACACCACGTACTAAGAATACGCTTTCTAGTCACATGTCTAAAACTTGGAAGGTTGAGAGTATATCTATAGCCTCGTAAAATTTGTACTAAAGTATATTCGCATGTGTCGCTAAGATTTAAATTTTGAAATTTGTACTAAAGTATATTCGCATGTGTCACTAAGATTTAAATTTTGATGGGTAGAACCGTACACCTACTCTACCACACTACGAGTGATCCATTTGTTTCTCCTCTTGCTGGTCCAATGCGATTTTGCAAAATGTTGTTTCTTTAAAAAGAAAAAAAAAACTGCAAATGCTGTTTTGGTCGGGTTACATTGCAAACTGCAAATGCTGTTTTAGTCATGTAACATTGCGACAATCTACATGCACTCCCAATCGTCGAAACTAAGGGGTGCTCAAAATGACTTATTTTGAGTGGCTTATGATTGAGAAACATTGTAACTGGTTGAAATTATATTATAGTTGATGGTGACTTATTTAGCGTAACTAAATTAAAAATAGAAATAACATGTTAGCACATCACAGACAGTACAAACGAATACGGGAAAAAAGAACTGAGAAAAAGCTAAAAATACAAAAAAAAATAAAATTGTTGAATAATAAAAGCTAACCTAAAGGTCAGAAACCTAAACCGTTTTTAACGGGCTTCAGATGCCGCAGCCACAGGTGTCCCCTAACTCATCACTCATTAGAGCAAGTTTAATAGTATAGATAGCTGCTACCTCCAATACATTTCCATGTCATCAAAAGGTAAGATGTAGTCAACTCATACAATAAGCTGGCTATAAGTTGTCTCTACAAGAGCTCTCAATCATTTAATACATACATGGGTATTGGTCATTTAATACATGCATGGGTATAGCAGTTAGTTCTATTGGTACATGCATGGATAACGCATCTTTTCCTGTGCTATAGCCTGACTCTTGCATGGGAACCGGCTTGGCTCTCTCTCTCCTTTTCTCTCCCCTCCACATAGAACTATGCTGATATGGATTCCTTTATAGCTAGCACAGTCAGCTTTATTAAACTTGCTCACTCTTTCGATCGGCTTGCAGTGTACCAACTTCCATGCTACGAGTCAATCGAGCAGCTAGCTTGGAGTTGGGCTGATCTCTCGTTGCCACCTTTTACCAGAAAAGTTAGGCCAGTGGAGTACTGCAACGCACGCGCGATCGGTGCTGGGGTCAAGCCAGTTGAGTAGTTTGTTTGTCCCAACTTTCGATGCACGACTACACTAGCCGGATCGATCCAATCCAAACGTTACCAGCAAAACGGCACGACTAATCCGGCCATTGGGTGTGAAGACAAGCGAAAAGTTTTGAGTGGATTTGGTCAGAACGCATGTGTTCGTTATGCGTCGGGGAATGGCTAATACCAGTAGGGTATGTATCAGATGGATTAGGCTGGTTTGGCTGGATCTTATGTGTGAAGCTTTGTACTACCGTGATAACTAGCTCTTGGTGCGCATACTACTACCGGTAGAGAAGATCCGTGCTATGGTAACATGCAAGATTGCTAGTATTGCACGCCCATAAGTTTCTTGAAGCGAGGGTGCTTTGTTCAGGAACAGGATTCCTCCGTTTTGGAGTACAACTCTACCAAGTCAAACAGTGGGTTCTCTCCGCTTTGACTTTTGACTTTCCTTACAATAGTATTAACTTTTAAATAATGCATCTATTTAATGCGGGGTCTATAGATAGATTGTAATATACACTATATCGAGTTTAGATATACCGGTTAAAATTATATGTGACTTTTTTCTCTTCGTACTGTCTCTCATGAACAACCAGAATTCAAAAATCATAATCTAAAATATACAACCCAAAAGAAACAAAAATTTTGATACAACCTGTAGCACTTGATTCAGAGAAGTAGATTTTGATCTGGCGAACAACACGCGTTCCTAATTGTTCTAGGGGCTGTTCTTTTCAGCTTCTAAAAGCTGCTTTTCGGTTTTTCTACAGTAATTAACTTTTCAACGGGGTATCTTTTTAATATAGAGTCTACTAGTTAATTGTAGTACATACTGTACCGACTTCATTTATATCGACAAAAACTGTATGTGAATTTCTGTTACTCTGTAATCTCTCGCACGAACAGCCCAAAAATCACAAGCCATAGTCAAAAGCCATAAGTTTCAGCCAAAAAGAACGTTGCCCTAGTCCTTACTCCTTTGAAGAGCGCAGCGACCGAATTTAATCCATTTCTGTACCTTAACTTCAAATATGGAGTGTATGCAGTAGTTAGCTATACTAAAAGTGCCTAAGCACTGAATGAATATACTCTGCTCCTGTAGTTTCAGGCCGTTCAATCTTGTGTAAATACTTAATGGGACATCATCCGTCAACCCATCGCTGTTTTATACTCATAATTAATTAGCACTGTACGTCTGGTCGGCGTTTGAACCTCTGAATCTCTGCTTAACTTCTGAACCTACCATAAAATAACTTCTGATTCTGTCTCAAGCATTACAGTTTAGCTTAATTAACGCACTACAAGTATTCTGGTCTAGATGTACTTAATTAGTTTTTCAAAAGGTCATGCAACCTTTCATTTAGTACCAGCGAAGAACACGATCATACTACGACCAGGGTTCCGAAAACCGGGAGAACTGAACTATTGACCGGTTCACCCTATACACCTCCGGCCCATTTGTTCATTATTCTGTTGAAATGTGTACATTTGACTTCATTTGCAACTGTCAGGTTTTCAAAAATAATTCAAATTCATGAAGGCAATTTCCAGGCAAAAACGAGGGTTGGTCAAGTTCAGGTTTTCTACACCAAGATGGTTATTGAAATCCTGAATACAAGTATAAGGTCCATTTTCTGGTCCTTAGATGCCTTGAAACAATTGAATTCACTGAAATCTAACTAAGCTAAGCTGAAGCGATCTTAGAAACCCTGACATTTGGCTTCAATTTCCGCTTAGATAATGGATTTGGCTTCTAAAATAAGGAGTGATTCTGAAAATTGATTATGAGAAAGCATATGGCAAATTGAACTGAGAGTTTCTTAAGGAAGTAATGGTAAGAAAAGGTTTCTGTCGTCAGTGGATTAACTTGAGGAAGGAAACTTGAGCATCTCTACTCTTAAAAGAACGAGTTGAAGGTGATGGTGCGTCCGACGCTCTGCCACCCTCTCACAGAAAAAAAAGTGCCGACATGTGGGGCCTCCTCACGCCCGAGCGCCTGCCTCTCCACCGAATCCCGTGCGCCTCCTCCCCTCCCTCCTCCGCCGCCGCTCTGCCCTCGCCTGCTCCCCTCCCTCCTCCGCCGCTCCGCCCTCGCCTCCTACCCTCCCACCTTCGCCGCTCCGCCCTCGCCTCCTCCCCACAGTCCTCCGGCGCTGAGACCTTGGTGGCGGCTCTGTGAGGGGAGGTGCGGCGCGGTGGAAGAGCAGGGAGTAGTGAGCGGTGGTGCGCCGAGAGAAGGCGGCACGGTGGAGAGTGGAGGCGATGTGGCCGGTGAAGAGAGGATGCGGCGGCGAAGTAGAGGAGGGCACACGGGAGAAGGCGCGGTTCTGTGGAGAGGAAGAGGAGGAGCGGCTGGGAGAGGCGGATCTGGTGGAGTAGAGGAGAAGGGAGGCGCAGCAGTAGAGCTGTAACATCCCAAATTTTTGCTAAAATAAAAATAATTAAATAAATGATAAAAATGGAATAAAATAAAATTTTAAATTAAAATAAGTATTTTTGTGCCTAAGTTTTAAATTTGGATTTGCCCTGATTTTCTGTTTTTGAAAAAGCCTGATTTGAAAGGTATTTTGAAAAAACAAAAAAATAATATTAAATAAAATGATATTTTGATTTTATATAAAAATTCTATGTCAAATTAATTATTTGGACTTATTTGGATTTTATTTGGTTTCCTGGATTTTCTGGAGTTTAAAAATGTATTTTTGAGATTAGAAAGTATTTTAAGTATGAAAATTAAATACCAACATTAGTTGGAAATAATTTTATTAAGTTCCAAATGTCTCCAGGATATTCTCTGAATTTTTCTGAGAGTTTTGGAATTTATTTCATATTTTTCTGAGGCTTATTGGAATTTCTGTGCTTTTCTGAAAAACCCAAAAATCAGAAAAAGAAATAAAACCCCCAACCTCCTCCACCGGCCGACGCGTGGACGGCTGGGATCAGTCCACGCCACCCGCCCGGGACCCCGCCTCCTCCTCCCCATCGGCCGACGCGTGGCAGCCCGGATGCCGGCCACGTCGCCCCCGCTCCATCCCGGCCGCCCGCGCCTCCTCTCTACCCCGCTCTCTCTGCCCGCGGACCCCGCCTATCGGCACGCCCCCTCCCTTCTCCCTCTGCCGACCGGGTCCCACCCGGCAGCCTCCCGCCCCCCCTCTCTCTCTCTGCGCGCCCGGCCCCACTTGTCATCCCTCCCGCGCGCCCGTCTTCCACCTCGGCGCCTCCTCCCGCGCCCACCCGCACGGCCCCTCGCCCTTCCCGCCTCCCCGCTCCCGAGCTCTCCGCCCCACCCGCTCGTGCGCGCCCCTTCCGCAAGCCGCGCCACCCCTACCCGCACGACTGCTCCGCGCCCCATCTCCCACTCCCATAGCGCGCCACCGCCGCCATTATCGTGCGGGCGGTTAGCTCGCCGCCGGTCGCCCCTATAAATGCCCCGAGCCGCCTCCTCCCGCACACTCGCCTCACATCCGCTCCCCTCTCGCGCCCCTAGCACCACCGCGCGTGCGCTAGCTCCCGAGCTCGCCCCAACTCCGGCGAGGAATTGCCGAGCCTCGGCCGCCTCGCGCCTCGCCGTCCCCACCGCCGTCTTCGCGAGCTGCGCGACACCCGCCGCCCCTCGCGCACCTCTCCGCCGCCGGAGCTCCCTCGCCGTCGCCGCCCGAGTGCCGCCGCCGCTCCTCCTCGCTGCCGGCTCAACTCCGTCGCCCCGTAAGCTCGACCCACCATCGCACTCCCGTGCGCCTCTCCCCCTTCCCCGCCTCGCCGCGGCCGCGTGCCGCCATTGCCGGCGAGCCCCCGGGCCCGAAATCCTCCCCGGCCGGCCTAGCCACGTCAGCAGCTGGCGTTGACGTGGGCGCCGCGTGTCCGCCTGATGGCGCCACCTCGGCCTCCCTCTGCCCCGTCAGCCCCGTGCCACGTCGGCCACTCCCTTTCCCCGTGCACTCGGTCCGTGGACCGAGGGCCCACTGTCAGCCCCTCCCCCTCTTTTCCCGTTGAAAAATAAATCGGCCAAAATTCAAAAATCCCGAGCTGACGCAAGGCTGACGTCATAAATTCCTTTTTCAGTAGAAAAATAAATCCAAAAATCAGTCTTTTTCCTTTTTCCCTCTTTTCAATCTTCCCGGAGCCCGTTCTCCCTCGTTTTAACTCCGATTTGGCCCATTCAAATTTCTAAATTCATCAAAAATTCCCCTCTATCCATTTCTAGCCTCAATTCAAATATTTGAGTTCAATTTGAATTTAATTTGAATTTATTTGAATTTGGTGGGTTATTTTCACGTGTAGACTTCGACGATTCGGGAAATTTCTTCGACGAAGATTCAAGCCAGTTTGAAGAGCAAGGCAAGTCACCCTCCTTGATCATGTTGATCCCAGAATTGCAAATAAAATTATGTTGATTTAAATTATATTGCATGCATACTTTTATTCAACGTATTTCAATTCAATTTTAAATTTAGTTATTGCCTACTTGTTATTACCTCCTTTGATATTGAACTCCCCTGATATTGTGTCACCTTAGATTCAAACTCTAGTTAATACATTAGGGTTGGCTAGAGGAATTTATATCAAATGCTTAGACTGCATAGATATAATGCTTGTTTTGGGTTATCTTTCGCATAAAATGACAAACCCTGTTTACATAAATTGATAAGTACTCTTGACTTTGGTGAGTCAAAGAGTGTTATGAATTATTTTGCAAACAAAATATCAAAACTGGTTTAGACTTAGGCATTTGGTTAGAGTGGTGGGTGCAGGCATGCCCTGTTGGTTGGAGCCGCAGTTGGTTGATTGTCGTGCACGGGGTATGTGGTTGGGCTGAGTCGATTAAGGACCGGTGCTGTGAGCTCTTGTTGCAAAGCCCTAATCGTACTACCACATGGTGGTATGGGACAGCCCTGGTGAATAATTTGTGAAGTCCCAATCTGAGCCGAGTTGTAGGTTGAAAGTGGCGTGGTTGGTGCCATGTGAAGTCTCACTTGGGCGGCGTGGTTAAGCCATGAGAAGTCTCGTCTAGGCTCAAGAGGGGTCCGTGCAGTGGATTCCTTCTCGGGTGAAACCTTAGAGTTGGCTCGACCGGGTTGAAGGCTTTGCATTGTAAAGGCCTTGTCATGACTCCTTGCCGCACACCTAAGGAAGTGTGTAACTCGCGTGGCACAAAAGGATGATCGTGTCTTGTGGGTAAAGCTGTACAACCTTTGCAGAGTGTATAATCTATCCTGGATAGCCGTGCCCACGGTCATGGGCATGCTGAGTAAAAGTTTTTCATGGATTAGATTTTGATTTTCAAAATGTCTTTGAAAACCTTGTGGATGGATGGAATCCACGAGAGATGAAAACCTTGCGGATGGATGGAATCCGTGAGAGATTGAAATCTGGTGAATGGATGGAATTCATCAGAGTTGCGCAGTGAAAGCGTGTGGATGGATGGAATCCATACGTGGGCTTTTGGAAAAGATGGTCCGGGTGGGATGCCCGTGGATAGGTTGGTGTATGGTCGGAGCCTGCACTGACGGTATTACTTTCTACTACAATATTATTTTTACTTACTGTATTAAATTCAGCAATTTCAATCTATTATTGTATTTCTTAAATGCTGTTTTATGCAAACTAACCCTAAAAGCCTTCCGTTGAAGCCTTTATCATTACGTTGCATTTTCCCGGGTGACTTGCGGAGTACAAATTTGTACTCACGTTGCTTTTTCCACACAGAGGAAGATGATGTCAACTACGGTGAAGATCTGGACGAATAGGCCGCGTCTTACTGTCGTTTGCCAGTGGGCAGGCTTGGGCTTCGCTTTTATCAGTTTGCTTCCGCAGTTATTTCCTTTATTGATTTTGCCAATGGGCGTTGATGTAAGACTTGGCCATAAGGTCGTACCCTTTATTTAATATATTGAGTCATTTGTGCTTGGTTATTATCTTTGTTGTGACTGTGTGCACTAGCTGATCCTGGACTAGTGCGATTTACACAGAGGATCCAGGAGTCGTTACTCCGGGTTCCGACAAGAGCGATTGGCGGCCGGTAGAGGAAATTGGCCGGTGGTGGAAGAGATGAGGGAGAAGAAGCAATAGGGGGGCCAAAGAGAGATGGACCCCTGGAGAAAATTTTTGCTTTTTAGCCCAAAATTTGAAAGTTTTTTACATATGGACCCCTGGAGAAAAGATTTGCAAAAATGGACCCTTAACTCGGCGCCAAAGCATATGGCGCCCAGGGTACATGGCACGGCGCCATATGCTTTGGCGCCGTAAATGGCCACGTAGGATCCACGGTGGCATAGAACGACGCCAAATCACATGACGCCGTGACGTGTATGTTGGGCGCTAAAGGCCGTGGCGCCGTGCTTTGGGACTTACGCCCGAGCGCGGCCCCCCGGCCCCCACCCCCTCACTCTGTTCTGCCCAAGCCGAAGCAACCGCCGCCGCCACCGCCACTCCCTTCCCCCCTCAAAATCAACTCAAATCCATCCGTTTTTCTCGCGATTTTACTTCCAAATCGAGTAAACAAGGTGAACCCCCTCCTTTCCCTTGATTTTTTACAATAAATATGGATTATTTGAGGTACATTTCGTATGGGAAGATTGCAAACCCTAGATGAAATTACTTCAATTTGGCTCGGTTTTAGGTTGGATTTTCAATAGATATGCGTAATGTAAGAGTAGTAATGTGTATAGATTCGTTTTTAGGGTTGGATTTTTAGAAATACATATGTTTTTAGGGTTTGATTTAGAAATACATATGTTTTTAGGGTTTGATTTGAGCGAGATTGATGAATATTTAGATTTAGGGTTTGATTTAGAAATACACATGTTTTTAGGGTTTGGTTTGAGCGAGATTTCTAAATTTTTAGAAATACATATGTTTTTAGGGTCCATTTTATAAATACATATGTTTTTAGGGTTTGATATAGAAATACATATATTTTGAGGGTTTGATTTAGAAATAGATATGTTTTTAGGGTTTGATTTAGAAATACATATGTTTTTAGGGTTTGATTATTATTTATACATGGTTGTGTTCGGTTTTAGGTTTTTAGGGTTTCATATAGCAAATAGGATGATTTCATGTCAACATGGGCAAGATTGTATGTCCACCTAACCCTTAGTAGCTTTGGTTATTGTTTATACTTACAAAATTATATTTTTACCACCCCTAATTTAGATTTGCATTCTAATTCAAGTGGCAAAGACAACTTATTGTCAATTACACCAAGTTATATATATATAAATCATGTTTTATAAATTTCTTATTTGAATATTTCTTAACCATTGAATTCTAAAATTTATCACAGGATGGCGAGATACCGGCTGCTAGACGAGTACTACGAGAGGGAGCACCGCGGCAGGCTCACGGAGGACGGCCAGGTACGTGTGTGGTCGAAATGTACATGTGTTCAACAGAGGATGCTGTGCTCAGATTCCTTCTATGTTTTTATTAATTTGTTGTGTTATCTCGGGTCACCGTGCGCCGGTCTTTGTCTCGGTGCAGGCGGTGATCCGCGGTCCTCCGGTGGTATATGATTCCCGGTTACGGTTTGGTTTTGGAAAATGGCATTATGGACTTTTTGATTTGCATGGTTTGGTTCCTATACTAATCCGGTTTGTATAAATACCGTGTGATGAGCCTACGGTTGTAAGAGGTGCCGATTGGTCTGGGGCGGTCGGTATCTCTCTTCTGTCCTATGTTTATTTTATTCGTTCTTTTGTTCGGTCTTTTTCGGCATTACAAACATTGGATTCGCTCACAAAGAAAACATCGATGTGGCGGCAATTTGACAACAGACTCCAATGTATGAAATGGCCTACTTGTAATCTAGCTTCCTCTTAGTATTGATGTATACTGCATATTGTAATTGTTGTTATTCTTTAATTCCCGAATGCAATATGTATGAGACGGACTTGAGTGTAAATTACTTCACACACTTCCTGACTAAATACGGTTGCATTACTATTACTTAGTCTTTGAGATAGTTATCTGGTTGAGACATAGAATCGTATATTTGTTGTAATTCAGATTGTCGCTATGATGCAATGCAAATTGTAAT
This sequence comes from Dendrocalamus sinicus, assembly GCA_036346575.1. Lineage (NCBI taxonomy): Eukaryota > Viridiplantae > Streptophyta > Magnoliopsida > Poales > Poaceae > Dendrocalamus > Dendrocalamus sinicus. The sequence continues at coordinate 31,478,712 of CM070656.1, read as the reverse complement.
ATTTTTATTTGACTTGACATAAGTTCTAATTATCGATCAATGAATGTTAACGATTTTACCCTATACGGATTGTAATTTAATTACTGATGTACTACGGACTGTTATATATATTTTAATTAAGTTAACTGCTCCTACTTACGCAATTCTTTTACAAATTGTTTTCGTCCTTGCCGTTGAAGTTCTAAATGTATTGTAATTGTCTATCGCTTGTCGAGTTCAATTTAAACGACTGCAAGGAAAAGTTTAAATTCCCTCGTATTTTTAGGTCACTAGCTGAATGCCCGTGCGTTGCTACGGATTTAAAAAAAATTAGAACATATTTATATGCACGTTCCAACAAATTTTACCACTCGTTAATTTTAGAACATGTAGTATGATAAAATTTTAAAATCCGTAGCAACGCACGGGCATTCAGCTAGTTAATATTAATGGGGAACAAGGCCCTTATTTTAGAAGTCACAAGGGACATAGATAAGGGGATCTCTGTAGCCATTTTTGTTCAATCTGGTTGCTGATGATTTAACTGTCATTTTTTATTCTGCTAAAAAGGCTGGAATCATTACTAATTTGGTGGACCATCTGATGCCTGCTGGAGTAACTAACGTACAATATGCAGATGATACAGTTTCGATGGTCTCCAAGTCAGATTCAAATATACTACATTTGAAATTCCTATTATATTGCTTTGAGTCCATGTCTGGTTTAAAGATATACTACTGTCAGAGTGAAGTCTTTGTTCTGGGTTGTGAGCAGGAGGAAATGATTAGAATTGCAAACACGCTGAATTGCAAATTGGGAGTTCTGCCTATCTTATATTTGGGCTTACCCATTTCTGATCATATTTTGACAATTGATGTTGTAGGGCCGATGCTGATAATCAAAGAGAGGCGAATGATTGTTCAAACTTTTTTCCCAACGGTATTCAAAATCTTCACTCAAGTAATTATGAGAGCCACCAAGTTCAGATTGCACTAGCTATGTTTTACCAATACAAGGCTAGACACTTAATCCAGCAATATCAACACCCATCAGCCCAAGGCTGGTCAGACCGCCATGAATGGGTCGGTCTAACTGATGAGGCTGGTCTGACAACCGATCCAGAGCCGGTCTGATCAGACTCCTATTGCAAGACCAGAAAGCCTCTCAGGACAAAACTCAAATATCAAAAATTTGATCAATTCTCAACCAAATACTTTCAAATTTTACATGAGGCTCGTTCAAGGCATTAGGAAGTTAAACCAATAAAGAATCATAAGATTCTTGGGCTCGAGTTCACCGAATTGAAAGGAATCGAATCTAGGTCACGAGAACACCAAAAATCATAAAACTCAAATTACTTTTTGCTTGTGAGTATCTAAGGCATGAGGTCTTTCAGATCTATTCTGATATGTCCTAGCAAGATAATTTAAGTAAAAGTTCAGGCTAGAACTGTGACGACCTGCATTATTACCATGGGGTAATAACGCCAGTCAACGGATTATTATTCGTTTTAGCCGATAAAACATCGCTCTAACGAATAATAAGCCTATCAAAGTGTTGCAGCAGAACAATAATTAGAGATACAATATGATATTACAAGAATATCGCCACAGAGGGCTACCGTTTATTACAATACCTCAAAGGCTTGGATATCTCATACTAACACAACCCTCGCACGGAATGCCCACCTTGCCCTATTGCAATCCGAGTCCATGGTCTTCCATCCAAGCAATCTCCCACCTGACTTGCTATTCTCTGAACTGACATGCCCTTAAGCAAGGGGAGATTTATAGCAAGCGATATTAGCAAAAATGCACAGAATGCTCATCACTTACACTTTTAGGAATCTCAATTCCTATTCTCAATCTCGTGCCCATTTTTGACACTCTTTTTCCTTTCTCAATTTTCGTCCCAGGACTTATAGAAAATAAGGTTTGTTGGTTTTGAAATAATTACAATTTATTAATTTAGAAAACTACTGAACATACGCATGAACAGCAAAAACCCCTATAAGTTTCCGTAATTCTCCTTTCCCGGAGACGGGCATGAATTCATGATTTGGATAGCATTGCGCAAGATTGTATCACTTTACCCATCACCACTCCGATCCTGTTGGCTTCCCGGAACTCCGCAATTCCTTAGATGCGGCGCCCAGATCAGAGTACAGTACGTTTGCATCTATCTCAGTAATTATATCTCCACCCAACTATTCTCAACCGGTGGCCCAGGGTGGTTTCTCACCCTCGCCTGGCGCCCACCGACCTCGACATAGTTGTTGGTTGGTGGGCTCCCTACCCTACTCCAACCTCCACCTGCGCTAATATATGCGCCTTGCATCCCCCACCCGGCACCCAAATGCTGGCCTGGATCTTGTGGGTTCCTGCTGTGGTGGAGGTCCCCACCCAGCACCCAGTTGCTGGCCCGGATCTTGTGGGTTCCTCCACGGGGTCCCCCACCCGGCACCCAAGTGCTGGCCCGGATCGTGTGGGTTCTCCCAACGGCTTAATAAAATACTTACCAATGTGGAGAATATAATACCTTGATAGAGCTACTAGTCTGTCCGTCAATACGGGATGTTGGTTGATACGGTGTGGTACGGTCTGTTCACACGGATGAAGTTTGTGATTCCTTACATTCTATTCCTATGCAGAGGTTCCACTCCTGCCCCTTTATCTCTTGCCTTGGCAACCTCTGCCCACCCTCTTAATTAACCTAGATGGCCAACTGCTCCATCAGTTGCCATCTATTTCTTTTCTCATGTCTCTTCTGTCCATTGCTCGAATTAAATATCTTTTATTTCTTTCATGCAGGGTGATATTAGAGTAATACAAACTACTTGTTTTACAAAAGATACTCTGAAGCTTTGATCAAAGGAATGCTTGCCTGAACTTTAACCATACACTCGGATTCAAGTAGGATCAGGTGAAGTCACTCCCGTGGCTTGGATTGTCGTCTGCAATTAAAATACGTTGGCTACGATTTAATTTACGAACGTATAATAGAATACAAAGTGCCGATGTGCTTGTGCTCCTATGGTAGGGATTGTAATCTATATGTATGCAATGGATTCTGGTTGTAATAAAAATTTTCCATTTACCTTGCTTTCCATTACATTTACTGTTAGTCGAAGAAATGATCCATTCAAATAATTTAATACCAAATTTTAATTTATTCCAATAATTGCGAGTATTAACGCTAATAACAGCGCTTACGTTAATTAAGAAACGCGGGGCGTTACAAGAAAAAACCTAAACCCTAAAAATCTCTATCTACTACCTCATCTCCTCCTATTTAATAACCAGCAACAACCTTAATGGGTCCAACATATTAAGCCTACTAGGGAACCCATCAACCCCATTACCACGGGTTTCATACACTCATGCATGCTTCTCAAAGCGTTTACAAAACTCAACCTGCTAACTCTTGAGTGATTGATCAACTTGATAATTTTAGCTTTCCTTAACATAAACCACTTCACCTTTGTGCCTTTTCATGCTGCGGTTTTGATTAAGGCACTAACCCAGTATTTAGCCAACTACCAAAATACTCTTAACGAAGCTTCTGAGCACCTTCCCTTGACTTCGTCTCCACCTTCACCTGAAAGCATTTTCACATGTGTGACAACTCATGTTATTACCGAGGAGTAATAAAACTAGTCAATGGATTATTATTCATTTGTATTGTTAAACACTACTCCAACGAATAATAAACCCATCAGAGTGTTGCGCAGAACAATAATTAGAGATAAAACATAATATTACCTAAACATAGCCACGTAGGGCTAAGTCTGATACAAAGCCACAAGGGCTTGAATATTATGATACCAAAATTAAACAGTTATAGTTCTACTCCTAGTTATACAAGCAGTACTAAATATAAAGATAACACGTTAATTTTATAGATACCATGGGGTCATGCCCGTGCTGCATGTCCACTTCATACGGTTCGTTCTCAAAACCATCTCCTTTCCACTCAAGATAGAGTTCCTTTGGGTAGACCTCATCCACCCAAAGTGAGATCCCAGGATGGCTATCCTCTAAACAAAGAAAAATAATAGCAAGCTTGAGTACAGAGCACTCAGCAAGCTAATTTAACAAAATGCAATGTATGCTCATAATATAACATTTCCTAGAACATCCCGTCTCATTCTCATTTTCACGACATATAGAAAATAAATATTTTGTTATGTTGAGAAAGAGTTTTTGATCATCAACTTAGAAATCCACTGAACACTCATATAAGTGGATAAGAACCACCACCGATTCCCTAGCCTCCAGTTCAAGAGATATGCATGAATTCATTATTTATATAGCATTGTGTAGGTTTATACCACTTTACCCATAGTCACCATGATTCTTGTAGTGAGTAAATCTTTGCATTTCCTTAGATACGATGCTCAAATCAGAGCACAGAACTTTTACCTCTATCTCAGTATATTATACCTCCACCCAACTTACCTATAATTATTGACCTAAGGTGGTTTCTCACCCTCACCTAACACCCTCTCAATTATAAGATAGTCATTGGTCGGACTTGTTCCTTCTGGCCCAACATCCAATGGAGACCTCACCTGACACTCCACATCATTAAATATATACATTGGGCATATCCTTTATGGCCCAAAGTCCAATTGAGACCTTACCCATTTCTCCCTAGATAAGTCAACTTACCCAGTTATGGAGTGCATAATAACTTTGATAGAATTATTGGTTCTGCCCACCTTCCAACGGAACAATGGTTGATATCACTTATACGGTCCATTACACAAGTGAATTTTGTATGATAATATTCATATATAGAATGTCCAAATTTGCCCCCTTTTTTTAATCCATGGACCCTCCACCCACCTCTTACTTATCGGTATGATAGTGGCTTCTCCAACTACCTACTCTTTTCTTATACTGTAGGTCAACTGCTCCAACAGTTGAGATTGCGATATCTCTTTCATTTCTTTCTCATTGCATTCATTTGATTCAAACTTGATTTTAATTTTTTTCAAGGTGATAATAATTTAGTAGGTAAATACTTGTTTTACTGAAGATAATTCGATCACTCAGGTGAATTTCCCCCTTTGGTACCGATTCTTTTCCTACAGTTAGCATGTACTATATGGTTCAATTTATGGATATAGAATAAATAAATAAATTACATTAAGGTGTTCTCGTGTGATACCCAAAATTAATTTAGCTGATTGTGGATTTTTATAACTTAAATGCTATTTAAATCACCACGTACAATTTTTAGTCTACTGACAGCAATTAATTTATTTTAATAATCATGAATAATTATTAATGGTTTTTTGTAATTTAAATACATCTAACAAAACTATCTGGGTATTTAAACATGCAACGGAGTGACCTAGATGATAGTACACGAATACTAATTTTACGTGCTTAATCTCTCTCCTCATCCAACCATTCGGTTTGAAACCCTAGCTATCCCTCTGTCACCCCCCCTATCCTCTGTGCTTTCTTCTTCTCTCTATTTCTTTTCCCCATTTCTTCTCTTCCATGTCTTGCTCTCTTGGCCGACTACTCTGTGGCCCGAGGTCTGGTCCTGTGGTGGCAATGGCAAAATTGAAAATGGGATGTGGGCTACCTTGTCAGTTGATGGTCGGCTTGATTTGGGAAAGAACTGAAGCTCGATTTTCTTGGTCGTTGCTTGGTTCGGCTATGTGGTGGTCAGATTAGGGTAGCTCAGTTGTCACCTCCTCAAGTGCTTGTGGCCTCCTTGGTACTAGTCCTTCTCCTGGTGCCCTTAGTTTCCTTCTGCACCTTGTTGGCCCTAGCCAGTTCTGGGCAGTTATTAGCGATCCTCGGTCCCTAGGCCGTCGTGGTCCTCCCTCATTTGGCCTTCCCTAACTCCTCTAGTGCCTCCTTCTCCTCCCTGGTCCTCTCTATCTGGTATTGCTACCAAGCTCCTCCTTGCCTCCTTCCTCACGGTTGGCTTGGTGGATTTGGGGATGGTGGAATGGATCTGGGAGGGGATTGGGGAACATGGTGTTGGGGTTTGGTTGCTGCTATTGGTCTTTGGTCGGCGATGTAAATGCTTTCTCTCTTTTTCTTGCATGGCTTGGACTTGGCCTTATCTCCTCCCTGTGCTTCCTGTGCTCTCTTGTGCAGCTAGTGTTTTCACTATGCATGTGTGGTTGGATTTGGCTATTGGGTTGAATGGTTGTGAAATGGAATTTTGGAATAGATTCAGGTTGGTTTTTAATGTCGAATGATGAAATACTACGGCTATGAGAGGTGCTGACTAGCCCTGGATGGTGTTGGCTTTTAATTTCTTCATTTATTTAGTCTTTTTTTGGTATCTTCAGATTTATTTTTCTTGCAACACAATTTATTTTTTTGTAAATATGGTGAATTGAATTAATGTATGAAATGTGCGCAATGCAATTTAAATCTTGTAGTTTCTCATTAATTATAATTATGTATGAAATGCTCCCTATTGTAATTATATTACTATATGGATGGCAATTGGATATGATAAATATTGAGTTTGGATGTATGTTATAATTTGTATTAATTTACTTTGTTACCTTTATTTAATTTAGCCATTGTATAATTTTGACAATTGGAATGGCTGCGATGACGATGCTAATTACACGATTAATTACAGCTGACAACGTAAGATTAATGATTAGGGTTAGTGTAAAAATGCTTTGACACATAGCCCGTAATACCCAATAACCAGTCGTCACATCTTCACGTATTCAGTTTCCTCCGAACCATCTCTATGTTCGGTCTTATCACTTGGCGCACCACATACACTAACTCGTTTTTTTTTTCATGATCCTTGTCTTCTCTATACTTCTTGCTTGAGCCACGTTGCCTCATCCAGACTAACATTACTGCTTAGGTCTCAGCTCCCTCGCCTAGTCTCAGTCCATTGTTGTCAACCGCTAACATTTTCCAAGCCACTTGCCCATCCAATGACCAAACTACCATCTTGAGCATAAGTCTATGCACTTGACTCACGTTAGTTAGAACAATGCATCATGCAACACAACATAACTAATCAATGGCACTCAAGTCATGCACACACACTCATCCAATTCAAAAATGAAACCACTTTTACTATTCTCTGGCCGCACCCGCCAGTCTGAATGCACTTCCCATGCCAATCAAACCACCAGATATACGTTGGTCTGACCGCTTAACAATACTAGAAAATACCCTTTCTGGAATTTCGGTTAAACTCTAACTAGTTTCAGCTCCAGTTTTCAATTCCAGTGGAACCAAGTGCAAACTCATTTCCAAACAAGCCTACACAAGTATTTGATATTTAATTTCTCAAAAAAGACCATGGCAAATCCGTCCGCTCACCCCCATGGCGGTCAAACCGCCAGCCATAAGCTGGTCAAACCACCGACCCCATGGTGGTCAGACCGCCTAAACCCTAATAGCACAATTTGAAATATGGATTTTTTTTTGAAACTTTTGCAAAATTTAACTCAACCAAGTGCTAATTGTTCATCACAAACATAGTCTATACCTTTACATGGTCTCTCAAATGTATCTTCTGGGAGGAGGCTGATTTTGATCTACTCTTGCTTATCTAGTGTTCCCATTAATGCGATGGGTTTTTACTTGCTAAAAGCTAGGCTGCACCAAGACAGGTATAGAGCAAAACTTCAAATATCATATGGTCAATGGTTGTGATTTAAGGTTCTGGCCATAACACAAGTATTTGTGTGAACGAACTAAATGTCGATAAGCCACTTAAAAAATATTATCCTGATAAGCCATTTGTTTGTTTAAAAGAAGTCATAAACCATAAGCTAAAATAAACACACCCAATCTATGCGTGGAATGAGTTAAGATACTGATCATATTATGTTTGGCTGTCATGTTGCAATCTATGTGTGGTCAAGCATTGTGGGAGCTCTAGGGGGTTACAGACCAGTGTCGTGGGTTGACTTTCTAGGGTGGATTAAAACTCAAGCTGTGGAGGGTGAGAAAATAGCTGTCGAGACCCGAATATGCAAATTTGGACCTCGTTGTGTTTTCTACACTAGTCTAGGATCATGCTAGTGCACACGATAGAAATATAGATGAAATATCGACCATGATCACGATTAATTATGAAAGAGGAAAATATTATTGATTATCAGGGTTGTGACTTTATAGCCAAGCTTATAAATTATAACCGAAAAGGCCTAACAAGAGCTAATAGCGGAAAACAACGATAAGTGAAGTAGCCATTTGACATGCCTACAGGCAATCGATTGGGAAGCAAAGTCACAATCCATTGAAGTTGACGAAGAACTTCTCCTCAAATAATTTTGGTTGATAATGGTTCTTCTTCAGCAACTGAGTAACAAATGATATAGATGTGAGTACATAGAGTACTTAGCAAGCCGTTTATAACAAGATGCAATATATAGTAATGCAAGGCTTATCAAATGATGGTTTAATAGTTATTTCGCATAAATTAATAATTTAGAGTAAATACAATAAATAGACAAAAATGCACTACTTGAAATTGATTATTAAGTAATTAATTCAAATGAATTGAGTAAACCATAAGTGAACTACCCATTCAATTCCCAAACCAACCAAACCCAAGTTTTGTGAAATTCTACCCCTCATGTAAAATCACCAAGTATTGTCTATAAGACCATAACTGGGGATATTGCTATTCGAATAGTTTTATACTCTACAGAGATTGTCATGTTGGCTAATATAGGCTTCCTTGGGCATGCGATGCCTTTATAATGCTCAATCTCAAACTAATCTCGTCCACGAAAGATTCAATGTCGAATAGGTTGACGGCCTAATCGGTAAAAGCCTCCTCTTGCACCAACAAAACATCTCAATGGCGAAATTAAGGTTGAAATATCATAAATTAATTAGCCAGGTCCATCCCATACTAAACTTGTGGTTATACGATGAGACTCATATCAATGACGCATAAAATTAAGTGAAAAGTATCCACATCTCACTGTGCTATTAGCACCCACTTTACTGCATGCACGATTACTCACCCAAGTGAAAAGTATTTTGGTTTAACCAAGACCAATGACATACCCATATCATGCTACATAAATTTTTATAATTGTGGCTACAATCACGATTCAATATCTCATTAAGTCAAAATTAATTAATTGATCAACATGTGATGATGAGCCCAACATAACGACAAGCATGGTTAAGCACATTAAATCTACAACCTAAGTGAATACTAGTATTGTATCACTAGATAATTACCCATCCTATAGTGATAATGAAATCATGACATTCAAATTATCAAGGAGGAATTAATCAATATTGGTTGATAACTACTAAGTACAAGAATTTGTATTAACTTAGCAATGCATAATAATCTAAAATAAAATAATAATAAATAAATTTAAAACAGTAGGTTCAATGTGATCAAAGGTCATGATTTACCTTGGTTTTGCTTAGTTATCAATTCTTGAAGTTCAGGTCCTGCTTCTGCTCCTTTAAAGATGTTATCTAATGACAAAGAAAGCGAACAAAGTACAAATAAATTCAAATAAAGTTTAAAAACAACAAAAACAGAACTAAAAGATAGAGCTTAATTTTACATAAATTTAGGAAGAAGAATCGGGTCAATTGGGCTTCGGATAGAGAAGAACGGGCTCTCGTGAGGTTTAAATCTAAGAAAATATTATTTGGCCTTTTCTGGATTTTTTTCCTAAAGGACAATTGGATTTATGATGTCAGCAAGGGTATTTGGATTTTCAGCTGAATTATGTTTCTAAAAGAAATAGGCTTGGGTCACTGACAAGTGGGGTCACGGTCCATGGACCAAGTCCACGGGCTACGGTTCATGGTCTACAGTGAAAACAACCTATGATATAGTGTTCTGATGCATGGGGAACACACGTGAGCGCCTCGGTTCACAGTAGATTAAGTCTACCAAACTAATGTGGAGACTAGGGTTGATGTGGCATGTGACGTGGCTGACAGGTAGGATGACACATGGTAAAAAGGTGACATGGTGGCGACACAAGGAAGGTGACTGGGCAAAAGCTTTGCGGTTAGATGAGGTGGCAGCTTAGGCTCGTGTGGCATTGGTGTGGCGTACTACTGGCAAACACCTCGGATTGGGTGCTAAGGTGGCGAGAGACGTGGGCGACATAGTACTGTAGCACTAGGTCTTCTGGTGAGCTTGTGCACCAGGGAACGACACATGCTCCAGCGACGAAACCTACTGACTTTGGTAGCATAACACTTGGCGAACCCATCTGTGAGGTTGGCTTGGTTGGCGATGAGGCATCGACTCCAGCGAACTCATGCGTACCTTGGTCGTCGAGCCTTGGCATGGTGTGAAAAAGATGGCTCGGGTTGAGGCAAAGTTGGCGCACTGATGGAGGAGGCAAGGCGGTGCGGTGGCAATTGCTCACCGAAATTGGTGACGACAGTGACTTGATCCTAGGCTTTCACACAAGACTGGCAGAGCTAGGGCTTGACCTTGCGGAAACTTTTGGTGGCGGCCCGGTGTGCTTGTTTTTAGGGTCTCGGCCAAGGGTTTTATAGCATGGCGAGCGCATGTCCATGCGCAAGACAGCGACGACGCTATAGGAGTTTCAATTGGAGATGGGGAGGAGCCTATGGTAGGGACGATGCATCCAACAAGGTGGTCCCACTTGGTGGTGGCTGCGAGAGGGCAATGACGCGGGAGCGACTCATGTCGCACGCGACGGACTACGGACTGGGCTGCGCTTGGCCGAGGGAAGTGGCTGCGCGAGAGAAGGGAAAGTGGGTCGAGGGAGATGTGAAGCGGACCAAGCTGGGAGGAATAGGAGTGGATCGGGCTGGAACAAAAGGAGGTTTCGGCCCGAGAGGCTTTAGGAATTTCTAGCATTTTTTGAATTTTAGAAAATAGGAAAAAGAGATTTGAGTTCTAGAAAATAATAAATAAATTCAAAAAATTCATGGAAATAAAGAAAATTCCATGTAAAACAAGGGACTTAAATAAAATAGTTTTTGAATTAATTGAAATTTATTTATTCACATTAAATTGTTTTAATTTCTAAAAATTCAATCTAAGCTTTAATTAATTCAAGAAAAATCTAAATAGTTGTTTTATTTTAAAATCTTTAAAAGGACTCTGAAAATTAGGGTGTTACAATAGCTTGGTTTGGTCTGATGGCAATGTGCTGGACGCTGTGGCCGACAAGAAACAAAATGATTTTCGAGAGGAAACTGCTGCATCATCCCACCGACATCTTGTTCAAAATCATCTTCTTGCAGCGATGGAAGGTGCTGGTAAAGGAGAAAGATCGACATCAAGTGGAGGAGGCGACTACCAAGCTCAAGATGAAGATTGAACAGCTAAAGGCCCGTGGCTTCGGGCCTTCTGCATCCCGTTGGATCCTCATCTAGTGGAGCCCACGCGTACAAGACCACGCATCGATCTCATATATAGGGCAGATACATATATCATCATGCCATGGCTTTAGTTGGTACGGTGACGGGGATCACATGGATGGATTCTTCCTCTCGTCTCCAGGCTCACAATTCAGTTATGCACCGGATGCCATATATGCCACTCTCCAAAACAACTATACTTAATTAATTAATTAATTAATTAGCAATGCTCTTAATTCCTTCTTGGCTATGCTACAGGAAGCTCAAGAGATGGGTTGACGTAGTGGCGATGTTGATCTGAGTTATCCAATCCCATATGTCGTGATAATGCTGTGTTTAATTATCAATGTGATGCCTCTCCGTAAAGTGTTTATCTATGCGATGTCTTTGAAGTGTGGACAATTTACACTAAACTGAGCAGTAAAAACGGATTGCATTAGCCGTACTAGTTAAACCACAGAAGTGGCAAAACCTCAGTGCTCAGGAGTCAGTCAGTGATGGTTTAATGCTATTAAAATTAAGGGGATATGAGAAGACACACAGGTCATTTTGGACTCATTGGCAAAAGGGTCCCAACATGCCATCGATGTGACTCTCATGCATCTGCAGCATCTCGTGTCAATATGGTGAGCTACCCGTGTCCCAGCACTGCAGTACTGTACTAGGTGCAGAACAAATTGGAAAAATAGGAAAACTATATATAGTATGGGTTCTTTTGGTTCATGACGTATACCTTTTAAATTCTGGCTATTTATAACAGAGATAGCCGTATGAGAGTTTGGCCGATATAATTAAAGTCGGTACAATATTTACTACAATTAACTTGTATATCTTATATTGAAAAAATATATTATTTGAAAGTTAGCTACTGTAGTATAGAACAAAAAACCTTTCAAACTCACCCATAAACAACTGAACATAATGGAAGGGAAAAAAGCAAAGAAATAACAGCAAAGATAGCCTGAATTCAGTACTACTAGAGCAACTGGCAAACAGTTCAGACCTACGCTAGATATCACCAGTTGCTTTCCCTTTATGGCATTTGCCAAATTAACGTTACTCTTGAGACTCCAAAGTCCAAACTTCAAATTATCCTCTTCAACATTGCACTGATGCACCTGTTTCTATGCGGCCCCCTACTCTCAAATGTGCCATTCTGTGTAGCAAGGTACACCTATTCTTCTTGGCAATGGCATGGCCTGTCTTGTACAATTGTCAGAATCTTATACTACCCGTATATTTTTGTAGCTTCTCTACCTTACCTGTGTACTTACACACGTCTATTCTCTACTTGGTGTATGCCTGTCCGGGGGTGTGACGTTACAACTGATTCCAACGTACGTTTGGCCTTCCATGAGGTGACGGGCATCTTTTCAGCATATTGCGCTGTTGCAGCTCCCGACTTCGTTCTATTGATTCTTAGTTTTAGGCCCCGTTTGGCAGAGCTCTTGTAGATTTTCTAGAGCTGGTCATCTGTAGCTCTAGAAAATCCTGGATCTAGAGTTGTAGACATGTTAAGTACATTTACATGATTCATTTCATTTATATTATATATTAAATAAAAATATTTAAATCACTTTAATTTAATCAACAAACTACAGATTCAGCATAGATCTCGGAGCTAGAGTTGTGCCAAACAGGGCCTTAGTTTATAAATAGTAATAAATTATAAAAAAATTCGTATATAATTTTAGTTAATATATATATATATAATTACTATAATATATACTATAATCGACTTATTAAATATTATTTTAAAAAGACACTCAATTTAAAATTTAAATACTATAGAAAACCATGTAGTATAATAAAATAAGTTTTAGAAACCAATATAATTAAAACCAAACTATCATGTCAAAACTTTTTAGCTGTAAATTCAAATATCAACAATTACTGAAACATACTGCACATACGTGCATACATTTAAAAAAGAGAACTCAGGCAAAATAATTAGACAGCAAAAGATATGTGGCTTACAAGTTGTAATTAATAAAAAAAATCAACATCGTGTCTGGTCTGGATTCTGCGATAGATCCAATACTACAAGGAAAACCACATACACAGTACAATCCTCTACGCACGTACATAGAATCAAGCGCGGAATCTCGGATCACAATCTATTAAAAACGCGCTTGAGGAATTATACCATGCACTTGCAGTATAATACACGAGAAGAACACAAAGATCAAGAAGGATTTCCTATCCCAAAGTATCACACAAATAAAGAATTCAACTATCTTCAGATGCAAGACTCATACATGCAGAGTTGCAAACTAAACAAGGAATTACAAGCAATCAACCAACCAGCAAACCATAATACACTCTTAAAGATCTCTTTACGGTTTGAGAATCAGACAGACAAGCTCCACTAACATATCAACAATGGCAAAAGAAAACAAGCAACACACACACACACACTCATACTTCATATTCAGCAATAAAAAGTTTTGAATCTGAAGTCGGCCCGGCAGTTCTAGACTTCTTGGGCTATGTCAACATCCATTGGCATTTCAGTGTCCCCCTGCAAGCACAAATGTTTCGATTAGCAGGAACAAAACAGTAACATGATACCTACGTAATGTAGTAAAGTTCTCAATTACTATTACGCAGTACACATTCTTACCATATTCTCCTTATCTTCATGTGTAATCTCCTTCACCACATCAACTGAAAAATAAAGTTGCCATTAGCAAGACCATAGGTGATATTTACATTCAGAATTCATGAAATACACGATGACACTTACCAGATTCCTGTTCCAGACCAACTGGCAAAGCCTCACTACCTCCATTGCAATCTTCCTGCTGCTCCTTGGCCTGCTTCTTGGTTTTCTTACCAGTATTTTTGGCAACTACTTCCTTTCCAGGAGCATTTTTGGCTGGATTCCGATTATAGGAACCTCTGACCCTTGCATCAGGCTTCTCCTTCTGAATGTTCTCTTTCCTGGCAGCTTCCTTATTTTGAGTTGCAACAGAATTCAGTGACCTTGGCTTCAGATTACCCTTTGGTGACACATTGGTGGCACTACGAGCGGCCTTATCAGACTTCTTTGGTTGCTGTGAGGAGTCTACAGAGATCTGCAGCTTCTCAAAATCTTCCGTGATATCATAAACCTGAAGAACGTCCTTCACTGGTTCCTCCAATTCTGTTGCAAGGCCATGCCGGACAACATAAGCCTTGAGTTCTTCTCTCATCCGATCCACAGGCTGTGGGAAAAAAGCACACATCACAATAATACGATCAATGAAAGAAACAGAACTAATCAGAAAGGACAAATGATCCATTGATGCCCACCTCACACTCTGATTCAAGGGCAAGCTTGAAGAAGCCCAGAGAGACAGAGTGCTTGGAAGCAGCCTCTGCAAGCCTGATCTGTGTCATCCAATATGAGATTGAGGACAGTGTGCTGAACTTGCGCCTTGCTGTGGACATGGACACTTCTGATGTCGGAGTATCAAACTTCCCCAGGCTGTCCGGCCTCCTTGACCGAACCCCTGACACCGGAGTGATAGTTCCAGTAGAAATTGGCCTCGGGCTAGCACCTGGCTTGGTTTGTATCGAGTGCCTCCGTGGAGGTTTGGCTGATTTATCCTTCACGGAAGGAAGATCGAGAACACACATGCTCTTGCTGAGATCTGAAGATGGTCTTGCCCTATATAAGGAACACAATTAGAGGTGAAACCAAGTTAGTTCGCAGCAATTTTAAAGTTGGAATCTGAGAGGCTTCCAATGTAAGTTTATGGTCAATTTTGCATGGACATAGCACCAAACAGACAGATGCTTAGTTTTGAAGCAATAATCTGGACATCTACACATTTGTACGCTGGCCTACTGTTTTCCCACAGAAACTTGTTGAAATATCGATTACCCCGCCTTGTCATGGCTAAACCTCCGGAACAAACCATCTACCGGGAAAGACACTACCTAATGTCAGAGTATAACTTCTAGAGCAAATTTCGCAAAACCCTAGATTTTGAGGCAAATGTAACACAAACCCAAGGTTTTACAGTTTTTTTCAAGGAACCCCATGTTTTGGGGCAAAAGTTTCAAAAAACCATGGCTATACCACGTGGCTGTCCATTTTGTAGGATACATTTCAGCATACCAATACGTAATAAAAATACATGGTATTTTTGAATATACACATAGGATAGGCCCCACAGTACACCTATACGCCTCTCTCCCCTTTCTCTCATTCTCAACCCCCTCACCTCTCTCTCCCACCCGTGACGGTAGAGGCGGCGGCGGCGACACCGTCGACCAAGGAGACGGTGGTGCAGTGACCGGCTACACAGGCCAACATGTGTATGTACTCAAAAATACTACGTATCGAACCACCCAGGTGGTGTACAACTATACATGGTGTTTTTTCAAATATTTTTTCCCTAAAACGTAAGGTTTCGTTTGAAAAAATGTAAAACCTAGGGTTTTGTATTAACTTGGCCCCAAACCTAAGGCTTCTAAAATTTACTCTTAACTTCTACTAGGGAAGTACGAAAGAATTCAAGACAAAAACATCGCCTGGCACTTCCAGCCGCTCACAGGGAGCGTAGATCCAAGTACGAAAGAATTCAATCGCGACATCGAGAGGGAAAAGGAGAGGAAGCCGGTTCAGACTGTACCTCCTCGGAACGGAGGCGGTGTGGGGAGCATCCACCGCCCGCGGAGCCAGCTTCCCCCGGCTTGCCGACCGCAGCGGGTAGCGTAGCTTGGACGCCCCCCACGCCGCAGACCCTGCAGTGCACAACCAAAACCAAGATCAGCACACCCATTTCACCTAAACAAAACCCTGCCCAAACCAGGAAAAAAATCTATTCCCCTACCGCATTCGGCCGACTGATCGCCCGAGGTCGCCATGAGCTCGAATGACGAATCCGCCGCGCGACAGGGCTCGAGCCGCAAGCCTCCAACGCAGACCGAAACCGGCGACGCGAGACGGAGCCTTGGAGCGGAGAGTCGAGAGATGTTTTGGTTTGGGTTCGCAAGGGGAGCGAGCGCATAAATAGAAACGGCCCCCGCGGGCTTGCGGCACAGCCGCGATGCGTACCCACGCGCGCCGCGCGGGCCCGTTGGTTTTCGTGGGTCGGCGTGTCAGTGAGAGTGCGTTGCCGGGGGCTGCGTGGATTGGGGCTCGACGGGGAGCGGGCGGTCGGCGCCCGCCCGCGTGCGGCGTTTGAATCGCGGAGCGGGAAAAAAAAAAAAGCGCAGGCGGCCGTTGGCGTCGCGTCGGCGGAATCGGGGAAATTTCGAACGAATGGGAGCTGAGCTGCCTGCGTAAATGGCGTCATTAGTGGGATGCAGGCTGGTGACGCACTGACGCGGGGTTTAACGGGCCGTGGGCCCGTTTGATTCGCTGGTGGCCTGGTAGACGATGTGTGCCCACTCGCTCACCTGGGGAGGGTTTTATGTGTCTTCGTTATGGCTCACCCGACGGTGGGGCCCAATCGGCAGTGCAGGTTCGAGTCCGACCACAAAGCACGTGGTAGTGTGCGTGGTTACATTTTTGTTTCTTTCAGATGGTGCGTAGGTTTATGGTGCTATGCAACTTTGGAGAGAGGCTGAGTGGATCAAGTTTGTTTGGATCGAGACACTGCAAGCAATGTTAACCTAGGCTTCGTTTAGCACTACGGTTGCGCCTGTTATTTTGCTTTTAATTATAAACAGTGTACCAAATACAAACGTATGTATCGGTAACTACATACTGTGAGTAAAGGCAGAAGAAGAACGTTGTCATTTTTATAATTCATACAAAATGAATATTAGTGAACACTAGTAAGATGCTCGTACGTTGTAACGGAGTATTAAAAGAGATTGATACATATTACGGTTTCCACCGCCAGCCTTCGAGCATGTCATTGCCAAAGCGTCTAGATCTAGCTTGAGATTGTATCTTCTATCACTCACAGAATCATCAATAATTAATTAATTCTAGAAATTAAATAAAAAGAAAGAAAACAGAAATAATAAAAAAGGTTTCGTAGTCGTTAAGTAGACATCAATGTCTCCCGGCCACGGTCATAGCCACAGCCGCAACCTCTTTCCTTCTCCTCCCCTCTCCAACGTCGTCTTCCTCCACAATCTTCACATCGTATCAAATCCAAGAATTCAAACAAACCAATCATGTATTTCTCTTCACTCTCTCTAACTCTTTCTCTCTAGGACCCAATAATCCCAAATCTTACGATGTCGTCCCCTCACCAGCTCACTGGCCTCACCTCCTCAGCTTTCCTCCTCCACTCTGTCCTAGTCTCCTCTACTAACTACTGCTCTTCACCTCTCCCACCTCTCAACGGCTCGATCGGCCAATCGTCCCCTCTCTCCCATTCGCAGATCAGCAGATCCAAGTCTCATCCTCTGTGTCTCCATCCTCTAGCCTCCCCTCCCTGGGTCTCCGTCGCGACCACCCGTCTTCAGGCTTCCCTAGTGGCCAGTTCCCCCGTTGGCCTGTTGTTCCCCGAATGGCGTTACCCTGGACCAAGATCTAGCTCTTGGGCCCAGGCCACTACCGAAGACCCATTCCATGACCTCAACCTCCCATCCTGCTCTTCCTCCACAATGTGGTCCCCTGTGTCCGATGAGGAAAACTGTAGCACCCCGCCCACTCTCTGGGCCAAGATGCTACCACCTTTACAACTCTTACCAATTCATTATCAACTAGTAGAAATTTAAACCAACATTAAATTTATTTATATGGTGCTACGTTCAGATACATCAGAGCATTTTTAGAGATTACTCTAGCCTAGTAACAGCTAAAGTACACTAACAAAAGTGATACAAGAGTGATGCTGGTTCGTGCAAGTTGTCCATGTGCTACTCCCGCCCGTACATGTCGTCCTCAACGGTCACCTAAAAACATCAACAAAGCAAGGATGAGTCCACCGACTCAGCAAGTACAAAGCAAAACAGCAAATAACAGGTTCATTCATTAGACCATAATCATTTCATTATCATTAACCACATTTCCATTTGACCACTTTCTCCATTTAACCACTTTACGTTCCGATGAACTATTGATCATGCTCATGCACTTCTTTCTCAACTCTTTAGCCTATACCGTTTAACGGTTATCGCTTCCTATCTCTGTGGACTGCACCTCACTATCTCTGTAACTATTCTACCGCCATCACTTCTCCTTTCTATGTGCTATTCCTCACTAGCTCTGTAATATTCCACAATCATCTCTTCTCATTTCGGTGAGCTATTCCTCACCGTCTCTGTACTGTTCTACTAACATCACTCCCCATTTCCGTGAGCTATACCCCACTATTTCTGTAATTATTTTATTGTTATCACCTCCCATTTCTGTATCTGTTTTATTAATAACTCTTTTATGCAATACAATGCATTTGTAACTGTATCATTGTTCTGTACTGTTTTTCATGCAATGCATCTGTAACTGAATCACTATTCTGTTCTGTTTCCATGCAATGCATCTGTAATGCGTCTGTAACTGTAGCTCATACCGGTATAGCGGAGTGTCTACCCGTCGATGGACCACTCAATCGCCTCGTCCTTTTCCATACGAGGTCAACCTCCACTCCCGTGGAGTACCTACCGAAGTAGGACTTACTCAAGAGCACTCCGGATTAGTCCACTAGCTCCACTCGTAGCTAGAGACTTTCTCGCTGCCCTCACTCTTGAGTGCACATAATGCAAATGCATATGCCATTGTCATTATCATGGTCATCCATAAGTATGCAACATGATGTGAATGCATGTACCCATTGTCATTGTCATTACCATTGTCTTTGTCATTAGTATCATCGTGAGTAGGGTGGCATCGCTGCTCACCCTGCTCTTTTACTATTGCCACAATTGATCAAACATCATCATGTCATGTAAACATTTCAATTCCATATAAGTATCATCATATCATGTAAACCCCACAGTTCCATATAAGCATTATCATATCAGGTAAACATCACATATTTTATAAACCCCAAGGTCTACCGCCCTACCATGCGTTTGTAAGTTCATTTATACTTATCAACTTGCCATGTCTTAACATTCATCATTCATCTTTTATCAATTTGCACCCGGAATAGGTAAACTTACCCAAATCATTCAATTTAATCGAAATCACTACCCGAATTTACCGCTTTACAATGCACTTGCCTGGTTAGCCTCGGGAATGACGCGTGGACGGCTCCGACCCGGGACCTCCACCAGTGTACATGTTAACCCGACTCAACGGCAGATAAAACAAGAGCTTTAGCGGATATCAACAACACTAAGCGCAACTCCCGATCTTCGGTGTAAATGCACGGGTTTTGAGGGACCTGTCGCGCAGGTGCCGAACCCATCTCTTCTCTTTTTTTCTCTTTCTTTTTCTCCTCTTTTCTTTTCTCTTTTTTTCCTTCTCTTCTCTTTCTTTTCCTTTCTTTCTTTTTTTTTCTTTTCTTCCCTTCTCTCTCTCCTCCCTATCTCTTTTGGCCGAACCGGCCTGGCCTCTTCTTCTTCTTTTCCCCTCACCTACTCCCTCTCTCCTCTTGCTATTCGGCCGAACGGCCCACCCAAGGGCGGTACGGTGGCGCACAAGGCCGGCCGGCGGCCCCCTCACCGCCGCCGGCCCCCTGCCGCCCCTCTACCTTCCTCCTCCACCCTCTCCCTTTCTCTCCCCCTCCACCGGCCGGGTCCGGGGCGGCGCGGCGGCGCATGGCCGGCTCGGCGTCGCCGGCCCCATCTCTGCGCCGCGGCAACCCCTCTGCCGGCCTCGCCTCGTTCGCCCCGCCTTCCTCGTGCGCACAACCGACCGGCCGGGCCCCAGGCGACGCGGCGCGCGTGGGTGCGCCGGGCTGCCGCTAGCTCCTCGACACTGCCTCCTCCCCACTCTCTCCCTCCTCTGTGGAGTGCTTGGGAATGTGCTTGCGTACTGGCCTCTTGGCTCGGCAGTGGAAGGATTGGTAACTCACCTTGCGCTTACCTGTGCCGATCGAAATGGTGTGGCTGTGTTGGGTTGATTCAGTGGGGAAGAAGGGAGGAGAAATGAGCTTGTGCTCTAGTTCCTTGGCTCGAGTCTTGGGACCCTCGGCTTGGCAGTGAAAGGATTGGGGGTGTGCTACTTGTTGGCTTTGTTCTTACCTTTGGTTGTTGCTCTCGGTTGGGAAAGAATGGCGAAATGGGGCTTGGTCTCACGGTTGGGGAAATAAAATGGCTTTGCCATGAGATGCTGGCTTTATATGGGCAGGGTTGGGTCTGCCTTTGCACTTGTGAAATGACCGAAACGCCCTCGCTTAATGCCCCTCTCACACACTTGGCTGCCCAAGGGCATTTTGGTCCACGGCTGAGCTGGCTTTGGGGTTCTACTGCAGTGGTAAGTCGGTAAAAGGCAAGGTAAGAAATTGCCGGATGATAAACACCCGAAACGCGAGACGGTGCCGACTGTCCCTAGGCGGTCCGGGAACCTCTGAGAGCGCTTAATTATACGGCTCTCTAGACGGTGCCGACCGTCCTGGGATGGTCTGGGAACCTCTGCGCGCGATACTAAATCGACGCTCCAAATGGTCGATGGGTCTGACGGCAAAATTCGCCCTTTATCCCTAATGTTTCCCTTTATGCAAATTTGGAGTATTACAAGAACCCGCCGCCCAACCCACAATGAGTGGTGTAGGCCGTGATTGGGCAGCAGTGAGTGGTCCGGGTTGTGCTGGTTGACATTCGTTGTGTGAGCATGGTGGCAAGCATCACGAAGTCGGTATTGGCAGCAGCGTGCAGTTGGTTTTGGGGGAGGCGTCCAATCTGAGAAGGGGCACACATGTGAGTGGTGGTAGAGATTGGAATTAGAGGGAGAGGGAGAAGGCTGTGGCTTGCTGTTGAATATGGGAGGGTGGTGGGAAGTTGAGAAAGCAAATTTAGGGCTTGAGGGAGATGACGGTTGGAGATGGTGTTGACTACCGAGGTGTGCGAGCGAGTGATTAAACTGCGATCATGGAGAAAGAGGGGGGGTGCTAACATCATGGCTCACTCGTCAGCACGTGGATCAGAGAAGGGATGTATGGGTGAACAGACAAACTCCCCTTTTATATTAGTAGAGATATAGGGCACGTTTGTAATGACTTCTGCTTAAAGAAGTCAAAAGATATTATGAACACCCGACTTCTCAAAGTGGCTTCCCTACTCCTCTCGCTCATGTCTCACTTTGGGGATAAGACAGGCACAACACACACTCCACTCCTCTCGCTCCCATCTCATACACGTATCTCTTTCTCACTTCCCCACCACTTGTGCCCTTCCTTTTAAAAATCATTTTTTTCAGCCACTATTATTCATTTTTAGCCAAAAACTATCAGCTGCAACTAATATGAATATGTACATAGCCTCAAGCATCCTTAGCAACTCAATTCCTCATATACCTAGTTTCTTTTGGCAACAATCTCTTTGATAATATTTTATATCTAACGAGGATAGAATAATCCTTAAATTATTAAGTCAATATATCCACCGGATATACCCTTTATTAATAAGGGAGAGGATTAATGAAATAGTCGTAAGTCTTCCTTTGACTACTCTAAGGTCGCAAGCTCTTCTACAACCATGAAGTCGTAAGTCCTTCTACGACTACTCCGTGGTCATAAACTCTTCTACGACCATGAAGTCACAAGTTCTTCAACGACTACGCCATGGTCGTAAGCTCTTCTACGACCATGACACCGTAAGTCCTTTTATGACTACTCTGTGGTTGCAACCTCTTCTACCATGAAGTCGTAAGTCCTTCTACGACTACATGGTTATATGTCGGAACCCGGAGTAACGACTCCTGGATCCTCTGTGTAAATCGCACTAGTCTAGGATCAGCTAGTGCATACAGTAACAACAAAGATAATTACCAAGCACAAATGACTTAATATATTAAATAAAGAGTACGGCCTTATGGCCAAATCTTACATCAACGCTCATTGGCAAAATAAATAAAGGAAATAACTGCGGAAGCAAACTGATAAAAGCGAAGCCCAAGCCTGCCCACAGGCAAATGACAGTAAGACGCGGCCTATTCGTCCAGATCTTCACCGTAGTCGACAGCATCTTCCTCTGTATGGAGATTGCAAGGTGAGTACAAACTTGTACTCCGCAAATCACACGGAGAATGCATCATAATGATAAAGGCTTCAATGGAAGGCTTATAGGGTTAGTTTGCATAAAACAGCATTTAAAGAAATACAGTAAATAGATTGAAACTGTTGAATTTAATACAGTAAGTAAAAACAATACTTGTAGTTGAAAATAATACCGTCAGTGCAGGCTCCGACCAAACACCAACCTATCCACGGGCATTCCACCTGGACCATCTTTTCCAAATGATCGCGTATGGATTCCATCCATCCACACGCTTCCACTGCGCAACTCTGATGGATTCCGTCCATCCACAAGGTTTTCAAAAACACTTTTGAAAAACAAAGTCTAATCCATGAAAAACTTTTGCTCAGCATGCCCATGACCGTGGGCACGGCTATCCAGGATAGATTATACACTCTGCAGAGGTTGTACAACTTTACCCACAAGACACGATCATCCCTTTGTACCACTAGATTACACACTTCCTTAGGCGTGCGGTGGGGAGTCGTGACAAGGCCTTTACAATGCAGAGCCTTCAACCTGGCCAAACAAACTCTAAGGTTTCACCCCAGTAAGGAATCCACCAGACCGGGACCCCCTCTTGAGCCTAGGCGAGACTTCTCATGGCTTAACCACGCTCGCCCAAGTGAGACTTCACATTGCACCAACCACGCTCACTTTCAACCTACGACTTGACTCAGGTTGGGACTTCGCAAATTATTCAACCAGGGCTGTCCCATACCAGCCATGTGGTAGTACGATTAGGGCTTTGCAACATTAGCTCACAGACTGGTCCTTAATCTGACTTAGGCCCAACCACGTACCCCTGTGCACGACAATCAACCCTGCGGCTCCAACCAACAGAGCATGCCTGCACCCACCAATCTAACCAATTGCCTAAGCCTAAACCAGCTTTTATATTTTGTTTTCAAAATATTTCATAAACCTCCTTGACTAGTATGAATCACCAGAGTCAAGAGTATATTTAAGAAACTTATCATTTCATGAGAAAAGCTCATCATTTTATGTGAAAGATATCCCAAAACGAATATGATAACTAAGTAGGTCTAAGCATTTAGTATAATATTCTCTAGCAAACACTAATGTATTAACTAGAGTTTCAATCTAGGGTTACAAGGTATCAAGGTAATTCAAGGTCAATGGAGATAATAACAAGTAGGCAATAGCTAAATTCAAAACTGAATTGAAATAATTGAATAAAAATATGCATACAGAATAATTTAAATCAACATAAATTTATTTTGAAATCTGGGATCAACATGATCAAGGAGTGAATCGTCGAAGTCTACACGTGAAAATAACCCACCAAATTCAAATTGACTTCAAATATTTGAATTGAGGCTAGAAATGGATAGAGGGGAATTTTTGATGAATTTAGAAATTTGAATGGGCTCAATCGGAGTTAGGACGAAGAAGAACGGGCTCCGGGAAATTTAAATTCAGAGAAAAAGAAAAAGAAGAATTTCTGGAATTATTTTTCTAAAGGAAAATCTGAATTATGGCGTCAGCAAGGATTTTTTTTTCGGCTGATTTATTTTTCAACTGAAAAATAGATTTACTACGTCAACTGGCATCAACCCTGGGGTTGGGCTGACTGACAGGTGGGCCTCGGTCCATGGACCGAGCCCACGAACCACAGGTAAGGTTGAGGTGGCACGGGTGAAGAGGATGGCGCTGACGGGGTAGGTGGAGCCGAGGTGGCTGGGGACGTGGCGCCACGCCAGCTGCCACGCAGGCACGGCCGTGCTGACGTGGCTGGCTGGTGAGGGAGGACCTCGGGAACGGCACGCTCGTCGGAGCTCCAGTGGCCGGCGGTAAGCGGCGAAGGGCGGAGGAGGGAGAGGAGACCGAGAGGAGTTCGACGGTGGACACAGGAGTTACCGGAGAAGGCCGGAGGGTGGTCGGCGGCGGCGCTCGGGTTTGGGCGGCGATGCGCTCCGGTGACGATAGAGCACGGCCGAGGAGCGGCGGAGGTTGGGGGTGACGCGGTGGAGCTGGAGGTGCCGTCGGCCGGGCGCGAGGGGGACCGAGGCGGCGGCAATTGCTTGTCGTGCCTTCGCCGGCGCTCGGGAAGATGCCGCGCGAAGCGGAGGAAGGGGAGAGCTCGGGAGGCGGAGTGGGGGTGGAGCGGGGTGCGGTGAGAGAAGGCGGAGCCGAGAGGCCTCTTTATAGGGGTCAGGGCAGGTGGCGCCGGCGGGGATTTCTCGCCGGTGGTTGGCGGCGGTTTCGGCAGAAGAGGGGAACGTGGGCAACGGCGCGAGAAGGTGGCGGAGTGGAGCGCGTCGTGCGGAAGAGAAGGTGGGGGAGTTGGCGGCGTGCTCGGGGAGAGAGGAAGTGGGGTGGTGGCCGGGAAGGGCGGGAGCCGTTGCGGGAGGCGGCGGTGCTCGCGGGGAAGAAGGAGGCAGCCGGAGGTAGGAGGAGGCCCTGACAGGCGGGCCCGGCCTGTCAGCGGAAAGGGGAACGGGCGGTGGCGATTGCGCCACGCGGCCGGGGCAGGGATCGGGCGGCTAGGGGGTTATGCGGGCGGACGGCCAGATGGGCCAAGGTGCGGGGAGCGGGAGGATCTAGACTGTACACTTGGCAGCCCGAGGAGAGGGGGAGGCGGGGTTGAGCGGGCGGTGGAGATGGTGGCGACGTGGGCGCAATCTGGCCGTCCACGTGGCAGCCAGAGGGAGGGGAAGGTTTTTAGAATTTTTATTTTCTGATTTAATTTTTCAGAAAAGCCTGGAATATTCATTAAGCCTCAGAAAAATATGAAATAAACTCCACAAATTCCAGAAAGTTTCAGAGAACCTCCTGGAGACATTTTGGACTTAATAAAAATATTTTCAACTAATGTTGGTATTTAACTTTCATACTTAAAATACTTTTTTTCCAAAATAGATTTTAAAACTCCAGAAAACTCAGAGAGCCAAATAAAATCCAAATAAAGCTAAATAATTAATTTGACATAAGATTTTTATAGGAAATCAAAATATTATTTTATTTAATAATATTTTCAGGTTCTTGTAAAATACCTTTCAAATCCAGCTTTTTCAAAAACAGAAATTCAGAGCAAATCCAAAAATAAAATTTAGGCCTCAAAAATACTTATTTTAATTTAAAATTTTATTTTAATCAATTTTTATTATTTATTTTTATTTTTAATAAAAACCTGGGCTGTTACATTATAATGCTTTCTATGACTATGAAGTCGTAAGTTCTTGTATTACTACTTCATGGCCGTAAGCTCTTCTACGGTCATCAAGTCGTAAGCTCTTTTATGACCACATGGTCATAAGCAGTCCTACGATCACCTTCTGATCGTAGACTATTCTGTGATTTCTATATCTCCAATCAACTTGTCAAACGACGTCTTACTACATCGTGGGGGCATCTGATAAAGCAGTTATAACATGCATTTATCTAATAACCACACACGATCTCTCTCTGACAACAATCACTGCATGGCGTATGGACCACTACATCTCTCTAACAATAACTTCTGCCAGACAGTTATCACCCGAAGCATTAAGGCGTCTTCTAGCGTGAGACAATGGCCGTCACTTTGTCAACTATTTAAAGGTTAACGTCAGGGGAAGAAGGGGACCAAGCCAGATTAGAGAGAGTGTAGACGTTTTTTGTGTATTAGACTCTTGTAATCATTTTCCTTTAATTAGTAATCACATAGGACATAGGGTTATTATTCTCCTTGGAGAAGGCCCAAACCTGGATAAAAATTCCAATGTCCCTGTTCCTCAAGACCATAGCTTAGTCTTCGGAGAAAATCCCCGAATCCAAATAAATCATACATAAGATCAGTATTAAAATACTGACAATAGCCCAAATGCTGAATCAATTACTAAGGGAACAAGATGATTATGCTCTTCCACAACAATTTGAACCAAAAACTTAACATAAACCATCAGGCTGCAATAGCAAAGAGCCAAAAAGTTGATCCTAAATTAACTGATGATGTTATGAAGCTTGAACAAAAGAAAATTCATATTTCAGGATCTTACATCAAGTGTAAAATCAACTCCATAATGTTTTATCAACAAACAACTCTAGTTATATAATACAGACAAATGGTAAATATTATCCCAATTTATCTGATTTTCAACTCAAGGGCTTCTGTTGGCTCATGGTGTACCCAATAAACTAAATACCAATAAAGTACTAGTGGTTGTATTGTTTGGGCCCCTTAGATGCAAGGGTCCTTCACTTTAAGTCCATAATTAGAGGACAAGCTACTCAACAACAAATTCTTAGAAGACAACAACCATAGAAGTAGTCTTAGTGCTAGTTGAAAAATTCCGAATATAATTACACAATTATCTTTTTATCTATGAGAATTAAGTAATAAACAATTGCTATATTTGTGGGAGTATATATGTGTCTAGTTTAACAAGAATTGAAGAGAAAATCTACAATGCATCAAACAACATATAGAATGAACCAAGATTTCACAAGAAAAAGCTACCAAAAATGGTGCTAGGAGACTGATATCATATTTTTCTTTAATTATATAAGTAGAAATCACACTGATTGGTTGTCAACTCGCCACAATAGAAGCTCCAACACTGAATGTCACTCATCTAAGCAGTCCTTTGCTAAAAAAATTATATGTAAATGGAACATGAAAGGTAGTAACAATTATTACACAAAATAAATGTTACTTTTCAACAATATTCAACATCTATACCTTTCTCAATTTCTTCATACATTTGAATTTCTTTCACAACTTCTATTATTTCCATATTGCTTGAAGGTGAGTGTAGCCACCTTTGTGTACATACTAGAGCTTCTGCCCATGCTGGGCAACAGTGAACTTCGGAATAGATCTAGAATCCATCCCCTTGTACTAAAGGTAGACTCTGAAGGAATAGTAGACAATGGCACTGCAAGCACATCAATTCAATAAATCAAATTCGTCTGTTATCTTCTCACAATTTCTATCATATAGCTTGATAACTTAGAGGTGCTCTCTTTACTCTCGATCTCTTCCAAATGTATAGCAAATTGAGATGTTAGCAGCTGCAAGGATTATCCTCATGCTCATCCACGTTGATAATTAGCAAGGCCTGACTAGTATTTCTATTACTAATAGAATAAGCAACAGATTCAACAAAGGAATCAAACAAACGATGCATATCTTGTTCTGTTCTCTCAACTAATTCCTTTACTTTCATTGGCTCATACGTGCTGAAGAAGATAAATCTTAAATATTTCAGCTCGTATTGAGAGTCCAAGATGACCACAAAGAACAACAAGAAGTTGAGGTTGTTTGTGTCCTCCTAATATTTATTGAACTTTACTTTCATTCATGCCGCCATCACGACTAAGGTGGAATCACTTTGGCTAGCAAGTTGAACTAACTTTGTTCGCATAAGGACAAACTCATGAAAGAAGCAGCTTGATGTCGCATGTGGAGAGGCTGAGAGACGCAATATGACATTATAGAATAGCGTTAATAAAAAATATAACACACCTAGCATTTTGCCAATCGAACTCATCTGGTGGAAGCTTATCATCAAATTAAGTTTTGAATTGCTTCTTTTCCTCACTCAACCTTGCAAAATTAGACTGTAGTCTGCAACATAAGATAGGTGGAATTCCATCTTGTTCATCATCTAAGGACAAGAGATTCTTACATGATATTTTTTTTCCTTCTCTGCACATTTCTTAAAAAAAATCCAATCTAGATGGGGAGGATCTCACAAGTGTGACTGCAATTCTTATGTTATCAGCAAAATCATTGTTCTCTTCCATCCACTCTCGATAATCAAACTCACTATGTGAGTACAACATCTCATGTGAATAAATTCATGCTCCAATATTGTTCCCTCCCAAGCTCTACTCACCCTCTTTAAGCAGCTGATTGCAACATCATTGGAGTTGACATTTTGCTGACCATGATGGTGAAGATACGATCTATGGCCCACTCAAGCAAACATTCTTTAATTTTTCTCCCAATGGTATCTCCTTTGTGGTTAGGCACCAAGCAAAAGTTAATAATCATTCTCTGTAGTTGCCACTCGTCATCAATCTAATGTGCGGTAAGACTCATATAATTCAAATTCTAAATTGAGGTCATGTATCTGTCATAAGGCAGATTCACTGCTTTTTCAAATTCTTCTTCAACTTTGCCTTCTTCTCCAGAAAAACTTGCATTGTACCCTTGCTACTTTAATTCTAGACGGAAGTTAAAATCTAGGTTATAATTCTCTTGAATAGCTAATGAATCTTTTACCTTCAATGACTTTAAATGTCATTTCATTTGTTATGACCATTGCAACAAGTGCTCTACAACATGCTTCACACTAAAGGAATGCTTGGGTGCTCCATGCTCTTTCCTAAAATTATATAACCTGGCTATATTTACCTAACATTATATAAAACTCTACAGTAAATACGATGATAACCCAGTGATGTATGCTAGGTGCCGCCGTTGGGCAAGCTCAAGTGTTGAACCTTTGCCCCCAAGGTCAAAGAGATGACATGAGGTAATTGGAAAGCCAGAGATGGATGAGCGAATCGACCAATGCAAACAAACTTTGCGGAATCATGGATTGCCATTTTGACTTGGCACAATACCCACTACCAGGGGACAACCGTGAACATAGTTCTTGAGAACTGTGAGCATATGAATAAGTGGTGGTCGTGTCCATTGCTTGAAGAAAGTAGTGCTAATCATGTATAGTAAATTGCACCATTGCACTTCCAGGCAATAGCAAGTGTGCATGTGGCATGCTAGCTGGTAGTAGTAGTAGGCAATAGCAGTAGTAGTAATGGTAGGCGATGAAAGAATCAAAACAACAGTAAATCAAGATCCTGGAAATTTCTGAATACATAGCTTCAACAAAATGATAGAGTTGTTTACTAAATCATTCCAACAAAAAACCTTTTTTAAAGAACAAAACTAATTCATGTGAGTAGAAAAGTCAAACATGCAAGCCACATATCAATTAACTATTTACTTTGAGTATACCTAGATTAAAATGGGTTCGACTATCTTATTTAAGGCAATGTATCCTATACATACATGTATTTTTGTGTACTTATGCACCTACGAAGCCAGCGACCTCCGACTGTGATCTAGCCATCTAGAAGCAGGCAAGAGATTTTTTTTGTAGAAAAGCACCTGCACGTCACTGCAAATTTTGCAAAAACCCCCATCGCCTTGCCTCCATCTCCATTTTGCCTCCATTCCCATCTCCCAAACCTGCATACCACAATAGTCCCCAATTCCCCATCCCTATTCCCGTTGGTTCATCATGCGGTTATGATAGCAACCAAAGGTGGCGACAAATCTGCTCCCCTCCAACCGCCGTCTCAAATATGCCCTTGTAATCTAGCTGCGTATTCTTCCATTCTCGCCTGGCGATGGCAACTGCCTCCACTTGTACGTACCCAAATCGCCTGCCCTATGCATGCATTGTTTGGAGGAGGAGAGGTCTTGGGTATGCGGTAGCAACGTTGACGACTCACCAGTGACCTCTTCTTCACATAGTGCATGCAAGGATAACAAAGAAGAAGCCCTGTCTTATTTAGCTTTTTCAACCTTCCAGGGAATGTGAAGAGCTATGTCAAAGAGTATTAGTCTCCTTTGGATGTGCAGAGAATCAAGTGCTAATTTGTGTCATTGTGTGCATGATGGTAGAGTGTATGTTCTGTGACATGTATTGCAATTGAAAATGCTCTAGCTGTAAGTTCTTGCTCTACAGGCCATTAAGAAAATGTAATAGGTGAAGTATATGATTTTGTTTTGAGGTGAAGTGCTTTTGGTTTCTTAATGTAGTTTTGTTCACTGGAATGTCATTATCAAATTTGTGGAAGAAATTTTGTGTAGAATATACTCTAAACAGATGATAGAAATTTAGATGACATTTGAAAGCCATGTTGAGAGGACATGCTGACAACAAATTAATTTGGCACCTCGCAACATTGGCAAGCAAGAACTAATTCATGTCCAATATTTTATGTCTCCTTTTATGTACATATCAACAATGGATTCTAATAAGATTTTAGTACCTATAACAATCTAAAAATACAACAAAAAAGTAGGGGGGCAAGAGTCAAAAGAACATGCTAGCCATACAAAACCATTTAATAATCTAATATGATATGAACAAAAATTTACATATTCTCCTGTTGCAGTGTTCGTCGATGTTCATGTGTTGTGAGCGAATAATAATAAAGCCTAAATGTTCCAACGCTGAATATGTATATATCTATTTTTTTTGCCTCTTAAATTTGTAACTTTTCATTTGTATTCATGAATTGTTCCCAAATATGGTGTCATATTTTTCCAGAAAACATGTGATTGGTCCCAGTCGAGGTGACATGGTGACAAAAGAATACATAATATCACCTAGGAGCAATAGAAAGCAAGAATCATACATTTTATTTAACGATTGTTATATAACAACAAGATGCAGTTTTCCCTTGTCAACTAGAAGCAATAGGAAGTAATAAAGGTTTGTCATTTCTTCATCAAGTATAATGCATAACACTTCTTTCCAAACAACAATTTTGCATTCAACAAATGGCACCTCGCACAACACTTTGCATTTCAAACAATCTGAAGCTATCCAGGCTTCAGGTTAACAAATGAGAAATCTACACAAGCTAGTACATTGGAGTGCTGCAACAACACCTCACTTATCCAAAATTATGTAATATTACAATACAATTTCTAAAAACTGAAAGAAAACTACTAGCTACATCTATCCATTAATTTTACATGATGACAAATATTTAGCATAATCTTTGACAGCTTCACACCAAATTCTTGCTTCACAACATATTCTTGGATGTAACTTGCATCTTAGTATTTTGGGAACACACGAATCACTCAAACTTGCACAATCAAGTGACTCGACTGCCTCCATGCGGGATATGGTTTGGGCGGGATCCCTGGACACGTCATTGAACTTGTCCACCACATGAGCCTGAGCAATTAGAGGAATTTGAGAAAGGGTCGTTGTGCAACAACTAGTTGCTGGCTCCACCTCCCTTGTTAGCCTTCTTAGGGCTACTCACCGTTGTTGCTGCCACATGGAGAGGTAACCGATGGTGGTTGCGTGGGTGAAGGCTCAATGCGGTGTTGGATGGTGGTAGCACTGCCGTGGGTGGAGGCTCGATGTGGCGCCACACGGAGAGGTCGCCGTGCCATCGTCGCCGCCGTCATTGCCACACGGAGAGAGTTGTCGTGTGAGGGATTGGGGATTTTAGGGTTTGGATTGGGGCTTGGTTTAGGGGAAGAGACGGGATGGAGAAGGAGATAAGTAGTGGGATTTTCACAATTATGCCAACATGGAGGCTAGCATTTTTTTTTTGAAAAATACCACACATGGATTTAGGGCCTCAGATGACCATAAGAGGGCTGAGAGTTGCTGAGTGCATGAGTTCATTAAGATGGATGTGTGCATACGTTGTCCTTATATAATTTGTTTAATCTTCTGCTGTTTTTATCGCGCGCGCATAATCAATACTGTTATTTCGCTTTACATCCTGATTAGTCTTGATCGTGATGAATGAAAGAAAGCTCTGGTTGAGTGTAAAAAAAAATTGCTTCGCAGCTAGGCACGCTTAGAGTATGCCAACATTGTGACCAAGTAAATTTCACGTAACGTAAAATAGTTTATCGAAACTATATAAAAATTGCACATTTAAGTTTTAATTTTATTAGACCGCGATTTTTGCGTAAACCAGCAATAAACCTAAACTCTACCAGAATCCATTCAATATGTCAAAATTGAATGCGTGACACACTTGTTAGTGTGAAGGCCATATTTAGTCTCCCTTTATTTCGGTCTAAGTTTATGCCTTCTAAGTTATCGGAATGAATATGTTGTCTTCTTAATTTTGGTTTTTCTTTGCTTTTCTTTTCTTTGCTTTTTTGCTTCTCCTCTTTTTCTTTGCATTATTCAACAGTGATTTTTATTTTTAATTAAATGATCCAGAGAAAAAGCTAACAGCTATGATACCATTCCAGCAGAAAGACGGAACAACCTTTGCTTCTTATCTAAATATAAATCTACATAACACACATATATATATATATATCTAATTTTACCAACAAACACTTAAAATGCGTGTATTAAAGAAAAATTCATATCAAAGAGTTTATAGATATTACCTTAAAATTTTCTTCAAACATTTCTAGATGCAAAGTCATTAATGATGGTATTGATATCAATCTCATCCAACAATTTCTTCTCAATACATAAAGTTGCCAAACCGTTTAACCTCTCTTGAGACATTGTTGACCTTAAATGATTCTTCAACAATTTCAACTTTGAAAAGCTTATTTCAGCTGATGCCACAGTCACAGGCATAGTAAATAAAATCCGATAAGCAATAGAAATATTAGGATAACAATCCGCTTCTCTGACAAACTCAAAGATCTCCATAGCAGACATTGGTTTATCTGATAAAGTCAATTGCATAACACTTAACTCAGAAATTAGATCATTTAACTCAACATCAGATGAACCATCTAGAGAGAAAGTTTCTGCAAATTTTGTACAACATTCTTTTAATTTAGTTCGATCCAATGACTTCAATGTTGTTGAACTCATTAAAAATCCAAATATACTTCCGAATGTTTGGAGTTCTTGAAATCTACTTTTCAATGAATTGATTGTTATATCAACCATAACAAAAAAAATAATTAACTTCAAAAGACCCAAGATAAATCTTCAAAGTATGTATATACACTACATAGTATATGGGGACCCCTAGATTTTAGGGGCCGGGGCGCCGCCCTCTTGCCCCCTCAGGGCCGGCCCTGGCTTCTTTACCGATCTTGTGTGACGGGAACAGCTGACTGGATGAGGTAGAGAAGCCGCCTCACGCACAGCACCTCGCCGGTGTCGGCCGCAGCAAGCAACCACGTTCACCGAGCGCTAAATCGCAACGCTTCCTTGTAGGCCACATGTGCGGCTGTGCCACGCTGCGATGCTACATGTTCGCCTCCGGCTTGAACGTCCGTGGTGCCGGTGCTGGCTGGGAGAAAAGTACAACGTCAAGTTGCTGCTTAAAAAGAAATAGTCGGTCGTCATTTTGACCAGACGCATAACGCGTTCCCTCTCCAACGAGAAGAAACCGTGCAGATCCCATCTATCTGGGAGCAACGCGACGGCCGTGGACCGGTGAAGTGAAAGGAACCGATTACTTATAATAAAAAAAACTTACTCTGTTGCTTCACTGCAAATCTAATCTCAGCGCTAATTAAGTAGCAGCATGGCCGCAGCTAATCTGGAGCACGTGCTGGTGAATTTCCAGGTTTGCAAATTACCGCCTCCGTTTTTTTACTCATCGCTTTGGACATATACACGTATTTGACTTGCCTTTTCTAATTATATGTTAGCAAAAATTACATAAGACATGATAGTATATAAAATGTTATTCTAGCGTCCTAAAACGATAAGTAGAAGAGAACCCATCAAGTATTAACAGTTAGAGGTGCCGCTCAGTTAGGCTGAAATAAGCTGTCTTATGACTGGAATTGTACTGTAGCTGATGGTGGCTTATTTGGTATAACTAAATTTTAAAAAATTTTAAAAAAACAGATTAGCCCATAATAGACAATACAAACGAATATAGGAAAAAAGAAACGACAAAAAAGCTCAAAAAATAAAGAACTAGAAAAAGACAAAATTTAAAAATAAAGAAAAATAAGTTAGAAACTTAAACCAAAATGAGCGAGATGAGTAGCTAGCAGAAAACAGCTATGCTTCCTGGGCAGTGGCGACAGTGTGTTCTGGATCTTATCCTTGGGTTAGTAGACCAGGACATGACACAATTTGTTCTCAAGATAGCTGACAACACTCTAATCAGATTGCACATGTAAGCAATGTTTATTACAAATGAAGGTATGAACAGAACAACCCATACTTCTTTTTCATCTAGCTCAAAATTCCATATATCCATCTTTATTGGTTCCTAGGAATTGTGACCGCACGAAGGAATGCTAATCATGTACGTTGCTTGAAGGAAGTACTAATCCGTAATCATGCATAGTAGTCAAAATGCACTGTGGTATATGTTGGCAATTAGCAGTGTGCACGTGCAATGTATGCTACATGAAAAATCAACTAACCGCGTAAATCAAGATATCGCAAATTTCCAGACAAGGCCTCCAACACAAAAGCTTCAAACGCGAGAAAAGTATCGAAGTCAAACTCAATCATGCAACGCACAAATCTCTTTTACTGCTTACTTTGAATATACCTGGATCAAAATTGGTGTTTCTTTGAGGACCGGATGCGAATGACCAACAGCTGAATGATATTTGATATGATATTTAATGGAGACTCGTACAGTATTTAGTTCTCAATGGACCATCGAGAATTCGTAAGACTCCCACAAAAATACACTACTTTCTGCAAAATTTCTTGTACTCCTCACAAAATTTTCTGTGTTCCAAATAAACTCTCGATAACAGCCTTTTTTTTTTACTTTTAAGTGACTTTTGTTCTGTATTTGTTCTTAATGATTACTATTTATTACATTAATAAATTGTAGCTAAAAAAGTTATACGTCTACCCCAAAAGGAGTTTTTGGCACATATGACACTATTTGGATCCGTATTTATAAAAATATCAGTATACCCACGGTATTAATAAAAATAACATTTTTGCCACCTGGTCACCAAGCGGCGAAGCTGTGGAGCTGATATGTGAGACCTGAAGCCTCGTGGCCGTGCGTTAGGCAACCTGTCGCTCCACCACCATGCGGCCAAGGCCTGCCGCCCGGCCACCGGGCTTTAGGTGGCCTGTCGCCCCACCACCGGATGGCAGGTGATTACCTGCCATAATTTGTATTTTGTATTACTACTTGTTTAAATGTTTAAATATAATAAATGAGCTTAAATAATTACAAAATTTTATGTCCAGCCTTTTGACACAATGTACTTCATTGTATAATTTTTTTAACAATTTCATCCACTGCAAATATTGCTCAAAAATTCGTACGTGATAATTGTAGGAATTATTACATATAGCAAATAAGCTCTAAAAATTATAAAATCTTATGTGCAGCCTTACTATATAGTCAACATAATTTTTAATTTTTTGAGAATTTTATGTGCTATGAATTTGCCATGTTAATTACGATTATGATTAAAGTAACATAAATTAACATAATAAATTCATAGCATATAAAATTCCAAAAAAAATTAAATAATTACGTGGAATATGTGGGGATGCTACATATAAAATTTTGTAAGTTTTAGAACTCGTTTGTCATATATAACAACTCCTATAAATATCATAATTTTATGATTTTTAGCAATATTCACAGTGGATAAAATTATCAAAAAATTATACAATGAAGTACATTATGTCAAAAGGCTAGATGTAAAATTTTTTAATTTTTAAACTCATTTACTATATTTAAAAATTTAAATAAGCAGTAATACAAAATACTAATTTAGACAGGTAATTAAGCTAGCTAATTAGCCGACTTAATTACTGCCGTCCAATGGCGGGGTGGCAGGCCATCTGGAGTCTGGTGGCCAGCCGGCAGGCCTTGGTCGCACGGTAGCCAGGTGGCAGGTTGCTTGCCGCACGACCACGGGGTTCTAGGTCACGTGTTAGCTCTACGGCTTCGTCGCTCGGTGATCGGATGGTAAAATGTCATTTTTGCTAATATTATATGTATATTGATATTTTTGTAAATTCGGATCTAAATAGTATCACATGTGCTAAAAACACGCCCAAAAGATGCGACAATTCTACAGCAGCAGGAGAGGGAGGAAAAGAAAACCAAAAGAGTTGACCGAAAACGTGTAAATATTCTACGTGGCGGGAAGCATCTCTTCTCCGGTTGCCTCTATAAATTCCCCTCTTCATATGTTAACGGCTAATAACTCCCGCCTTTTGCACCTCCAATCGTGTCAAAGGGGAAGAGAGAGAGAGAAGGGAAGAGACGACACTGCAAACCCAAGAACTGCCGCCTAGGTACCCAAGAACTGCCGCCGCGTGATGGAGCCCTCGGCGGCGTCTGCTGCTGCTGGTGCATCGAGGCCGCCGAGCTTCGCCTCGCAGACCAATGCTCTCCTTCGCAAAAATCTCATCTTCCAGGTCTAATCCGTGGCCATTCTGCCATTTTCTTCAGTTTTTTTTCTGATTCTTTTTGGGGTTAGTAGTGCGGAATAATCGGACGGGTTTTTCGGTTGTTCTTTTGATTTTAATAATTGGGTTTGTTGCGTGTCTTCTGATCTGATGCCGTAGGCTAAATAGAATCAAAGGGAGGTTTATTTTCTTGCACAACTGCAAGATGGTCACAGAAATTCGGTTTTATAAGTACCATGTTTCTTCTGGTGATGCTGCCACCATGTTCTGCTACTTCGACCAAATTTTGCCTATTTGCAGGAAGTCGTGGGTTCGAGTGCTACTAATTCTCCATATTTTCTGTTGTCGTTGTTGTTGTTGTTGTTGAATTTGGGTATGATTTTGGTCAGTTGTCCTCTAGTTTTGGTCAGTTGAGTATAAATTGGGATTTGTTATACGGCAAAATGGAAAGAATTTGGGGACCGACACACACAACCATCAGCATAGAGGAATTTTCTTGATGGTGTGTATTTAGATGTTTAAACGCCAAAACATAGGAGAGTATTTTATGAACTTAGGTTCATATAAATCCATTTTGGTTTGTGCATTTCATAAAATTCTAAAGTAAATCACATGCAAAAAATTTGTGCAAAAATATGATCATACGTGCACTCTAAAAGGACAAAATAAATGGACTTTATATTACAAAAGATGAGTACACTCTTTTTGTCCTTTTTTGTATGGTGAACATACGATCACATTTTTGCACAATTTTTTGTATGTGCGCATGTTTACATCTATGAATTTCATTAGAAGTTTTTTGAAGTGCACAAAACCCAAAACATGGGTTCATATGAACCTAGGTTCAGATATAAATTTCCCAACAAAACATACACATAATCTCATATGTGCTGCAAATTTCACACTGCCAGCTGTTTTCAATTTATAGCCTATACACGTCAAGTGGATGTTACTTTTTTAGGTTTCTTTATGGCAAGGAAGCAATTCTTCATTGCACGATTGCCATTAGTTTCTTTAATTATATACCACCGGTAGTTTCAGTCAAGCTAACAGGTGGCCATCCATGTTTCCTGACCTTGCAGAAACGTAACAGGAAGGCAACCATTCGGCTAATCATAGTTCCGATATACCTATGTATCTTAATCAGTGTTCTTCAAAGAGTCATCAACAATAGTCTAGATAAGCCGAAGTTCAGATGTGGTTGCAAGTGTGTTGATGTCAACGGCACAGGTTCTTGCCAAAATGTGTGTGGAATTCAGTACTCTACAGTGGATCAGGCTCGCAGTTGCCCCATACCAAATCCTCCTGGATGGCCTGCTCTCTTGCAAGTACCGAGCCCCGAGTATCGTGCAGTGCAGGATACCTCCAATTTGTTCACAGGCCTCCCAGATGCATCATGCAGAAGATCGCAATCCTGCCCTGCCAGTATACCCTTCACTGGAGCAAACGAAACTCTATCTAATAGTAAGTAAACTGTATCATCTACTACTTTTAACTCCCAAAAATCCGCTTAGGGCCTGTTGGGAGTAAGGCGTGCTTTTTGTACCAGAATTTCTTTGTTTCCAGTAACAAGGGAAATAAGGGTCACAGGAAACTCTGTTAAGCTGTAGGGTATTCACCATATTCCTGAAGCCATTAACTTTGTCCATTTGGTCGACAGCTGTCATGCAGAACTTGTTAGCAAGCTCATCACTTACAAATATTTCTGATTATG
The DNA here is from genome assembly GCA_036346575.1 of Dendrocalamus sinicus. Taxonomy (NCBI): domain Eukaryota; kingdom Viridiplantae; phylum Streptophyta; class Magnoliopsida; order Poales; family Poaceae; genus Dendrocalamus; species Dendrocalamus sinicus. The sequence continues at coordinate 31,440,541 of CM070656.1, read as the reverse complement.
CGAGCATATCTAGTCTTCTCCTTGTAAGTTGAATAACAAGACTACTACTTGTATGTATGTTTTTTCAAGGATAAAAGTCAGACGAAACTTGCTTTCTTACCATGTAAATTCCAGGGGACAGATGTAGCGGGTACTTCTACGGACTTCATTGAACCTGCTTTTGTCTCAGATCGACCCATATATGTTCTTCGACCTCAATGCAAATCCAGTGATTCATTTACAGTCCCCATTACCACTGGTGCTATTAATGTTCAGAAAGGTAAAGTTCGTATCATGTATTGCTTCTTCTGTTTCTGAGCACAATAATCTGAAATAATAATGTGGGTAAACAGATGAGACTGCCAACCTGACTTCTTTACAGCCAAGAAATTTTCATTATTTGTTCTCTCTAAGAATCATCAACTTTGTGCATTCCCAAAATGATATTCCATGTATTATCATTTATGTGCCTATTGTCTTGTCCGAAGTGTTTGGTTGAAAAGGATTTCATATCTGAACTTCCAATTTTTCTTTTAGCAGGGATAAAATGTGTTCAAGGATTACCCTTGTGGCGGAACAGTTCAAAAACAATAAATGAGGAAACCTTGAAGGGTTACAGGAGAGGGAAAACAGTGGAAGGGATAAATGAAATTGCAATGGGTATGTCACCTTTCCTTATGTATGCCGATAGTGCTATTGCATTACAGGTGGGCGTTAAAGGCACGAGTAACTCTTAACTACTTTTTTTACAGCCTATGATTTCCAAGACTCAAATGAGAAGCGTTTCAATGTCCTTGCTTTTTATAACTCGACTTATCAGAATGTCTCTTATGTTCCAAGGCCATTTGGACTTCTGCGCATTTCACGCTCATTGAATGCGGTGGGTGTCATTTACTTCACTGATATGACATCAACGTTTTATTATTAATTTTCTTGTCTGTCAACCCACTGAAAAGATTTGAGTCCTGTATATATTTTACTGGGCTAAACTCCGAACCACTATATGCTTTTATGATCCCGTAACAAATTCACAACAAGATCCATGGAAGCACGACATATGAAGTGGACCAGAACAGTTATAATAGTTGGAAATTGTAATCCAAAAGAGGATAAAATTTCAGCTTGCTTTGCTATTAACATATCACAGATTAAGTTAAGGACATTTCCTTTCACATCCTCTTTACTTTATAATTTTCTATTTGTTTATAATGTTGAATGATAAAAAATTATCCCAATATCATCACAATAATCTCATATATTTCCAAAATATTACTCTAACTTGGCAATATTAATCTTTTGTCAATGCAGTCAGGGATCTATACAGCTCATTTCCCCCCAATAACATATTACTTGACATCTGTGTAGGTCTCAAACGCCTATCTCCAATTTCTGCAAGGTTCAGGCGTAAAAATGTTGCTCGAGTTCACAAAAGAAATGCCTAAGCAAGCGACTCGTCGGACGTTTGATTTTTCTTCTTCTGTTGGTCCTCTCTTTTTTGTATGGGTTGTTGAGTTGCTTTTCCCAGTAAGTGGTGCCATAGTTGACAATAATTTTGTTTTTTGTTGTAGCTAGGAATTTGGTTGAATGTAGGAATATACACATGATTAATATATCTAGCATACAGTAAAATGTTATACATAATAATCATTGTTAACTAGGCCCTCTCAGGGTTGCTTAAGAATATCTTACTGAAGTGCAGGGAGGAGGGAATTGTTTGATCAAGTGATGACCAATTTTCTATAGTGCATGATTACAATTTCGACCTCTTATGTTAGGTTATGCTGACATACCTTGTATATGAGAAGCAACACAAGCTGCGAACAATGATGAAAATGCACGGGCTTGGGGATGGCCCTTACTGGATTATCTACTATGCGTACTTCCTTATCTTGTCAACAGTGTATCTGGTTCTATTTGTTATTTTTGGATCCCTTTTAGGTAGCAAGCTATCCAACCATGGTTATCTTAACAAAATAGTATTTTGACTCAAGCCATTTACCTAATTCAGTTGTTACTTTGCAGGTCTAAATTTTTTCAAGATAAACGACTACAGTGTCCAGTTTGTTTTCTTTTTCAGTTTCATTAACCTGCAGATTGTATTATCATTCCTAGCTGCAACATTCTTTTCGAAAGTTAACACTGCTCAAGGTATAACAAAACCGTGCCATTTTATCTCAGCATTTTATGACCTATTGTTCAGTGCTGCAAAATATGTGATGTTTCTTGCTTGTTATCTTCTTTCTACCAGCAATTGCGTACCTGTACACATTTGGATCAGGGTTAATGGCAGGATCTCTTATTCTCAATTTTATTGAAGGTGGAAAATTCCCAAGTAAGTTTAGCATTCATTTTAAACCAATATTTCAGTTTCTATTTGTTCAAAATTCACATCACATTAGCATTTTTGTTTTCATAATATTAATTACAGTTTCAGCCTTGTCATAGCAAGGAATTGCCATTTTTTTAATGAAAATAAACCGTCCATTTGGGGTGCTGCCTTTTCTACTCCTAGTGTTTCACTTATATTTTTTCAGGGCAGTTCTTTTGATAAATCAGGCTGAAATCATTGCATTATATTTTCCTCTTGTGTTACTACAGGACACTGGATTACAGTTCTGGAGATAATACCTACATTTTCTTTTTATCGAGGACTATATGAGCTTAGCCAATATGCTATTAGGGCTTCAGAAACGGGAAACCCTGGCATGCGATGGAGTGATCTAAATGACCACACAAATGGAATGAGAGATGTGCTGATTATTATTGTTCTAGAATGGTTGGTTTTGCTTCCTGTTGCATATTATTTCGACCATGCTGCTTCAGTTGGACACAGATCTAGTCCCCTTTCTATAATCAAACGTCTCCTGAAGAAGAACCCCACTTGGAGAAGGATAACTATTAATGAAGTTGTCGATAGTGATGTTCATGTAGAAATGGAGAAGGTAGACATCATCAAAGAAGTAAGTTTCTTATATTACAGTAAATGCGAAAAGGTCTCTAGCCCAATGGTTAGAGGCTTGAGTAGCACCCCCCAGGTCCTGGGTTCGACTCCCAGTGGGAGCGAATTTCAGGCTTGGGGGAAAAAAATCCCCTCGCTTGCTACCACACCAAAGCACAGGTCTAAGGCCCCGCCAAGGCGTTGATCCAAAGGATCCGCCGGTAGTCTCACAAGGTCGGGCGATGGTGCCGCTGTGTAAGGGTGGAGCAGGGGTTCGGGGGTTTTCTCGGTCTGCGTGAGAAGACCTTCTTCTTAAGCAATGCCCGGGGGGATTCTTCCCCCCCGCAGGTCGAGTTTTTTTATATTACAGTAAATCACTCTTGCACACAGTTCAGTTTCCCACCTCCCAGCATTGTTTAATGTGTACTTCGAAATTTTGGAATTACCTGTAAGGCTGCAATGTTTTTTCCCTACCAAACTACTCTATAATTACCTACATTGTCCTTCTGAAGTTAATTTTACCATGATTTTCAATCGTTTCTTTGGGGATCAGATTGCTTTTGATGTATGAATAAATATGCATATCAGATGTCACCTACTACTAGATTATGTGCTGACAAATTACTATGGTATGGTCGAATTGCAGAGGGAGACTGTTGATCAAGTACTACAGCAACAGAATAGTGGCTATGCTGTTGTCTGTGATGATCTCAAGAAAGTATATGATGGAAAGGATGGTAACCCTGATAAGTTTGCTGTTCGAGGTCTATCGCTTGCTTTGCCTTACGGAGAGTGTTTGGGCATTCTTGGTCCTAATGGAGCTGGCAAGAGCTCTTTTATTGGCATGGTTTGTCATTGAATCCCCTTACATGACATGCTTTATCCAAACTCTATTAGACACTAAACCTTCCTATCCGATCTTCCTCTTTTTTTGCTTAAACACATTAATTAAAATTCTAGGATTTTGTCCGTGCTGAACTGCTGATTAATTTTTTCTTTGCAATCTTCTCTTTTTATTCATTAATGTCATATATATTGCTGGGCAATTTAACCATGCTTTCTTGATGATCAAACAACTAAATCACTAGATGAACTCCTTTTCAAAGTTCCCAATTGTATGAATTGTGTTTTTTTTAATCCTATTGTGGTATTCATCCTTCCTGCTGGTGCCTGACAGATGATTGGGTTTGCAAAGCCAACATCAGGAAATGCATTTGTACGGGATTTCAGCATACGGACTGACATGAAAAAGATATACAACAGCATGGGGGTTTGCCCACAGAATGAGTAGGATATAAACCTCTTCGTTAAAGATTTGTTCTCTGTAATTTTGATCTAGAACAATAATTGTTCGTGAAAGACGTCTTCTGATTTTCACCTTCTATTGTCTCCATGTTGGAATGCAGTATGCTTTGGGAGATGCTGACTGGCAGAGAACATCTCCAGTTTTATGGACGACTGAAGAGCCTCAATGGCTCTGCTTTGGACCATGTAAGTTTTATCATGTATACCAGTTCACTAATTTCATAGCGCAGTGGCATAACCTTTAAGGTGAAACCAATATATGTTCTTGCTTGCATGTCTTAAAATCTCTGTACTTTGAATTCACCTAGTAGGGTATGTAAAAGTACTTCTTTGTTCTACGGAGTTCCAAAGAAACCTGAAAAATAAATTTACTGAAATGACAATGTTTGTAGGCTGTTGAAGAATCTTTAAGAAGTGTAAATTTACTTCATGGTGGTGCTGCTGATAAGCAAGTCAGGAAGTACAGTGGTGGCATGAAGAGGCGGCTTAGTGTCGCCATTTCGCTGATTGGAGATGCTAAAGTATAGCTTTCTACATCCTCCTCCATTTTCTTGGGTCATCAGTTAAATCCCCGCTTATACTTTCATGAACGCGCCTCAGGTTGTGTACATGGATGAGCCCAGTACTGGATTAGATCCAGCTTCAAGGAAGAGCCTCTGGAGTGCTGTGAAGCAAGCAAAGCAAGACAGAGCAATCATTCTTACCAGTAATCTTCAAACTACAACCATTTGCCCACTTGCGCTTGGCCATAGTTTCCTCTTCCCTGGTAGTATTAATCCACCTGTTCTTTTTGGCATCTTTGCAGCCCATTCCATGGAAGAAGCTGAAGTTCTCTGTGATCGACTGTGCATTATGGTAGACGGCAGGCTCCAGTGCATAGGAAGGCCTAAAGAGGTATTAGCACGTTACAATCTACTTCATAACTTAAGATCAATTGTGACAGTGTTGTTTACGTGAAAATTCATATGGCAGCTCATAGCTAGATACGGAGGGTACTACGTGCTGACAATGACGACATCGTTGAAGTTCGAACGGGATGTTGAGAATCTGGTGCTCAAGCTCTCACCAAGCGCAAGGAAGGTGTATCATTTGTCAGGAACGCAGAAATACGAGCTGTCGAAGCAAGAAGTGAGGATCGCAGATGTCTTCATGGCCGTGGAGAATTTCAAGAAGAGAGTGGAAGTGCAAGCATGGGGCCTCGCGGACACCACCATGGAAGATGTGTTCGTCAAAGTCGCCAGAATGGCGCAGTCGAGCGAAGAACTCTCATAGGCTGGCGCAAGGTCCCGCTTGTGATGTTTTCTTGTACACTATGTAGGAAATTCTTTCGTCAAGTTAATTGTTTGCTCACTCTATCCGTAAACATCATTTTAGTCAACTTGTATGTTTTTGCCCATTCTTTTCTCTAGGTGGTGTATGTGTAATTGTGTACATTGATCATTATGCTGTAAATGTGTATGTTAGCCTGCAGCTGCACTGCCCATATTCTTTATGTAATACAACATGATTATTTTTTCCTTATATTTTTGCATCATTCTCTGGTAGACAATGTGGATAGATCATGAATATAATGATGATAAATAATTGACATTTAGGTTACGTTGAAATTTACGTTTATAAAAGTTTTGGTCGATGCATCTTTGTATTGGAGAACAGTCGGAGATCCCGGAGTCAGAGAGTAGTCGAAGACTTCGAAGTACTATAGCAGTCGGAGACCCCAGAGTCGGAGAGCAATCGAAGACCCCGGAGTCGAAGAGTAGTTAGAGATTCCAAAGTACTATAGCAGTCGGAGACCCTTCGGAAGCTACAGTAAACCGGTTGGAAGCTACAATGAATCGGTCGTAAGCTATAATGGACCGGTCTTAAGCTATAGTATCTAATCGTTACCCGGTAGTCGGTGCTATGGTACGTGATTGGTACTCAGTAGTCGATAGTTGGCAGCTACAGTACTTAGTTGGTGATCGGTGGTTACAGTACTTGGTCGGTTGTTGTAACTAAAGGGTTTGGTCGTTGATTGTTGCTACTTATGGCTTTTGAGTACCCCAAATACTTGTAATCTTCGAGTACCCGTATTGGGCCAGCGGTATGATCGGCGTGCGCTCGGCGGTCAGACCAGTCTTACTGAGTGGTCTGAGGTTGATTTATGGAAATCGTGGAAATTGAGGTCGTGGATGATTCGGTTCGTGTTTATGGATGGACAAGGGTGTGTTATGCGTGTGTGGATTGATGTTTATCAAGTTAGAGAGAACTTGTACTGAGAAAACGTTCTTTGACTTTTGTATGTGTAAGTTGGTCGTGGAGATGGTTATGGTCGATGACGAGGAGGATCGGAACTAGGATGGGGAATTCCGAGGTTCAGGTGGTCGAGGATACCACAAGGTGATCGGCTTACGCTGGAGCACGTGGAGATCAAAGGTGGATGATGCGTGGAGAAGCTACGGGAGGTATGGTCCTGGAGACTTCGACACATGATGAGTTGGAAAGCATTATGGAAGAAGTCCATAACTAGAAGATTTAGATATTTTAGAAAATCCATGTTTGAAAGGGTTTCGGATCCCTTGATTTTCAGAATCGGTTTGGATTTCGTGTCCGTGTTGATGAGGACACGGTTTAGGGCTCTAGCATACAAAAAAGGAGGGAGAGGCTAAGTGTTGAGGCACAGCTCTTACAGCTTTCACACGACTTTGGAGAAAAAGCTTTGAGAGTTTTTGTGCTAAGCTTTGATGAGTGCTCTGAGGGCATTTTGTAGTCATAAAACATAATTTAGGAATAAAAGATCAGATCTATTTCAAAAAAGTTAGTCGGCGTCTACGGTGTGTTTTCTGGGTATCGCCTTTGACTTGTTCTCGTTACGAGCAGAGTAGTACGTAGCGAGATAGCGTTCCTCTGTCGATTTGATCACTCGTTGAGTTGTTCACTCGATGGCCGTCAACAGCATCAGCAGAGAGATCAAGCGAGTGATCGAACGCTGAGCGGTCGAAACCATTGTCAAAGTTTATGACTGGTAAGAGTTTACGACAGCTGAGCTGTTGAGCGTGGAGCGGTCAAAACCTTCGTCAAGCACTAAAAGATTCCAAAAAGTGAAGGCAATTATTTAATCTCCTCTGATTATGGTATTCGATCCTATATTGTTGTTCTTGTTGTGCTGTTGCTTTCATGTGTACTTCATTCAACACGGTGCAGCATGTGCTTTTGTTGAATAGCCTGGAGCAGTTCTACATTTGTGGATGCTTCCTGGTCCAATCATTAGATAACTACTCGTTGGTTCCACGTAAGCGCTCTGGTGGCAGCAATTTTTTTTGTTGCATACTTGATGCTAAAATAAATTAGCTACCATTCTTTTTTCAAATTAAAGATACTTAACAAATTCATGGTAAGAATGCAAATATGCAATCCGAATGGATGAAACTTGATCTATGTCATCTAATTAACCACCAATCCATAACCGAATCTAATTCGAACAACATTCAATTTTTCTAGTATCATCGATCGAAGGTGTCGATGCAGCAAATTTGCAGAGCTGTAAATGCTTTCGAACATAGGAATTTCACAGGAAACAAAAATCAATTCAAACAAGGATTTGCGTAAATTCTATGTTCCAAACGAGGTAGAAGTGTTTGGCTTGCATCATGTTTTGGGCTTTGGACTCAGGAGACCAATCACTGGCTAGATCAACAGCGCAATCCCATGATCTCTTGGCTGTTGAAACTTAATAACGACTATGGTAACTAATTAGCGATTGCACCCCGTCGGGGTCTAAGAAAGTTAAGCGGAGTTAATACAACGTGAACCCCAACGAACCCGACCCGTTCGTGCCAACTCGGCCGATTCATCACGGAATAAAACTTCTATGGATCGCAACGCAAGTGTTAGGCCCCATGCGGATTGCTGACATGCGACGAGCATGGATATCAACGAACCACAAATTCCACTCTTTCTCTTTAGCGAACCGGACACTGTTAGCTGAATGGATCGCTCAACGGAACAATCTTACTTATCACACTTCTCATTCCCACTTAATACATAGCATATAACAATCTTGTTGGGCTCAATTTCACTTTGGGCGGCGATAGACGGCACATGGCGAGGCAGCGAAGAGCTTCAAGAGGCAGCGGTGGAGGAAGCAGAGGGAGCGATCGATGGAGGTGGCAACGACAATGGGGCTACAGCGAGGGACCTAAGAGGGCTCCCGCGCCGCTTCGTCGTGGACCGGCGGCGCCCCCACCCTACCCCGCGGAGAGCCTAGCAGTGCCTACCCACCGAATATAGCGATGGCACCACGGGGTGGTCGGTGGTGGGCCTCGACGAATCAATCTGTATAGGCCCTAACACTTCGTTTCGAGGCCCGTTTCCATATAATTTCATCGGAAGCTACAACACATGTGACTGATTTTTGAGCCAACATCAGTCAATTTTTTTTGCCATGTATGCAATATTTTTAATCCATATTTACAATATTTTTCGCCCATATATGCAATATTTCACCATATCTGTAACATTTCTCGTCAGAAAAATGTTGCAGTCATCGGAAAAATATTATAGACAGGTTGAAATACTACATAAATAAACAAAAAATATTATAAAATATGAACAAAAAATATTACATATATACAAAAATTTGGTTGATTTTGACTCAAAATCCATACGAATGTTATATTATATGGACACTCCCAAATTTCATTCATCACTCCATCCTCTCTCTCTCCTCGGCCCCACCCCGTTGTCGCCTAGGGCGCACGCGTCACGCTCCGTCCCTCTCCTTTTTGCGTAGCAGCCCAACACGGCCAAATTACCCAATCACCCCAAACCCATTTCTATCTCTCACCGTTGCGTCTCCTCCCCAGCCACCGCCGCCTCCACCTCTCCTCGTCGCCCTCCTCTCGTCGCCGCCACCCACCGGGGCGCCGGAGCCGAGCTCGATCTCCCCCAGAGCCGCCGCGGCGCGAGCCCCTCCTCCGATCGGGGAGCCCGCCTGGTATTTCTCGGTGCGCCTCGTTCGATTCCTTCCTTCCTTTACGTCGCTTTCCCCCCAACCTGATTCGCGACAGGCCTGATCTCCCGCGTTCTGTTTGATCCGATTGTTGGATGCGTCGTGGTTAGATAGGATCGTTGCTTGCTTGCCCAAAATCGATTCCTCGCTGCTGACTGTAGAGGCCCTAGGGTTCTTCGCTCTGCCCGTACACGCTGGGCTGGGTAGAGAGAGAGGGGCAGGGCCCCTCTTTAGATCGAACTCGCAGCCCCTCACACAAGCGTGCGCTGTGCTGACTGCGTGCTGTGAATGAATGAATGAACTCATGGAGCAAAAATCTGTAATGAGCAGTGCTGCCTGCCACTGTCCTATCCTGTGTGTATGCCTTGCATGTATGTTCACTTCGTGGATGGACTACTGGAGGCCCTGAGTTGGGATTTCGATGGGATGTTGGCTTTCTGTACCAATTCAGTGCACTTGTGAAGTAAATCTGCTCTCTGAACTATAAATAAGGCTCGTATGCTTGATGGGATCTAACGGATAAAGTCTTGCGTCGTACTCTCTACTATTAGACTAGTGAAGTAGATTGTTTCTTCATTGGGCTATATGTTTTGGGCTGCACATGCATCTCCTACAAGCTTACATCACTATAAGCTGCTGTGATTAGTTTTAGATGATGAAGCATAAAATGAATTTGATAAGTACTTTTCCCAATTCACAGTCACTGATATATTTATAGAGAGAAAGAAGGCAAGGCTCCATGTTTATCGTAGGGCTTTGAACTTTGAAGGTCTTAAGTGTATTTGCAATCATGCCCTTAAGATATACATTTCGTATGCATGTGTAGGGGTGGCAATGGGGCCGGGGGGTCCTGGGTGAGGCCCTTGTGACCCCGCTAGCCCGCCTCCGCCCTGTAAGGCTAAATGGGGGAAATCACCCCCTCCCCGATCCCCGCAAGGACCTGACCACCACGGGGGATTAAAAAAAAGGCTAAGTTATTTTTTAAAAAATAATAATGCAATTTTGTTTATTAATTTATAATTATTTAGGCATATTGGTTTTCAAAATATAGATTCAAGTTTTAGTCCAAATATACAAGAAATGAATACAATCTCTCATGGTAAAGAACACACACACACACAGAGGACGAGTGTTTCATGCACCCTGGTGCCTAGGCACCCATATCAATACCCGTTGATTTGCTTTGAGATTCGCAACGTTTGATGTGGGTATCTTCATATACCCATAAAAAAGTATATTTGAGATGTCAAACTCCGAAAAAAATTAAATTCAACTTCAGTTTAATTAGTTTGAACTATTTTTATGGTATATACTCACTGTAGTCGCATTGAATTCAAAAGTAGTTCAAACTAGTTTGAACTGAGTTCAAAACTTACTTACCATAAATATATCAAAGGTATAAAACATTTTCATACCCAAACTCAAAAAATTATCAATCATACACGTGTATCGGACGGTTCTTGATGTGGTGCCTAGGCACCTGTGTGCCTTATGTAATTTTCCTATATATATATATATATATATATATATATATATATATATATATATATATATATATATATATATATATATATATATATATTTTATGGGTCCCCGCAGTGGGATGGTGACCCCGGGCCCGCCCTGCTAGCGTAGCTGCCCCCAGCCCCGTTTCCCCGTGGGGAGAGATCGGCCCCCACCCCTGCCGGGGAAAATTGCCACCCCTATGCATGTGGCATCTTAATGAGTTGATTGCAGGGAACTACTGACTTACTGTGAGCAACATGGATGGAAAGTTTGAAATGGGCTACTAGTGATGAGATACATGCCGCTCTGGAGTGGGAACACAGGGCATGAATGGTGTTGAATTGTGAGATCAGGCTTACATAATAACATGGTGTTGCGCTCTATTTGTTTTTAGTGCTCCAGCTTCATGATAATGTGTGATCATTTTAACAACATGTTCTAAAAGTGCAATGGCATAGAATTATGCAACTTTCCCGTAAGAATTACTGTGTTCCTAACATACTTCGATTACTCCTAGCATTTAGCCAACATTTTGCTCTTTTGGTGCAGTACAACATGAATGGGTTAGAAAAAAAAAAGAAATGTTAAATACCTTAGTCTTGTATGCTGTACTATTGTACTTTTCTTTGTGGCTTCTTGATCACCATAGGTTTATCTATTGTTTATTCAATCACAACAGTTGAACCTATATTATGATTGCTGCATTCAACATGAACTGATTTATTAATATTTGGACTTTGTAGTACATCTTTCAAATTTTTGCTTTGTGGTAGTTTTTTCAATGAATTACTTATATATATGTTGTTTTTGACATGTACAGGGCAGTGCCAAAGCTGTGCTGCTTAGTTGGGTGCATTACAGTCATACAATGGAACTTGACAGTCTAAGAGAGGCGTTTGACCGAGTTGTTGAAAAACATTCATTATCTTCTGCTAAGGCTCAGGAAGCTATTGATCTGATAGTGAATGAAGTTGAGCGGGCAATTGCGAAGATGCAGATGATGAATACAGATTCCATGGGCAGTGTTGACCATTCATCCATCCTTGCAGAGCTGAAGGCCAAGCTGAACGAAATGGCACCATTAAACCAACTCGAAGGCTGTCAAAAGGATTTGAATGTTGCCCTAAGCAAATGTCTCAAGCTCCTGGAGAAGTCTTTCAGTCCAGACATATCGAAGGCATACAGAAATGTGGATTTTGAGGTCCATACAATAAATAGCATAATAGCGAACCATTTCTACCGCCAAGGGCTCTTTGATCTTGGAGATTCCTTCGTCCGTGAGTGTGGTGAATCAGATGGGACATACTTGAAATTACAATTCCAGGAGATGTATGGAATACTTGAAGCGATGCAAGCTAGAAACCTCGAGCCTGCCCTCAGTTGGGCTGCCAAGAACCATGATCAACTGTTGCAGAATGGGTCAATGCTTGAGTTGAAGCTTCATCAGCTTCAGTTCGTTGAGATACTCACTAAAGGAAGTAGAGACGAGGCTTTAAAGTATGCAAGGGCCCACTTGGTGCCCTTTGCAAACTTGCACCAGACAGAGATCCAGAAGCTAATGGCCTGCCTTCTCTGGGCTGGCCGGCTCGATCAGTCCCCATACGCTGAGTTCATGTCATCGACGCATTGGGAGAAGCTAGCTGAGGAGCTCACCCATCAATTCTGCAACCTTTTGGGACAGGCTAGCGAGAGCCCACTTGGTGTAGCAATATCAGCTGGTTTTCAAGGACTACCGACCTTGCTGAAGCTAACCACGGTAATGGCTGCCAAAAAGCAGGAGTGGCAGACAATGAAGCAGCTTCCAGTCCCCATAGATATCGGACCAGAGTTCCAGTACCACTCTGTCTTTGTATGCCCAGTGCTCAGAGAGCAGTCAAGTGATGAGAACCCTCCCATGCTGATGCCTTGCGGCCATGTTGTATCGAAGCAATCGGTAATGAAGCTATCAAAGAGCAGCTCCAGACCTTTCAAGTGCCCATACTGCCCCTCGGAGGCTGCTGCTTCACAGTGCAAGCAGCTCCATTTCTAAATATTGATCTTTTCCCTGCTCAAATCTGTTTATACACGTGTTTCTTCATGTTTCTGTTGCACCCATCCAATAACTTGCCTGTAATATAATCCTGTATGTTTAATGAATCCTTCAGTGCTATCTGGATGTTAATCTGTACAGTTGCAAATTCTAGTCTGTTGTTCAAATATATGAGATTACTGAACACAACAATAAGTGCCGCCGGATGTTCTGGCAGTCTGGGTTGGTAACAAAATGTTTTGCTGTCAAGGGGTGTTTTGGTTTTAGTGTTTTGCCAAATGAAACTGCACATTTATCTGGCCATGGCACAAGTTACCACTATTGGCTTAGCTTCTTAATTCATGTGGTTAGTTTATCAAATACCCGAAAGACTCTTGAAGGGAATCAGAAAAAGAAACAAGAAAGGGTTGTGATTGCTCATGTATTAATTTTTAGATGTGTCAATCCTAACAAGACAATGTAGATTGAGTCCAGGTATCCTACATTGATTTTGTTACTCTTGAGATATATGTGTTATTTGATGAATCTTCTTTCTTCTATGCCTTTTCTTAACAATAGGGCGGTGGGGGCACCAATTCATTCCAGAAGTCCTCACCAGGTCACGAAAGGATAAGAAGCGTTCCAACACATGCAGCAACATAAGCCAGAGAAGATATTCTTGCTTCCACGCAAAAAAGAAGATATTCTTGATATTATGCTGATCTTTTCTGACATTTGACTACTGATAGCCTCAACTAAATCTTGCATGTGGCATTTGTATCCCACAAAATTCGTTTTTCATTAAATTGGACCTTGCTTGTTTGTGAAGATAAAACCATGCAAAGTTTTGCTAATTATTTTCAGAGAAAAATGTGTCTTGGTCTATTTTCAGATACGGGGAAGAAAGCAAGAGGCCTGTTTAATATGATCATATAACTTTGGTTTTAACTCTAGGTTGAATTCTTCTTATTTTACTTTTTTCCCCCTGTGGTTCCTCAGCCTTCTCTGGTTAAAAGAACTAGGAAACTTATCGGAAACTTGCTGTTTCTACCTAAACAGCTAATTTTTTTTAGATAACGGAACTAAGTTCCAGCCTCTACCATCCGAAGATGATACACAGCTGAACCTAAACAGCTAATTATGCAGGAAGCTCAACGAGAGGCCTGAATGGTTTGGATTGTGTGGTGGTATGCTGTATTGTTTAATTTCCCTTTGTAGGGAGCAGAGTTGGTGCCTGTGTTTTCTTGATTTGGATTGATCTGTTTGCATATCCGCTGTCAGTTTCATTTAGAGATATGGGTATGGTTCTATTGATTTGTCGCAGTTACCAGTATTTCTTTTGCTACTCTTGTAAGCTTAGAGGCAGAGCCATCATATTAGATAATAGATCATGAATACACTATCAGGAATCTGATATTTGATTCAATGTTTACACCGAAGAGTATTTTGGTGTTTTTTCTGTACAGCATCACCTTGATCATCAGTTGGCCTCAACTAAACCTATCACTACTGATGTTGACTGCTTGTTCTGGTTACTCTGCTCCATGATACTTCAGATATATATGATTACAGTTTACTAACCTTGCGAACTCTGTTTAATGGGAATTGATAGTCGGAATCATGATCCATACATGCAGACTGGACATTCCTAGCTGCAGTATCGTGGAGCTGGAATCTGCTACTCCAGTCTGCTATGGCTTATCACTCCATACTTTCATTTCTCAAACTTTTGGTCGTTGATGCATACATAAATGCGAAGTATGAACCAGTTACTGGCAGGTTTAGTACCCTTTTTCCCCTCAAAAAGGACTACATCGACGTAAAACAAACGTTGGCGGTGTGCCATCACAGCAGATATGGGTTCTTATCTGGTGAAGGCGTGTTTCTCCGTTGTGTCGTGTGTTTCTTTAGAATAATATCAGGGCTTGTGCAGAACGCCGGAATTTTTTTTAAATTGATGCAAACCTTAACTTACATAGCTACCGGTAGAGGACTAGAGGTGGCCAAATGGGTCGTGCTAAACGAACTGGCTCAAAGTATAGTACCGTTCGTCCGGTTTAAGCATAACACGGTCCACCACCTAAACGGATTGTGTTAGTATGATTTGATAACCTGTGTCGTGCTTAGGTCGAGACCTCGGCCAGCAAACCGGTCCGCACTAGTACAATTAGTATTTGGCCCTAGTATGGCCCCATTAGGCCTGTTTATTTTTTATTTTTGTATGATTTTATTTTGTAGTTTTTGAATTTATATAGTTCATGTTATAAGTATATATAATTTTTGTATTATATATATTTTCTAGAATTTTTTATTTTTTTTTTCAAAATTTTATTCTAAATGAGCCAATACAATCATGGTTGGGTGACCCGATATGGCCTGTGAAACTATCAGGCCATGTTCAGATTGGTATCTCAGTTCATAGGCTAGCACATCACGATCCGTCTAATATGCCGATACCCAAACGGTTAAATCCAAAACAGCCCACCAACAAGTAGGGCCGGGTCCATCTGATCAGTGTGATCGGCCGGCCAACTCCTGCGCAATTGCTCCTAGCTCTCTCCATGGTTGCCCTCTCCGTGCTCTCGCAACGCACTACGGCACTAGCGAGGAGCGGTGTGGCCGTGTGGGCGCGCGGGTAAGCAGGTCCTCACGCCGGAGGCGTCCGGTGTTACGGGTTTGGCCGCGCGGCGGCTGAGGCGCGACGGCCGTTCGAGATTCTCCCCCCACTGCAGCCACAAGGCGCCGTCGGGGCTGCGTTACCACGAGGTTCGAGGGCGGGGTGGCCCGTGGGCCGTGGCCGGCAGCTTGGCTCGCGCAGCTACCCGGCGTGGCGGCGCCTACTCGATCACTGACGCGTCGTTGAGGCGGTATGCCTAAGCACGGGGCGATGAAGTGGCGGCGGCTGGCGATTGTGGGCGGCGGTCGGGATGTGAGCGGCGGCGCGATTGCAAAAAGCGCTCCGGTATGGGCGGCGAGCGGCCAGGTTTAGTTTACTTGTGATATTACTTACCAGTGGGGATTCAATTGAAGGGGATGAATATGGATCCGATTAATGATTCGAAGTATACAGGGTTCGTAAAGCAACACTAATTCGTCTTTGTGGTGCCTGACAAGTGACATAATCTTAAAACTTTTGCAATATTGCTACTATCTAATTCAAAATAAGTAGTATATAATACAACAAAGTTATTCCTGAGATGTACCGATATTCATCCCCGTATTGTCTTCTCTGTGCAGTTTGAATTGCAGTATACCTTCATGACTGTGCTGGGATGAGCGTTGCCATCAGCTTGGCTGCAAACCGCCTTTTTTTTTGACGGGAATGGCTGCAAACCCCTTCCAGAATGTATCTGGAGTTTAGGTTTCGGTACCGATGTGCCACATCAACACTGCTAAGGTTGATCTCATTGCATTACTGAACATGTAAGTGAGCATCTTTTGCTTTACTTCTTCTATAACATTCTTAAATTCGTGTGTAACATACATCACAGCTGTGGCAGCGGAGGTATCGTGAGTTTTTCTTGTTAATTGGTATGATATGATGAATCCACTAACTGTAATAAGTATTGCAGTGTTTCTGACCAGTGATTGCACCACAAACGGCTTCCAAAAATCTTTATCAGTTCGACCTGGATCTTTGGACCTGGGAGAGGCAGGGAACACTTAAAAAAGAGTTTATTTCACTTCAACTTCAGGTACATACTTATCCAACTAAACAATTTACAGTTACATTTATAATGTACAGGAGTGTGGTAGTACTTAACACAAGCACAAAATGTGACTATTACTTATACGAATGCTCGCTCAAAATGTGACTATTACTTGTACCGAATGCTCGCTTTTCATCACCAGCCATTTAGGTTTGAAAAGGAAGTGTTGATTGCTTGGATTTCTGTCGAGACATGCCCCATTCCTGGTCGGTCTTTCGGCGATTCCATGGAGCACAAAAGGCCTATCTTAATCAGAGGGATGATGCAACCATGCATGGTAATGACTGCTCGATCTTCATGTTCTGTACCCTCTTGCATTATGACGGGATCCAAGATCTCGCAAATCCTATCTGGAAATACTGAGTTCACAAAGTTGTGAAGGTTCATGCCATTCTTGAATGTCTCATCGGTAGGTTGCTTCCCGGTAAGCATTTCTAACAGAAGCACTCCAAAGCTGTAGACGTCGCCTTCTGTGGAGATCTGGCCACCCATTCCATACTCTGCGTTTTTAAGTTAACATGTGAAACTTGAGTACTTGAAGAGAGTTTCACAGTACGAGATTTAATTCACTAATCTCATAAGACTATAAGAGAAATATCAAAGGAGAAGAAAACTAAGAAGAGTTTGCTTCACCTGGTGCAATATATCCAATGGATCCTTTAAGTCCAGCCAAGCTTGTAGAACTATTAGTCGCACCAGTGGAATTAGCGCATACAAATCTTGCAAGACCAAAGTCGCTGACACATGCAGTCATGTCATAGTCCAATAGAACATTTTGTGGTTTGAGGTCGCAGTGAACCAATGGACACACACATTGATTATGAAGGTAGTCAAGAGCAAAAGCTACATCTAGAGCTATGCTCATCCTCTGACTCAAACTCAATAACCTCTTCTGGTTGGGTGCATTTGGCTGCAGTGTCTTCTGGTGCAGCCACCTCTCCAAGCTCCCGTTGGGCATGTATTGAAAAATGAGGGCTTTGAACTCTTCTCCTGTGGGATCTACAGTACAGCATGAGCTGATGACTTTGATGAGATTCCGATGGCGAATGTTTCTTAGTGCTTCACACTCTGCGGCAAATGTCCTTGATGCTCCACTGAAGTTCAAGTTGAACACCTTAACTGCGACGGGGTTTATATCAAAATAAAATGTGCCCTTGTACACAGTTCCAAATGATCCTGAGCCAATGAGGTTTGTAGTGGAGAACCCATCCGTTGCTTTGACGATGTCTCCATATGAGACATTCGCCTCAGATTGGTGAAAAGATGGTTTTGCTCTTGTCTTGAAGATGACAGCAGTGAGACATGACAACGATATTGCACTAACAATAAGTGGGATCACTATGCTTATTGCTAAGTACTTGTTCTTTCTTTTGGAGTTTTCAACGCAAAGAGGCAGCTGTAGTATAGGGACTGTGGTGCATAACCTTTTATTTCCTTGGACTGACACCACGCTTGCATTTGCAAAGACGCCGGTTGTTGGTACTGCTCCATTGAAATTATTGAAGGATAGGTTGAGATACTGCAAATAGGATAAGGATGCAAAAAACTCTGGAATTTCTCCAGACATGTTGTTCTGGGAAAGATCGATCTCCTTAAGGCCTCTTAAATTTACGAAAGAATGTGGAATGCTTCCTTGAAACAAATTGCGTTCCATGTGAATAGACTCCAGAACAGCACATCGGCCGAGGGCAGATGGGATTTGGCCAGATAGTTGGTTGTTAGATATATTGAAGCTGCCAAGGTTGATGAGTTCACCAACTTCTTCTGGTATCAGCCCGGTGAGCCTGTTGTGTGACAAGTCCAAATATAGAGAAAGCGAAGAAATCTCCAGGAGTTCACTTGGTATACTTCCTTCTAGGGAGTTGTGAGAAAGGTTAAGCAGGACCAGATTTTTGCAGTTTCCTAAACTTCTGGGTATGCTTCCATTCAGCTCATTCTCTCGTAGATACAACTTGGTCAACTGCTGAAGATTGCCAAAAGAATCTGGTATGGGGCCAGAGAGCTTGTTTACTGATAAACTTAGGACAGACAAATTGCCTAGAGTTCCAATAACAGAAGGTATACTTCCAGATAACAAATTGTCATGAATCTGAAGTTCAGAGAGGCCCTTTAGGTTCCCTATCTCTGGCAGTATGGCCCCAGATATCTTATTTAAGCTTAGCCACAATGTGCCAAGTTTGCTAGAAAGGTTTCCAATCAAGCTAGGCAAGCTTCCTTCGAACTTATTTGACGTGAGGCGTAATGTTGTCAATTGGGTGCAATTGCTCAGAGAGGATAGGAATGACCATTCTCGAGCTTGAAGGTGGTTAAAGCTGAAATCTAAGTCTGATAGTTTCTTTAAGAGCCCTAAAGATGGTATTGCCCCGAAAAACGAGTTGACACTAAGATCAAGAACTTGGAGGTTTGTGGCATTAGCAAGTGAACCAGGGATTGTCCCTTGGAAGTTATTATATCCCAAGATCAGCATTTGGATGTTTGGAAGTGAGTTGCCAATGTCATCTGGCAATCTTCCAATGAGGAAGTTTTGTCCGACTACGAGGAAGACAAGTGTGGAGATGTTGTAAAGGGATAGTGGCACTGACCCTGACAACCTATTCGACTGCAGAGCCAGTAATCTTATGCTTCGCACACCACTCAAGCTCTCTGGGATGCCTCCAACGAGATTGTTGTCGCTGAGGTAGAGATATGAGAGGGAAGAAAGGTTCCCTAGGGATGGCGGAATGGATCCGCCAAGGTTGTTCTGCCGGAGATCTATGTGGGACAATGTAGAGCTCTTGAAAAGAACCGGCGGGACACCCCCACCAAGACGGTTTTGCCCAAGCCTAAGAAATTGCAGTGACGAACTGTTCATAAACTCCTCTGGAATCTGACCTGTGAGATCATTCCTTGCTAGATCAATGAATGCGAGAAATGGGATGTTACCCAACGAGCCTGGGATGCCGCCATCAAGAGAATTGTCGCTGAGGTTGAGGTAGATGAGTCGCCTTAGCTGCCCGAGCTCCGATGGAATTGGCCCATGTAGGCTGTTGTTTTGCAGGTGCATGAAGCGAAGAAAGCTGAGGTTAGCGATGCACGGAGGCACTGGGCCGGAGAGCTCGGAGTTGGCCAAGTCCAGCGCAACGACACGAGATGCATGCCTCTGGCCGCAGGTGACCCCATGCCAGTTGCAGAGCTGGAGTGATGCGTTGCCGCTGCTGCTCCATGACGCTAGAGCTTCGGAGGGATCCGAGAGCTGGGACTTGAAGCAAAGGAGCGCTTGTTGATCGTCGGTGTTGGGTGCGGCGGTGACGAAGGTGGTGGCTGCTTTGCTGGAAACCGCCAATGCAGAGTAATCGGAAGGCAGTAGTACAGCCCAAATAAGGAGACATGCAAGGACGAAGGGAGCCATGAATTGCGCTTACTGTGCGGTGTGTACGATCCGGGTTCCTACGTGCTAGTGCTATGAAGGTGAAAGAAGGACCGCCACTTAGCTACGGCCGACGATCCGGGTTCGGACGGCTGGGAGTTCAAACAAAGGAGGCTTCTTCCTGCAGGGGAGCGCTGGCGGCTGGCGGTGTGCCTTATAGCCTTATAGGGGCTGATAACGAAGACTAGATGGATGATACGGGAAGGAGGAAGGAAGCATGAACAGAGGAACATGCTGCCGAGTCAACTGTATTGCTCGTGCAGGCATCAGTGTGACAAATATCACTGCTACAGAACGAGAATTTGTATAGGTCAACAATGATCAGTTGCCTCATTAATTTTTCTGTTGACTTAGTCTCTCCTAATTTGTACTCCATTCTTCGCATAGTATAAGGCATAGTTTATATTGTTGCTGCTTTCTGACTTCTGTTTAGAGATACTAGAAACCAATATGAACACCGATTTTTCGAAATGGCTTTCTCATTTCTCTTTCTCCTCTCTCTGGAGATAAGGTATGGGGTCACGAGCGTATCATATCTAAAGGTGGAGTCAGGTTGGAGCAATACCACAGGCTGGACAGTGCATCATGGGCGGTATTCACTATATATGAGGTATTTTTTTTAAATTTTATAATAGGTTTTTGATCTTAGGCCTAAGACTGAAGCCTAGGCAATCCTGGGCTTGGATCCGCTACTGATCACACTCCACTCCTCTCGCTTCCATTTTGTGTACATATCTCTCTCACTTTTCTCACCGTTTTCGCACTCCCTCTAAAAACCACTTCTTCTAACCACTAATATTTATTTTCAATAAAAAACTATAAGCTACAGCTAATATGAACACCCCCTAAGCTCAAGTGTACCATAAATATATATGGGACTAAAACTGGGAATTAGGCTATACCGTGCTGGCATGACACAGACCCGACATGCTTTGAGCCATGTCGGGCTGTGCCGGCACGGCCGCCCCACCGTGTTGTGCTGTGCCGGCCCGACTCGTCTCCGGTGAGGCCTAGGTATGGCCCAAAATACGACGAGCCACTGTCGTGCCGTATCGGCCCAGTCCAGCCCTGTGTATCTATAGCGTTCGTACTTCAATTGCAATCGTTGGTGTACCAATACAATTGCTGCTGGAACTGGGCTGCTGGAACTGGGCTGCTGGATAGTTTTTGGCACATATGGCATATTTTGAACCCGTATTTATAAGAATGTTAGTATGTGCGTGACAATAGCAAAAATGTCCGTTTTGCCTCCTGGTCACCGGGCGGCGAGGCTGTGGAGTGGACACTAGCCGACGGAGCCCTGTGGCCATGCGGCACGGTCTGCTGCCTGACCACCATGTGGCCAAGTCCCTACCGCTCGGCCACCGGGCTCCAGGTTGCCTGTCGCTCAGCCATTAGGTTGCAGGCCATTACCCGCCGCCTAATTACCTAATTAAGCAAGCTCTAATTAGCTGCTGCACGGTGGCTGGGCGGTAAAGTTTGGCACCATACAATAGCAGTGGCCCCTGCATGTTTCGTTAGTTAGTTTATATGCATGTGAACAAATGCAGTGGGCCTGTGGCCATTTGGCTGGTATGAAAAATGAGTGCTCGTGCAGGAGCGACGAGGGAACAGACCACCGAAAGAGAGATTACGTCGCGTTTGTCTCCCTACGTGCAGTTCATTCCCGCCATTATTGGTGCTTCGTTAGCTCGTTGCGCTCTCGCTCGCTCTATAAATTGCGAGCCCTCTCACAGTCGGTCTCACAATCTTTTTCATAATCTCTCTCGCAGTCGCTCTCACAGTCTCACAATTCTTTGCAGCTGATTAGCAGTCGTATTACCAGGTAATTCCTATGCAATACATATGTGTATGCATACATACATATATATATATATATATATATATATATATATATGTATAATTATGTAACCATTTATTTCATCGTAATTTTTAATTTGTAGTATTGTACTGCCATTATATGTGTATATATGTGCATATATATGTATATGTAGATATACATACATATACATGTATATATATGTGTGTGTGTATACATATACATAAACATATAATATACATTTACACACACACAGACACACACACACACACATATGCATATATAGAAACACTAACCAGCGTGCAGGTGTAAAATACCAGGGAAGTTACTGTCATTTTTGAATGAAGTTATTGCCAAACCTTCATGGTGCGGAAAGTTATCATCAATCCTGCATGAAGTTACCATTGGTAGTGAGTGAAGTTACTGTCGAATGCTCTAGGACACAGCTGGTGCTAACTTTCTTTACAGCCGATGATAACTTTTAGTACAACCGTTGATAACTCAAAACTAGCGTAGAATATCGCTACTCTCTCTCTGTGTGTATATATATATATTAATATGCATATGTATATATATATGTACGTATGCATGTATGTATGTATGTATATCTATATATGTGTATATATATGTATATGTAGATTTATATATATGTATATATATAGACATATGTACATATATATACATACATATGTATACATATGTACGTATGTATGTACGTATATGTATATATATGTACATACATATAGACACACACACACACATATATATACATGTATATGTGTATATATATGCATATATATGTATGTATGTATGTATGTATGCATGTATGTGTATATATATTTGTACATATATATGTATGTACTGTTTATTTTGCCGAAAATTGCAATTTGTAGTATTTTATTGTCATTATCAATCTTCACAATAATATTTCGTTTATCCTATTTGTTCCAAGGTACGTCTTTACCGAAGATTCTTGAAGAGTTCTACGATGAGAACTACCAGTGCCATTCGTGGATCGCAGGTGATGCGGATGGCCTTCCGCCCTTCAAGCTGTGGGGAGGGAGGGATCACTGGGAGCTAGATGATTGCTACGTCCTAATCCTGCGGACCACGGGCTTATTGTCCTTTGCAAGGCTGGTCTCCATCGGACGCTAGTTCACCCTAGACGGCAGCCTACTCGCAACACTGGTGAATAGGTGGAGGTTTGAGATGCACATATTCCATTTTCAATGAGGTGAGATGACAGTCACTTTGCAGGACGTCTCGTTCTTGATCGGTTTCCCTCTCCGGGGTAATATACTTGTTCCAGCCTCACCATCGGCAGACTAGAAGGTTAGGCTAGTGTATTAGTTCGGTCTGGCTGTCCCAGAGGGTGCTCGTGGCATCTCCCACACTTGGCTAAGGCATTTCAGACAATGCCCGCAGGATGCACCGGTCGAGGTCGTTAGGACGCACCTCATCGCGTACCTTATTCGGCTATAGGTTGGAGCATGTTTTCATCCACACACGACGATATTTGCAACCCTGAGTTCATCAGCCTCACCGAGTCTTTGGCCTCCATGGAGGTTGAGTGATGCTGATGAGGACATCACGACTGGATCGATTACACGAACACGAGCTATAAAGATTAATCAACAGGTGAACTCGCTCTTAATTAAATTTGATTTTAATTTACATGAGAACTGGCTACTACTTAATGCTAGTATTTTAACTGTTCTTAGGTTTGTACGGGAGACAATTAACAAAGAGAGCAGTGCAGAGGAAGGCAGCAGGCAGCATTAAAAGTTTTCATGGGAAAGCAAAGAAAGAAATATCAAGAAAAAAAGAAAAATCATTCATGCATGACCAAGCCAACACATGCATGAATCCACACGTGACAACCAAACCAACGCATGCATGAAGCCATCTCGTGAAGGAAGCCGTGGAAAATTTATCTAGTCATTGAAATGTTTTTGTTTTGAGTCCGTAACGACCTGGTGGCCGAAATCCCATCAAGTCGATCAACAACGTTTTCGTTTTGGGGTCTGTAACGTTTTCGCTTGATCTTTATTTTGGTTGGGGACAGCTGCATGTAAAAAAAGGACAGATCATACAGAAAAATCAATCTATTATTTTTTTCAGAGAGCTATACACTTGTTTCTCTTAGAGTTTGGCATATGATTGTAACCTAGAGGGGAATCGGACGTTCTTCCTCGTCGTTCTTGTGTTTCCTTGTGATTGGCCAGAGCGACAACACGTCTACTTGGTGGTCGGGTAGACAGGATCACGAGCGTGATGCTAGTGGAATATGTATTGGTGGTGTTTTAATGCAAGAAGGAAAACCAGTAGTATACTTTAGTGAGAAACTAGGAAGTGTTCAATTGAACTATGTCGTGTATGATAAAGAATTGTATGCTTTGGTGCGTGTGTTTGAAACTTGACAGCATTATCTTTGGCCTAAAGAATTTATTATTCACTCTGATCATGAAGCTTTGAAATATTTGAAAAGCTAAGCTAAATTGAATCGTAGACATGCTAAGTAGGTAGAATTCATTGAAACTTTTTCATATGTTGTTAAGTACAAGAAGGGAAAAAAGAATATGGTAGCTGATGCTTTATCTAGGAAGAATGTGCTTCTAAATCAATTGGAAGTAAAGGTACCTGGTTTAGAGAGCTTGAAAGATTTATATGCTTTCGACCATGAATTTTCAGAACCGTATTCTAAATGCAAAGATGGGAAATGATGTGATAAGTTCCATGTTTATGATGAGTTCTTATTTCGTGCTAACAAATTGTGTGTTTCATATTCGTCCGTGTGTTTGCTTTTATTGCAGGAATCTTATGCAGGTGGATTGATGGGACACTTTGGGAGAGAAAAGACATTCATGATGTTGAGCGATCACTTTTATTGGCCTAAGATGAGGCGTGATGTCGAAAGGTTTGTACAGCGATGTGTGACAAGCCACAAAGCGAAACCTAAACTTAATCCACATGGTTTATATACTCCACTTCCTGTTCCTAGTACACCTTGGGAGAATATTAGTATGGATTTTGTTTTAGGATTGCCTAGGACTGAGGGGGAGGGATTCAATTTTCGTTGTTGTGGATAGATTCTTTAAAATGGCACATTTTATTCCCTGTCACAAAAATGACGATGCGTCGCATGTAGCTGACTTGTTTTTCAAGGAGATTGTAAGATTGCATGGCATGCCAAGGACAAATGTTTCAGATCGCGATGTCAAATTCATGAGCTATTTTTGGAAGACTTTGTGGGCCAAGCTCGGGACAAAATTATTATTCTCAACAACTTGTCACCCACAAACGGATGGACAAACGGATGTGGTGAATAGAACACTTTCAATGCTAATACGAACGATGATCAAGAAGAATATCAAAGAGTGGGAAGATTGTTTGCCGCATGTGGAGCTTGCGTACAATAGGGCGATACATTCTACTACTCAACTATGTCCGTTCGAGGTGGTGTATGGTTTTAAACCAATCGCGCCACTTGATTTGCTGCTGGCCACTTCCACTACATGAACAAGTTAATATGGAGGTGTCAAAATATGTTGAATATGTTAAGAAAATTCATGTCAAGACTAAAGAAGAAATTGAAAAGAAGGTATGTTACTATGCTGAGAAGGCTAACAAGTCAAGAAAGAAGATTTTATTTGAACTAGGTGATTTGGTTTGGGTGTATCTACGTAAAGAACGCTTTCCAGACAAGCGTAAGTCCAAGTTAATGCCGTGAGGAGATGGTCCATTCAAAGTACTTGAGAAGATCAATGACAATGCATATAAAATCGAGCTTCCGGGTGATGATTATGCTGTGAGTTCTACATTCAATAAAATCGAGCATCCGGGTTGCTGATTTGTAACCGTTCTTTGGACCGGAAGAATCAGAGTCGAGGATGACTCCTTCTCAAGAGGGAGAGGATGATGAGGACATCACGATTGAACTGATTACACAAGCACGAGCTAAAAAGATTAATCAATAGGTGAACTTGCTCTTAATTAAATTTGGCTTTAATTTACATGAGAACTGGCTACTATCTAATGCTAATAATTTAATTGTTCCGAGGTTTGTACGAGAGATAATTAACAAAGAGAGAGATGCAGAGAAAGGCAGCAAGCAACATTAAAAGTTTTCATTGGAAAGCAAAGAAAGAAATATCAAGAAAAAAAGAAAAATCATTCATGCATGACCAAGCCAACACATGCGTGAATCTACACGTGACAACCAAACCAAAGCATGTATGAAGCCATCTCGTGAAGGAAGCCATGCAAAATTTATCTAGTCGTAGAAACGTTTTTGGTGGTGATCAGTTGGATTTTTTAGGTGGCTTATGGCTGAAAATACTGTAGCTGACTAAAAAAATACTATAGTTGATAGAGGCTTATTTAACATAATTAAATTTAGAAAAAAATTAAAAAATATAAAAAATATGTTAGCCCATTACGTACAATACAAACATATACGGGAAAAAAAGAACCGGCAAAAAAACTCAACAAAAAGTCAAAAATTCAGAAAAAAACAAAATTTATAAATACTGAAAAATAAGCTGGAAGCCAGACCCTGAAATCCAACCATCGGGGCCAAAGAGTCCGTAACGACCTGGTGGCCGAAATCCCATCAAGTCGGTCAACAACGTTTTCGTTTCGGAGTCCGTAACATTTTCGCTTGATTTTTATTTTGGTTGGGGACAGCTGCGTGTAAAAAAAAAAGAGGACAGACCACACAGAAAAATCAATCTACTATTTTTTCAAAGAGCTGTACGCTTATTCCTCCTAGGGTTTGGCATATAATTACAACTTAGAGGAGAATCAGGTGTTCTTCCCTATCGTTCTTGTGTTTCTTTGTGATTGGCCGGAGCAACGACGCGTCTACTTGGTGGTCGGGTAGATGGGATCATGAGCGTGTGGTTAGACGAATTCTTTTGTCGTAGGTTACTGTTCTAACAATGGTTGGCGCCATCGATTCATCAGGTTGCACAGATCCAAATTATCTCCATTGATCCTACGCCGTGAAGATCGAGCAATACCCCACATCAGATGCCTCAGTACAGCTGGGGGTCGACTGTCCTATGCGCCACATATTTGTGGTTGTGTGACACTTGCCAGTGCGGCACTGAAGGTTCCCACAACCTGGCCATTTGCTACATGCACATCTGGCTCCATCCACCTTGTCCAGCTACCCCCTCCCTAGGTGCAGATCCGACGTGTCCAACCACCCCTTCCCCCGGTTGCACATCTGGCCCCTCCACATGCCCCCACAGCCCGTTGTCCTCAACCCCTCCCCGCTCCACATCCACCACCCTGATGTCCCCTTCTCAAACAACGTCGATGTCTCCAGGGGCGGAATTGGGCCCCTGGCAAGGTGGGCTTTATCCCGGGGTGTGAAAAAAATATGTAATGTATAGCCCAGGTATTTTCAGCCCAGCCCGGGGTAGTATTGCTATAATTCAGCCCAAGTAACCCAATAGCCCATGAAGTATTTTACTGCCCGCCAGGTCGAGGCGCGGCGCGGTGTCTCCGTCGCGCTCGGCCCATGAATTCAACTATTCAAGCCTTCCAGCCATGCGGCCCATTTCGCCAAACCCTAGCTCCGCTCCGCAAGACAAAGAAAGCCAAAGCGATGCGCCCTCATCGGGCGCAGATGCTCCCGATTGCTCGTCGCCTACTCGCTACTACTCGCCTTGTCCGGTCGTCCCGCTCTCGCCTCTCGGATCTCATCCAGTGCGCCTAGCTCCGGGCTCCGGCCGCCCGCCTCGCCTCCGGCCGGTGCCTTCGGCTCCCGCCGCTTCCCTCCCGGTCTCCTCGCCTCCCGGCCCGCCCCTCTCGGCGCCACCCGCCTCCCGGCCAGCGCCGCCGGCTCCCAGCTCGCCCCCTCCCGGTGCCGCCTCGCCTCCCGGCCAAGACCGCTGGCTCCCGGATTGCCTCTCTCCGGCGCCGCCACACCTCGGCGCCTCCCGTAGCGCCGCCGGCTCCCCCCCCCCTCCCGGCCAGCTGCTGCCGGCTCTGGCAGCGCCACCCGGCGGCCGGCGCCCCTCCTCGGCTGCGCGCCGCGCCGCCTCCTCGGCCAGCCAGCGCGCGCGCCCTCCGCTCTGCGGTCACGCTCTTGGTCTCACGACGCGTCGGCGATCTCTGTCTCTCGAGACCCGAGGCGAGGCACGAGTCATCTCTCGGCTTGAGGCTTCACTCTTGATGGTAGCTGGTAGGTAAACCGTAATTGGTAAAGGATTTGAATTGTGAAATACTGAAATGTGATGATTGATTGATTCTCTTTTGTTGGTTGTTGGTGCCAAACATATAAATTGCTCATATCAGATGACAGATGTAATCAACATTGTTACATTGACACATTGTAATCCATTCCTAGCTATTTTGATTCATATAGCTACTGGCAGTCATAAATATAACATCAATGAACAAGAAGCCATTCTCTAATGTTATGATTCATATACTCCAGTCATAATCCATTCCTTTATATATGGATGAACTTTAGTAGTTTCACCTTTTACCTCTGCTTTGTCAACACTCTCTAATGTTGCCGAGTGTAAGAAAACAAAATTAACCATGTAATCATGATCCTAGTACTACTATTAATCATATTGCTCTCTTCTAGCCTAACTACTTAAAATTATGCACTTTGACATATGTAAATAACAAGTGTCTGTGCTTGTATTCTAGCTCTTGAAAAAAATTAGTGTTTTATGCCTTGACAAATGTATCATGCAATGTTTTTCATTTTTATTATGTTATATTTTTTATATTTTAATATTATGCAATGTTTTTCTTATTATGCTTTATATTTACTTGTTTAGTCTTGAACTCAAATTTCATATCAGTAATACAATTAGCCAATTATGATATACTTTTGTTATATCATGATATGGGTATAAATTGACGTTAGTTTTAAGTTGTTAGAGTTCAGCCCGGGGCGTAGCCAAATCCTGATTCCACCACTGGATGTCTCCATCCGCCCCCACCACCACCAACTCGTCCTCATTTGCATATACATCGGACACCACCTCTTGACTCTAGTCAGAGTCTGCGTCTAACATTCCTTCATCCCCCGATGCTCGAGCGTCGTCCCCTCGCTACTTGGCTAAGCCTTCATCACCATGTGCACCTAACAACCCAACCGAATGGCCGTGGAGCTCCCTGTGAGGTCGTCACCCGTCGTCGACCTGCTGCTAGTCGCGCCTAAGGTACATTGTCCCCTTAGTTTTGCATTCCGTAGCATGTACAGACTTTTTTCGGCACGATGGCACATTATTGTACTGCGTGTTGCTTGCCGTGTTGTCACAGCCGACGTTGTGTGCCTTATTCCCCTAGATGAGCAATGGAAAGACTCAGATGGATAATGCTCGCAATGCTATATGGGACGCCGCCGTCTGTATCGCAATGCTAGAAATATACCGTGAGGAGTTTAAGGCACAGAACACTGTCATGGTACCCGAACAGTTCATGACTTCATGGTCACCAATTCGCTATATCTTTGTAGTTCATGGTTGCTATATCGCTTGCAATTTGTGTCAATTTTGGTAAATATGGTATTTACTGGTACCGTACCAAAATAAATTAGAATTTACTGATACCAAACCGTATTCCTAACAATACCATATATTACCAAACTTATAATATGGTATTTACCGTATATACCAAATATACCGATCATACCGAATGCACAGGTGTGGGTGTGTGCCAGGCAGCGCGGGCTTGGTGGCTTTAGGTCCGACAACTTCTGAGCTTTGTAACTTTTGTGTCTAACCTCCGATTTAGGCAAATAATATGAGTTTTGATTCCCTAGATGAGACAGACCTCATGGTAACCTCCCATTTGGCATTTGATGAAATTCATTTTTGCACAGTTCCAACGAAGCTCTTTATATCATATTCCTGCAGAACATACTAATACAACATATCTTTAAATTTCATTAGGGTTAGTTGCTAAGTAGCATAATTAAGCATAAATACCCACTAAAATGATAATAATACGGAGAGAATAAAGCGTAGCACAACGCAGCTAGTGTTCTTTTTGGCTGAGGCTGATGGCTTTTAGTCCTAACGTGAGCGCTTGTGTGAACAAACCAAATACTGATAAGCTGCTTCAGAAAGGTTGTTCCAATAAACTATTTCAAAAAGATGATGAAAAGATCATTCGAGATAAGTCATAAACTATAAGCTAATAAGAAGGGATCGCGTATCTTGTATTCAATAGATAATGTGAAGCTGTTTAGGGATAGGTGGTGCTCGTTTGGTGATGACTTATGACTTTTTTCACTGGCTTATTTTTCCTATAGCTGTTGGTGGCTTATTTGGCGTAATTAAATTTTAAAAACATTTAGAAAGGAAAACACATGTTAGCTCATCACAGACAATACGAAGGAATACGGGAAAAAAGAAAAGGCAAAAAATCCCCTAAAAAATAAAAAAGCCAGAAAAATGAAATAATGAAATAGTGAATTAAAAATCAGACCGTGCAAGTTACTTCCGTGCAAGTTCTTCCCATCTGCAAACATTTTTATTACGTTCCCAAATCGCTTTCACTTAGGAATATGTTTTATATATTTCCGCGAACTTTGACCTAGCGGTCCTATCCCCTATCCATTTTTCCTACTAATTTCCACGGATCCGTTTTAACTAAAGGTGGCTCGCATTAACTTCAATCGTCGGTCAAGAAAGAAAAATGGACAGCGGCATAGGACCGCTAGGTCCATTAGGAAAGTTGGCGGAAATAAAAAACATATTTATAAGAGTATGTATAATAATATAGATAGTTACTGTCTATAATATTCTCTATATTATTTATAAACAACATTAAAGATGATTTATATAATAGGTTATCTTTTTATATGTTTTTATAGATAATTTCTCTATAACACAATATATATTGTTTATCATGTTACAATCGACTACTGCATAATAGCCGATTCAATTCTCTATACTCCCTCTCTTTTCTCTATATCACCTTATATTCTACTTAGTAAAGTTTATAGACAACTGATATCATATCATTGTGCATAGCCTAAGTGAAAGCGATTTGGGAAAGACTAATTTACACGTATCAGTTTTAACTAAGGGTGGTACGCATCCACTAATTTACGTTTACCAGTTTTAATTAAGGGTGGTACGCATTGACTAATTTACACGTACCAGTTTTAACTAAGGGTGGCTCGCATTAACTTCAATCGTCCGTTGGTGGGTCAAGAAAGAAAAATGGATAGCGGGATAGGACCGCTAGGTCCATTAGGAAAGTTGGCGGAAATAAAAAACATATTCCTAAGTGAAAGCGACGACCTGGGAACGTAATAAAAGAGTGTTTGCAGATGGGAAGAACTTGCACGGAAGTACGTGCTCGTAAAAAAATAAAAAATCTGCTCTCCGATTGTGAGAGAGCGATATTTTCACATACATGTGATCAAACTTTTTAGATTAGTTTTTTAAATATTTAGATTAGACATATGAAAACAATACGTGATAAATTTTTTAGATTAATCTTTTAAATATTTAGATTAGACACAAAATAATACGTGTAAATTTGTCTTGAAAAATACTTCTATAATATTACGGTGTTATTAGCTTTTATAAATATGTTACTATGGAAATTAGTGATGAAAATTATGTTTTGAGGAATATGCCGATGTCTAGAAGTCGCTTTTTTGTGATTGGAGAAAGTAACACGTTTGAAACTATAAAATTTTCCTTAATTCCATGATCCCAGTAGAAATTCAATAGTCTACCGTGAAATACTAACTCCTACTTTTCAAACAAGCAAGCGGCGTTGATTCAACGTCATGGTGTGTGTTAGTGGATCCAAATCCCGCTCATTTCGACTTAAACTTATAGCTTCTGGTTTATTTTTCACTATTTCTAAATTTCATTTTTTTTCTAACTTTTTAGCTTTTTTAGCTTTTTTTGCCGGTTCCTTTTTCCTGTATTTGTATGCGTTATCCGTAATGAGCTAACATGTTTTTTATTTTCAATTTTTTAAATTTAGTTACGCCAAATAAGTTACTATCAGTTACAGTGTAATTTCAGCCATAAATCAGCTTATTTTAGCCCAACCGAGCTGCACCCAAATAGGCTCACCCAGTGGCTGACAGGATATAAATACGGCAGCGTTATCCGATGGCCAGGGTTCCAGATAAACACCAAAGGCTATGAATTCAGCCATGAGGGCTCGCTTCCACGTTCTATTGAACCTGTGTGTGGTGGTGGCCGTCTTACTGATGCTCAGGAGCTCTCTTGCTGCTGCTGCTGCTCATGTCTCCTGTGAGCACTCAAATCTCGCCCTTTCTTCTAATTACATGAAAGTCCTTTGTCTTTACATCCCACTTTACTAGTGAACAATCTGAATTTATCAAAAGATTCAGGTTCAAACTTCGAAGTACGCTTTCATGTGTTCTTACCCATAAACTAGAAAGGCAAAACTGCATTATAGATACCTTAACTAATTAATTTGTACAATCAAGCCCCTCTAGTATTATTTTCTCTAGTTGAGTTTCTTTACTAAACTTTTCTAACTGTTTTTGTTGATTCAAGCTTTTCTAACTGTTTTTGTTGATTCAAGCCCCCGTACCACTTAGGAGCCGTATCCTACATGAAAAGCAGAGCTGCACAGTAGGTAGGCGTGAGGAGAAAGGCAGAGGGTACTGTTGCAACTGCTGTCTAAAGTTCTACAACGAGTACTGCAAGAAATTTCCTGATATTTCAAATTAAAAAACTACAAAATAATATACCATCCTTAGTTTCTTTTTCTCTCTTGCGCACTTTCTCTATCTCTCGCTTGCTCGCTTGCTTATTCTTGCTCTTGTACGACGACCGATGGGGGTGGAACCACTGGTGCCAACGGTTTACCATGCCCTTGGTTGTAGAGAGAGGCTAAAGTGACGGTGATCCGATGGTGGACAGCGGTGACAGGTGATGGGCAGAGGAGGGCGGATCGGCGCGGTGAGGGCTGCGAGTGTTAAGTTGGGCGGAGTGGCTGGCGAGGGCGGGGGAGCTAGTGGAGCAGCGAGGCGGGCTTGTCGCCAGTCACAGGGGGAGGCGGCTGCAGAGGAGGAGGCACACGGTGCTGTGACCAGCGTGATGACGACGACGATAGAGGAGGGAGGCAGCGAAGGTGAGGGAGAGAGAGGAGGGAGAGGGAGAAAGAGGGGAGAGCAACAGGAGGAGTAGGAGCTATAATGTTAGAATAGATTCCAACAGTATAACTGTTCGGTAGTACTTCTCTATTTCAAAATATGCATTGTTCGTTCCAAATCTAATGGCTGGTATTCACTCAAAGGGCAGGGCCTGTTCCCTTTGACAAGCAAAGGCAGTTAGGCAGGGATACGATTCCTAGCACTTAGGATTGTGTTGTTGGGCCTGTGTTTTTTTTTTTGAAACGGTTCCTGTTGTTGGGCTTGTTTTTCTACATGACAAATGAATCGTTAAGGTAGTTACAAAATTGTGTTAATGTGGAATACTCTCCGGTATTAATAGTAAACTATACAAAATTTGGTACTGGTTCTACAAGAAATTTTTTTACTAAAATATCCCATTAGAGGTTTTTGGCGTATGAATTTCCACCAATTTGCTGTTTAGGTAGTTAATTTTGGATGCCACTAATATACTAGTGTTTTTAGGCGACCAATACACTAGTTGGAAGTGTCTAGTTAGACGAGGGATTGACTGCACATTAGTTAGCTTTTTTTAACCATTAGATCAAGATCGCTACAATCTTTATCCTCCTCTCTTCTCCTCACATGCCTCCCCCTCCTCCACACCCTGACCATAAGTCCATAGCACACTCTCTCTATGTACCTGTGATGAAGAAGAAGGACAAAGAGGCGCGACGAGGGGAGCTCAGGTGAGAGGCCACCACTTCCGGATGGGTTCACCACGCCTCTCGGGTGTAGAGGGTGGCCAGGGTTGCAATGGCCGATGGTGGCCGACGATGGCGGGCGATGGGCGATGGTGGAGGACGGGATGATGAGGCGAGGGCCAAGAGAATGTTAGGTTTGGCAGGATGGCTGACAGGGGAGGGGGAGCTAGTGACGCGATGAGGCAGCAAGCTCGCCGCTGGCAAGGGGAGGGGGTAGGGGTAGCGGAGGAGGTGCATGGAGCTATCGTTGGTGTCGGGGAAGAGAGAGAGGGAGGAGGGTGGAGCGGTGAAGGTAGGGAGGGGAAGCGGCGGGGATGAGAGGGGTGAGCTGTAATGTCGGGAGCATCCTCAGAGGTAGAACGTTGGCTAGTAGTTTCTCATAAAGTAACCGAGTGGCAGCGGCACCACTAGTTGCAAGTGGCTGAGGTGGCAGTTAGCAACACAAAGGCTAGTAGTGGTGTTGGTGCCTATGGTGGGTTGTGGTACGAGTGTATTGGAGGTGGAGATGAGGGCAACGAAGGGGAAGACTAAGTTGACAAGCTTGCGTGAGTTCTTTTGGGTTGTGACTTTTAATATTTGGCTTAAAATTTTAAATTATGGCTGTACATAAGAGAGAGTACATAGAGAGACACTCGCGTGTGATTTAAGCTGATATAGATGAATTTAGTATAATATCTATTACAATCGACTTGTAGATCCCGTCTTAAAAAATGCACCATTTAAAAGCTAGCTACTATAGTATAAACAAAAAGTCATAAACCATAAATCCAAAAGAACCGGCCAAGGTTTTTCTTGCGTGAGATGTTAAGGGAGGGATAAGGTTAGGGTGTTCACCCGTTTGTTATGGGACACAGTGGTGGACCCAAGAATTTCAGAATAGGTATTCGAAGTTACAAAAATATTGTTCAATAAAAAACATAAAGGTCCACAATAACGAAAATTAAAGTACAATTGAAACATATGAAATATCATATTAGCAAAGCAATACTAGAGCATACATGCTACACAAGTAATAAAATAATGTGGAAAAGTTTAACTTACAGCAGAACTACAGAAGCCTATTCCACAAGAGTCTTGGCAAGAGTATGGTTCAGTCTTCACACAATTCTTCACATTGTGTGCATGAACAATATATACCTATAATAATTCAAGTTATGTAACCACCGTTTTGTCTGCAAATAGCAGCAAGAATCTAACAAAATATTTGCAGAACAAGCACAATACATGTACATGAATCATTAATATTCAACACATGAATCATGAACTAACTTTTCAAGACATTGAAGTTGTTAGGACAGTAGCTTGATACCATCAGGTGATCAGGAACAGGAATGACATTATTAGCCTATCCAGAGCCTTTGACACCTGACTCTTGACATAATGTGAGGTCCAATGGCAATTTGTAACAACTTTGTCAATTGCAATCATTAAAGACAAGATGCATCACGCACGTCTTGCAAAGACAAGGCACATAGCTGGAAAATATCATCTCTGCATAAGTGCATATCAATTTTGGAATGCCATAAATGGAAACTGGCATTGGCATAGATGCATTCCAGAAGCCAGAAGGAAAAGAGAATTAAAAAGAGGTAAGCATCAGTACTCAGTAGGAAGAGCTATGTGTCTATGACAATGTCAACCTTAAAGTACTTCTCATCTCATGTCAATAAATGTGTGTCTTTTTTCATGATGTAAGTGTTTTGATATCTTTCTACTTGAGCAATGATAGTTAAACTAATGTGGAAAAGTTTAACTTGAATTATAGCAGAAATAACTGAATTAGATCTGGCAATTTAACTTGAATTATAGCAGGAATCACCGAACCAGATTTGGCAATGTGGCATAGAGAAACTAAGAAAGTACCTCCCTACTGTCCCCAGGCCGTCGGGGGTGAAGATGAGGTCGCCGTCTACCCGCGTCGCCGGAGTGTCGGATGTCGTTCGCCATCACACTGGGGAACCCGTGGGATCCGATCTGGGCTAAGGCTGGAGATGGGAAGCTGAGGCTGGGGCGCTGGCTGCTGGGCTACTGACCGATGCGGAGTCTCTGAGTCGAAGGGAGGAGGAACCAACGCCCGATCGGCGATCGCCCGTGCCCCGCCAGGGAGAGAAGAGCTGGAGAGGCCGAGTCGCTGAGAGTGTCTGCCTGAGACGAGACCATGAGGCCGAGGCATGAGAGACGTTGAGCGGCTGGGCCAAGCACCCCGTGTCCGACGTGGGGCATGGGTCGACCACTGGGCCAGTCGGTAGTCGGGAGGGGAGATGGTCGCTCCAGCGCGCACGGAGCCGCTAGGTTGGGCCCAGGAGACGAAAATGAGATTAATTACGCATATTTACTAGTGTGTGTATATAGTATAAATAACAGGGGCACCATGGTGCCCAGGCTCCATGATTCAGACTTTTCATCCATGATTGAGACTTTCCATTTATAATTAAGACTTTCCATCCTGATATTATATATCATTGCACTTGCACGTATCAAAAACAATCTAAAAGCAGGGAGGCTTGGTGCCTGGGCACCTGATATCCTATTTCAACGTCATATATATATATATATATATATATATATATATATATATATATATATATATATATATATATATATATATATATATATATATATATATATATATATATATATATATATATATATATATATATATATATATATATATATATGTGTGTGTGTGTGTGTGTGTGTGTGTGTGTGTGTGTGTCACATACTATATATAGTGGATTTTTGGTAAAATTTTTAGGTATTCAATTAAACATCTATGAATTACTATAGGTCCGTCTTGATGGGACGGATGGTCACCCTATTTTATTTACCACGTTTGACGCTCTAGAATTATGTACAAAGTATAAGTTACACTGTTTCTTGCAAAATCATTCGAAAATCGTATGTTCCAACAAACTCTAAAGCCTCGTTTCGAGCGTTAAGAATACTGAAAGTTTATGTTCTTTTTTTTTTTTGCAAAATTACAGTGAAACTCCTGTTTCGTGCATAGAAGTTTCTTCGTTTATATTCTGTTATGCATTTTATAATTAAATAATGTAGCTAGTACTTTTTATGCAGCTGTTCCGGAGTGCCCCAGTCCACGCCAACCTCCCGGAGACTGTCCGCCGCCGGCTTGACCGAGTGGCCGGAATTGTTATTACCGGCCCATCGGAGGGTTGATAGGTGTGGACATTTTTTTTTAAACTAGCCTATTAGAAGCAACAGGCTTATAAAACCTATTAATATAGTTTAGTATCATATTACTTATTTTATTATTATGATATTTTTCCTTATTCAGAGGCTGTATATTACACACACTGGGTATATCAATAAAGTTGAAGAAAGCTCATGACTACATTTTATATCTATTTACTTACTTTTTTATTATTGTAAGTTAAGTGTTTTATCGTCGACAATATGACCCAAATATACAACATTAATACTTTTTTTAAGGTTCTCAATATTACGATAAGCAGATGCATTAATGAAATTTGTCTGCAGAATGTAGAATA
The DNA here is from genome assembly GCA_036346575.1 of Dendrocalamus sinicus. NCBI lineage: Eukaryota > Viridiplantae > Streptophyta > Magnoliopsida > Poales > Poaceae > Dendrocalamus > Dendrocalamus sinicus. Next base: position 31,403,521 of record CM070656.1, on the reverse strand, counting down.
AGAAAAGCCAGGAGAGTGAACTGATGATTTAATTGTACACAAAATATGCATGCTATAAACAAGACTCGTGCATTTCATGTTAGGGAGGAACTAGCGCACGGTATGTCGTCGGGAGGTATCCCGACGGCATACCTTCCTCTCACCTCTCTCTCGAATGAGCCGCCACTCTCCCTTCCACCTGCCTCCTTCGGCGTCGGCCATTGCCCTCCTCTCCCCCTCTCTTCTCCGCACCCACCACCCTCCCCGTCTTCTTCTCCAGTGCCGGCCGTAGCTCCACACTCCTCCTCCGCCTCCCCCGACCCGTCCTCCACAACCGGCGGCGACCCCGCCGCCCTCTCCCCCTCCCCCGCTGTCCCCACCCCGCTCAACCTAAAATTCACTACGCTGTCGCCTTGCCGTGTCGCCCTCCAGTGCCGCCCACCGCCCTCCACCGCCACCAGACTCCCTCCATCGCCGGGCCATCACCTCTCCGACCTCCCTCTATGTCTGGGGGACCGCGGTGATCCTGTCCGAAAGGCGGCAGCGGTGCCCCTTTGCTGGAGATGAGCTATACCGTTGAATCCAAGAAAATGATATATTATTTTCTAGATTTTCTCTTCATGTAAGCAATGCCCGTGGATACATTGCAAATCCTTACGTCCCATGTGTAGTGTACATACGAATTAAGTTGCTGAACCGGACTGCAGAGAAGCGTCCCAACTCCCCAAAATGCCACTTCATTGATTCACGCTAGCTTCAATTAGTTTTTAAGTTATTTTATGCTACTATTTAATTCTTATACCTAAAGTTAAAGACTTAAATTCGTAACGAGGACGCGATAATGATTATACGGTCTTAATCGGTTGATTGCGAATTATACGGGAACATAGGTGTCACATGATCTATGCTAATATGAAAAGAAATTGTTAGACATAATCTTGACTTCGAGTCGAAGACGTAGTAGAGTTCGTCTTCGTGTGTAAGTTAAGTTGAAGTTGTGTCTAACTTGAAATCCGATTACATATGCTAGTAGGAGAGTATTAGTCATATATATTGAGAAGACTTGTTTAAATAAGAAAAATGGGGAGCAAATAAGAGAATAGAGAAATTAAAAAAATTCTCCTGTGTTTTTTCAGTTTATTTGCGATGTGTGTGTTTTCTCTTGAAATAAAGTTAACAAGTGGTATCAGAGTCTAGGCGAGAACTGAGTTGCTGGAAGAAAAAATCGTCTCGACAATTCCGTTTTGCGCTCGTCTCGCGCAGCGCTCCCGAGGCATCCCCTCCGCGCGTCATCACTAGGGGTGAAAACGGGTCGGATTCGGACGGATATTGCTGTTACCATATCCTAATCCATATTTTTTTTCTCCGGATTCGGTACCAATCGGATTCGGTGTCGGATCGGTCGGGATTAACCCATTTCGTTTGCACCCCTACTTGTTTGTAAGGAATGCGTACATCGCAGTAAATGGAGTAGGACGCACTGACTTGATGTTACTATTTAATAGCTGATGTGGAGGATTTTATTTTACCATTGCAAAAGAAAATGAAATGTCAAATAGTAGCACTAACCTGAAATCAAACTTGAAGATGTATCGGATTCGGACGGATATTCGGATTCGGACGAATATTGCTGTTACCATATCCTAACCCATATTTTTTTCTCCGGATTCGGTACTAGTCGGATTCGGTATCAATCGGATTCGGTGCCGGATCGGTCGGGATTAACCCGACCCGTTTTCACCCCTAGTCATCACGTTTCAGCAGCCTTCCTAAGGCGCATGTCACTCGGGCCTGTTCGTGCCATCGCGCAGATCATTGGTCACCAAGATCCACGCCACCAGCTCCCAAAGCGAGCATCGCCTTCCGTCCTCGTGCAAGACAGCAAGTTCAAAGAGGAGATGTGTCACCGTTCTGTATCAAGTATGAGTTTAGTAAGTCGTAATTGAGTCCGACATGTAACTGCACATTAAATATTGACAGCAACAAATGAATCATTTATCTCACGTATTTGTATAATGTAGCTTTTGAGGACAACTTCATATTTGTATAATGTAGCCAAATGAAAGAATGTATGGTATATGGAAACTTTACTTGAATAGCCTGAGTGATCTTTACTAATCTGAGTGGTGGATAGAGGATGGGAGACCGGGGCCACCAGATCGGAGGAAGGATGGAGAACTAGAACTCCAGAAGTAAGGAGGCGGCTGGCGGCTCAAGCCTGGATGGCAGGACGGGATTTGGGGGAGGGGGTGATTGGGGACTAGGGATATGTGGGGGTGAGCCGAGTGGGATTAGAACCTAGGAGGTTTCATGTGGTGTCTGGCATGTCACATGGCCCATGGGGACTAGGTAGAGATCTGGATATTATTCGGATATCCGACTCCGAATCCGCTTCACATCATATTGAATTCGCATTTGACATCCACAACTTCGCTAGGCAAACAATCTAGCTCTGATTTTCTATTCAGATTCAGATAGATATTTAGGGGGTGTTTGGGACTGCTTCACTCCACGTTTTTCAGCTCCGCTCCACGTTTTTTAGCCAAACAGGTTCAGCTCCACGCACTCTGTTCAAGGAAAAAAAAGGTGGAGTTGTGAGAGCACCTAAAGGGGTACTCCACAAACTCCAGGTTTTTTGTGGAGCTGCTCCACGGTAGAGTTTGTGGAGCAGTCCCAAACACCCCCTTACTATCCGAATCCGGTTTTCGAATTATCCAACCATATCCGTTTTCGCCCCTAGTTGCTGGGGTTGACATGGACCCAATGTGATGTATCCCCTTCTGACTACATCGTGTTTGTTGACATCATAATCAGTAATTGGAATCCTCTTTCAAGGATCATGGGGAAGCGATCAATATCATAAATTGCTTCATCATCTATAATTGGGGATAGTGGGGGTACTATCCTTGGTTCTATGCTTGGTTGTGCTGGTTATGAGCTTGGTGCTTCATCTCGGATATCACTCTCATTCTATGCTTGCAATTGAATGGAAGGAGAAGTGCTATGAACTTTGCTTTCAATTGATATCTGGCATCGTGGTAGCAGCTATCTTCTACCTCTTTCCAGCTCTATCCCACAAGTACTTCAAATCTACATGATTTCTCTTCATTTTTTAATGCTCTATGGTCCACATTTCAAAAATCATGATTCACCTGCTACAAAATCAACATGTGAATTGGGGACTTTAGATTTGGGAATCAAGGATGAAATTCACATGCATGGCTACGGATGCCGAATTCTCAGCTACTGCCTGTTGTTTTTGCACTGCTCCCTGCCCCGCCGGACATCACCGCCCTAACCCACTGGCCGGCGGCGGAGTCACACCCTCCATCCTCGGCTCAATGCTCACCACTGTAGAGACCCGAATATACAAATCCAGACTCTCCTGTGTATTCTGCACTAGTCCAGGATCACGCTAGTGCACACAGTATGTACAAAGATAAATATCATCCACATCACGATATTCTAAGGAAAATCCAAATTATATTGATAATTATCAGAGTACGACCTTATGGCCAAGCTTACAATTATTAGCCTGAAGGGCTTAACAAAAACTAGCAGCGGAAATCCAAAAGAAAGCGCGACCAATCGACACGCCCACAAAGCTATCGAGTGGAGAACGAAGCCTAATCTGCAAAGACGTCGAAGTACTCTCCTTCTGGAACCTCCTGCTGGTGATACTCCTCCTCCTCAACTGAGCAACAGGGGCATAAAGCCGTGAGTACATTGGTACTCAGCAAGCCATTTGTAACAAATGAATGCAATATAATATGTAAGGCTTACCAATGGAAGGCTAAAAGGTTAATTTGCATAAAACGGCATTTGAAGATACAATAAATAGATTGAAGGCGCATTTGAAGTAAAACAATAATAAATAATAATCAAAGGAATTGAAGTAACCACTTATGGATCTCCCATCCATAAGCTAAACCAACCACTTATGGACCTCCCATCCACAAGCTAAACCAACAGTGAATTAACCATCCACTCTCCAAAACTTTTTAGAAATAACTATACCTCGTGTGAAATCACCGAGCATTGTCCATGACCGAGGACGCGGCTATTCGAATAGTTTTACACTCTGCAGAGGTTGCACAACTGTACCCACACGATGTGATTAGCCTCGCACTAAGGAAATCACAACAAGGCCTTTACAATGTTCAATTCCAACCCAATCCCGCCGCTAGGGTTTCGCATCACACCCCCTTGCGCCTCATGGAAATCAGCAACCATGTTCATCCCAATGAGATTGAAATTGAAACATCCCAAATTAATCACCAGTCTGTCCCATACCGGACATGTGGTTTGCACGGTAAGACTCAGATCAATGGCGCACAAAGTTAAGTCCTTAAGTGTACCCGGGCGAGACTTCCACATCCCACAAAGTGAATCCACACTTCCCTCTTTACTGCACGATCATTCGCCCAAGTGAAAACCAATTTTGTATAACCACCGCCAATGACGCACCAACGTCATGGCACAAATTTTATAACAGTGGCACCAACCACGATTCACTGTGGCACCAACCACAATTCAATATCTCATTAAGTCAAATTAATTAATCACATGTGATGATGAACCCTTTCGCAAAAAAATAAGCAAGGCTAAGCATTCTAATCGTACCAACCCAATGTGACAAATAACATAGCATCACTAATTAATTTCCCAACCTAAGGTGACAATGGCATCTAGGTAACCAAATTATCATGGAGGGATTAACCAATTAGGAGCATAACTACCAATACAAGGTTTTAATAATAAATAGCTATGCATGATAATTTGAAACAAACTAATACATATTAGATTGAAAACTAGGTTCAACATGATCAAAGAATACGACTTGCCTTGGCCTTGCTCAGCTGAGGGCTCTTGATCTCCAAATCCGACGGCGGCTCCCTCGAACGCGTGATCTAACGAGAGAGAAAACAAAACGAAGAGACAAATAAATTCAAATAAAATTCAAATGAACTCCAAAACTTTAAAACCTGAACCAAAAGGTAGAGCTCAATTTTATATGAATTTAGGAAAAAGAACGGGGTCAATCGGAGCTAGGACGAGGGAGAACGGGCCTCTGGAATATTGGATCTAAAGAAAATCGGGGAAAATAGGAAATTGCACTGTGCTGTGGACCGGGCGCACGGGAGATTGGGTCTACGGTGGGCTCGGCTCACGAAACAGTGCGGTGCGGTCGGCTGGCGTGGCGGCTAGGGTGACGTGGCTGCTGACGGGGCGACGCGTGGACACCTGGGCTGACGTGGCGGGCTGACATGGCAAATGACGTGTCATCGCGGCGTGGCACCGGGGCCTCGGTGTCTTGGCGTGGCTCGCCGGCGTGGTCGACACGTCAGCCTAGGGCTGATGTGGCTGCTTGCGTGGCGGGGTGACGGGGCAGATCGGCTCCGGATCTACGGGGTTCTGCTGACATGCGGGGCCCACATGGCGGTGGCGGGGTGCACGGTGGACGGCGTCCACGGGGAGGCGAAGGGTCGCGCGGCTGACGCCAGGGCTGACGTGGCGGGCGCGGGGACCGAGGAGGCGCGACCGAGGCGGCGGCGCGGCGGCGGCGGTCGGCCGAGGCTCGGGGCGGCGGCGGGACTCACCGGGCGGCGGCGCGCGCGCGACACGGCGACGACGACGGACGCGCAGCGCCGCGGCGTCGGCAGCGAGGCGGCGGCTTCGGGGCGAGGAAGCTCGAGTCGGCCGGTTTATACCCGCTCCCGAGGTGTCCGGATGGAAGACGGCGGCGAGTCCCGAATCGAGACGGAGGAGGAGACCGGGTCGGGGACGCGCGCGACAGTGGGTCCCACTGCGGCGGATACGATGCGCGGCGGCTGGGATGGCGCGCGACGCGAAGCGGCCGAGATGGCGACACGCGTCGACCATCGGGCGGAGGGGCGCGGCGCGACGCGCACCGGATGCACGCCGCGTGGCGCAGCGGGCGCGGGCCAGGCGGCGGCTCGGGCTGGTCGGTGGGCGAGCCGGCATGGTTGGACCGGGCCGGTTTAGGGATTTTGGGGGGTTTTCTAATTCCAGAAATTCAAATAAATCATTTTGAGCTCTAGAAAATAGCAAATAAATCCATAAAAATTCCAATAAATTCCTTGAGACACAAATAACTCGAATAAAATAATTTTGGCAAATTTTAATGTTTAACTTAATCATATTAAATCCTTTTTAATTCATAAAAATCTCATTTAAGCTTTAATTAATTCCAGAAAAATTCAAATGGTGAATTTAATTTTAAAAGCTTCAAAAAGGCTCTGAAAATCAGGATGTTACAACCATGGCCACAGGGCTGCCCTACCGCACGCCGCTCTTGCCCTGCCGCCTGCGCCCGTGCTGGTGGCCACTCGACGCTCGTCCACTGCCCCACTCCTTGCTGGCCTGCGCCTGCCCCATCCGTCATTGCAAGTTGTGCCACTGCTACAGAAAGTGAGGGGTCACACAGAGAGTTAAGGTGTCATGCTGGTGTCGTGGACGCCGATTGGGCCTTGGGCACCGATTGGGCCGTGTTTTGCCGGTTGGGCCGCACGGGGATGGAGGAAGATTGTGAGAGGGAGTGGGTGGAACGGGCTGAAATGGATTTAGAGGTTGAAATAAGTATTTTTGAGCCCACTTACTAGTGTATACACCTAATATGCTTACTATATGCTGGGGTTTTTTTATCAAAAATATTGGGTGTACATCTGTACTAGATCCGCCCCTGAGGCCAGAGCTCCAGTGGGTCAGAGAGCGGGGACTTGAAGCAAAGGAGAGCCTGGCCATCACCCTCGGCTTCGGTGCGTAGTGGAGTGGTGGTGTGTTCAGTGGAAATAGCTTCTGCAGAGTAATTCGATAGCGTGAGAGTAATAGGATGCAAGCACGGAGGGAAGAAGTAACCATGCTGTTTTTGTGTGATGTGTCTTTTGCTAGCTTCACTGTACTAGGAAGAGTGCATCAATGCTTGTTTGCCCTCTTGATTTATAATCCTGAGAGAATATTGTCAGAGGTTTAGACTTGTAGTTTGTCTCGTGCTTGAACATATCCGAACTTAAAAATTGTGGGAGGAGGACGGCAAAGATGGCCATTTCACTAGGACAAACTTTACTGACAACAAGCTATTATCTAGAATTTGGATCACAAATCAACAGCGGCCATGTTGTATCAAAGCAATCGGTAATAAAGCTATCAAAGAGCAGCTCCAGACCTTTCAAGTGCCCATACTGCCCCTCGGAGGCTGCTGCTTCACAGTGCAAGCAGCTCCATTTCTAAATGTTGATCTTTTCCCTGCTCAAATCTGTTTATACACGTGTTTCTTCATGTTTCTGTTGCGCCCATCCAATAACTTGCCTGTAATATAATCCTGTATGTTTAATGAATCCTTCAGTGCTATCTGGATGTAAATCTGTACAGTTGCAAATTCCAGTCTGTTGTTCAAATATCTGAGATTACTGAACACAACAATAAGTGTCGCCGAACGTTCTGGCAGTCTGGGTTGGTAACAAAATGTTTTGCTGTCAAGGGGTGTTTTGGTTTTAGTGTTTTGCCAAATGAAACTGCACATTTATCTGGCCATGGCACAAGTTACCACTATTGGCTTAACTTCTTAATTCATGTGGTTAGTTTATCAAATACCTGAAAGACTCTTAAAGGGAATCAGAAAAAGAAACAAGAAAGGGTTGTGATTGCTCATGTATTAATTTTTAGATGTGTCAATCCTAACAAGACAATGTAGATTGAGTCCAGGTATCCTACATTGATTTTGTTACTCTTGAGATATATGTGTTATTTGATGAATCTTCTTTCTTCTATGCCTTTTCTTAACAATAGGGCGGTGGGGGCACCAATTGCATTCACGAAGTCCTCACCAGGTCACGAAAGGATAACAAGCGTTCCAACACATGCAGCAACATAAGCAAGAGAAGATATTCTTGCTTCCACGCAAAAAAGAAGAAGATATTCTTGATATTATGCTGATCTTTTCTGACATTTGACTACTATAGCATCAACTAAATCTTGCATGTGGCATTTGTATCCCTCAAAATTTGTTTGTCATTAAATTGGACCTTGCTTGTTTGTGATAAAACCATGCAAAGTTTTGCTAATTATTTTCAGAAAAAAATGTGTCTAGGTCTATTTTCAGATACGGGGAAGAAAGCAAGAGGCCTGTTTAATATGATCATATAACTTTGGTTTTAACTCTAGGTTGAATTCTTCTTATTTTACTTTTCCCCCCCTGTGGTTCCTCAGCCTTCTCTGGTTAAAAGAACTAGGAAACTTATCGGAAACTTGCTGTTTCTACCTAAACAGCTAATTATGCAGGAAGCTCAACGAGAGGCCTGAATGGTTTGGATTGTGTGGTGTTATGCTGTATTGTTTAATTTCCCTTTGTAGGGAGCAGAGTTGGTGCCTGTGTTTTCTTGATTTGGATTGATCTGTTTGCATATCAGCAGTCAGTTTCATTTAGAGATATGGGTATGGTTCTGTTGATTTGTTGCAGTTACCAATATTTCTTTTGCTACTCTTGTAAGCTTAGAGGCAGAGCCATCATATTAGATAATAGATCATGAATACACTATCAGGAATCTGATATTTGATTCAATGTTTATACCGAAGAGTATTTTGGTGTTTTTTCTGTACAGCATCACCTTGATCATCAGTTGGCCTCAACTAATCCTATCACTACTGATGTTGACTGCTTGTTCTGGTTACTCTGCTCCATGATACTTCAGATATATATATGATTACAGTGTACTAACCTTGCGAATTCTGTTTAATGGGAATTGATAGTCGAAATCATTATCCATACATGCAGACTGGACATTCCTAGCTGCAGTATCGTGGAGCTGGAATCTGCTACTCCAGTCTGCTATGGCTTATCACTCCATACTTTGATTTCTCACAAGCTTTTGGTCGTTGATGCATACATAAATGCGAAAGATGAACCAGTTACTGGCAGGTTTAGTACCCTTTTTTTTTTCCGAAAAAGGAATTGGGAGGTTTAGTACTACATCGACGTAAAACAAACGTTGGCGGTGTGCCATCACAGCAGATATGGGTTCTTATCTAGTGAAGGCGTGTTTCTCCGTTGTGTCGTGTGTTTCTTTAGAATAATATCAGGGCTTGTGCAGAACGCCGGAATTTTTTTTAAATCGGTGCAAACCTTAACTTACATAGCTACCGGTAGAGGTGGCCAAATAGGTCGTGCTAGCTGAACTGGTTCAAAGTATTGTACCGTTCGTCCGGTTCGGTCCACCACCTAAATGGGTTGTGTTAGTATGGTTCGATAACTTGTGTGTGCTTAGGTCGAGATCTCGGCCAGCAAACCGGCCCACTCTAGTACAAATAGTACTAGCCCTAGCATGGCCCATTAGGCCTATTTATTTTTTTTTACTTTTTATATAATTTTGTTTTGTAGTTTTGAATTTATATAGTTCATGTTATAAGTATAGATAATTTTTGTATTATATATATTTTCTAGATTATTTATATATTTTTTCAAAATTTTATTCTAAATGGGCTAATACAATCATGGTCGGGTGACCCGACATGGTTGTGAAAACTATCAGGCCATCTTCGGATTGGTATATCAGTTCATAGGCTAGCACATCACGATCCGTCTAATTAAAAGGTCAAATGGGCCCATACCTAAATAGGGCCGGGTCCATCTGATCGCCCGGCCAACTCCGGGAGATTCAATTTTTTGCCACTCTTAAGATTGACATCGAAACTCTGTCGCTTACATGTGGGGTCACCTGAGTCACTGACAATCGACCCGGGTGGTAAATCTGTTGCCACCCGAGTCGTAAGGGTGGCAAATAAATAAATTTTCCGCCAACTCCTGTGCAATTGCTCCTAGCTCCCTCGGGAAAATTGCATATGTACCCCATAGTTAGCAGTGACTTGTAAATTTGCCCCACACTTAGATGGCTTTGCTATTTTGCCCCATACTTGGAGTGCCCCCTTATTATTTTGCCCCACTACCCACTTGGCTGCTATTTTAGCACGGGAAAAGACCGATCTACCCTTGAGGGGTCCCCGGCGTGGAGGACGGCGCGGGCGCGGGCGTGGCCGGCGGCGGAACGGAGGCAGGCGGCGGGGTGGCAGGCGCGGAGGGGGCGGGGTTGGCCGGGGGCAGCGCAGCCGGGGTGGCTGGAGGCGGTGCAGCCGGGGTGGCCGGAGCCGTCCACCGAAGTCCCCGCGCTGTCGCCGTCTACCAACGCCACCGCACCGCCTCCGACCACCCCGGCTGCAAAGTTATTCCTGAGATGTACCGATATTCATCCCCATATTGTCTTCTCTGTGCAGTTTGAATTGCAGTATACCTTCATGACTATGCTGGGATGAGCGTTGCCATCAATTTGGCTGCAAACCTCCTTTTTTTTGACGGGAATGGCTGCAAACCCCTTCCAGAATGTATCAGGAGTCATGTGGAGCAGTTTAGGTTTCGGTACCGATGTGCCACATCAACACAGTTAAGGTTGATCTCATTGCATTACTAAACATGTAAGTGAGCATCTTTTGCTTTACTTCTTCTATAACATTCTTAAATTCGTGTGTAAAAGACATCACAGCTGTGGCAGTGGAGGTATCGTTAGTTTTTCTTGTTAATTGTTATGATCTGGTGAATCCACTAACAGTAATAAGTATTGCAGTGTTTCTGACCGGTGATTGCACCACAAACGGCTTCCAAAAATCTTCATCAGCTCGACCTGGATCTTTGGACCTGGGAGAGGCAGGGAACACTTAAAGAAAGAGTTTATTTCACTTTAACTTAAGGTACATACTTATCCAAGTAAACAATTCACAGTTACATTTATAATGTACAGGAGTGTCGTAGTACTTAACACAAGCACAAAATGTGACTATTACTTATACGAATGCTCGCTCAAAATGTGACTATTACTTGTACTGAATGCTCGCATTTCATCACCCGCCATTTAGGTTTGAAAAGGAAGTGTTGATTGCTTGGATTTCTGTCGAGACATGCTCCATTCCTGGTCGGTCTTTCGGCGATTCCATGGAGCACGAAAGGCCTATCTTAATCAGAGGGATGATGCAACCATGCATGGTAATGACTGCTCGATCTTCATGTTCTGTACCCTCTTGCATTATGACGGGATCCAAGATCTCGCAAATCCTATCTGGAAATACTGAGTTCACAAAGTTGTGAAGGTTCATGCCATTCTTGAATGTCTCATCGGTAGGTCGCTTCCCGGTAAGCATTTCTAACAGAAGCACTCCAAAGCTGTAGACGTCGCCCTCTGTGGAGATCTGGCCACCCATTCCATACTCTGCGTTTTTAAGTTAACATGTGAAACTTGAGTACTTGACGAGAGTTTCACAGTACGAGATTTAATTCACTAATCTCACAAGACTATAAGAGAAACATCGAAGGAGAAGAAAACTAAGAAGAGTTTGCTTCACCTGGGGCAATATATCCAATGGATCCTTTAAGTCCTGCCAAGCTTGTAGAACTATTGGTCGCACTAGTGGAATTAGCACATACAAATCTTGCAAGCCCGAAGTCGCTGACACATGCAGTCATGTCATAGTCCAATAGAACATTTTGTGGTTTGAGGTCGCAGTGAACCAATGGACACACACATTGATTATGAAGGTAATCAAGAGCAAAAGCTACATCTAGAGCTATGCTTATCCTCTGACTCAAACTCAATAACCTCTTCTGGTTGGGTGCATTTGGCTGCAGTGTCTTCTGGTGCAGCCACCTCTCCAAGCTCCCGTTGGGCATGTATTGAAAAATGAGGGCTTTGAACTCTTCTCCTGCGGGATCTACAGTACAGCATGAACTGATGACTTTGATGAGATTCCGATGGCGAATGTTTCTTAGTGCTTCACACTCTGCGGCAAATGTCCTTGATGCTCCACTGAAGTTCAAGTTGAACACCTTAACTGCGACGGGGTTTATATCAAAATAAAATGTGCCCTTGTACACAGTTCCAAATGATCCTGAGCCAATGAGGTTTGTAGTGGAGAACCCATCCGTTGCTTTGACGATGTCTCCATATGAGACATTCGCCTCAGATTGGTGAAAAGATGGTTTTGCTCTTGTCTTTAAGATGACAGCAGTGAGACATGACAACGATATTGCACTAACAATAAGTGGGATCACTATGCTTATTGCTAAGTACTTGTTCTTTCTTTTGGAGTTCTCAACGCAAAGAGGCAGCTGTAGTATAGGGACTGTGGTGCATAACCTTTTATTTCCTTGGACTGACACCACGCTTGCATTTGCAAAGACGCCGGTTGTTGGTACTGCTCCATTGAAATTATTGAAGGAGAGGTTGAGATACTGCAAATAGGGTAAGGATGCAAAAAACTCCGGAATTTCTCCGGACATGTTGTTCTGGGAAAGATCGGTCTCCTTAAGGCCTCTCAAATTTACGAAGGACTGTGGAATGCTTCCTTGAAACAAATTGTGTTCCATGCGAATAGACTCCAGAACAGCACATCGGCCGAGGGCAGATGGGATTTGGCCGGATAGTTGGTTGTTAGATATATTGAAGCTGCCAAGGTTGATGAGTTCACCAACTTCTTCTGGTATCAGCCCGTGTAAGCACACGTCCGTACGTCCAGTGCTGGCGCATATACCATGCCGTGTGTCCGCTACGGACCCACACGTGCCATGCGTCATATACCCATGCCCCTAACCCGTACACGCTCGTGCCCCGGTCCCCAGGTCTTAAATGGGCTGCGCCCCCACGCATCTGAGCCCATGGGCTGCCCGCAAGCAAACCCTTTAAGCAACAACCTTATAAGTGGTATTGGGCCTTCTCCCTCCAAAAGACTAGTCCAATGGGTGGTGGCTCCCTCACACTTATAAGTTGTGTTTTTTTCTTTCCCACAATCCATATGGGACTATTTTTCCCAACAGCCCGGTGAGCCTGTTGTGTGACATCCAAGTATAGAGAAAGCGAAGAAATCTCCAGGAGTTCACTTGGTATACTTCCTTCTAGGGAGTTGTGAGAAAGGTTAAGCAGGACCAGATTTTTGCAGTTTCCTAAACTTCTGGGTATGCTTCCATTCAGCTCATTCTCTCGTAGATACAACTTGGTCAACTGTTGAAGATTGCCAAAAGAATCTGGTATGGGGCCAGAGAGCTTGTTTACTGATAAACTTAGGACAAACAAATTGCCTAGAGTTCCAATAACGGAAGGTATACTTCCAGATAACAAATTGTCACGAATCTGAAGTTCAGAGAGGCCCCTTAAGTTCCCTATCTCTGGCGGTATGGCACCAGATATCTTATTTAAGCTTAGCCACAAAGTGCCAAGTTTGCTAGAAAGGTTTCCAATCCAACTGGGCAAGCTTCCTTCGAACTTATTTGACGTGAGGCCTAATGTTTTCAATTGAGTGCAATTGCTCAGAGAGGATAGGAATGACCATTCTCGAGCTTGAAGGTGGTTAAAGCTGAAATCTAAGTCTGATAGTTTCTTTAAGAGCCCTAAAGATGGTATTGCCCCGAAAAACGAGTTGACACTAAGATCAAGAACTTGGAGGTTTGTGGCATTAGCAAGTGAACCAGGGATTGTCCCTTGGAAGTTATTATATCCTAAGATCAGCATTTGGATGTTTGGAAGCGAGTTGCCAATGTCATCTGGTAATCTTCCAATGAGGAAGTTTTGTCCGACTACGAGGAAGACAAGTGTGGAGATGTTGTAAAGGGATAGTGGCACTGACCCTGACAGACTATTCGATTGCAGAGCCAGTAATTTTATGCTTCGCGCACCACTCAAGCTCTCCGGGATGCCTCCAACGAGATTGTTGTCGCTGAGGTAGAGGTATGAGAGGGAAGAAAGGTTCCCTAGGGATGGCGGAATGGATCCGCCAAGGTTGTTCTGCTGGAGATCTATGTGGGACAATGTAGAGCTCTTGGAAAGAACTGGCGGGACACCCCCACCAAGACGGTTTTGCCCAAGCCGAAGAAATTGCAGTGACGAACTGTTCATAAACTCCTCTGGAATCTGACCTGTGAGATCATTCCTTGCTAGATCAATGAATGCAAGAAATGGGATGTTACCCAACGAGCCTGGGATTCCGCCGTCAAGAGAATTGTCGCTGAGGTTGAGGTAGAGGAGTCGCCTTAGCTGCCCGAGCTCCGATGGAATTGGCCCATGTAGGCTGTTGTTTTGCAGGTGCATGAAGCGAAGAAAGCTGAGGTTAGCGATGCACGGAGGCACTGGGCCGGAGAGCTCGGAGTTGGCCAAGTCCAGCGCAACGACACGAGATGCATGCCTCTGGCCGCAGGTGACCCCGTGCCAGTTGCAGAGCTGGAGTGATGCGTTGCCGCTGCTGCTCCATGACGCTAGAGCTTCGGAGGGATCCGAGAGCTGGGACTTGAAGCAAAGGAGAGCTTGTTGGTCGTCGGTGTTGGCTTCCGCATGCCGCGGTGCGGCGGTGACGAAGGTGGTGGCTGCTTTGCTGAAAACCGCCAATGCAGAGTAATCGGAAGGCAGTAGTACAGCCCAAGTAGACATTCAAGGACGAAGGGGGCCATGAATGGCGCTTACTCCTCTGCGGTGTGTACTCACTCAGCTGGTTCCTACGTGCTAGCGCTATGAAGGGGAAAGAAGGACCGCCACTTAGCTACGGCCTACGGCCAACGATCCGGGTTCAGACAGCTGGGAGTTCAAACAAAGGAGGCTTCCGGCATGTGCCTTATAGCCTTATAGGGGCTGATAACGAAGACTAGAGGGATGCTACGGGAAGGAGGAAGGAAGCATGAACAGAGGAACATGCTGCCGAGCCATCAGTGTGACAAAGATCACTGCTGCAGAACGAGAAATTGTATTGGTCAACAATGATAGTTGCCTCGTTAATTTTTTCTGTTGACTTAGTGTCTCCTAATTTGTACTCCATTCTCATTGTATAAGCGGCTATTCATATTGATTTCTATTTTGACTTCTATTTAGAGCTGTCAGAAATCAATATAAACACCCAATTTTCCAAAACGGCTTTCTCACTTCTCTTCCTCCCGTCTCGCTCTAGAGATAAGGCATGCATGGGTGTATCACGCACCCCACTCTTATTTCCATCTCGCTCACACATCTCTCCTTTATTTTCTCCACCGTTTTCGCTCGCTCTAAAAATCACTTCTTTCAGTTACTACTATTTATTTTTAGCCAAAAGTCGTTAGCTATAGCCAATATGAATACCCTCTAAGCTCAAGTGTACCGGTTATTATTATTCATTTTCAGCTAAAAGTTATCAGCTACATTTAATATGAACATCCTTAAACTCAAGTGTACCATAAATATAGATGGGACTAGACCTAAGATTTGGGACGGGCCGTGCTACTGGAACAGGTTCGGTGTGTTTTAAGCTACATCGAGCATAGTTATCTCACCGTGCTGTGCTGTGTCGGCCTAGCTCGACTCCGACGAGGCCAAGATACAATCCAATACAATTGCTGCTGGAACCGGTGTATTGTGTCTTTTTAATTTTTTTGAGAGAGCAGTTGCTTTGCCAGCATTTTACTAGCGCTATATTTTTGTGCATGCAGTGTGTAGTAGTCGAGGGATGAATGCGATGATGCGTTGCACTGTGATGTTCCTGCTAGGGGTGGAAAAGTAACGGATAATTCGTTTTATCTGATATTCGTATCCGAGAAATCGCGAATGTGGTAAGCAAAATCCGTATTCGAAAATATTCGTATTCGTATTTGAGAATATTTGTATTTGTATTGGAGAATATTCGTATTCGTATTCGAGACTATTCGATTCGTATTCGATCCGTTTCTAGAACCCATGAAAAATCCATACGAATTTTGTGATTCAACATTTGAATTTAGGTGGTTTAAAACCGGTAACCGATAAAAAACCGGTGAAAAATCGGTAAAACCGCTAGGAATTTGTTTTATCCGATATTCGTATACGAGAAAACCTGTATTCGAAAATATTCGTATTCGTATTCGAAAATATTTGTATTCGTATTCGAGAATATTCGAATTCATATTTATTTTAAAAATATGAATTCGTATTCGTATTTGAGACTGTTTAATCGTATCCGATCGGTTTCCACCCCTAGATCCTGCTCTGTATGTGTCCTACTGAGACACCTTTATCTTCATTTTAGACTGGCTATTCCAGACTCACGATATGCCTTTTTGTCTTGCCAATTGTCAAACGCAGGGAGAGAGAGAAATGAGGTGTGAATGGACGCTTCAGCTTTTGGCCTTTGCTTCAGGTTTTAATTTTTAATTTTGTTTTTTTTTATTTTTTTGGGTTTTGGGATTTTTTTCGTTTTTCTTCTTATTACTTTATATTATCTGTGATGATATAACTTTTTTATTTTTTAAAATTAATTACGTTTAAAAAGTTAATAGTAGTTATAATTCATTTTTAGCTGTTGTAGTGCAAAAAAGCCAGAAACCTGTGCATATAAGTCCAAATGAGCACCACCTTAAAGTGCCTTGTTATTTTAGACTAACTGTTGAAGTTACGTTAGTCTGCACCGTCGCCGTACCGGTCTGAGCATGACACGCTTTGTCGGGTCAGACCATCCAACAAATCGTTTTTTAGATCCAGTCTAGCCCTTTGTCTGTACCATTCCAGCTCGGCCTGTTATGTGATGGACCCATGTCATGCTTAGGTTGGGCCGAGCCTCGAACTTGTCCAAAAAAGCCCAGCCCGACCCACCCTAGATGGGACATGGCTTGGAGAAAATTGATCATTTGCCACTTTGAAGAGTGGGCTTCGCAAAATTGCCACTTTCAAAATTGGCTTCGTAAAAATGCCATGCAGTACATTTAACTCTTGATTACCATGCCATTTGAGCTATTTAACTCATTTAATATTTTTTTCTAATTTTAGAGGCTGGAAAAGACCTTTCTACTCTTGCTAATTTCGCCTCTGGTGATCGCTGCATGAAGTGGAAAAATTCGACCTGAACTCTGACTCGTTGCGCGTTAATTTCTGTCAAACAAATGAGGTATAAAGTGGAGGCTCATATTACTTTTTTTTTGAAAATGGAAACAAGGTTCCAGCCTCTACACCCCAGGGAGGTGTACACAGCTAGTGGAGGCTCATATTACTATCCTTTGATTCTTCTTGGTTTGCAATTGCAGCAGCGACAGGGAGATGGAGATGATGGTGATGATGTCCAACCACGGCAAGAGGGGTCACGCCGACGGCTACTTCGGCGACCAAGCCGTCGCCGCCGCGGCAGAGCAGCAGCAGAGGAATTCGGGTGAATGGAGTACAAGAATCCTGTGGCGCTACTAGAACGCAACAAAGAAATCTTTCTCTGCAAAGGCATGCTATTTTTAGTATGATTACATTACCTCTTGACTTGATCTTTGTCCGAGGTGAAGCTTTTCTTGATGCATTTGAGCAGTGAAGAACGACGTGGTTGGGGACAGAGTGGTCAGATCTTGAGGCAACTGGTAATCAAGAGGTAAATTAGCAAGGGTAGAAAGGTCTTTTTCAGCCCCTGAAATTAGAAAAAAAAAATTTAAATGAGTTAAATGGCTCAAATGGCATGGTAATCAAGAGGTAAATGTACTGCATGGCATTTTTGCGAAGACAATTTTGAAAGTGGCAATTTTGCGAAGCCCACTCTTCAAAGTGGCAAATGATCAATTTTCTCCATGGCGAGCCTGCTCCCACTATATGCTCCCCTCCGGCTCCTGTCCACGTGGCAGCCCTCCTTCAATGGCTTGATCTGACCCTACATCTATTTCTGTAAAACTAAAGTAAGAAATTGCGATGCATCCCATCCCTAAGGCTGTAGTTACCGTTCCTTGTCCTCAAATAAACTCGACAGAATACACAACGACTCGTCTTCATCTCATAAGCTCTGTGCGATGCGCTCGATATGTGGAGCGTTCGCCGTCCATTCCCATGGGCATCTTTTGCCGCCGCTGCCTCCGGTGCCAATTTGGTCAATGCCCAGTCCTCCGTGCTCCTCCTTGAGTTGTCAGCACCATCAACTTGTCTGTGGAAGTCGAAGCAACATGAGGCAAGGTGCTAGCTATTCCATAGAAAACAATAGATCGAGAAAAATTGCAAATCGAAATTGCAGTTCTCGTCAAGCATATGGTTAAACAAAAGATTGTTTCCTGTATAACCGTTTCTATTGGGCCTGTTCGATCCGGCTTTTTAGACTGACTTTTGGCTTCTACTTCGGGCCAGAGAAGCTGGAAGTTGGATCGAACGGGATAACTGAAGTCTGGCTTCTCCAGCAACACCTTCAATAATTGCAACACCCATTGCTAAAGTCTCCTCCATCCACTTTGTAGGACACGGCAATCAGAAGGGGTGAATGATTGCAGCGCTTAGCAAAAGCTTTTCTTAAGATTATTTTCTGAATGTTTAACCTACTAATGGTAGAAAGAAAAAGTAACAACAAAAAAACAAAAATAATACTTAACTTACTAAAGTACCTTGTGCCGGTAGCTTTACGTCATGGTTTTGATTGCATTATCTATATGCTACTGTAGCCTCATGGTAGTACGTAGAAGCCCAACTTCGAAGCCAAACTTTGATCGCTATGTAGCATTCATCTGGACACCAAACAAAGTCTTTGGACTTGTGCGTGGCGATCAACTTTTCTCCCGCACGTGGCCCGAGGCAATGGTTTCTGCTCTCCGCACGGTAATCGACGAAAGCCACGCCAAGGAAATCGTGACGTGTTGATCTGACGATTTCTTTTCGTGAGTGTGAAACTGACTTCACGTGAAGACCTGTGCGCCTCTCCGAGAGTATGCCTGAACTGACGGCAGCCGTCTCTTTTCTCTGCGTGAACGTCGCAAGCGTGGTCGATAATAGAGCCGAGACGCCGTCAATTGATCTGATGAAAAAGCACCGCCGCCATCTATTTCTTTCTCCAAAACCAAAAGGCGTTCGGTCCCCAAAAGCTGTACCAAGGCTTATGGCTGGACAGCCTTTTTATACAGACGCCACGTCTGACTCCTAATCCTATTACATGCCGTCGCTACCTCTAATACGAACTCATTTTCTCTTTTTAATTTACTAGAAACCCTAATACCACTCATCCAATTTGGGCATGGGCCTTTTTAACTCAATCAGACTTTTAGCCCACTACTATTTAAGGGACCCGAAACTCTTTCTAACACGTGTTTTTACACCTCCGACTTTTCTACTCATCACGTGTCGAAGCCTCTAGGACCGCACCTCCCGTAGCTTCTTCACGCACCATCCGTCTTTGATCTCCACGTGCTCCAGCGTGAACCTGACCACAACGTGACATCCTCGACCGCCTGGATCTCAGATTTCCCCCTCCTAGTCCTGGTCTTCCTCGTCACCGACCATGACCGTCTCCACGCCCAACCTGCACATGCAACGACCAAAGAACGTTTTTCCCAGCACAAGTTCTCACCAACTTGACCGACATTAGTCCACGCACACACGCACACGCCTCAAATAACAATACTAAATAATGTTGTCAATTATTCATCATCATAAAAATCCTAAACCTAACCACATGGTCTAACAATCTCCCCCTTGATGAATACATTGACAACACCTCAAGATTGCATGATGAATTAGCTTCAAATAGATATAAGTGAAAAACTGAAGCCGAAAAAGCATTTCAAGCCACAAGTCTCAAATCTCTCCCCCTCAACAAAAGAGATGAAGTTTTAGCAAATTTCTTTAATATCTCACAAAATTTAATATCTCACAAAGCACATTAAATCTCTCCCCCTTTGGCAATGTAATCATCAAGAACTTTCAAAGAAGAACTATTCTAAAAAGAAGCAATGAGAATAAAAATCTAGAAGCTTTGTAGAATATCCAAGTCACTTTGAATTGATTTAATAATTTAACCAAGCCATATTTTTTAGTAGAGCTATCTAGATCATATAAAATCATATATCATATAGCAATATCAAAACAAAGTTTTTAATATGATTAGACGATTTATATCATTGACAGACATCTCAACAATGACTAGACCAATTATAAAGAGCACAATGAGATATAACAACAAAAAGTCAAAGCCTAAAAGTGAAGCAAATTTTAACTCTAAACAGGCTACTAGTCTCATGTAACAACTTATTGCTCCACACTCAATTCTTAGGCATGTGGCATGCTTGTAGCACACTTCTTTTCATAATGACATTTTTTTTGTGATGGTAGCATGCTTGAAGCATACTTCTTTTCGTTTTGCGCACTTTTGTTTTTTTTTCACCATGGCATGCTTGAAGCATACATCTTTTCAAATTTTCCTTTATATATATTTTTTAATAGCATGCCAAATTGAGTGATCATACAAATTGGAACATGAAACATGCGAGCCTCATAGCCAAGAATTAAAATAAGACTCACAATCAAGCTAATCCTTTTCGATGGACATCGCAAAGTAATAAATATAATTAATCTAGTCAAAGTATTCCGCCATGTCATACTTTTAATTCAAATGTAGCAATTTAATTATAAACAGTCATGATCAAAGTTACACAACATATGAATAGATATGATAAAGATAGCTCCACAACTCATTTAAATTTGATGGCTTGGACTTGTTAATTTAATTGACAAGTATAATAAACAAAGCTTCCTAAATTCTTAAACATCAAGCTCCCCCTCAGAATAATCCCATAAGATGCAACACGCCCAACCCACTTCGCAAAAGAGCAAAATAAGGGGAGTCAAGTGGGTTTGAAAGAATATCATCAACATGAGAATCCAACTCAATAGGATGTAAGACTACATCACATTTTCCACATGGTCTCTCAAAAAGTGAAATCTCTTGCAAGTCATCAAATGAGTGAAGAACCATCAAGTATTCCAATCAAGCGATGATGAAAAAGACCGGAACTCAATCGAGCTCATGTTCTCCATCCTTATTAGTTGTTCTCAGATCATAGGAAATATCGGTCTCACAGCATTGGGGTTAGTGAAATAAGATTTAGGAATCCAATACTGAGACACATGATGAATAGGAGTAACAACGCTAGAACCAAAATCACGTTCATGTGAATGATCAGAATGCCGAAAAGAACGTGAATTATTTGAATTAAATCCCAATCTAGCATGTGAAGAAGATTTAAAGCCATCATAAAAGTTCTCTAAAAATATAGTTTTTGCATTTGATCTAGGAACAAAAGAGATTGCACGTTTTTGTCTTAAAGCATTCAATCTATCCTTCTTCTCTTTCTTAGCACGCCTAAAGCAAAATTCATGTAAGTGGCCATCTCTTCCACAGTAGGTGCAATGGAATTTAACATAACCAGAATTCTTTTGAGATGATGAGCTAGCACCTACATTATTATTCGATGAACTTTGCACAAAGCCAGCAGATTTAAACACAGTTTGTTTTGCTTCAGATTTTACTTCAATCTTTCCAGGTTCAGGCAACTTAACAACCTTAGGAGGATTATTTTTGGCATACTCAACAAAATTAAATCCTAGACCACGATTTTTCACACTTATTTTTGACTTGTCTAGGATCATATTTAGATTTTTCTTGCCAAAAGAAAATCTCTCCAAAGTGTCCTTAAGATACTCATTTTCTTTAACCAATGAGGAACAAGATGTGCACTTAAACAGTTCATTTGCTAAATTCTTGGAAGCACTATATTGAGCCAATCTTTCTTTTTCAGCGAAATTATTCAATTGTCTAGTCAAAGCATCAATTTCAATATTTAACTTAGGACAATTTGTGCAAGACATGTTCTCATGATAAAGCATTTGTTGAATAGATTCTTGAGATGAGTTAAGTCTAGCTTCTAGCAATTCACAATTAGAACAAGCTTTAGATTAAACATTTAAAATACTTGACTCTAAAGAATTAGATTTGAGCTTTTCAATTTCATCATTAGCAAATTTTAATTTTTCATCACAAGAAACATGTATCAATTTTAATTCATCAAATTTGTCAGTTACATCTCTAAATTGAACCAGATTTGATGCACTAATAGATCTAACAGCCTCCAACTCAGAATGTAAAACTTGGCAAGACTCACATGATTCATCATCAGAAATTAAATCTCTAAGTCTATTAATTTCAGAATTTAGACTTTCAACAACACAATTATTTTCCTTCAATTTCTGTTTTGTCTTTTTTAATTCAATAGCAAGTTTAATCAAACCATCTTCAAGCTCATCATATGAAGATCTTACCTCATCGAGATCACTATCGCCATCATCACTGTTGTTGCCTGCCATGAAGCACATGCCCGTGAAATCATCATTCTTCTTCTTGCCTTTAACATCATCATCGTCGTGGTCATCGTCGTTGCAGCTCTCATATTCTACACCGCTCAAATCAAGATGCTCAATAGCCGATATGATCTTTTCAGTAAGCTTGCGACGGAAATTGCCACCCTTGGTGTTGTTGTTCTTAGATGGACGACGACGATAATTCTTCTCTTCCTTCACCACCTTTCCCTTAAGCTTGGGACAATCCATCTTAATGTGGCCTGGCTCGCCACACTCAAAGCATCTGATCGGACCTGACACGCCACCTCGCTTCCTCATCCTCACATTGTTGAGTGCCTTGTATGCTCGTGAGGAGATCAAAACTAAGTCCTCTTCAGGAAGCTCCTCGAACTGTTCCTCTGAAAAAGAAGACAAGGCAGACAAAGAAACACAAGACAAAGCACTTGACGAAGTCATCTGCACGGGGTTAGTCATAAGTGCTAAAGATGAAGATTTATCAATCTTAGATGGCAAAGCTTCCATCTCATAAGTTTTCAATCTAGAATAAAGATCATCTATGGTTAAAGTATCTAAATCAACAGTTTGATTAATAGTTGTAACAACCATCAACCACTCAGAACCTAAAGATCTCAAAATTTTAGTTGCATTATCTTCATCAGCAGGAATAACACCAACACCACGCAGATCACTCAATATTTTCTCAAACCGAGCAAAGAGATCATCAATTGATTCACTAGGTTTCATAGCAAAATCAGAATATTCTTTTTGATAAAGATTTTTACGCACCTTCTTGATTTTAGTGGTTCCTTCATGATAATCGCAAAGAGTTTTCCAAATTAAATGGGCAGAATTAATATGAGCTACACGATCAAACTCTTTACGAGAAATTCCTTGAAACAACAAATTACGAGCTTGAGCATTTAAATTAACATCTGCTTTATTTAAATCAGTAACAACAGCAGGAACCTCATATGGTGTAGAAATTTTATTCCAAACATCACTACCTTGAGCCTTAATATAAGCTTGCATCCGACACTTCCAAAAAGCAAAATCAGTACCATCTAGCATATGAGGACGATTCACATACCTCTCTGACGCCATAGCAACCCGCTCTGATACCACTTGTAGGATCGTCAACGGCAATCAGAGAGGGGTGAATGATTGCAGCACTTAGCGAAAGCTTTTCTTAAGATTATTTTTTGAATGTTTAACCTACTAATGGTAGAAAGAAAAAGTAACAACAAAAAACAAAAATAATACTTAACTTTTAAAGTACCTTGTGCCAGTAGCTTTACGTCATGGTTTTGATTGCATTATCTATATGCTACTGTAGCCTTCTCATGGTAGTACGTAGAAGCCCAACTTCGAAGCCAAACTTTGATCGCTATGTAGCATTCATCTGGACACCAAACAAAGTCTTTGGACTTGTGCGTGGCGATCAACTTTTCTCCCGCACGTGGCCCGAGGCAATGGTTTCTGCTCTCCGCACGGTAATCGAGGAAAGCCACGCCAAGGAAATCGTGACGTGTTGATCTGACGATTTCTTTTCGTGAGTGTGAAACTGACTTCACGTGAAGACCTGTGCGCCTCTCCGAGAGTATGCCTGAACTGACGGCAGCCGTCTCTTTTCTCTGCGTGAACGTCGCAAGCGTGGTCGATAATAGAGCCGAGACGCTGTCAATTGATCTGATGAAAAAGCACTGCCGCCATCTATTTCTTTCTCCAAAACCAAAAGGCGTTCGGTCCCCCAAAAGCTGTACCAAGGCTCATGGCTGGACAGCTTTTTTATACAGACGCCACGTCCGACTCCTAATCCTATTACATGCCGTCGCTACCTCTAATACGAACTCATTTTCTCTTTTTAATCTACTAGAAACCCTAATACCACTCATCTAATTTGGACCTGGGCCTTTTTAACTCAATCAGATTTTTAGCCCACTACTATTTAAGGGACCCGAAACTCTTTCTAACACGGGTTTTTACACCTTCGACTTTTCTACTCATCACGTGTCGAAGCCTCTAGGACCGCACCTCCCGTAGCTTCTTCACGCACCATCCGCCTTTGATCTCCACGTGCTCCAGCGTGAACCTGACCACATCGTGACATCCTCGACCGTCTGGACCTCAGATTTCCCCCTCCTAGTCCCGGTCTTCCTCGTCACCGACCATGACCGTCTCCATGTCCAACCTGCACGAATTTTTTGTACGGATAATCCATTTTTTATTCGAAATTACATAAATATACCCGCGGGAAAGTTTTTTACAAAAATAGGCTCCAGTCGCCGAATGGTTGGGCGTCTGGAACCTATCGCCCAACCAGACCGCGACACAATATGTCTCGCTGCACAGTAGAGCGACTACATCCAGTCGCTCTTCCGTTGAGCGACTAGCATGCAGTCGCTCTTCCGTTAAGCGACTAGCATGCAGTCGCCATCCCGTAGGGCGACTGCATGTAGCCCCCCGTGTTTTGTTTTAGATTTTGTGAATTTTGTAACGTTGAACGGGTAAAAAATACGGTGAAGTTGTAATAAAAGTTTATGTTCATTGTATATTGTAGGTGTGCAAAAAGTTTTAAAATTTTTTTTTCATGAAAGATTGAGTACAGAACGATCGATACATACACTGTTAAGTGAGATAGTTTATGTGCGGAGAGAGATAATAGACTTATGTAAATTTAAATAAACTTAATATTATAACTGTGAGTAACATGCCGCATGTTTTTTCATTACATGCATAAATACATAGCATCTGCAGCGTCGCCTCACTAGTCACCCTGGTGTGCCCCGTCACCGCGCCCGCGTCCTCCCATACGGCCTCGCTTAGCCCTCCTCCGGTGCAACGGGTTAGGACGATCCGAAAAAGTAAAACGAGGAGGAGGGTGTCTATCCCGAGGCGGGGCGAGTCACCGCACCTCGGTGTGTGCTCTCCGGTGCACCGGGAGGGCATCGCCAGAGATAACCTCCGGTGCTACATCGGAGAAGTGTCCATGCCACTCGGTGTAGACGCGAAAATCGTCCACTTCGTCCCGGCACGGGAGATGCCGAGACGCCGTGCTGCTGGTAAGTACCTGCAATATTAATAACGTTAGTGTGTTGCATGTCGTCTTCGGATAAACACGATATAAGAACCTCTGCGTACCCGTGCGTGGCGCCATCGACGTAGGAGGAGGGGCGTACACCCCCTGCGTGGGGAAGACAGGGGTGTGCGTAGAAGGCGTGAAGTGAACCGGTGTAGGAGGCCCTGCCCAGGCTGAACCCCCTGGCTGCTCCGGGTGAGGTGGTGGAGGACGTATCCACGTAGGTGCACCAGAGTAGTGACACGCTGGTCGGGGTGGACGAGCAGTTGAAGCGGTGGGCGTGGAGACCGCCGGTAGCCTCGTGCAGGAGAGTAGGCTAACGATACGTCTACACCCGTCGTGCACCCGACGCGCAAAGCTGATGCCCTCCTCATGGGTTAGGTGCGCACCACTGGAGAGCCTCTCCAGTACTGTCCCGGAGTCGAGGCATAGGGCAGAACCGACGTCAGCCTGGACACAAAGACATGAAATGGTTGATTATTGAAACGACATTACCATTTGGGAATCTTTGAAATGACATGAAACGTACCGCGAGGTGAGCGTCGCGCGCGCGGTCGCGAGGGCGTGTCCGTCGGAGCGGCGACGTGTGTGGCGGCGGGTCTACCACATATACGAGCACGAGTGCGGTCTGCGGTGGTACCAGTAGCAGTACTCGGTGTACTCCTGGCCGTCAGACGGCTGTCCTCCTCCACGCGGTCGTCGAGCGCACCGCCACCATCGCCGACCCATGGCTGCATCCTCAACGACGATCGGTGCCTCTTTTCACTCCCTTCGGCGTACTGCGTATAGAACCATTCTCGGATGTGAGATACTTGCGAACGCATGGTAAGTATGTAAATATTTAGCGAAACGATCACTCACCCGTGCACGTGGCGCGAATCGATGGTCCGACCGTGCAGAACCGGCCGCCGTAGTTCGAATCGCCGCATCACCGTGGGTGCGTAGTCCTCCACGTAGATGAGGTACACGAGCTTCCGGCGGGGCCTCCGGTAGGAAGGCTGCGTCTCCCGCGATCGGAAGGCCAAGGAGCAGGGACACATCCTCCAGGGTCGGCGTCATCTCCCCGAATGGGAGGTGGAAAGTGTGCGTCTCGGGCCGTCAACGGTCCACCAAAGCCGTCAGCAGGGAACGGTCGAACGGGAAGCGTCGTGATCGCTCCCCGCCCGCCTCGTCCCCGCCCGCCTCATCCCCGCCCTCGTCCCCGCCAGCGGCTGCATCCTCGTCCGTGGCCTGCACCATCCGGGCAAGAGGGAGTAGCCCGGCATCCCGCAGCCTGCAAACAAAGTGAAGGTCGGCACGGAATGAACTTACGGTCGCACTAAACGCCGGAGTAGTGCAAACTGGCGATCCAACGAGGGTCGAGTCCCCAGGCCACGCGAGGTGTGCGTGTCCGGACCACTCCCAGCTGAGGCGGCTCGTCCGTGCTCCCCGGTGCCGGCACTAGACGGAAGCGCGATGAGAGCGGTCCACGTGCTCGTCCAACGGTAGCGTCGCCACTCGGAGGCACGTCGGCCACGAGTCATACCCGCAAAATTTGTACAATAATTTCTACATTAAATTTTCTACATCTAAATTTATACAATAATTTCAACATTAAATTTCCTATATCTAAATTTGTACACTAAACTTTCTACATCTAAATTTCTACATTAAATTTTCTACACTACATTTTGTAAACTATTTTTGTAAACTAATTTTCTACACTACATTTTCTAAACTAAATTTCTAAACTACATTTTCTAAACTATTTTTTTGACTATATTTCTAAACTAATTTTCTAAACTACATTTTCTACACTAAATTTCTAAACTACATTTTCTAAACTAAATTATCTACCCTAATTATCTACCCTAATTATCTACACTAACTATCTTTCTACACTAAATTATCGACACTAATTATCTACACTAACTATATTTCTAAACTAATTATCTACACTAACTATATTTCTAAACTAATTTTCTAAACTAATTATCTACACTAACTATCTTTCTACACTAAATTATCTACACTAACTATCTTTCTACACTAAATTATCAACACTAATTATCTACACTAACTAATTTTCTAAACTAATTATCTACACTAACTATATTTCTAAACTAATTATCTACACTAACTATATTTCTAAACTAAATTATCTACACTAACTATATTTCTAAACTAATTTTCTACACTAACAAAAAATATAACACAAAAAATTACCTGAAAATCGCGCACTCCCTCTCCTCTTCTCCTCCTCTCCCCTCCCTCTTCTCCTCCTCTCCCTCTCTTTCTCTCCCCTCCCTCTTCTCCTCCTCTCCCTCTCTTTCTCTTTCTCTGCGCGCCGAAGAGAGTGGACGAGTCGGTCGGCGGCCGAGTGCGGCCTTATATCCACCCTCAGTCGCCCAACGGTTGGGCGACTGATATGCAGTCGCCCAACAGTTGGGCGACTTATTTGCAATCGCCGAATGGTTGGGCGATTGGAGTTAATCGCCCAACGGTTGGTAGACTCTCCAGCTGCCGCGGTCTGGTTGGGCGATAGGCTCCAGTCGCCCAACCATTCGGCGACTGGAGCCTATTTTTGTAAAAAATTTTCCCGCGGGTATATTTATGTAATTTCGAATAAAAAATGGATTATCCGTACAAAAAATTCCAACCTGCACATGCAACGATCAAAGAACGTTTTTCCCAGCACAAGTTCTCACCAACTTGACCGACATTAGTCCACGCACACACGCACACGCCTCAAATAACAATACTAAATAATGTTGTCAATTATTCATCATCATAAAAATCCTAAACCTAACCACATGGTCTAACACGCTTCCTCCATTCCGCCGCTTCCTCCATTTGTCGCCCCCCATTGCCACCCCCTCCATCTGCCTCTCCCCTACCGCATACAGCGCCCTCTCCCTCTGTGTCTCCCCCATCGCATCCCACCAACCCCTCCCTCTGTCTCTCCCCACCATGTCCTTTCATTCCCTTCCCGGCTGTAGATCCATCCCCTCCTGCCACCCCCTCTGCGTGTCCCTCCACCACGTCCCACTACCCCCTCCCTAGCTATATATCCGGCATGTCCCACCGCCCCCTCCCTGGCTCTGTCTACCGCGTCCAACTACCAGGCCCGGCCCTGAGGGGGGTGAGCGGGGCGGCCGCACCGGGCCCTCAAAATTCAGAGGCCCCCACCTATATATATAGTATATATACTAGTATACTGTACGTCTTCCGATTTTTCGAATTCCAGGCCGGCCGACTTCTCGTCTTCTCATGATCTCAGATCTCGTCTTCGCCTCTTCGGTCTTCCGTCTTTAGCGGCGAGTCGGCGACAGCGTGAGCCAGGCTCTCGGCTCTCCGCGCAGGGCTCTCCGCCGCCAGCCGCCTTTCCTCGGTAACTCGGTTCATGATCTAGATTGGTGCATGCATGATGCTAGTTAATCAGACATTCAGACTGTGATGTACGCTGATTAACCTCTCTGATCAGTACGGCGTCGGGGCTAATTTGATTATCTGCATGGTGGTCGTTGGTCATCAGGTTCATTGCATGATCTACTAGTAACAGCTAGCAGTCAAGCATACGTACATCTACAGATCGTGCAGTCGGTGAGACACCGCTGTTCTTGTAGATTGCATATTAGGATTTTTTTAATCAATAATTAGTGCTTTGTAGTTACTAATTATACTATTGTTCTTTAAATTTTCAGTACTATGTCATCTAGAAAATATGCATCCGGCAGTGAAAAAAGAAAAAAAGAGGAAACGAATAGATGAGTTTATAGAATCACAGAGAGGATCCATTGACAAATTTTTTAAAAGTAATACGAGCAGTTCAAGAAATCCTGATGAATTGGCGATAGTTGTTGTGGAGGAAGATGCTAATGTGAATCTAGAAGATGAGGGCCCTACGGAAGACCATGTCAACATCAACACAGATAATAACAATGTGAGTGATCATGAGCACATACTTAATTCATCTGCTACAGAATCTGCTAGTTTTGTTGAAGAATCATTTAAGGTCAACAATGTCTCAAGTAAGGTTAAACGGTTTAGCAACTTTATGTATTGAGAAGAAATTATTGGATGAGATTGATATCAATACCATCATCAATGACTTCGCATCTAGAAATGTTAGAAGAAAATTTTAAGGTAATATCTATAAACTCTTTGATATGAATTTTTCTTTAATACATAACGCATTTTAAGTGTTTGTTGGTATGTAGATTTATATGTGTGTATGTAGATTTATATTTAGATATTTATACTAGGCCTCCTATTTTTAGTTTCGTCCCGGACCCCTAAAATCCCAGGACCGGCCCTGCCAGCTACCCCCTCCTCGGGTGCAAATCCGACGTGTCCAACCACCCCTTCCCCCCGTTGCAGATCTGCCCCCTCCACATACCCCTATAGCCCCTTGTCCCCGACCCCTCCCCGCTCCATGTCCACCACCCTGGCGTCCCCTTCTCAGACAACGTCAGTGTCTCCATCCGCCCCCACCACCGCCAACTCATCCTCATTCACGTCCACATTGGACACCACCTCTCGACTCTAGTCGGAGTCTGCGTCTAACGTTCCTTCATCCCCCGATGCTTGAGCATCGTCCCCTTGCCACTTGGCTGAGCCTTCATCACCATGTGCACCTAACAACCCAGCTGAACGGCCTGTGGAGCTCCCTGTGAGGTCGTCACCCGTGGTCGACCTGCTGCTAGTCGCGCATAAGGTACATTGTCCCCTTAGTTTTGCATTTCGTTGCATGTACAGACTTTTTTCGGTGCGATGGCGCATTATTGTGCTGCATGTTGCTTGCTGGGTTATCATGGCCGACGTTGTGTGCCTTATTCCCCTAGATGAGCAATGGAAAGACTCAGAAGGATTATGCTGGCAATGCTACCTGGGACGCCACTGCTTGTATTGCTGCTAGGAGTTTGAGGCATAGAACACTGTCATGGTACCCAAACAATTCGTGACTACATGGTCACCAATTCGCTATATCGTTGTAGTTCATGGTCGCTATATCGTTCCCAATTCATGTCAATTTTGGTAAATATTGTATTTACTGATATTGTATCAAAATAAATTGGGATTTACTGATACCGAACCGTATTCTTGACAATACTATATATTACCAAACTTATAATATGGTATTTACCGTATACACCGAATATAACCGATCATATCGAATGCACAAGTGTGGGTGTGCGCTAGGTAGCGCGGGTTTGGTGGCTTGAGGTTCGACCACTTCTGAGCTTTGTAACTTTTGTGTCCAACCTTCAATTTAGGCAAATAATATATGAGTTTTGATTCCCAAGATGAGACAGACCTCATGGTAACCTCCTATTTGGCATTTGGTGAAATTCATTTTTGCACAGTTTCCAACAAAGCTCTTTATCAGCCATTTTCATCATATTCCTGTGGAATATACTAAATAGAACATATCTTTAGATTTCGTTAGGGTTAGTTGCTAAGTAGCATAATTAAGCATAAATACTCACTAAAATGATAATAATACGGAGAGAATAAAGCGTAGCACAACGCAGTTGGTGTTCTTTTTAGCTGTGACTGATGGCTTTTGGCCCTAGCGTGAGCACTCGTGTGAACGAACCAAATATCGATAAGCTGCTTCAGAAAAGTTGTTCCAATAAACTATTTCAAAAATACGATGAAAAAATTATTCAAGATAAGCCATAAACTATAAGCTAATAAGAAGGGATCGCGTATCTTGTATTCAATAGATAATGTGAAGCTGTTTAGGGATAGGTGATGCTCAATTTGTTGATGGCTTATGGCTTCTTTCACTGGCTTATTTTTATTGTAACTGCTGGTGGCTTATTTGACGTAATTAAATCTTAAAAAATTTAAAAATGGAAAAAACAAGTTAGCCCATCACAGACAATGCGAAGGAATACGGAAAAAAAAGAAAAATAAAAAAAGCCCCTAAAAAAATCAAAAGCTAGAAAAAATAAAATAAAGAAATAGTAAATTTAAAATAAGAAGTTAGAAGCTGTAGCTGAATCCTGAGGACAAACTGGGAGATGCCCGATCCAGGAATGGGTCAGTTAAGAAAATTGGTTGTGACAACTAAAAAGTAATTAATGTGATAGGGCGTGAACCAAGAAATTTCGAGCAGTCCGGATAAAATGGGTTAGTATTTCCCGGGAAACTATTGAATTTCTACTGGATCATGAAATTAATGAAAAATTTATAGTTTTAAACGTGTTGCTCACTCTAATCACAAAAAAGTGATATTTTAGATATCGATATGGTCCTCAAAATATAACTTTCATCACTAATTTTTATAATAATATATTTATAAAGCCTAATAACACCACAATATTATAAAGTATTTTTAAGACAAATTTACATGTATTATTTTTATGTGTCTAATAGAAATATTTAAATGATCAATCTAAAAAGTTTGACCACGTGTATATGAAAATATCACCCTTTCATGATGGGAGAACACTTTGCCCTGCTCAATGTGGTTTCTGGCTATTAGTTTCTAGTTTTTTCTGTACTGTAGCTGTTGAAAATGTACCATAGCTACTGTTAGCTGTTTTGAATAATTAAATTTTACAAATAAAAAGGTTATATTATCATGGACAATGCAAGGAATAAGAAGAAAAAGAAAAGCATTTTCTCTTCCTTGCCGCTGAGACTGACACTTCCAAAAAAAACAAAGGAAATCCAAAGCAAAAAATTCTAAAAAACCTAAAAACATAAAAAAATAAATTAAAAAGTCAGAAACCAAAAATTGTTTAGAGAAAGACCTTTAATTTTGTTTACGAGCAGTTACTTCCGTGCAAGTTCTTCCCATCAGCAAACACTTTTATTACGTTCCCAGATCGCTTTCACTTCGGAATATGTTTTTTTATTACGTTCCCAGATCGCTTTCAGTTAGGAATATGTTTTTTATATTTCCGCGAACTTTGACCTAGCGGTCCTATCCCCTATCCATTTTTCTTACTAATTTCCACTTATCCGTTTTAACTAAAGGTATCTCGCAGTAACTTCAATCGTCGGTTGGTCGGTCAAGAAAGAAAAATGGACAAGGGGATAGGACCGCTATGTCCATTAGGAAAGTAGGCGGAAATAAAAAACATATTCCTAAGTGAAAGCGATCTGGAATGTACTAAAAGAGTGTTTGCAGATGGGAAGAACTTGCACGGGAAGTAAGTGCTCATAAAAAAAAAAATCTGCTATCCGATTGTGAGAGAGCGATATTTTTAGATACATGCGGTCAAAATTTTTAGATTATTTTTTAAAATATTTAGATTAGACACATAAAAATAGTACACGATAAACTTTTTAGATAATCTTTTAAATATTCAGATTAGACACACAGAAATGATTCATATAAATTTATCTTGAAAAATACTTCCATAATATTATGGTGTTATTAGCCTTTATAAATATGTTACTATGGAAATTAGTGATGAAAATTGTGTTTCGAGGACTATGAGAAGTCACTTTTTTGCAATTAGAGAAAGTAACACGTTTGAAACCATAAAATTTTCCTTAATTCCATGATCCCAGTAGAAATTCAATAGTTTCCCGTGAAATGCTAACTCCTACTTTTCAAACAAGCAAGCGACGTTGATTCAAAAGTCATGGTGTGTATGAGTGGATCCAAATCAAACAGGCTCACCGAGTGGCTGACAGGATATAAATACGGCAGGGCTATCCGATGGCCTGGGTTCCAGATAAACACCAAAGGCTATTAATTCAGCCATGAAAGCTCACTTCCACGTTCTATTGAACCTGTGTGCGGTGGTGGCCGTCTTACTGATGCTCAGGAGCGCTCTTGCTGCTGCTGATGTCTCCTGTGAGCACTCAAATCTCGCCCTTTTCTTCTAACTACATGAAAGTCCTTTTCCTTTGTCTTTAGATCCCACTTAACTGGTGAACAATCTGAATTTATCAAAAGATTCACGTTCAAACTTCGAGGTACGCTTTCATGTGTTCTTACCCATAAACTAAAAAGGCAAAACTGCATTATAGATACCTTAACTGATTAATTTGTACAATCAGGCCCCTCTAGTATTATTTTCTCTATTTGAGTTTCTGTACTATACTTTTGTGCGATTAAACTTTTCTAACTGTTTTTGTTGATTCAAGCCCCCGTACCACTTAGAGCAAGTACAATAGAAGAGGTGGCTGCCACCTCTAGGACTAGCCACATAAGCAAAAAGACTACATGTGGCTCATGTGGAGGTAGCTAATACAATGAGGTTACCTCTACTAAAGCACTCAAACATTTAATACTTGCATAAATATATCAGGGGTCACCTCTTGCATGAGGGGTAATTTATCTCTCTCTCCTCGTATAATGTGCTAGAGGTCACCTCTTGCATGAGGGGCAGCTTGCTTCTCTCTCTTCTTTTCTCTCTCTTCCACTTAGGATTGTGCTGATGTGGATTTCACTAGATGCAACCTAGTCAGCATCATTGTACTTGCTCTTAGGAGCCGTATTCCTACATGAAAAGCAGAGCTGCACAGTAGGTAGGCGTGTGGAGAAAGGCAGAGGTACTGTAGTAACTGCTGTCTAACGAGTACTGCAAGAAATTTCCTGATATTTCAAATAAAAAAATTACGAAACAATATAACATCCTTAGTTTCTTTCTCTCTTGCACACTTTCTCTATCTCTCGCTTGCTTATTCTTGCTCTTGTGTGACGGTCGTTGGGGGTGGTGTCACTGGTGCCAACGGGTTCACCACGCCCTTGGTTATAGAGCGAGGCAAGGGTGACGGTGATCCAACGGTGGGCAGCGGCGATGGGTAATAGGCGGAGGAGGGCGGATCGGCGAGGTGAGGGCTGCGAGTGTTAGGTTGGGCGGAGTGGTTGGTGAGGGCGGGAGAGCTAGCGGAGCAGCGAGGCAGGCTAGTCGCCAGTCACAGGGGGAGGCGGGTGTAGAGGAGGAGGCACACAGTGTTGTGACCAGCGCGGTGATGACAACGATAGAGAAGGGAGGCAACGAAGGTGAGGGAGAGAGAGGAGAGAGAGGGAGAAGAAGGAGGGGAGAGCAACCGAAGGAGTAGGAGCTATATCGTCAAAATAGATTCCGACGGTATACGTTCGGTAGTACTACTCTTTTTCAAACTATGCACTGTTCGTTCCAAATCTAATGGCTGATATTCACTCAAAGGGCAGGGAGATGTTCCCTTCGACAAGCAAAGGCAGGGGATACAATTCCTAGCACTTTAGTATTGTGTTGTTGGGCCTGTGGTTTTTTTTTGAAACGGTTCCTGTTGTTGGGCCTTTTTTCTACATGACAAATGAATCATTAAGGTAGTTACAAAATTGTGTTAATGTGGACTAATCTCCGGTATTAATAGTAAACTATACAAAATTTGGTACTTGTTCTACAAGAAAATTTTTACTAAAATATCCCATTAGAGGTTTTTGGCATACAAATTTCCACCAATTTGCTGCTTTGGTAGTTAATTTTGGATGCCACTAATATACTAGTGTTTTTAGGCGACCAATACACTAGTTGAAAGTGTCTAGTTAGACGAGGGATTGACTACACGTTAGTTAGCTTATTTTTTTAACCATTAGATCAAGATCGCTACAATCTTCATCCTCCTCACACGCCCCCCCTTCTCCACACCTTGACCATAAGTCCATAACACTCTCTCTCTATGCACATGCGATGAAGAAGAACGACGAAGAGGTGCGACGAGAGGAGCTCAGGTGAGAGGAGCAGTGGTGCCACCGCTTGTGGACAGGTTCACCACGCCTCCCAGTTGTAGAGGGTGGCTAGGGTTGCAGTGGCCCGGTGGTGGGCGACAACGACAGGCGATGGGTGACGGTGGAGGACGGGACGATGAGTCGAGGGCCAAGATAATGTTAGGTTTGGCAGGATGGCCGACAGGGGAGGGGAGCCAATGACGTGACGAGGCAGCAAGCTCGTCGCTGGCAGGGGGAGGGGGTAGGGGTAGCGGAGGAGGTGCGTAGCTATCGTTGGTGTTGGGAAAGAGAGAGGGAGAAGGGGTGGAGCAGTCAAGGTAGGGAGGGGGACGACGAGGATGAGAGGGGTGAGCTGTACTATTGGGAGTGTCCCCAGAGGTAGAATGTTGGCTAGTAGTTTCTCATAAAGTAACTGAGTGGCAGTGGCACCACTGGTTGCAAGTGGCGGAGGTGGAAGTTAGCAACACAAAGGGTAGTGGTGGTGTTGGTGCCTATGGTAGGTTGTGGTAGGAGGGTATTGGAGGTGGAGATGAGGGCAACAAAGGGGAAGACTAAGTTGACAAGCTTGGGTGAGTTCTTTTGGGTTGTGACTTTTGATTTTTGGCTTAAAATTTTAAATTATGGCTATTCATAAGAGAGTAGAGAGAGAGACACTCACATGTGATGCCGAGATAGATGAATTTAGTATAATATCTATTACAATCGACTTGTAGCTCCTGTCTTAAAAAACACACCATTTGAAAGCTAGCTACTGTAGTATAAACAAAAAGTCATAAACAATAAATCCAAAAGAATTGGCTAAGGTTTTTCTTGCACGAGATGTTAAGGGAGGGATAAGGTTAGGGTGTTCACCCATTTGTTATAGGACACAGTGGCGGATCTAGAAATTTCAAGATAGGTATTCGAAGTTATAAAAATATTGTTTAATAGAAAACATAAATATCCACAATAACGAAAATTAAAATACAATTGAAACATATGAAAGATCATATTAGCAAAGCAATACTAGAGCATAAATTCTACACAAGTAATAATATAATGTGGAAAAGTTTAACTTATAGTAGAACTGTAGAAGCATATTCCACAGGATTCTTGGCAAGAGTATGATTCAGTCTTCACATAATTCTTCACGTTGTGTGCATAAACAATATATACCTACAATAATTCAAGTTATGTAACCACCGTTTTGTCTGCAAATAGCAGCAAGAATCTAACAAAATATTTACAGAACAAGCACACTACATGTACATGAATCATCAACATTCAACACATGAATCATGAACCAACTTTTCAGGACATTGAAGTTGTTAGGACAGTAACTTGATACATCAGGTGATCAGGAATAGAAATGGCATTATTAGCCTATCTAGAGCCTTTGACACCTGACTCCTGACATAATGTGAGGTCCAATTGCAATTCGTAACAACTTTGTCTATTGCAATCATTAAATACAAGATGCATCACGCATGTCTTGCAAAGACAAGGCACATGGCTGGAAATTATCATCTCTACATAAGTGCATATCAATTTTGGAATGCCATAAATGGAAATTGGCACTGGCATAGATGCATTCCAGAAGCCAGAAGGAAAAGAGAATTAAAATGGGTAAGCATCAGTACTCAGTAGGAAGAGCTATGAGTCTATGACAATGTCAACCTTGAAGTACTTCTCATCTTATGTCAATAAATCTCTATCTTTTTTCATGATGTAAGAGTTTTGATATCTTTCTACTTGAGCAATGATAACTGAACTAATGTGGAAAAGTTTAACTTGAATTATAGCAGGAATAACCGAAATAGATCTGGCAATTTAACTTGAATTATAGCAGAAATCACCGAACCAGATACGGCAATGTGGCATAGAGAAACTGAGAAAGTACCTCCCCATTGTCCCCAGGTTGTCGGGGGTGAAGATGAGGTCGCCACCTACCCACCTCGTCAGAGTGCCGGACGTCGTTTGCCGTCACGCCGGGGAACCCGTGGGATCCGATCTAGGCTAAGGCCGGAGACGGGAAGTTGAGGCTAGGGCGCTGGCCGCTGGGCTGCTGACCGATGTGGAGTCTAGCTATGAGTCGGAGGGAGGAGGAACCAGCGCCCGACTGGCAATCGCACGTGCCCCACCAAGGAGAGGAGAGCTAGAGAGGCCGAGTCGCTGAGAGTGTCTGCTTGAGACGAGACCGTGAGGCCGAGGCGTGAGAGACATTGAGCGGCTAGGCCAAACACCCCATGTCTGACGTGGGGCATGGGCCGACCACTGGGCAGTCGGTAGTCGGGAGGGGAGACGGTTGGTCCAGCACACGCGGAGCTGCCAGGTTGGGCCCAGGAGACAGAAATGAGATGTCTTAAGTATATTTACTAGTATGTGTGTGTGCGCGCGCATGTGTATATATATATCACACCATATATAGAGTAGATTTTTTACCAAAATTTTTAGGTATTCAACTAAATACCTATAAATTACTATAGGTCCGCTCCTGGTGGGACGAATGGTCACCCTATTTTATTTATCACGTTTGACGCTCCAGAATTATGTACAAAGTATAAGTTACACTGTTTCTTGCAAAATCATTCGAAAATCGTATGTTCCAAACAAACACTAAAGCCTCGTTTCGAGCATTAAGAATACTGAAAGTTTATATTCTTCTTTTTTTGTTGCAAAATTACAGTGAAACTCCTGTTTTGGAACCGCGCCATAGAAATTTCTTCGTTAATCAAAAGAGCTTCAGCTTCTGGCTTCCAGCTTATTTTTTACTATTCATAAATTTTGTCATTTTTTGAACTTTTAACTTTTTGTTGAGCTTTTTTGCCGGTTCCTTTTTTTCCCATATTTGTTTGTATTATACGTAATGGGCTAACATATTTTTTTTTATATTTTTTAATTTTTTAAATTTAATTATGCTAAATAAGTCTCTGTCAGCTACAGTGTTTTTTTCAGCCAACTACAGACTTTTCAACCATAAGCCAAAAAAAAGCCTAAATAATCACCATACTCTGTTATGCATGTCACCTTTATAATTAAATAATGTAGCGAGTACTTTTTATGCAGCTGTTAAGGAGTGCCCCAGTCCACACCAACCTCCCTGTACGCCGCCGGCTTGACCGAGTGTTCGGAATCATACCCCAAACAAACCTGGGGGGATTTCGGCCTCCTCAGCGTGTCCACGTCACCCCCCTCCCTCGGCTGGCCGGCGCGTGGAGCCCGGTTTTTGGTACGGTCGGGGAGGCCATTCCCTCCTGTTTTTTCAAAATTACGTAAATGTCCTTTTTATCACGAAAAGGTCCCTGAATTTTTCAAAAAAGTCCCTGCAGGTTTTTTCCCTAAAAAATTTTTTGATAGCGCCCCGCGGGTTTCCAAAATTACGTATAGGTCCTTATTTACTTACGTACAGGTCCTTACAAGTCCTCGGTTTTTTACGAAAAAGACCTTTGGTTTTCCCTAAATTACGTATGTGTCCTCGATTTTTTTATTAAACCCCTGTGAATTATCGTCTCTTTTAATTTGGTCTACACGGTAGCTAGCGCGGC
Source organism: Dendrocalamus sinicus (assembly GCA_036346575.1). Classification (NCBI taxonomy): domain Eukaryota; kingdom Viridiplantae; phylum Streptophyta; class Magnoliopsida; order Poales; family Poaceae; genus Dendrocalamus; species Dendrocalamus sinicus. The sequence continues at coordinate 31,365,154 of CM070656.1, read as the reverse complement.
GTGCGCCGCGCTTATATGCAGCTAGTTGTTATTACCAGCCCATCGGAGGGTTGATAGGTGTGGACCCTTTTTCTAAATTAGCCTATTAGAAGCAACAGGCTTATAAGACCTATTAGTATAGTTTAGTATCATATTACTTATTCTATTATTATGATATTTTACCTTACTTTATAAATAAGATGTAGAGGTTGTATATTGTACACACCGTCAAGGGTATATCAATAAAGTTGAAGAAAGCTCATGACTACATTTTGTATCTATTGACTTACTTTTTTTTTATTATTGTAAGTCAAGTGTTTTATCATCGGCAATATGATCCAAATATACAACATTAATACTTTTTTAAGGTTCTCAATATTACGATAAGCAGATGCATTAATGAAATTTGTCTGCAGAACGTAGAATAAGAAAAGCCAGGAGAGTGAACTGATGATTTAATTGTACACAAAACATGCATGCTATAAACAAGACTCGTGCATTTCATGTTAGGGAGGAACTAGCGCATGGTATGTCGTCAGGAGGTATCCCGACGGCATACCTTCCTCTCACCTCTCTCTCGAATGCGCCGCCACTCCTCTCCCTTCTACCTGCCTCCTTCGGCGTCGGCCATTGCCCTTCTCTCCCCCTCTTCTCCGCGCCCACCGCCCTCCCCGTCTTCTTCTCCAGTGCCGGTCATAGCTCCACACTTCTCCTCCGCCTCTCTCGACCCCTCCTCCACCACCGGCGGCGACCCCGCCGCCTCGCCACGCTGTCCTCTCCCCCTCCCCCGTTGTCCCCACCACGCTCAACCTAAAATTCACTACGCTGTCGCCTTTCCGTGTCGCCCACCTCCACCAGACGCCCTCCATCGCCGGGCCACTGCCTCTCCGACCTCCCTCTATGTTTGGGGGGCCGCGGTGAATCCGTCTGAAAGGCGGCGGTGGTGCCTCTTTGCTAGAGACGAGCTATACCGTTGAATCCAAGAAAATGATATATTATTTTCTAGATTTTCTCTTCATGTAAGCAATGCCCGTGGATACATTGCAAATCCTTACGTCCCATGTGTAGTGTACATACGAATTAAAGTGCTGAACCGGACTGCAGAGAAGCGTCCTTCACGCTAGCTTCGATTAGTTTTTAAGTTATTTTATGCTACTATTTAATTCTTATACCTAAAGTTAAAGACTTAAATTCGTAACGAGGATGCGATAGTGATTATACGGTCTTAATCGGTTGATTGCGAATTATACGGAAACATAGGTGTCACATGATCTGTACTAATATGAAAAGAAACTATTAGAAATAATCTTGACTTCGAGTCCAAAACGTAGTAGAGTTCGTCTTTGTATGTAACTTAAGTTGAAGTTGTGTCCAACTTGAAGTCCGAATACATATGCTAGTAGGAGAGTATTAGTCATATATATTGAGAAGACTTGTAACCAGTTTAAATAAGAAAAAGGGGAGCAAATAAGAGAATAGAGAAATTCAAAAATTCTCATGTATTCTCTCAGTTTATTTATGATGTGTGCGTTTTCTCCTGAAATAAAGTTAACAAGTGGTATCAAAGTCTAGGCGAGAACCGAGTCGCTGGAAAAAAAATCGTCTCGACGATTCCGTTTTGCGCTCGTCTCGCGCAGCGCTCCTGAGGCATCTGCTCCGCGTGTCATCACGTTTCATTAGCCTTCCTGAGGCGCACGTCGCTCGGGCCCGTTCGTGCCGCCGCGCAGATCGTTGGTCACCGAGATCCACACCACCAGCTCCCAAGGCAAGCATCGCCTTCTGTCCTCGTGCAAGACAGCAAGTTCAAAGAGGAAATGTGTCACCGTTCTGTATCAAGTATGAGTTTAGTAAGTCGTAGTTGAGTCCGATATGTAACTGCACATTAAATATTGACAGCAACAAATGAATCATTTATCTCACGTATTTGTATAATGTAGCTTTGAAGGACAACTTCATATTTGTATAATGTAACCAAATGAAAGAATGTATGGTACATGTAAACTTTACTTGAATAGCCCGAGTGACCTTTACTAACCTAAGTGGTGGATAGAGGATGGGAGACCGGGGCCACCGGATCAGAGGAAGGATGGAGAACCAGAGCTCCAGAAGTGAGGAGGTGGCTGGCGGCTCGAGCCTGGATGGCAGGACGGGATTTGGAGGAGGGGGTGATTGGGGACTAGGGATATTTTGGGGGCAAATGGGATTAGAACCTAGGAGGTTTCATGTGGTGTCTGGCGTGTCACATGGCCCATGGGGACTAGGCAGAGATCCGGATATTATTTGGATATCCGACTCCGAATCCGCTTCACGTCATATCGAATTCGCATTCGACATCCGCAACTTCGCTAGGCAAACATCTGAATCTAGCTCTGATTTTCTATTCGGATTCAGATAGATATTTACTATCCAAATCCGGTATTAGGATTATCCAACCATATCCATTTTCGCCCCTAGTTGCTGGGGTCATGGGCGGAGCTATGTGGTTGGGCCCGGTGTCACAGGACACCGGGTCCAAAATTTTTTTCTACAGGTATTAATATCTCTATTCCATACATGAACCCCTTAATCTAAACTTAGTGCACCCGGTATTTTTTTGAAGCCAAACAAAAGGAATACTAGCAACCTAAATTTTTAGTAGCTAGCAGTAGTCCATGAGGAGTCTTCACTGTCCCGCAACACACGAGGTCACTGCAACACCCAGCCCAAGAGAGAGGATCGCAATAGGTCATGGTGTCTATTTGATCAATCCTAAAGCATGTCACTTCGCACAACCCTCTACACCTGTTCATCTCATAAAGTCATGCAGAAGATGTGCATTACGCCCGCTACAGCCACACCCAATCAGGCAGCAAATATTCACAAGAAAACGTGAGAAATTGATGCCACCGGTGGCCCTCGTTTGCCATCTGGCTACAGTGCCGCTTGGCCCTTGTTGCCATCTTGAATTGTTGAACATACAAATATCTAATTGACCTTTTCAATTATTTGATGATTATTCCATAAATGATAGACTTATTTGTTATGTGGAAAAAATAAGAATTATAGAAAATTACCAATGATATTGTGGTTCATCGCTTTATGAATTTGAAAGAACAAAAATACTAAAAAGTAATGTTTTTACTTATATTTGATCATTCTTTTTTTTCTTAAAAACTTTTTCTTTTTTATAGGCCAATGAGATCGGATGATGTATTTTACTAATGCTGAACAACTTTTTGTATGTGATTTCGTACTTAGTTAATTCAGTTTGCTGCAACTAACCAATATTATTATCAGGTTTATTTATTTTGGTAAGTATTTCGATCGTTACTTCTTTATTATCATATACTGCTATCGATCATATTGAAGTATTGATGCTAAAAATTATCTGACATATTACTATTAGGCATAATATTGATTGAAAATTATATATATTGTTATATATATATATGATGAAGTGGTGAACCCCGGTTATTTTTGTTCTAGTTCCGCCCCTGGCTGGGGTTGACATGGACCCAATGCCATATATCCCCTTCTGACTACATCGTGTTTGTTGACATCATAATCAGTAATTGGAATCCTCTTTCAAGGATCATGGGCAAGCGATCAATATCATAAATTGCTTCATCATCTATAATTGGGGATAGTGGGGGTACTATCCTTGGTTCTATGCTTGGTTGTGCTGGTTATGAGCTTGGTGCTTCATCTCGGATATCACTCTCATTCTATGCTTGCAATTGATGGAAGGAGAAGTGCTATGAATTTTGCTTTCAATTGATATCTGGCATCGTGGTAGAAGCTGTCTTCTACCTCTTTCCAACTCTATCCCACAAGGACTTCAAATCTACATGATTTCTCTTTATTTTTGAATGCTCTATGGTCCACATTTCAAAAATCATGATTCACCTGCTACAAAATCAACATGTGAATTGGGGACTTTAGATTTAGGAATCAAGGATGAAATTCACATGCATGGCTATGGATGCCGAATTCTGAGCTGCTGCTTGTTGTTTTTGCACTGCTCCCTGCCCCGCCGGACATCACCGCCCTAACCCACTGGCCGGCGGCAGCGTCACACCCTCCATCCTCAGCTCAACACTCACCAAGGCCACAGGGCTGCCCTACCGCACGCCGCTCCTTGCCCTGCTGCCTGCGCCCGTGTTGGTGGCCACTCGACGCTCGTCCACTGCCCTACTCCTTGCTGGCCTGCGCCTGCCCTGTCCGTCATTGCGAGTTGTGCCACCGCTACAGAAAATGAGGGGTCACACAGAGAGTTAAGGCGTCATGCTGGTGTCGTGGACGCCGATTGGGCCTTGGGCACCAATTGGGCCGTGTTTTGCCGGTTGGGCCGCACAAGGATGGAGGAAGATTGGGAGAGAGAGTGGGTGGAACGGGCTGAAATGGATTTAGAGGTTGAAATACGTATTTTTGAGCCCACTTACTAGTATATACACCTAATATGCTTACTATATGCTGGGTTTTTTTTGTCAAAAATATTGGGTGTACATCTGTACTAGATGCCAGAGCTCCAGTGGGCCAGAGAGCTGGGACTTGAAGCAAAGGAGAGCCTGGCCATCACCCTCAGCTTCGGTGCGTAGTGGAGTGGTGGTGCGTTCGGTGGAAATAGCTTCTGTAGAGTATTTGATAGCGTGAGTGTTAGGAGACATCAGAGGAGGATGCAAGCACGGAGGGAAGAAGTAACCACGTTGTTTTTGTGCGATGTGTCTTTTGCTAGCTTCACTGTACTAGGAAGAGTGCATCAATGCTTGTTTGCTCTCTACTTTGATTTATAATCCTGAGAGAATATTGTCAGAGAGGTTTAGACTTGTAGTTTGTCTCGTGCTTGAACATATCCGAACTTAAAAATTGCAGGAGGACGGCAAAGATGGCCATTTCACTAGGACAAACTATAGTGACAACGAACTATTACCTACTGCAACTAGTTGTTCTAAATTGAACGTTTGTAGAATGGATGACTAGACCATGATAGAAACAATAATATGTAGTGTTTATCCTTTCACTTGACCTGTGCTTTGGTCATAGAAGCATGATTAAATTTCAATTGTTGGTCTTCTCAAGGAGTCAAAATGTGGAAATAGTCAACACTAATTAGTTAATTATATGCGAATTATTTTAATATTCTACAAGGATAATCCTTTTTTACACTCCAATGCGTTGGAACAAACTAATGCAATATTTCTGTCTTACTCCTTGGTGTCGCCACACTATAAGTTAGACTGCGCGAGCGTGAAGGGCAACATCTGTAGTGTTTCTTTGCTAGCTCAAGTAATGTTAAATATGTTAAATTAATGAAATTAGTAAAACTGTTTTTTTATCGGGTACGACGAATCAGAGGGAGTGTGTAGGATCAAGGATACCGACTAGAGGGGGGTGAATAGGAGGTTTTTAAATTTTTTTTGTTAACTTGATTAATTCTTTACAATTTAAATGACAAGAATGTAAAGCAATTAATCCTATGCAATTTTAGACAACAATATAGCAACTCTAGCTCTAGGCAATCAAATGATCACAATGAAGCAAATAAACAAGAGCTAAAGAGACAAGAGACATAACCGATGTTTTTTACCGTGGTGATCGGAAACTTGCCGGTTTCCCCTAGTCCACGTTGAGGTAAGCCCGGACGAATCGGACTGGCTCCACGAATTGAGCCAAACACCTCGATCACTAATGTAGCTCTTTCCCGCTCTGGGTAGGTGAGCTCCAACCTTCACAATTTTGCCGGGTCTTCTTACAATCTTTTTGAGAAGATCACCAAGCCAACCTCTACCGGATCGTCCAAGTGCCGGCAAGCACTAAGAGTAACAAACCCGGTATTCGCTTGAATGCAATTCTAGTGCCAATGTGGATCAACAAATGAAATATTGCACTAATTGCAAAACCACCTTAATTTAATGCTCAATGTGAGAATATGGGTGGAATGAATGCACTTGGGCTCAAGGAATATGCAATGAGTCTCTAAAGAATACCCCTGTGCAGTGGTGGGGGTATTTATAGCCTCCACCAACCAAAACTAGCCGTTTGACACAAATTCCAGAAAAAATTCTGGTCGAGCGGTACTACCGCCCCCAGGGGCCGGTACTACCGCAATCAAATCTTCGCGCCAGAACGGCTATGTCAGAGCTCTGCAGTGACCGTTGGATTTGGCGGCACGGTACTACCGCCGTTGACATTTGCGGTACTACCGCTCCAGCCAAACTCCGAAAGGTCTTAGATTTTGGCGCTCTCTGGAAATCTTGAACCGCTCTGAGTTCGGATCTTCCGGACGGAAGTACCGCTCTTGGAAGCAGAACTACCGCTACCAGCGGTAGTTCCGGCATTGAAATCGCCGGTACTTCCACTCCGGGAAAATCCGAACTACATCTGGAGGGTGTTCTCTGGAAAAATCGATCCGCTCTCCCTCCGGTTCTTCCGGGCTCCAGAAGTACCGCTCTATAATGCGGTACTACCGCTCAGTGCGGTAGTTCCGGCGTTCAAATGGCCGGTACTTCCGTTCCCGCAAGATTTTAGGCCGAACCGAGGGTGCTTTCTGGAAAAATCGATCCACTCCATAACCGGATCTTCCGCTTTCCGGTACTACCGCATTTGGGTGCGGAACTACCGCTTTCCGGTAGTTTCGACGTTCAAAACTGCGGTACTACCGCTCTTCCAGACAGAGCACAGATTTAGTTTTAAAACCAATTTTTATGAATGTAAGTTTCTAATGTTGATCCATATGGCATAAGAAATATGTTTTCAAACTACTTGCCAAGATCCCTCTTGATGGTACGATCATCTACCCTATAATCTGGTCTTCCACCATTCACCTAAGACCGGTAAAAATAAAATTGGATCCTACGCTAAGTATACACTTGTCTTGAGCCAATTTGGTCTTCACACATATCCTTTGGCTTGCATCTTGTTGCTCATATGCGAACTAACCCTTTGCATGCTCATAAAACACGTTAGTCCCATGTTCATATAATTTCATTAATTACCAAAACCATTTTTAGGGGCCTAGATGCTTTCAATCTCCCCCTTTTTGGTAATTGATGACAACTTAAGTTATGTCAGAGATAAAAGTTTTTTTTTGAATACATCAAATTGTTTGACAACAACTTGTATATTCTAAGTCGGCTTTGAATGAGAGTAGTTCTTGGCAATAAAAATTGAATTTAACAAGGAATGAACTATCTCCATTTAAAGTCCAAGAGAGGAGATGACTCCCCCTAAATATATGCATGGTTAAAGATTACAACATTTCATACAAGATGCACAAGACAAAGTTACGACATCAAATGAGAAAAGATAAACAATTAAGCAACAGATAATAGCATAAATATTTATGAGCATAAAGGTTTACAGCCATAAGATCAAACACAAGTTCATTACAACCATTAAAGACAATAATAGAAAGATTAGATATAAGCCCATAAGCCCAAAAGTAAGCCCCAATCTTTCCTAAATCTTCTCCCCCTTTGGCATCAAGTACCAAAAAGAGAGATCAACCCTGAGAAGGAGAAGGAGGATCACTACGAAGACGACGGCGAGTGTAGCGACGAGGCGATGGAGGGTGCTCAAGAACTGCAACTCGACCATCGAGAGAAGTCAATCTGCCGTCGATGGAGTCCAGGCGCGCATCAACCCTATCCATCCGGGAATTGAGGGTAGAAAACCCCTCAAGCATAGAAGAATAAATCTGAGAGAGAGAGAGAGAGTGGGCTGGCCAGGCTCCTGAGGCTGAGCTGCTGCTCCTGCTGCTGCGGTGGATGAGCCTGCTCCTGGATCCGTCGTCTGTCGGGCTCGAACACCAGTGGGAATGGGAGGCTCCGGTCTTGGCTTGTATGGCTTATGCACTCCACCCCTTCCTCCACGATAGTGAAACTTTGAGTCAATCAAAGCCATGATGTAGGGCGCATAATTGATACGCTTGTAGCGATCATTTTTTGAGGAGACTATCTCCCTCATGATCACATCCACGATATCAAACTTTTCACCCTTCATAATGTAGTCAATTATGTTCCAAACATGGCCTCGAATGGCATCATAGTTTCCACCTTTTGGAAGAATAGTATGATTGATGATGCGATTGATCAAGCTAGGAATAGGGTGAAGTCCAATATTCTTGCCAAGCACATATTTTTCTGCAGTGTTGTAGTAAGGATACATGGCATTAAGATCGAGAGCGGGCTTGTCATATACCTTCTCATAAGCACTTAGCTCCGCTCCTAAGACTATCTCAAACTCATGCTTGGTGGCCTCATATTTGGTGCACACTGTCATCCAAGTCATATGCTGAAGGTCGGGAGTGACGTGCACAGTAGCATAGAACTGACGTATAAACTCCTCATTGTAGTCACGTCCTAGGGCCACAAGCTATCGAAGGCCGACTCTCTGGAATAGCCTGAAAGTTCCATCATACTTCTCAATGCTATCAATATGATCCCAGTCAATATATTTATGATCTGCAAACTGGCGATCTGGTCCATACATCTCATCAAATATCTTCTCCTGGAACTTGGTATGGAACTTAGGGTTGATTGAGTTGGAGGGAAACTCATACTGATTGGTGTGACGAAGGCGAGCATACTCATCAGCTGAGATTTTCTTGAAGTCAATCTCAAGGCATTCTCTCCCAGCTAGATCTTCTTCAGATTCTTCCATGGGAGAGCTCGCGGGCTGGGGCTGCTCAGACTCCGTCTCAGATCCGGAATCAAACTCACTGTCAGAAGCAGGCGCCTTCCCTTTATCTTGGGCTGCTCACTGATCGCCTCGAGAGATGGGAGAGCGAGGGTGGTGAGAATCCCGAGATGGAAGAGTATGCCTTCCTGACCGCATTCCTTATTCTAGGCATCTAAAGACAGAAGCAAAGAGTCATGAGAATCAAAGGAGTATAGCCAAGTTAGATTGAAAAGAAATGGATTGAATTTGCTATACTATTAGGCAAAACCGATAGTACCGCCGTTCTGGGCCGGTAGTACCGCTCAGCGGTAGTACCGCACCAGACGGGCGGTAGTTCCGCTTCCTGGCAGATTCTAGGGTTTTGGAAATGAGAATTAATTTTTGGTGTTTTATTGGATTGAATCCAGGGAATAGGTTTGTATATACCCTCAAACACCAAATATACTCAATTTTCCTAGAATTAAATAGCAAAAATGACTGCATTTCAATTTAACCTACCCAAGACCTAGGGTTCAAAAAGAAGATCAAAAAGAGATGATTGATCCGAAATACCTTAAGGATTGGAGGAGTTGAACCCTTGGGAATTGATTTGATGCAAAGAATCGAAGAACATGCCGCTAGATTTGTGGATCTAGAGGTGGAAGTTTGGAGGTTCTTTTGAGGGAGAGAGAGAGAGAGAGAGAAGAGTACGGGCACGGGCGGAAGAGGAGAGGAAGTACAGGAGATGGGGGCAAAAGGAGGAAAAGACCCTCGGGCACGGGCAGTTGCTCCCCCTTAAATGCTGGTCCGGTAGTACCGCAGATGCGGCCGGTAGTACCGCTCAGAGCGGTAGTACCGCTTCCTCGGCCGGAAGTACCGTTTCCCGGAAGTACCGCAAAGGACAGCGGTAGTTCCGATTTTTTTGGAACTTCACAGAATTTGAAGTTTAAGAGAATAGATGCAAATGATCCCTAGTTTTTGCAATCAACTAAAGTCATTTAGGATCATTATGCATTAAATAGAACAAAATATTGCATTTTAAATAATTTTGCATTTTCTTTTAAAATTCAAGGCCTTTTGCATAAAAACACAATTACAAACAACCTTTCAAGCTTCCTCAAATGAGCATGCATTTAAATTTACCCTAAATTTATGCAACATTTGAGTAATCCAAGACATTCAATTCACTCCTAAGCTTGCAAAAACGGTTTTCATCTAATGGCTTGGTAAAAATATCCGCTAATTGATCTTCGGTGCACATGTGGCTAATGCAAATATCTCCTTTGCTAACATGATCCCTCAAGAAATGGTGGCGAATATCTATATGCTTAGTTCTTGAGTGTTGGACGGGATTATTGGAAATTTTAACGGCACTTTCATTATCACACAATAAAGGCATTTTTCAAAATTTATTCCAAAATCCAACAATGTTTGCCTCATCCACAATAATTGAGCACAACAACTCCCGGCTGAAACATATTCGGCTTCGGCGGTTGAGAGTGCTACGGAGTTTTGTTTCTTTGAGGACCAAGATACTAAAGATCTACCTAGAAATTGACAACTTCCCGAAGTGCTTTTTCTATCCACTTTGCAACCCGCATAATCTGAATCCGAATATCCAATTAAATCGAATTTAGCACCTTTGGGATACCAAAGCCCTATATTTTGGGAGTGTTTCAAATATCTCAAGATTCTCTTTACGACTTTTAAATGACACTCCTTTGGTGAAGCTTGAAAACGAGCACACATGCATACACTAAACATGATATCGGGCCTAGATGCGGTAAGATAAAGCAAACTACCAATCATGGATCTATAAAGCTTTGAATCTACCGACTTACCTCCTTCGTCGAGGTCTAGATGCCCGTTGGTTGCCATTGGTGTCTTGATGGGTTTTGCATCTTCCATGCCAAACTCCTTGAAGAGGTCTTTAGTATACTTTGTTTGGCTTATAAATGTCTCATCTTTGTGTTGCTTGATTTGGAGTCCAAGAAAATAGCTTAATTCTCCTATCATGGACATCTCAAATTCCCTAGACATCATTTCACCAAATTCTTCGCAAAAATCTTGGTTAGTAGAACCAAATATAATGTCATCAACATAAATTTAGCAAACAAAGAAATCATCACCAATGATCTTTGTGAACAAGGTTGTATCCACTTTACCAATCTTAAATCCTTTTGAAACAAGAAAATTTCTAAGGCGTTCATACCAAGCTCTAGGAGCTTGTTTTAAACCATATAACGCCTTTGAAAGTTTATAGACATGATTAGGATATTTAGGATCTTCGAACCCTGGAGGTTGTTCAACAAATACAAGTTCGGAGATTGTTCCATTCAAGAATGCACTTTTAACATCCATTTGAAATAATTTAATATCAAAACTAGATGCAAAAGCAAGCAAGATTCTAATTGACTCAAGTCTAGCCACGGGTACAAATGTTTCATCATAATCTAACCCTTCAACTTGAGTATAGCCTTGAGCTACTAACCTTGCTTTGTTTCTTACCACAATACCGTTCTCATCTTGTTTATTTCGAAAGACCCATTTAGTGCCAATCACATTGTGCTCTTTGGGTCTCTCCACCAAGGTCCATACTTTATTTTGTGCGAAATTGTTCAATTCTTCATGCATGGCATTCACCCAATCCGGGTCATCTAGAGCCTCATCTACAAGTTTAGGCTAAAGAGAAGAAACAAAAGAATAATGTTCGCAAAATGAAGCTACTCTAGAGCGAGTTTGAACACTCTTACTCATGTCACCCAATATTTGATCTATTGGATGATCCTTGGCAATTGCGTTGTGAATCTTGAGATTGTTTTGTTGTTGATCCTTTTCCTCATCTTCAACAAGTTGAATATTACTTGGAGTAGACGATGTGGGTGGCTCTACTTGTTTTGATGAGCTTGGTGAAGATGGATCTTCCTTTGGCTTGATGTCTCCAATTTGCATATTTTCCATATCTTTGCGTAATCCTTCATCACCTACATCATCCAAATTTTCTTGCTCCTCTTGAGAGCCATTAGTTTCATCGAATTGTACATCACATGATTCTTCAACTAAACCCGAATTTTTATTATAAACTCTACATGCTTTGCTATTTGAAGAATAACCTAATAAGAAACCTTCATCACAACGACTTTGAAATTTAGAGAGCCAAACACCCTTTCTTAGAATGTAGCATTTGCAACCAAATACTCTAAAGTAGGAAATGTTCGGTTTTCTTCCAACGAGAAGCTCATAGGAAGTATTTTTGAAAAGTGGATGTAAATAAAGGCGATTTATGGCATGACAAGCGGTGTTAATAGCTTCCGCCCAAAATTTGTCGGAAGTATTATATTCATCAAGCATTGTCCTAGCCATTTCAATTAATGTTCGATTTTTCCTTTCTACAACTCCATTTTGCTCCGGAGTGTAGGTTGTGGAGAGTTCGCGCTTTATTCCAAGTTCATCACAAAAATCTTCAACTTTTGTATTTTTGAACTCGGAACCATTGTCACTCCTAATTTTCTTTATTTTAAAATCAAATTCATTTTGGGCCCTTTTTGAAAAACTTTTGAAAATCCTGGAGGTTTCACTTTTGTCATTTAGGAAGAAGACCCATGTGTATCTAGAGTAATCATCCACAATGACTAAACAATAGCTATTTCCCCCCATGCTCTTATAGGTTATTGGCCCAAACAAATTCATATGTAAGAGCTCCAATGGCCTAGAGGTTGATATGATACTTTTGGAAGGATGAGAACTAGCGACTTGTTTTCCGGCTTGACAAGCACTACAAAGTCGATTTTTCTCAAACTTCACATCCTTCAAGCCAACAACTAAGTCATGTTTGAAAAGCTTTTTAAGTTGCACCATGCCTACATGGCCTAGCCTCCTATGCCATAACCAACCCAAAGAGGTTTTTGCAATTAAACAAGTTTTTAGACATGCATCATTTGAAGTAAAATCTAACAAGTAAAGATTTCCAAATCTAAAGCCTTTGAAAACAAGTTCATTATTATTTTCTTTTGAAATGATTACATTTTCTTTAGAGAATGAACATGTTAATCCTAAATCACATAGTTGAGCAACGGATAGCAAGTTAAAGTTTAAAGTTTCAACTAGGGATATATTAGAAATGGAAAGATCATTGGATATAGCAATTTTACCCAATCCAAGTACCTTCCCTTTGCTATTGTCTCCAAAGGTGATTCTTTCATTGCTTCCGCTCTCAAATGTTGTGAACATTTTTCGGTCTCCGGTCATATGTTGAGTACATCCACTATCCAACACCCAATGCCTTCCACCAGTCTTGTAATTCACCTACAAAGAAAATCAACCCTTTTTAGGTACCCAAATTTGTTTGGGTCCTTGGAGGTTAGTAACCAAGGTTTGGGCACCCAAATGGATTTCTTTTTAGCACCCAAAATCGAGGTGCCAATAAAATGAGCAACTGCATTTCCATTCTTAGATTTTTTAAGCATATAACAAAAATCATATAATCCAATGGAATGCAAGTTATTTTTAGAACAATCATTTACCATATGTCCTACATTCCGGCATTTTGTACAATACTTACCATTCTCATTTACAAACCTTGTAGGTTTGTATGCCAACTTCTTACCTTTCTTGGGAATATACCTAAGTCCTTCCTTGTTAAAAGAACATCTTTGCCCGCTTAGCAACTTATCAAGGGTATCTTTTCCCTTGTAAGCTCTCTCTAAGCTTTTGTTCAATTTTAGCACTTGTTCTTTTAAATTTTTGTTTTCATTTTCTATCACACTATTATGAACATGAGATAAGGCATTACATGAATCAACATTAGATGAGCATGGCATAGAAAGTAAATCATCACAAGAGGTTGACATGCTATATGTTGATTTTTCTATACTGGACACCTCATTCAAAATATTGCAAGATATACCAATGCTAGCACTAGACGTCTTTTGATTTTCTTGGAGAAGCAAGTCATGAGCTTCCTTTAGCTCCTCATAAGAGTTTTGAAGAGATATATGCTCCCTCTTCAAAACCTTAAATTTTGACTTCTCTTTTCCAAAAAATTCATTTAATTCTACTAACATGTCCATCAAATCATCATAAGAAGGCTCATCGTCGTCTAGAGTTTTTACCTTCTTCCCTTTTGCCATGAGACATGTGGGAGTAGAGAATAGCGATGGAGCTTCCTTGATGGCGATGCCGACAAGTCCCTTCTTCTTGGGAGACTTATCCTCACTTGAGTCGGAGTCGGAGTACTCCGCATCGGAATTCCACTCACCAATGTGGGCTTCGTTCTTGCCGTCCTTGTGAAGCTTCTTGAAAAGTTTCTTCTTGCCTTGATAGCCTTTCTTCTTGGATGACTTCTCCTTATTATCCTTCTTTGTGGGACATTGAGAGGCAATATGCCCCTTCTCGTCACACTCATAGCAACGGATGTTGCTATACTTCTTGTTGGAGGAGGATTGCCACTTCTTGCCTTTGTCATAGCTTCCCCCTCGCTTTGAGCGTCTTCTCATGAACTTGTTCATCCTTCTCACAAGAAGGGCAAGCTCCTCTTCGGAATCTTTTTCTTCATCTTCGGACTCCTCACTTGCCACCGCCTTTGCCTTAAAGGCGGTGATCTTCTTTCCTTTGGAGGTGGATTGCTCCAAGAGTTCCTCCTTGTCCTTCTTGTACAACTCATTGGTAATTAGATTACCTAAGAGTTGTGTTAGCACCACCCCATTCTCTCAAGAGAAATTTGATGATTTGGCCCACCTTTGTTTGCAAACAGCTCATTTGTCTCAGTTTATATTAATTGATTATTTGCCCCATCTTTCAATTTTCAGTTGATCATTTGCCCTCTTTGCATTTCCAGGTCATTTTCTATTTTGGCAAAGGTAAATTATTATGGAAAATGACCAAACTGCCCCTGCTTTGACCGACCGGTCTGGCCAATTCAATCCGACCAAGCCCCTTGCCACCGGCGACCATGCCCCTACCACACCCTCCCCCCGCCAGCACAAATAGCCCCAAAACCACCTTCTTCCCACCCTGCCGCTGCCGTCGCTGCCATCGCGCGTGAACACACCGCCACACACTAGCTCACTGCGCAGTCCTGAGCTAGCCGTCCTCCACTCCGTAGCCGCGGAGTTTGGCTCCAGACTAGCGAGGGTGGGAGCACTGAATCATCAAATTTCTCATCCAAGAATGGATGCAAGGAGGCAAACGCGGGTTGCTGCAATCAGGAGAACAAGATGCTCGACCCAAAGAAATCGTAGAACATCGCGATCATGCTAAGGGCGCTCGATGCAACGAAGGAAGAAGTGTGCAAGGCTCTCCTGGATGGTGAGATGAGACGATTCCCATACACAGCTCAAGTTGTAAACTTGCATTCAGAGTATGCTTTCTCTGATCATTCAGCTAGCACTGAATCTTGCTTTAGATGATGGTAATGGGGGCCGAGGGCCGCTTGGAAATGGCAATTGACATGGTGATAGGTTCGTCCTGCGGGATTTGCATGCTTGTGTGTTCGATGTGTTCATGGCCAGCTTGCTGCCACGATATCTTAATTATTAGAGAAATTTGGTCGTTCAAAGAAGCGGGCAGTTTGGTCATTTCTTATAGTAATTTACCTTTGCCAAAATAGAAAATGATCTGAAAATGCAAAGAGGGCAAATGATCAACTGGAAATTGAAAGATGGGGCAAATAATCAATTAATATGAACTATAGGGCAAATGAGCTGTTTGCAAACAAAGGTGGGGCAAATCATCAAATTTCTCTTCTCTCAATTGCAATGGTTTCTAATCTATTATTATATAAAGGCTAATGATGAATGGTTAAAAACTCTAAGAGAAGGAAAATATGTTAGACATTCTTACCTGTAATTTAGTGGTCCCAAATTACCACTAATCAATCACTACCATTGCAATTATCTTTTTAAATAATTGATTGATAAGTGAAGTCGTACATCTACGGCTCTATCACCCTACCGAGAGGTAGTTGCAAGGAAACATCCCTACTACTTTGGGCTCTCCCTGAGCCGCACATTCTGGTCCTCTCCGGCAACAGGCTTACGGACCGCCTTTGCTGGGCAGCAGCCCATCTGTCCTACATGTTGATCTTGGAAGCAATATTCTCATCGGCGAGATCCCTGTCTCCTTGGCAAATAGCTCATCTCTCCAAGTGCTAAGGCTGATGGGCAACAGCCTTAGTGGAGAGCTCCCCAAGGCTCTCTTCAACACCTCATCGCTCATTGCAATTTGCCTCCAGAAAAATAACTTCTCTGGAGCTATACCACCTATCACAGCAATCTCTCCCCCTGTGAAGTATCTTAGTATAAGAGAGAACAGCCTCTCAGGAGAAATACCTTCGTCATTAGGGAACCTCTCTTCTCTTATCTACCTTATGCTTCACATGAACTATTTGGTCGGGAGTATCCCAGAAAGCTTAAGCCAGATTCCAACGTTGGAAAGACTATCCTTAAATGGCAACCTCCTATCTAAGTGATGAGTAATTGACATGAGTTTATGGTAGTCGAGTTTGGTTTGAGTTGTTCGGACCTTGACATTGTGTGGGGCAACGGGCTCGGTCGGACTTGGTCAAACTTAGTCGTATGGGATTAGGACGCATATTCCGTTGATTCGACAGGTTTGGACTTCATCTGTGGTAAATATGATGGTATTTACGCTTTCATGTATCGAGCGGTGCTATGTGATGTGTTTCTTGTCTGTGTGGCTGCAGGACGTCGAGGCAGAGTCGTGGCGAGACACGGTGCACCGGACTAGGCGCAGGTGGCGCTGAGGTCAGAACGGTCGGGATGTATCGAAGACGACATGGACTCGAGGAATTGCGAGGCGTGCGAGGCAAGAAGCGCGGAAGCTTCCCAGAAGGTGCACGAGGGGCGAATCGGGAATTTCGCAAGGCTGCACAAGCGGGAGCGGGCTCCGTTGGACTTAGCGGGCGTAACGGGACGGAGACCCATTAGCCAAGGGTATATAAAGGATTGGAGGGGCTGCATGCCTTCTTATGGAATTTGGAGGGAATTAGGGTTAGCTCTAGTCAAAAGAGGCTTTGGGAGGTTGGTTTCTCCTTTGCTCTTTAGTGGGTGAGAGTTGGTAGGAGAGGCAGAGTTCTGTTGAGGCTTGTCTCCCTTCGTAGCTTCCTCTCTGTGTGTGAGCATGTGAGTGTTCTTGTGTTCTTGAGAGAAGGATGTAGCTTGTGCTCTCAATCCAAGCATGTATGGGGTTGTAGGGATAGTATGAGCTGATACTCTGTGTAATCATGTATCTCTCTTCCTCATTATCAATCCAAGATGGCTTTGTTTGAATTTGATTGAGGCCACTGTTTCTCTGTTTTCTGCATTCTTCATTTCTCTTCGATGCTCTTCATGCCTGAATTTTGAGTTTTTCGATTTCGAGTTGATTCTTGTTGGAAAGGCCCAAAATGGGTTGCTATGACATGGGAGATGCTCAAAAGCCATTTGGCTAGTTGATCCAAAGAGCAAACCAAGTTTAATTTCAGTTTTAATCTTTTGGTCTCCTCTGTTCATGCATTTCTTTTCTAGGGTTTTGAGGTAAATCTTGATTCCCTTGGAGAAATGGCATGAAATTTGATGTGGATTATCCCATGGCTATTGCTAACATATCCTCAAAGTTTCATGGCCAAAGGATCAAAGGTTGGGGAGTAATTTGAGTTTTTGTGCCTCTCTCTGAAAAGTTTCAGTTTTGGGCAAAATCTGAATTTCTTGTGTTGGTGTTCATTTCCTTTGTTGATTGAGGTCTCTAGGCTATTTGGATTATAGTCTGATGCTTGTGGTCTGAAAAGAATCTAAAAATTCCATCAATTTCATCGTTTTTCGGTTCCTGTAGTAAGTTCTGTGCTGATCTTAATCCTCGTGAACAGCAGCAATCCAGTTTCTCTTGGCATGCAGTTCAGCTGAAGACTGCATTTCATTTTTCTCTGCACTCGCTCTGCATTCTTTTAGCTGGTTCGTCTGGAATGCTCTCTGCGGTCTGAATGTCCCCATCTTCAGTCCGATCATTTTCTTGTTGGGGCTGTTTATTTATTGCTCTTGGCCGCAAGCCATTCTCAGTTCGGCAGCTCCTTGGGAGGATTTCTTGCTGTCCCATGTACAGCATTTAATGGCCTTAATGCTCTACGTTTTCGGATGGATTTTTAGTCCTCTCGGCAGCTTCATTGTTTGACGAATGGATCTCCTGGTCTCATGTCTTAATTGGGTGCTTGGTTGAATTCTTTGCCTCCGATTGATGCCTTTTGTTATCTTTGTTTTGGTCATTTGGTTGGCAGTAAAAGAAAGATTCCTTCAGTTTTGCTTCCTGCCATGCGCAGCATCTTAAGTGCCTTTTCTTTTTCTTCTTTTGCTGATTTTCACCCATTTTGCATGCAGATCAAACAGCGGTATTTTTAGTTGAATTTTTTACTGGCTGGTCTCTGATTTATGCTGAATTTGTCAGTGTCGCATGCGTTCCAAATTTCAGCAAAATTAATTTTAATTTTCTGTGAGGTGCTTTGTTTTGCATCTTTTTGAAAAATCAGTGTTTGATTTCTCGGGGGCGATTTTGAAGCGAGCGACATTCACCCCCCTCTGTCACCATTTCGGTCCTACAATTGGTATCAGAGTCGGTTAGCTCTAATCAATAGATCTTAACCGGTCTCAAGAGCCATGGCGACGGACAAGTACTCCACCAAGCCGCCCGTCTTCGATGGCATTGATTACCCCTTCTGGAAGAGCCGAATGGAGATATACATCCAGGCTCAGGGGTACGCCATCTGGCGAAAGGTGAATGTGCGATATGCTGTTCCTGCCGATGAGAACATCAACGTGGCAAACATGCCCGATGTTGAGGCAAATGCGAAGGCAAGGAACATCATTATCCAGGGCTTGAGCAGAAGCGAATTCGATCGCATCTCTCACCTGTCGTCCGCCTACGATATCTGGGTGACCCTCGACGCATATCATGAGGGCACCACCCAGATCAAGATGGTACTACAGGACCAGTTCAAGCGAGAATACAACAAATTCGATATGCTTGCTGGTGAGTCCCTCGACGAGTGCTTTTCACGATTTCACAAAATCTTGAGCAACCTCCGAGCGGTTGGTCTCACATACCCCGACTTGGACAACGCTCGTCAGATGCTCGCGGCACTCGATCTGCGTGTTTGGGAGATGAAAATGACCACCATCAAAGACACGACAGACCTCTCGACCCTGACTCTTGGCGCGCTGTACTCGCGCCTCAAGACTCACGAGATTGACGTTGTCTCTCGTCGGTCGAAGTCACAGTCGATGGCTTTGGTCACCGATCCCGTTTCTTCTTCTGGTTGTTCTTCCGATTCGCTCTGTGGTTTCTCCCTTGCTGCTCTATGTGATGTAACTGATGATTAGTTAGAGCAGCTTGAGGATGAACAGCTGGCCCTCCTAGCTCGGAAGTTCTCTCATACTTACAAGAGGAGGAGGGACAGAAAGAGAGGCGAACCAGTCATTTGCTTCGAGTGTGGTGGCCCCAACCACATTCGGGCAAACTGTCCCAAGCTGGAGAAGGGCAAGAACGACTACGACGATTCAGGCAAGAACGACTACACCGAAAAGAACCGCAACAAGAAACCTCCAGCTCAGACGTCGGGAAAGAAGAAGTTTCGCAACTTTGGCAAAGCCAAGAAGCTCTTCCACCGCGTCCTCACCGCCTTCGACGACCTCGACCTCAGCGAGGTGGAGGGATGGAGCGACGACGACGGGGCGGGTGACCAAGTGCCCAAGGATGGCGGCGACGACTTCTCCGGCATGTGCTTCATGGCCCTTGAGGGTGAACTGAGCGACAACGAGCTGTACTCCGACTCGGATGAGGTATGCCTCACCTACGATCAGCTCAATCATGCTTTTCTTCAGCTAGGTGGTTTTCAAGCTAGAGCTAGGGCTAGGTGTACTGAGTTAGAGAAGGAAGTAGGTAGACTATCACGGGAGCTTACTTCACTTACATCTGCTTCCTCCCGTGATGATTGTGATACATGTTGTGCTCTGTTGGGTGACATGGAGAAACTAAGGACCTCGCATGATAGTGTGTCCTCCGAGCTTGATATTGTTAAGGTGGAGAATGTTAGTCTGCTTGCTGAGTTAGAGTTGAGTAGGATGGCTGTTACCCTACTTACTACTGATGAGACTACTTCTCCCACCTCATGTGAGGTTAAGGACATTGCTGCTAGAGGGCCTTATGCCATGCTCCTTGATCTGCCCGAGTCTTGTGAAAATTGCAATAACTTGAAGATGAACTTAAAACGGGCAGATCATAAAATTGCTAAACTACAAGCTTCTTTACTTGAGCCGATTGATTCATGCTTGAACTGTCCTAAGTTAATCGCTGAACTTGAAGTCGTCTCCAAAAGTTTCAAGATATGATTGATCATGATAGGAAGTTGGCTCAGTTTGCTTCTAAGGACCCTGTTAGCTCACCATGCATTAACTGTAACAAACTAAAATCTGACTTGATTGCATTGGATGAGAAATATGTGAAGCTAACTAAGAACCTTCTAGAGAAGCCACATTGTGCTTGTAATGTGATTGTGGAGAAGGGGGAGAAGCCCCAGGGTAAGGTTGAGACGCTTAGCGACGTGAACCAACTGGCTAGCAGTAGGACTGTCCCTTCAGAGTCAGCTGTGCATTGAGACGCTTAGCAACGTGAACCAACTGGCTAGATGAGTCTAGATGTATTCCCACATGTCACAGCAAATTAGAACACCAAAGAAGTTGACTCAGAAACTCTTGGATCAAGAAATCACACTTTGAGGCCAAATCAAGAACAAAACAACCAAATGAAGATGGATCTACGGAAATATGCAAAGATCGATATATTGCTTACTTGAGAAGGTTGAGTTACAGCCACTCCACCTTAAAGCACAAAGAGCACACCATGTGTCTACTCTCAAAACCCTAACTCTACACAAGAAAGCACATGAGAGAGGGGTTAGATGGTTAACCATACATGTCTTCATCCCAACCCCTTTTATAGGTGGGCAACCAGCCACCTATCCTCAAAATGGATCCTATCCACTATTACAATGGGGGAAAACTCGTTAACCCCACACACAGGTTTTACTCACTCAAGTTCACTTATGCATGCTTTTCAAAGTGCATAAGTGTGTATTCGCTAAATTCTTAGCCTTGATCCGTCCTGATCAAACCAGCTTCATCTTCACCTAAACCACTCTCCAATGCATCGTCTATGCGCCACGATGTCAATCCAAGATGGTTTTCGGTATTTTGTTCAAAATTCCGAAATGCCCCTTTGTTGACCCGATCATCACCATCCTTTACATGTAATTGCCATGCTTGTCATGTGTAGGTACACCACTAGCTTGCCATGTGCCGCCAAGTCTCTCTCGTCTCGGTTCCACCGAACCATGACTCACTTGGCTCGTGCAAGCCACCTGGCGTTATCCCGCTGTTCGAACTCACCTTCAACATTCCCACTTTTCTCGTGCCATGCTTGAGCTCATCGTCTCACCCGGCATCCTTGATCGTTCTGGGCCTTAACTTATCCATGAGCATAGCTCCAATCACCACCATTCACCACAGTTGACTCTAAGCGACCTACACATCTAAAGACAAAGAATTCATTTCCAGGCACAAGTTCTTCTTAACTTGACCTACATTAGCCAAGACATGTATTATGCAACCTTAATTCAATAACTCAGGTCAGCCTAACTAAATCCATGATTCAAATCCCAAATCCTCAATTTCTGCTCAAACCAATCCTAATAGAGTGCAATCTTTGCAAAGCTAATTAACCACTCCACAAATATTGTAATGGTTCATCACAACATTAACCTAGACCATCTCACATGGTTCTTCAATCTCCCCCTTGATGAACCCATTGGCAATACTCAAAAATGCAAATTGGAGGTGATTTTAGAAGAATTTTGCAAAGAGAGTTGCAAAATGGTCACGAGAGGAATACAATGACTGAAAATGACCATATGTGGTAGAAATGAAGCGAAACCACTGAAAGTAACAAATTTTCCACAAAAGGCTCCGATTCACTAGGTGAGTCAGGAAATCAATTACACAAAAACTCCAAAACATGCTCTAGATGTGCATTTTTTTACCAATCTTTCTCTCTCTTTGACAATGGAGTCATCAAAATGCATGGAAAAAGATAGAGTATGAATGAAATGAAATGGCTGCAATTTATTTATTTTAAGTATTACAAGCCATAAAGATTATCCATAATGACTTTTCAGGTATTACACTAAGCCATAAAAATTGAAAGTGCTATTTAGATCATGTCAACCCATGTATAGTCAAGCTAAAGCCAAATAAGCCATAATCTGAAATTAAATGGATTGTTTAACATGTCAAGTCACTCAAGATCATAGTCTAGTTAAAGGTATCTAAAAATGAGTCTATCCATGTCAATATTCTAAGTGAAACCAAAAAACTATAATTGAGTCAATTTATAGTGCTACAAGTTCAAGATTGAGATATTTTGTTTAAGCACTTGATATCATTTGTAATTGAGCAAATTTAGCACATTTGGTATTTTTAGAAATTCATGATTGGCTTCAACTATTTTTCTCATAAGATTTTATTTTCTTAGCCATATGCTAGATTTCAAGCCTTACGCGACCACTCCAAGCAAGAAACTTAAGAAAGTGATCTTGGTCATCTAAAACCCCCTTGAGTTCATGCCTAGTGCAATAGCAAGCTACACGTAGAAGGACATGATAAATCAGTAATCTAGCACAAATCATGGCAAGATGTAAAGCAGTCTTATCATGTCATATAGGGATAATGATCATGGCTCCATGTATTTATATTACGATGCATATTGCTGAATTTAAATGCAATATGATGCAATAAAAAGAAATTCCAGCTCCCCCTCAACAAGTGAGTCAATTTTAGAAGCATTTTGGTTGAAGTTGAGTTATATCATTATTAAACTCCAGAAAATCTCAAATGAACTCCCTTGAACGAAAGCAATAAGCAAGAGGGAAGAAACTTGGACAGAAAGAAGAAATGATAGTCCTTACAGTATAGATAAGATACAAGGAATACTATGGTTCAAACTTGCTCTCATTTACTCCATATAACTCTAGAAATATTAGCTGGTCATCTAAAACACTAGGGAGTAAACACGTTACCTATCTACCCAAAGGGGCCCAACCCTCGCTAGACCTAAAAGAAGTGAGTGAACTCAATCTAATGAGAAAAAAAGCAACTAATAAGCAGCATCCTAGGATCATAAGATGAGAGAAAAAAGTCTAAACAACTAAGAATGAGAACCAATCTAGTCTATACTAGATAGACTAATCCAAATGCACCCAATGAACAAAGTGCAACAGAATGAAAAAGAAGCATATGAATAATATAATACAAAAAGTATAAGATGCTCCCCCTCAAATTAAGCCATAAGAACAGACCACCCAAGATCTCCCTGCAAGGTTGTGAACCTCGAGCTATCTAAAGGCTTGGTGAAAATGTCAACCAATTGGTGGTCACTCTCCACAAACTGAAACACTATGTCACCCCTCTCCATATGGTCTCTAAGGAAATGATATCTGATATCTATGTGCTTGGTCCTGGAACGTTGCACTAGGTTCTCGGTAATGTTAATGGCAAAAGTGTTATCACAGAAGAGAAGAACACTATCTATGGCTAACTCGAAGTCCCGCAAGGTCGAAACCATCCAAAGCACCTTACTACAACAACTAGTGCCTACAACATACTCGGCCTCCGGTGGACTGTGTAATACTGGACTGCTTTCTAGAAGACCAAGAAATAAGAGAAGTGCTAATGAATTGGCAGGTGCCAGAGGTAATCTTCCTATCTATCATACAGCCAGCAAAGTCTGCGTCCGAGTAGGCTCTAAGGGAATGACAGAAAGCTGAAGAGTACCAGATACTATAATCTAAAGTAGCTCGAAGGTACCTGAAGATGCACTTCACCGCCTGATGGTGAGAGACGCGGGGAGAAGCCTGAAATTGAGCGCACAGACACACGGCGAAATGTATGTCCAGCCTCGAAGCAGTGAGGTACAGGAGAGAGCCAATCATGATGCGGTACTCTTTCTGATCCACCGGCTCACCATCCTCATCTAGGTCGATTGTGATTGAGGTCGCCATTGGAGTCAACACTGGCTTGCCATCACTCATGTTGAAGCATCTCGGGTGGTCTCAAGTGTACTTGCCTTGATGCAGGAAAGTACCCTCTCGAGTCTGCTTGATTTGAAAGCCAAGGAAGAAGCTCAACTTGCCCATCATGCTCATCTCAAACTCCGTGCTCATGACATCAAAAAACTAGGAAACTAGAGCATGAGAGGCGTCACCAAAGATAATGTCATCCACATAAATCTGGACAAGTAAAAGGTCATTGCCATGCGTACAATGAACAAGGTCTTGTCTACCTTACCCATCTCAAACCTATGACTCAACAAATAGGACTTAAGCCTCTCATACCAAGCTCTAGGGGCTTGCTTAAGTCCGTAGAGGGCTTTGTAAAGTTGAATACATGGTTTGGGTATTTGGGGTTCTCGAAACCTAGAGGTTGTCTAACATAAACCTCTTCCTCAATATACCTATTGAGGAAGGCACTCTTGATATTCGTCTGGTATAGTTGAAGCCCTTAGACGCTATGAATGCAAGAAAAATCCTAATGGCCTCTAGCCTAGCTACAGGGGCGAAGGTCTTCTCAAAATCTAAACACTTAACCTGGGAGAAACCCTAAGCTACCAGTCTAGCCTTGTTTCGAATAACTACTCCATCCTCAGTCTGCTTGTTCTTGAAGACACACTTGGTTCCTATGACATTATGACCACTAGGGGGCTTAACAAGCGACCAAACCTTATTCCTCTCGAAATTTTCTAACTCCTCATGTATGGTATTGACCCAAAACTCATCAGAGAGTGCATGACAGACATCATTGGGCTCAAAACAGGTGACAAAGGCAGAATGAAGACATAAATGAGATAAGCCATATTTTGAACACGTGACACGCTCAAGAAGATCTTCTATGATCTGCTTCGGAGGATGACATCACTGAATGTGATGGGGAGGTCCTGGATAAGAAGAAGTGGCCTTTACCTCATGAGCTATGGAGGTAGGAGCGGAGCCACTAGCTCCAGAGGAACTGGAAGGTAAGGCTGATCTCCCTAAGGTGCAGTGGTAGAAGCAGGCATCTCAAGTGAAGGATGGACTAGATCAAGTAAAGAACCTTCATCTCCAACCTCCTTATCATCTACGAAGATGGTCTTGGATTGCACTACTGGACATGAGATGTCGGGCCTAATGCTAGGACTGGCTTCATCGAAAGTCACCTCACAGGTCTCTATAATCCTACTAGACTCACAGTTCTAGACCCTATAGCCCCCGTGAAGAAGTCGAGTAACCCAGAAAGATACCATCAGATGAGCGTTGTTGTGGTTACAGACCAAACAGAGAGATGGTAGTATGGTAGTGGAGAGTTAGGTGAGCAATGCCTGGGGTTTTTCCCATGGCCTGGATGGCTTATATATATTCACACGGGGAACATTTTACAGTTGTATCCTTACACCCCAAGTATCCCCCTCAAGGGCATTTACGTCCTTATACATGTCCCATTTTAGGCTTTACAATCTCCTAACAGGCCGGCTGGGCTTAGGTGGGGGCCACCCCTACAACAGAAGCCTCTCATGGTGAAGGGCTTCACGGGCCGAAGCCATGTTGCCGAATCCTTTGGCCCCCTCTGTCCCTATGGCCTGTGACCTTCTAGGATATTAGACAAAACTGGATCTTATTGGCGCAGCGCGTCCTAATGGCATGGACACCAGGCGGAAGTTTTTGCCAAAAGCATCCTCTAGTTGCAAGGTGTACGCCCCGAACAGAGCCGGTCCTTTGACCCGGGGAAGTAGAATCGAAGCGGGCTCCGGAGCCATCGTACAGGCTCGAAGCGGCGGTGGGCACCAACGTCGCGCACCTCCGATGGTAAGTGAAAGTCGGAGTCATTCCGCAAAGGCAAAGTCAGTGCCGACGTCACCGCCGGAGTGATTGGCTAGTGGCCCGCTGCCAATGCATTGATGACCCTGAAAATCACGCTGTCCCCTAGTGCGCGACGGGAGTTGTACCATGTCAGGCGGCCGTACAACAGCGATCGTGCGTTTGCTCCTGAGGGGGCAGACGCGTGGCAAGACATGATTGGCACGCCGTGGGGTTTGAGGCATCATGGTCACATGCCATTGTGACGCTTCGCCTCCCGCCGGTTGCACTTCCCAGTGGGGGGAACGGGTATATATATACTGCTAGCGCCGCAGCATCGTTGTTACCTGCAGTCTGTAGCCGAGTACGGCTGAGATGATGTAGTTCCCCAAAAATGGGCCCTCTTCAGTTCATCCACATTCTGCAATGGCACTGTTTCATGGCGGAATTGGCGCCAACAACGCGATTTAGAGAATGTTGATGAACCGAAGGAGGCCTATTTTTGGGTACTTGGTCAAGGTTTATCACCGATGACCGGTCACGCTTCCCGATCGAGGGGAGCATGGACGGTTGTATCTTCACCGGTTGGTGCTCAGCCTAAGGCATCGTCCAGTCACGAGTTGTATGCTTCCGGCGGAGCCGGTCCATCCTGACAAGGCCGAGTCGAAGTACCGCTCCGTCTCTTAGACGTAGCATTGATGCGGCCTGCGGGGTCGTCACACAGACTCGAGGTTGAGGTGGCCTCCGGCGTCGTTGTACAGATTTGATCGGAGCGGGCTTCAGAGTCTTCACACTGACTGGGGATTGGAGGTCCGCCTGGTGCCTCACGGCTCAAGGACGGTGCGTTAATGGCATTGTGGATTACGCCGGTGTTTGGCGTGCGACGGGATAGGACCGGCGCGTCTTGTGCTGTCAGTGGGCGCCTGACCATGGCTGAGCGCTCCTTTCTGATGGGCAAGACGTGTGGCGATGCACAATTGGTGCATCATGCGTCGCCAGGTGGTCACGCGACCGCGGTCGTGCGCTTGTCGGGCGGCTGCGCGTCTTCGGACTCCACCTGTCGGAGGCGGTCTTATCAAGACGAAGCCGAGTCTGTATTCGACCTTGCTCCGTGGACATGCAAGCGGAGCGGGATACGGAGCTACCCCTCATTTGTGAGGCTAAGTCGGGGGGGGGGCGGCTCGACTTCGCGGACATGGAGTCGGAGTAGGCTCTAGAGTCATCTCGCGGGCTCGAAGTCGAGGTGGTGTTCGGGTTCGCCGTATAGATTTGTTGTCGAGGCATAGCCTGGTGGCGCAACAACATTGCTTTATTACACCCATAGTGCGACAGTAATCGCAAGACGTTGCGGTGCACGACCTGCGCGTCTTGCGGTGTCGCGCCTTCTCCCGATGGGGTAGGGTGCGTGGCCGCGTGCGACGGGCATTCCACCGCGGAGTCGAAGTTGTTGGTGTAACCGCCTCGCCAGGTCGAAGCCGAAGTCGAAGTCGGAGTGGCTCCGCGGAGGCAGAGACTACGTTGAAGTCGAAGTGACTGGTTAGTGGCCTGCTGACACTGCATTAATGGCCCCGAGAATCACGCCGACCACTGATGCGCGATGGAGGGTGGGCCACGTCGTGCGACCGCACGACCGTAGGCGTGCATTCATTCCTGAGGGAGTGGACGTGTGACAGGACATTGTTAGCGCATCGTGCATTGTTAGACTGCCGCATAACCGCAACCGCACGCTTTGTCCCGATGGGGCGGGACGTGTGGTCGCACGGGATTGGCGCGTCGTGCGTCATCAAGCGGTCACGACCACGGTCGTGCGTCCGTTCCTGAGATGGCGGGGCGCGCGTGGGCGGCTGCGCCACATCGGCTTCCACCGATTACATTTCCCAATCATGGGGGAGACGAGCGGTTTGACTTCCGCCGGTTGCGCTTACTGGCAGTGTGGGAGGTAAAGGGGCTATATATACCCCTTTTGGCACCACGTCGGCGCTCTCCTTCGCATATCTCCTGCTCCCTTGCTCTCTTGCGCACTGTGCTCTCGCCTCCTTTGCTGTCGCGCCGTACTTGTCGCTGTTTAGCTCTCGGAGAACAATGGCCCGCGGCAAAGAATGTGCTCATCGGGCCGGCGTTGGCGTCTCATCCAGGCGGTCACCATCGATCGAGGTGGAGTACGTGCTAGAAGGGCGCGAGCCATCGCTGGTGAACAAGTGGTGGGTGGCGGAGGAGAAGATGGAGGGTCCGTGCTTCCGCGTCCTGGGCCAGACCCTCGCGACGGAAGAGACGATCCGAACGCTACTGCGCGCAGGGAAGTTGTCGGACCGCTGCGAGGTGCGCCTGCCTGCCAGCGACGAGACGGAGCCACACCCGAAAAAGGTTGGAGGCGATAGTCTTTGTCGCATATTTTCAAGACGATCTTCAAGTCCCAGCAGCCATGATCGTCGGCGATGTCTTGCGGACTTTTGGGCTGGAGCTGGCACAGTTGACCCTAAACACGATAGCCCATCTTGTTGTTTACAGCTGGGCGCTGAGGACGGAGGCATGTTGGCCTAGTGCCTCGCTGTTCGCGTTCCTCCATGACACACGGTGCCAGCCAAAGAAGGAGGGACATTTTCCAACTTCGGTAGTGTCAACTTCATCCTACGGCCGCAATGCGGGAAGATTTTCCCTACCAACTCGACCCGGACGAAGTGGGAACTGAACTGGATGAGACGGTAGTTCTACCACCGCGTGGTGAGTGGCAGCGGCCTCGAGTGCATGGGCCAGCCAGTGTCATTCAACACCTCGCCAAGCGTGCCTATCGACGACGAGGACAGGCAGAGAGCGCGGAGGCTTGTGGGGATCGTGCTCCAGTCAACATGCGCGACCCCACCGAGGAGTTCATCATGTACGGCGTGGCACCACTTGCCGATGGGTGGCGCGTCTAGCCTGGGTGCCTCCGGCGCGACGGTGTCCGACCTTCTGTGTCCTCGTTGCCGAGGCCCTCCAACCCTCATAAGTTTTGTACTGGGCCTTCCTTCCCCCTTTTTTTGACTTCGCTTCACCTTACTTGCAGGGTTTCTTCTGGAGGACGCGGAGCGTGCGGTGGTCGTGTTCTTCGGGCTGTATGCGGCCAATAAGCATGGCCTACGCGAAGCCACAACCGAGGAGGCGAACCTGGGGCAGATAAACAGGGTGTGCAAAGCCTTCGCGTGCCAGAGCGGGCCGCTCCCCCTGAGCTGACCTCGCCGTCGCGACGGCGACGACAAGGGGAAGGGGTCGCCTTCTTGACGGAGGGCCCGATCCCCCACGGCCGTATCTAGCCTGGCAGCCGTCGCTCCCATCAACTCTGTCGGAGCCAAGGATGGGACGGCCGCCACCTCCGACTTGGCGAAGTGTGCTGATTCGGACCTTGAGGCCAGGGCGGAGGCAGCGGCTATGGGCGAGGAGTCCCTGAGCGGTACAAGTGGCCAAGGGGGCGGTGCGGACGACCAGGAGGGCGAAGCGTCCTCACCTACGCCGGTTGCTGAGGCTAAGGAATCCTCGCCCCGGTCTTCGAAAGCGAAGCGGCCGCGGACAAGGTCGCCTTCTCAACCGGAGAGGGGGTTCGCCGTGGCAGTCGAGGTCGCAGAGGATCCTGAGTCCGATGAGGAGGCGATCCGGCGCGAGGGATCACCTTCTCGGCCAAGGGAGGAGTTCGCCGTGGAGGTTGGCGGGGTCAGGGGGGACAGCTGCGACACAGAGGTTGTCCGTCCGAGGAACCGACCGGCCCAGGCGGTGCTGGTATTCTCACGGTTCCTTGCGAGGTCGAGGGGACACCCCAACGAGCCCCGTCGATTGATGCCGAGGGGACACCCCAACGGGCCCCGCCGGTTGATGCCGAGGGTAAGTTCAATTCCTCTGTACGATCGTTCGAGGCTTCCCTAGAGATTTCTAACCACTATCCCTTACTATTAGCGGAGGAATGGTCCACCGGCCGTGGGCAACTCTCGACAGCCGGCGCCCTGGGAATTGTCGCCACGGAGGCTGCGCGACCGACGTTGACGGACTTCATCCCTCGGCCAGAGATGCTGCGGGCCTGGCAAGGGGCCGCGGAAAGTGTGGCTGCCAACTTGGATCACCAGGTGCTGCTAGTGTGCGAGCCGGAGTTCCTGGAGGGCGTGCTAGAGGCCTCGGAGATGAGGGTGATTGCTCGACTTCAATGATGCTGCCATAATTTAGGAATTTTGCCAACGACTGTGTTACACAGATGTTCGCCTTTGCTCGAGCCTTGCAGGCGGCACGCGCCCGCGAGCGGGTGGGTGTTCGAAGACCGGCTGCGGGCTACCGAGGAGGCCCTACGTGCAGCCGAAGAGGCCCACTCCGTCAAGGACTATCGCATCCGACTCTTAGAGACGGAGGGTGAGAAGGCAATCTCGGACGCTCGGGCACTTGCGACGGAGGCACAGCGCGCGACCGCCGAGGAGCGCGACGGCTTGCTCCAGCAAATCGTCGCGCTGGAGGAGGAGAAGGGTCACCTCACCGCCTCTCTCGGGGAGAAGGACCAGGCTTTGGGTGACGCCTCAGTGGCAGCGTGGGACGCCATGCTGGCTCTGCAAGACGCTCTCGAAGACCTCTTCGCTGACGTGCCGCCTCGTGCCTTCGGTCCTGAAGACTTGGTGCGGACACTACGTCGAATCGGGGAGGCTTCCGGCCTCACTCTTAGCGCCGCTAAGGCCTTCGGCAACCATTGCTCCTCCGTGACTTCGCGCTTAGCCTTCGCGCTGCTTCAACACCGAGGCTGCCTGCACGTCGACGAGTTGGCCGACCCCAGCTGGAGATGCCAGCCGGAGCCAGGGTGATGTTGGGCGCCGTGCACACCGTCCGCGGCACCGTCCGGGCCTTCCATGACCGGATCTGGGGCTACATCGGGGAGGCCGCGGCGAAGGTAGCGCTGCGACGGACCTTGCGCGGTGAAGGGAACCTCGGCCAATGGCTTGACGAAGTTCCCCGTCGCAACGAAGATGGTGCCGCCGCCCCGAGGCATGGCGCAAACCCACAGGTGTGAAGCCGGGGTCTAGAATGTAGGCGTGCGTTGCGATGTATGCGCTTCTCTCTTTTTTTGTAACTAGCGCCCTAAGGCTCCCCCTTTTTATGAATAAAATGGAAATCACCACCGTGCTCTGACCACTTTACTGTTTTTGCCCCGGGCAGCTGCTTGATAGGGGCCGGTTGCTAGTCCCTGACCTCGTGACTCGACGGCATCTTCGGCATTGGGGGTGGGCCGAGGACTCGCTAAACTTTTAGGCGGCACGAGCTTCAACGTGTGAGGCTTCGGCACGAGAGTACATTAAGGTGGAGTCAGATGAGTAGCGACCCTAAGTACTTGAGGGCGCTTGTAAACATTAGCTCTGCGCGAATGTCATTGCCTCCTGTCCTTGTAAACATTCTTTTATGAATGCCATAAAGACTTTCGGTTGCTTTTCATGATCGCGCCTGTCTCTGGCCAGCTTGTGGTGGCAGCGGAGCTGGCGCCTAGTAGAAGTAGACGCTCGAGCGCTCCGTCCCCTACCCTTCCAAGTGATGGCAGCGGAGCTGGCGTCTAGTAGAAGTAGATGCTCGGGCGCTCCATCCCCTACCCTTCGAAGTGGTGGCAGTGGAGCTGGCGCTAATAGAAGTAGACGCTCGAGCACTCCGCCCCCTACCCTTCGAAGTGGTGGCAGCGGAGCTGACGCCTAGTAGGAGTATACGCTCGAGCGCTCCGTCCCCTACCCTTCGAAGTGGTGGCAGCGGAGCTAGCGCCTAGTAGGAGTAGACACTCGGGCGCTCCATCCCCTACCCTTCGAAGTGGTGGCAGCGGAGCTAGTGCTTAGTAGAAATAGACACTCGAGCGCTCCGTCTCCTACCCTTCAAAGTGGTGGCAGCGGAGCTGGCGCCTAGTAGAAGTAGATGCTCGAGCACTCCATCCCCTACCCTTCGAAGTGGTGGCAGCGGAGCTGGCGACTAGCCCTGCTTATATTCTGTAGAGTGCGCGTGGAGGCTTGCCTCCACGCGTCTCGTTTATACTCCGTAGAGTGCGCGGTCGCATGTCTTATTTATACTTCGTAGAGTGTGCACAGAGGCGGGCCTCCGCACGCCTTATTTATACTCCGTAAAGTGCACGCGGAGGCGGGCCTCCGCACGCCTTATTTATACTCCGTAGAGTGCACGCGGAGGCGGGCCTCCGCACGTCTTATTTATACTCCGTAGAGTGTGCGCGGTGACGGGCCTCCGCGTGTCTTATTTATACTCCGTAGAGTGCGCGCGGAGGTGGGCCTCCACACGTCTTATATATACTCTGTAGAGTGCGCGTGGAGGTGGGCCTCTGCGTGCCTTTTTTATACTCCGTAGAATGCACGCGGAGGCGGGCCTCCACGCGTCTTATTTATATTCCGTAGAGTGCGCGCGGAGGCAAGCCTCCGCGCATCTTAACACAAAGTGGGACAAGTTTCACAAACGAATGGACTTTATTAATGTCTCGTTTGCGCAGGTGAGCAATTACAAAAGAAAGGTCACTAATCGCTGACCGCTCGAGGACAAGGACGGCGCTGGCCGCTACTGCTGTGGTGGCGAGGTAGAGCCAGCGAGGAGCCTCTGGTGCTAGGGCGAGCCTCTGGTGCTAGAGCGACCAACGCGGGAAGGCCTGCGCAGTGCTTCTTGAGGTCGTCGGGAGCCTTCACGCGGTGTCGTCCGCCTTAGGATTCCTGGTGTTCCTTGTGGTGTGGGCCCTGAGTGCCAAGCTCTATGCACCGGGCGAGGTCCTGGTCACCGAGAGTGGTGATGATTCCTTGCGGCCCGGGAGCTTTATGGATAAGAAGCCATGGTGCGAAACAGCCCCGAAGGAGTTGAGGGTTGGGCGCCCAGTATGGCATTGTATGGGTACGGGATGTCGACGATGCCGAAGGTGGCATCCTTGCTCCTTACGTTATCACCCTGGCCAAAGGACACCTGAAGGCATATCTGGCCCAGCGCCTTCAGCGATTGACCCCTGAAGCCCTGCAGTGGGATTCCCGAGGGACCCAGGCGACTTAGGGGGATCCCATCTGGTCGAAGGCCACCGCGAACAGGATGTTCGCAGAGCTGCCTCCATTGACCAGGACGCGTTTTACATCACATCCTACGATGGCGACCTGGATGACCAGGGGATCCTGGTGAGGGAACTCCACGCCCTCAGCGTCAGTGGGCGTAAAGGTAATTTCGTGCTGCACCCACTCCGGCGGTGCCTGTGCCGGATACGCTGCCACATGGTGTAGCCTCCGCGTGTAGGCCTTCTGTTGCCACGCCGAGGAGAACTCCAGTGAAGAGCCCCTAGAGATGACGTTTATAACCCAGTGCTGGCCTCCCTCCGGGCCTAGATTCACAAGGGGCCTTCCTGGGGTTGCTGCACGTGAGCCTGAATCTGCAAGGGGGCCTCCTGTGGCTGTTGCCCGTGGGCTTGAATCCGCATGGAGCCCTCTTGGGGCTGCTGCATGTGGGCCACGATGGGCAGCCCCGCTTCCAGGGTTCTATCCCTGGCGACGCTCTGACGGAGCGCCGCAATGGTGGTGCATGCCCGCGTGTTGTGGCCACCCCGGCCATGCACCTCGCACCACAGGCCATAGAGTTGGTCTTCTTGCTCCGCACGGGGTCTATCGTCATGACCCCGGCCGCGCCATCACCCCTGGCCTAGGAGACCTCGGCCGCGGCCGGTGTGGGCGCTGTCTCCAGAGCCGCCCTCGATGTCAAAAACGCAGCGGGGCCTCTAGGATTTACGTTGGTCGCGCTTGGACTTGTCACCTGACGAGTCCTTAGGCTTAACGTCCTTGCACTCGGGGGTGTCCTTCGAAGATTCTTGCTTGCGCTTGTCCTTCGAGAAGCCCTCTGGTGTGTCTTCATTTTTCGTCGAGGCCTCCACTTGATTAGTGTCGAAGTAGTCGCCTTTGCGCCATCGCGTGTCCTCCTCCACACTCGCATACTCTTCCATCTTATCGAAGAGCTTTGCGACCGTCTTGATCAGCTTACGCGTGTTGTACTGAGCCAGCGGCCCCGAACGGAAGCCTTGTATCGCTGCGTTGATAATGGTTGTCTCGTTGACGTCGTTGACCTGGCAGCGGACCTTCGCGAAGCGCTTGAAGTACGCTCGGAGCTTCTCTGAGGGTTTTTGCTTGACAGCGAAGAGCTGGTCCACGTCGAAGCGCTCGACGTAGTTCCCCTGGAAGTTGTTGTAGAGGCGGTCACGAATCTGCTCCCACGCGTAGATAAAGTTCGGCTCTATGGTGAAAAACCAAGAGAGCGCCACTCCCTGCAGCGCAAGGGAGAGGCCCTTCGCTTTGGTGGTGTCGTCTCCGCCTGCAGCTTCGATGGCAATCTCGTACATGCGCACGAACTCGCGAGGGTCCGTGTCGCCCTTATACGGCTCGATGGCGTTGGGGAACTTGAAGTCCTCCGGCCATGCCGATTCCTGCAGGCCCGCGGAGAGGGGGGACTCCGGATCCACGAGCCGCAGCGGGATGTGATTGGAAGTTGGGGCGTCACGGCTGTCGGCCCGCTCTGGCGTGGGCTCCGTTGTGACCACCGGTGGGACTTGTTGGCTTCGAGCCTCTTGTATATCCCGCACGGCTCCGCGGAGGTCCACCAACTCCCGTTGTAGCATGCTGATGGCCATTAACTGAGCGTTCTCTATCACCGTCGGGGTTGCGGTAGTTGGAGCAGCGGGTTGCACTATAGGGCTGGCAGCAACCACGACTTGCGCTCCAGAACCGCTCGGCACGTCGGTGCCTTGGGCTCCGGAGTCGGTGACGGGACCGGCGACGGGGCCGACGTTACCACCAAGGCCCCCTGTCGCTCCCTCGTCGGGCGCGGTGGCAGTGGCTGTGGTGGCGTGGGCATCAGCGTCAGCACTCTCGGCGGCCCGCTCGGTACCCGTGCCGACCGCCGCGCCAGCGGTTGGGACGACCATTGCGCCACAAGCGTCGAGGTCGACAGCCGCAGCGTCAGCGCTGTCGCCGGCACCCACATCCGATGCCAAAGCCTTCGTGTCCTTGAGCGTTTCTTTCGTGCCCCTCTTCTTCTTCGCCGCCCCGATGATGATGCCTTCTTAGGTTGCATCCTTCTTCAGATCTTAGAGCTTGCTCTTGTCTTTCCCACGGATGGCGCCAACTGTTGTGGTTACAGACCAAACAAAGAGATGGTAGTATGGTAGTGGAGAATTAGGTGAGCAATGCTTAGGGGTTTTCCCATGGCCTGGATGGCTTATATATATTCACACAGGGATCATTTTACAGTTATGTCCTTACACCCAAGTATCCCCCTCATGGGCATTTACGTCCTTATACATGTCCCATTTTGGGCTTTACAACCTCCTAACAGGTCGGCTGGGCTTAGGTGGGGGCCACCCCTACAACAAGCGTGACTCAAACTTATCTAGGTTCTCAGACTTTAAAATAAAACACTTACAACCAAACACACGAAAATGCGAGACACTAGGCTTTCGCCTATACCTCAACTCATAAGAAGTGTGATGCAAGTGTGCCCTCAAAAAAACTCTGTTTGAAACATGGCACACGGTAGCTATAGCCTCAGCCCAAAACTTTCTAGGTGTAGTATACTCATGTAGCATCGTCTTGGTCATCTCGACCAAGGTACGGATCTTCCTCTCTACGACGCTATTTTGCTGAGGAATGTGCAGAGAAGAGAACTGATGCTCTACACTTGTCTCATCAAAGAAACTCTCAAAGTAGGAGTTCTTGAACTCAATGCCATTGTTACTACGGATCGCTCGTAAGACACCAGGAAGCTCAACAGATAAGCTGCCAAACAAACCCCGAAAATGACTAAAAATCTCATCCTTCGAAGCTAAAAAAACACTCAAAAAAATCTCGAGAAGTCATCAACCATGACAAGAATATACCACTTCCCACCGGCCGACTGCACTCTAGCTGGACCAATAGTGTCCATATGAAGAAGCTGTCCTGGTGCATCGATCATAGTCATAGTGACTGGGGAATGAGAAGCAACAGCTATCTTGCTATGCCGGCAAGGAGCACAAACTAAGTCTTTGACCATCTTAAGCTTAGGCAGACTAAGTATTAGACCGTGGCCGCTAACTCGGGTCAAATAATCAAAACCAATGTGACCAAGTCTCATATGCCAAAAAGAGAGATTATGGGAATCTGAAGCAACTAAGCACCTGAGAGAATCACCAGATGACTCAACAGAATCAACACGAAAGATCGTCTGAAACCTAGAAATCCCGCAAACTAGACTCCCTGAAGAATCAAGAATTTTGCAAGCATTTCTCTTGCAACTTACCACGAAATCGTCATCAGTAAGCTGAGAAACATATAGCAAATTATAACGCAACTTACTCACTAAGGCAACATCCTTAAGAATGAAAGAATTATTAATGCGCACAGTACCTTTAGCGAACTTGACCAGAAGAGGTGTCCTCAAAGGTAATCGTCTCATCACCTAGAAATCGAACTAGGGAAGAGAACCAACGAGAGTCTTCAGTTATGTGTTGAGAATAGCCAGAGTCGACAAGCTAAACCTCTCCTTTCCCAGTCCAACTAACCTGAGTTAGTGAGAAGACATCATCGGCGGCTCAGTACTGGGGTAAATGAGAACAAATTTACGAACCCAGTACAGAGTCACACGATGAGCAGAAGATGTAGTCACAGAAACAAACGACTGACCTCTAGCTACCCTACGCTCTCCGCCTCTCATAGAATCAAAAGGTCTAGGTGCATACCTCAAGCCCCTGCTAGGTCCAACCGCTATTAAAGAGCGGGCCTGATCTACAACAGTATGCTAATCACGCTACGGATAGCTATTTCGATGAGAAAAACGAGATCTATTCTCAGGACAACGGATATCCTGACCAGAGGCAACTCGTGGACCAAAAACAGAAAGAACATGAAAATCGAGTCCTTGACGCTGCCTAGAACCAAACACCTCAGGAGAGCTATCTACAACTCTAGACCTCGCATTGGTCTTAGGAGCACTCTGAGTCTGGAGCTGACCCTGAATACCCCTAAGAACACGAACACGGTCTCTTCGCATGATCTTGGTGTGCTTAAAGCAAATCTCATTCACATGTGAGAGTTCAAAGCACCAGGTGGCACAATCTTACTGTCAGAAATCCCCTAGACAAAACCCGTAGACTTAAACTCAATTTTCTTAGGTTTGAGCACAACTTTGATAATGTCATACTGGATTGTTGCAAGGAAATCAAGAGCAAAACAACCAAATCAAGATGAATCCATAGAAATATGTAAAGATTAATGTATTGCTCACTTGAGAAGGTTGAGTTTATAGCCACTCCACCTTAGAGGACAAAGAGCATACCATGTGGTCCACTTTCAAACTCTAACTCTAAACAAGAAAGCATATGAGAGAGAGGGGTTGGATGGTTAACCTTACATGTCTTCATCCCAACCCCTTTTATAGGTGGACAACTAGCCACCTACCCTCAAAATGGATCCTATCCACTATTACAATGAGGGAACCCATTAACCCCCCACACACACCGGGTTTTACTCACTCAAGTCCATTTATGCATGTTTTTCAAAGCGTATAAGTGTGCATCCGCTAAATCCTTAGCGTTGATACGCCATGATTAAATAAGCTCCATCTTGACATAAACCACTCTCCAACGCATCGCCCACGCGCCACGGTTTTGATCCAAGATAGTTTTCAGTATTTTGGTCAAAAGACCAAAATGCCCCTTTGTTGACCCAGTCATCACTATTCTTTGCAAACAATCGCTATGCTTGTCACGTGTAGGTATACCACTAGCTTGCCATGTGCCGCCAAGTCTCTCCCATCCCGGTTCCACCAAACCACGACTCACTTGGCCTGTGGAAGCTACCTAGCGTCATCCCACCGTTCGAATTCGCCTTCAACATTCACGTCTTTCTCGTGCCATGCTTGAACTCACCATCTTACCCGGCATCCTTGATCGTTCTGAGCCTTAACTCCTCCATGAGCCTAGCCCCGATCACCGCCGTTGATTACAGTTGACTCCAAGTGACCCTGCACATCCAAAGACAAATAATTCGTTTTCAGATATAAGTTCTTCACAACTTGATCTACATTAGCCAAGACATGTATCATACAACCTAAATCCAACGATTCAGGTCAACCTAACTAGAACCATAACTCAAATCCTAAAATTCTCAATTTCTACCCAAACCAATCCTGACAAAGTATAATCTTTGCAAAATCAATTGACCATTCCACAAATATTACAATAATTCATCATAATCTTAGTCTGAATCAACTTACATGGTCCATCATAAGAACCCGTCGCACGCAGCCGCACGTGAAGAACGTACGCAACATGTACATTCCAATGTGATTGGTATTTGGGTGTCGCTCTCCGTTTTGACCAGCCGATAAGTTTGAATGGTCGAGATTATTACCACAATACCACAATACCGTGGTTCTCCTACCGTACGTACGTGCTCCACTATCTAGAGGATTGTAATTTGTTCATAATTAATCCATGGCTATTGAGAAGAAATGGCACGGCTAGCTAGCACTACTCCGTTCTCTCAATTACAATGGTCTCTAATCTATTATAATAAAATAAAAGCTAATGATGCATGGTTAAAAATTCTCAGAGAAAAGGGAAATATGTTAGATATTCTCACTCGTAATTTAGTGGACCCTAATTACCACTAATCATACATCCATAGCTCTACCAGCCCACACAAAGTGGTTCTAATTCACTGAAAGCTGTACAGCAAATATACAAAATTATTTCTTTAGATAGCATATATATAAATATTTGGGCAGCATGTACTGCCCGGAACGGTTGGAATGAAAATTTGGCACTATTACAAATGCACAGCTCAACTAAAATCCACAGAGTCAGGAAAAAAATAGAGTGCAAAAAACTACATAATCCACAAAGCGTCCACGCATAATGTCATACCTTAGGTATGCAGAACTTGGAATCTTGGGGAAATGTCAATGTTGTAGAAATCTGGGGGAAGTTTCATTATTGTTGTGCATTGACCGAAGGGTGCCATTTCAGGCTGTTAGGGTAGGTAGGAATTGGAAAATTCGAATGTCAATGTTGTTGTGGTAAGCATAATTCCATGGTGTAAATTCGTCATATGAGAAATGGATAGCTGTGGATGCAATTATTGCGTGCATTGACTACAAGATGACATCCACAAAGCGTCTATCTGACATCTTACAAGTTTTTCCACACACTATAAAATGGGCAGGGCAAGTTCAAGAGGGCTTACACAATACTTCAATATCTCTAGCACCACAAGTATGAGCTGCATGCACAGCAGCAGCATGACCCGTTCTGGCTCTCAGTGTGCAAGCCTTGTCCCGCTCCTTCATCTCTTCATCCTAATATGCTCCATACCATTAGCCACCACTGATCAAACTGAAAACGACCGGCAAGCTCTCCTTTGCTTCAAGTCCCATCTCTCCGATCCATCGGGAGTTCTAGCCTCGTGGAGCAACACATCTCTCCAAGTCTGCAGCTGGCCTGGGGTCGTGTGCGGTGCACAGAATCCGCGTCGTGTCACTGCACTAAACCTCACGTCAAAAGGCCTGGTTGGCTCCATTTCGCCATGCCTGGCCAACCTGACCTCTCTGGAGAGGTTGCAGCTGTCGGACAACAACTTCCATGGCGGCATACCGTCCGAGCTTGGCCTTTTGAGCCAACTCAATTACCTCAACCTCAGCGGGAACTCTCTCGGTGG
The DNA here is from genome assembly GCA_036346575.1 of Dendrocalamus sinicus. Taxonomy (NCBI): domain Eukaryota; kingdom Viridiplantae; phylum Streptophyta; class Magnoliopsida; order Poales; family Poaceae; genus Dendrocalamus; species Dendrocalamus sinicus. The sequence goes on along the minus strand of CM070656.1, from coordinate 31,325,923 downwards.
CGGCATCCCATCCGCGCTGTCGTCGTGCACCCAACTTCGAGTCCTCGGTCTATCGAACAACTCCCTCCAAGGTGAGATACCACCAACCCTCAGCCAATGCATAAACATTCAAGAGATTAACCTTAGCAACAACATGTTGCAAGGAAGCATCCCTACTGCTTTTGGGACTCTCCCTGAGCTGCAGATTCTGGTCCTCTCCGGCAACAGGCTTACGGGCGGCATACCGCCGTTGCTGGGCAGCAGCCCATCTCTCGTACATGTTGATCTTGGAAGCAACATTCTCACCGGCGAGATCCCGGTCTCCTTGGCAAATTGCTCATCTCTCCAAGTGCTAAGGCTGATGGGCAACAGCCTTAGTGGAGAGCTCCCAAAGGCTCTCTTCAACACCTCATCACTCATTGCAATTTGCCTCCAGAAAAACAACTTCTCTGGAGCTATACCACCTGTCACAGCAATCTCTCCCCCTGTGAAGTATCTTAGTATAAGAGAGAACAGCCTCTCAGGAGAAATACCTTCGTCGTTAGGGAACCTCTCTTCTCTTATCTACCTTATGCTTCACATGAACTATTTGGTCGGGAGTATCCCAGAAAGCTTAAGCCAGATTCCAACGTTGGAAAGACTATCCTTAAATGGCAACCTCCTATCTGGGCCAGTGCCACCGTCCCTGTTCAACATGTCATCACTGACATATCTTGGCTTGGCGAATAACTCGCTCGTTGGAAAATTGCCGTCCAACATTGGCTACACCCTCCCAAACATTCAGACATTAGTACTCACAGCAAACAGATTTGACGGCACAATCCCAGCATCTCTAACAAATGCATCCAACCTGGAGATGCTGTATCTTTCCATCAATAGGCTATCTGGGTTCGTGCCGTTCTTCGGATCATTGCCAAACTTAAAGAAGCTTGATGTTGGTGACAATGTGCTAGAATCGGATGACTGGGGTTTCCTCTCCTCACTCTCAAATTGCTCTAGATTGGATACACTGATGCTAGACTCGAATAATCTCCAAGGAAATTTGCCAAGATCTATTGGTAAACTTTCTAGTAGCCTCGAGGTGCTGTGGCTTAGAGACAACAAAATTTCTGGTCCTATTCCATTGGAGATAGGTAACCTTAAGAACCTCACTGAATTACATCTGGACTACAATCTTCTAAGAGATAGTATACCACCAACAGTTGTAAACTTGCGCAACTTGGTAGAGCTATCGATTGCGCGAAACAAACTTTCTGGCCACGTGCCAGACGACATCGGGAGCCTTGTTCAGCTGAATGTGCTCAGTTTAGATGGGAACAACTTGAGTGGAAGTATACCTGCTAGTATAGGACACTGCAGGCAACTCCAGAGACTGAACCTTTCTCATAATTCACTAGTTGGGAGCATACCAAAAGAGCTCTTCAAAATCTCTTCACTTTCACAATATTTGGACTTGTCGTACAATCACTTGTCTGGAGAAATGCCTGCGGAAGCTGGCAACCTCATTAATCTGGGTATTCTTATCGTCTCAAACAACAGGTTATCCGGTGATATCCCGTCCACTCTCGGCCAATGTGTGCTTCTAGAGTCTCTTCAGATGCAAAGCAACTTTCTTGAAGGAAGCATCCCACAATCTTTCATGAACTTGGTAGGAATGAAGGAAATGGATCTTTCACAGAACAATTTGTCGGGAAATATACCAGGGTTCCTCAAATCATTGAGTGATCTGCATCTTCTTAATTTATCCTTCAACAATTTTGATGGAGTAGTTCCAATGGGTGGTGTTTTTAGCCATGCTGGTGTTGTGTCCCTTCAAGGAAATGATAGGTTGTGCACAAATGTTCCAGTGTTTGGTCTGCCTCTTTGCGCAACATCGGCCGACTTGAAAAGGAAACACAGCTCCTTGGTTCTGAAGATAGTAATACCAGTTGTTGTGGTTGCTTTGACCACTTTGTCATGCCTTGTGACTATTCTCAGGAGGAAAAGAAAGCAATCTATGCCACGTTCTGAACAATCCAATCAGCATTTGAAGAAGATAACATTTGAAGACATTGTAAAGGCTACAAATCAGTTCTCTTCTGCTAACTTAATCGGTTCAGGATCATTTGGAACAGTTTATAAGGGTTTTCTGGAGCTTGAGGACAATATAGTTGCTATCAAGATTTTTAACCTTGACATATTCGGCGCGAATAAGAGCTTCGCTGCAGAGTGTGGAACTCTGAAAAACATCCGCCATAGGAATTTGGTCAAAGTTATTACTTTATGCTCTTCAGTGGACTTGACTGGTGCAGAGTTCAAGGCTCTTGTGTTCAAATACATGCCGAATGGGAACCTAGAAACGTGGCTACACCCGAAGGTCCATGAACAAGGTCAAAGAAATACTCTGACTTTAAGCCAAAGGATTAATATAGCCTTGGATGTCGCGTTTGCTCTGGATTATCTTCATAACCAATGTGCATATCCGATAATACATTGTGATCTGAAGCCAAGCAATGTTCTTTTGGATCTTGACATGACCGCTTGCATCGGAGACTTTGGCCTTGCAAAGTTTCTATCCACTAGATCCAATGTGCAACATAATAGTTCAGCAAGCTTAGCTCGCCTAAAAGGTTCCATCGGATACATCGCACCAGGTGAGATATTAATTCTTAGATGTTAGTTTGTTCTCTTTGAATGTACTGTGTGAGTGCAGTATATTTTCATTGTCTTCAACTTAAATGTATTTAATTGTAAATGCAGAGTATGGAATGAGCGTAGAGGTCTCGACAAAGGGTGATGTCTACAGCTTTGGAGTCCTTCTCTTAGAAATGATTACAGGCAGCCATCCAACTGACGAAAAATTCGGTGATGGTATAACCATGCATGACTTCTTTTACAGAGCATTTCCAAATAGTATCTATGAGATTGTCGATCCCGTCATGCTTCAGGATGAAATCAATGCAACCGATGTGATGCAGAACTGCATCATTCCATTGGTCAGAATAGGCCTCTCGTGCTCCATGACATCACCCAAAGCACGACCTGGAATGGGAAAAGTTTGTGATGAGATCCTTACGATCAAGCATGCTTTCTCAAACATACGTGGTATATGAAACAAAGCATTGGCAAGAGGACAGCAAGCCAGTAGCAATAGCGATTTGTGCACCAATTTATATATGCTTTTTTTTTACAATTTATTTTTGTATGCCTGGTTACATTTTCCTTAATTTGATGAAAGTATACTTATTTAATGTTGAATATTCTCTGAGTTTCAATATATAAAGCTAAGGCATATTTTGTATATAAGGCGTGCATAAGACTTTACTGATATTTTCTGCCTACTACCCTAATTTGTCTTACCTCTATTTAGCATTTATGAGTAAGCATACAAACGCTATTGAGGGACCATGTAAGACAGTCCAATATATTGTGCAATAAATAATTGTTAAGTTTATGGAGTTGGAATTTGAATTGTGCAAAGATTGCACTTTTCAGTGTGATTTGTTAGCGAAACCGGTTAGATCGTCGGGCGGGCTGATCAGTGCGAAAAAGTTGTTTCAGGGGAATTTGGTTGTGGTTTGGATTTTTAGACCTAAGCAGGGCATTTATGTTGCATGAAGTATGTTTTGATTAACGTTGGTCAAATTGTGAAGAATTTGTGTCCGAAAACAATTTCTTTATTTTTGTATGTGCAAAAAAGCTTAGAATCAACCTTAGTCAATGTCGAGGATCGGGGCTACGCTTATGGAGGAGCCGAAGCTCAGAATGGTCAAGGATACCGGGTGAGATGGTTGATCTCAAGCATAGCACAAAAAAGGCGAAAAATATTGAAGGGAAAGTTAAGCCATGGGTTGTATCAAGTGGTTTGGTCTATCCAAGTGAAGCGCGGTCCGGTAAAACCAAAATGAGAAGGACTTGTCAATGCATGGCAAACCATTGGTGTATCTACACGTGGTAAGCATGATGATTTCTTACAAGAGAAGATGAAGACCAGTTCAAGGAATAGTATTTAGTAAGGAGGCCAAATAACAGAAACCATGTTGATCAAAACTGTGGTGCTTGGGAGAACGATTTAGGTCAAAGATATACTGAGAAAGTCAAGTGGATCAATGACTAAAGACTTAGCGGATTCGAGCTCATGCGCTTTGAAAAGCGTGTATAAGTTAAGTGTGTGAGTAAAACCCGTATTGTGTGGGGTTAACGGATTTTTCTCAAATGTGCTAATGGATAGCATCTATTATGGTTAGATATGAGCTGGTTGCCTCATTTATTTAACAGGTTAGGGATGAAAGCTTGTAAGCTAACCATCCATCCATCCCAATCACTTCAATCTTGTGTTCTGGGGTTAGGGTTAGAAGAGTGAGTGCTATGGTATACTCTCTTGTTCTTCAGATGGAGTGGCTATAAAAACTTCATTATAAAGCAGGAATAGATCAACTTTATTCATCACTCATGATGTTTTCTAATTTTGGTTGATTTACTCTTGTTCTTATTGGTTTTGATCTCTTCTCTTATTGATCTTATTGTGTGCTAAGAATGTGTAAGTGATGAAGATAACTCATGGAGATCATATCCCATCCATCTAGACACTAAGTCTTGCAAAATTTTGAAGTTGCCGGATTTTGCTTTGATTTAACCTCATCTTGAGATTTCTTGATCCCAAGGTTTTTCTTTGAATCTTTAGGAGAAATAGCTTTCTATGACATGTGAGAACTTATTTAGAACCATCTTAGTTATCCTCTACACATTAGTTAGTCATATCCTAAGATTTTAAAGTTTGTCCAGTTTTGGTACAATCTTTCTTGTCTTTCGGAAAGATGCAGTGCTACTTGACCTTTTGAGGGATCATACCTAATGAAGTAAAAGCACCTAGGTTACTAGAAGTGGTGAGGGCAAATCCAACTGACTTAAAAACTATTTTGGCTGCTCAGATGGGGCAACCTCTTTCTTACCACTCTCAATTGCTTTCACAATCTAAGGAGGATGATTATTGGTATGCTGAAGTTGGTTAAAGCCTAGACCTATATGGGATGTACTAACTTTGGATTGATCTAAGACCATATTCAAGTTATTTTTGCCATTAGAGAAGTTCTTAAGGATTTTTTTTTCAAATAGTCAATCTCACTAGCAAGACTAGAACACTTCTCACAATGCTCACCCCTAGTGGCTCTAGCATACCTCTCCTCATGAACAACTACCTCTAACCTCACAAGATGCACAAGGAACATCCTTAATCCTACTCAATTGCTTCTCAAATCTAACTCCAAAAACCTCAGGCAGGTTATCATGATCTTACCCAATTTCAGCACAAATACAGCAACAATAGAATTAATTGACTTAGTTTTCTTGGAAGCATGAATAGAAGTAAGATTTTTTTATCACATTTGTCCTGCAAGGTTTAAGTTTGAATTTTCACAAGAATGTTTAGGCCCAAATTGAAGCAGTTTTTAAGTTTGAATTGTTGTTTTCTTTTCAAGCATTTCACACTTAGAGCAAGGTAAAGAAGCTCTAGCACTAGCAATGTCACTAGTTCCTAAGCAACTAGAACATGGACTAGACTTGATGTTAATAATTTTAGCTCTAGCATTTTCTAGTTGTTCTAGCAAGGATGACCCAGATGATCTTGATTTCTTAATTTTAGCATACAAAGTAAGGCAAGAGCTACGACTATCATCATTAGGAATAAGAGATCTAAGTCTAGCAATTTCCATGTTCATTAATTCAATTTTAGATTTAGATTTTTTAGACTTTTTCATGACATACCTAAGAGTATTATCTTGCTCAAGATAACTATCAAACAATTAATCATACCAAACAAGAAGCTCATCATAGGAGTAGCTCACCTCACTATGCGCGATGTCAAGATCATCCTCACCATCAGCCACGAAGTACATACTGATAAGTCCATGACTTTCTTCTTCTTCTCCATCTTCAGTTCCTCCTCATCACTACTGGAGTTGATGTCGCCCAAGTCTCGATTTCCAAGATCTACAAGCACGGTCATAGCTGCCTTCTTGAGCTTGGTCTTGTACTTGTCCTCAAATTAGGGCTTCTTGAAGCTCTTCATCTTGGTGTACTCAGCTTGTCTGTTGTTCTTAAGCTTGGGGCAGAATGCCCTGATGTGGTTAGGCTCACCACACTCAAAAGAAGAGCTTGTGATATCTGTTCCTTGATCTGGGATGAGCCCTCATGATAGGTCTCAAGTGTCCTCCAGATCTCATGTGCGATAGGCAAATGATAAACACTATCACACTCATTCCTATCTAAGCAAGTTACAAGAATGTTTTTTTATCTTTTCATTGTTCTCTACATTAGGGGTGTTCCCAGAGTAATGACTTCAGGCACTTTAAATGGATTGCGAACCATTTTTCAAATTACTTGACCTTGGCTTTGAATATAGCACGCCATCCGATTCTTCTAATAGGGATAGTCAACCCAATTGAAGATAGGAGGCTTAGTTGAATACCTCTCTGATTCTATACTTGAAAGACCAGTGAAGATCTTACAGACAACGAAGTCACCAAGCTCTGATACTACTTATAAGACCGATATTGAAGATCACAGGGGGTGCATGATCATTGCCTCTCTTTCAACTTCAACAAAACAACTCCCTTTGGCTTTTTCACTCAATTAACTATGAGAAACTAATAATATCAGACGCATAGTGAAAACAAGAACAAAACATAAGCCAACAAGCTAAGGGAACAAAAGAAGCAATGAATGGGCCAAAACATCAAATGGCCGGTTTGACTATAAGCATCTCACTGGTATGACTGGGCCTGGACGGTTTGACCGCTCAGGTCATGGCAGTCTAATCACTCGCCTTTCCAGTGCAGAAAAATAGCCCACCGCCAAGTGCTAAAAAATGCCTAACTTCTAATCTACTTAACCAAATGATTTGAAACTTGAAACGTAGCTTCCTCAAGGTCTTATGAACCTATTCTAGCAATGGATCAACAAGCTACTTAACAACATTTTGACCTTTGTCCAAAACAAGAAGGATTACATTAAAACTAGATGGATGGAATCTAGCCTCTAGGAGGTTCTTTCATCATCTATTTATCCTTGGGAACTAGCAAAATCAAAGAGGAAGGAAATCCAAATAAGAACACCAATCAAATCAAAAGCACAAGGAGAAATCCATGGCAAAACTCACTTGGACAAATTTTGGATCTTTATTTCACTTGAAGATGAATATTTAAAACCACTCCACTCTTGAAGGACATAGCTCTCTCTCTCTCTATATATATGGAGTACACACACAAAGGTTCTCTTAAGAAACCCTAACCCTATTCTCTCTAAGGCTTAGCAACAAAGCCAACTCCTCTCTAACCATATATATGGAGGCTCACACCTCAAAATCTTAACCAACCCCCTTAGTTGGGTTTTGTCCACTTACATGGGCTAATCCATTAACCCACACCATACCAGATTTTTACACACACACGCACGCTTTTTGAAGCACCTCATCCAAAGGGCTTCGATAGCTCAAAATGCAAACCCAATCCATCAAATCATATCCACATATTTTGACATGTAGTCTATAGTGTCCAATGACTAGCCATCAAGTCTCCACATTTTCGGACTCCCCCGATCCTTCTCTACGCCCATTGGCCTCTTCACATGGTGTACCACATGTACCAACTCATCTCATCATGATCATCGCCTCTTTTGTGCTTCCTGCTTGACCCACATATCCTCACCCAGACTTACCCGACTGCATGTACCTCAACTCTCCCATCTAGTCCAAGTCATGTATTGATAGCCACTGCTCTCCAAGCAACCTACATATCCAAAGATAAAGCAACCCAATTCCGAGCACAAGTTCCACACACTTGGCTCACGTTAGCCAAATTATGCATCATGCAACTCAACACAACACAACCAACCGACGACGCTCATACTGTGCACACACTCAAACCAACTCAACTCAACCCAAATCTCGCTCTGAACCTAAAGGGGCAGTCTAACCGTCAACCATAGGCTGGTCATACCGCTCAATATCCCTCAAACACACCCCAATAACAGGGGGTCTGATCGCTGATCACATACTGATCCGACTGCCCAAGATCATGGTTTGCCCAACCATGTCACAGGAAGCCTCCACGTGCACTTCACAGCATGTAGGTATAATCCTCTTCACAACACACTCCTAAAAAAATACTCAACTACAATTTCATCAATACCCTAGAGATGTCTTGCATACCCCAGACATGTCTAACATCTCATAACCTCTTTGAAGACCCTACATATGAAAAGGGTACCCCTAGACATGTCTACCCTCGGACCACCGATCTAACTGCTCTTCCATGGTAGTCAGACCGTCCTCTATAGACCGGTTTGATCGCTCCATAGCCACCGGTCAGACCACTCTTCACAAAGGTATGAAGAAATGACTAGGGCCGGTCTGACTACTGTTACCATGCCGGTTAAAACCTAACAACAACTCTAAAACTGAAAAGTTTCAAAATCGAACTCAAACTACAACAAAACATACAAATCAAATTCAAATATTTATAACATACCATAGGGTGACCTCTACATGGGGTGGGTTCTTTTTTTACTTTGGCTTTGGTTTCCGTTGCTATGATAACTAGCTTTTAAACGGTGTGTCTTTCCAAGATGGGGTCTACAAGTAGATTATAGTACATACTATATTGAGTTCAGCTGTACCGATAAAAATCACATATGATTTTTTCTCTCTATACTGTCTCTTACAAATAGCCAAAATTCAAAACCATAAATCAAAAGCCAAAATCATAGTCTAAATACCCACCCATAGTCTTAAAGTTGCAGTAACTACTTCCACAGGCTACAGCGTGTGTCGACCAGATATATGGTATGTGTGACACCATGTGGAGGTCACTCCATATTTGTGATGAGTAAATGACCCTTAGTTTAGAGAGATTGAGTTTGGTTTTGATGTTTGTGCAGAAGTTGGCTCTCTTTTTGTGAGGTCTTAGGCCTTTACAACTTGGTCGGTAGTAGCATTTACAACCATGTGGTCGGCAGTGGCATTTACGACCATGTGGTCGTTAGTCGATTTTACGACTTGGTTGTCGACAGTCGGTTTTACGACTTTGTTGTTGGTAGTTGGTTTTATGACTTTGTGATTGGCAGCCCGTCTTATGACTTGGTGGTCAACAGTCGGTTTTACGACTTGGTGGTCCGCAGAGGCGTTTACGACTTCGTGGTCGATAGTCATAGCTCTGTCTGGCCGTGGTCGATAGTCGTAGCCCTATCTGGCCGTGGTCGATAGTCGTAGCTCTGTCTGCCCATGTTCGATAGTCGTAGCTTCTGCTACTCGATAATCGTAGCGTTGCCTTCGCGTAATCGATAGTCGTAGCCTGCGGTCGATGGTCGTAGCTTTGTCTAGACATGGTCGATGGTCGTAGCTATGCCTAGACGTGGTCGATGGTTGTAGCTATGCCTAGGCATGAGTGATGGTCGTAGTGTCTGTTGCGTGGTCGTAACACCTGTTTCATGGTCGTAGCAATATTTTGGATGGTCATAACGACCTCTGAGTGGTTGTAGACTACTGGTAGGACATCATGGGCTACGAGCACTTCTGTATTGTGCTATGTGATGCTTTGCTTGTTGTGATGGTTGCAGGACTTTGGAGCTAGGTCATGGTGAGGCATGGAAGGATCGAGACTAGACACAGAGAAGTATTGAGGTCCAGAACGGTTAGGAGAAGCCGAAGATAACTAAGGTTGCAAGGTGGTTGCAAGCGTGGTCGGCAAGAAAAGCAGAAAGCTTCCTAGAAGGTGGTGGAATGGCATTTTGATAGATTGCTCAAGACCTGGAAAGAAGGCGGTTCTATTAAAGCATTCTTGTATTGTATGTGTTAACAGGTGCGTAAGAAAACTTGGTGTAGATAGGGGGTTAACGGGTTATCCCCACTATCTAGAGGCTATAAAAAGGGATGGAGGGGTACCCATCCGGTAGTCTCTTGGGTGTTCTTATTTTCTTGCGTGCTTTTGTGTTTAGGGTTTTGGTGTGGAGCACTTGTGCTCTTAGTCCTCCTGGATGTAGTGGATGTAAACTCATCTCTCAGAGCAATATATTATCTTTCTTTCTTTGTTTGTGTTTGCTCGTATGTTTGGAGTTGAGTTGGGTATGGTCGTTTCCGTTGTCATCTCTCTGTTCTTCGGTTGGCCTTTTGCTTTCTTGATCTGAGAGTTCTGCTTTCGGTTGTTTTGTTGATGATCTAACCTGCCTGGTGTTGGGAAATCATACTCGAAGCCAGCTTGGCGATTCTATTCCCACTTGCATGGTCTAATTGTCTCCTTATTCTCTCAGTCTCTGTTTTGGGCATTCTCGGTGAAATCTTGTGAACCTCTCATTTTAGTTGCCGAGTTTTCAATTAAAGATCAGAGCAATCTCTTGAGATCCTCACCTTCTTGTATGCAAAGTTTCATGGTATTTGATCTCTTAATCAAAAGTTTTGCATACTTTGAATCTTGCGGTTGTGCGCTTTCTGCTTGTTCTCTGTTTCTTCCGAGAAGTTTACGACCACGTGCAATTCTTCTCATACTATATGGCACTGATTTTGATCACGTTGATCTTTTGAGTTGCAGTCTGGTTTCGACTACGTTGGTAGTTCGACCACTCGTTGGTTTACAACCACGTTGTTACGACCACGGTGCTGACTGATTACGACTATGTTAGTTGTTCGACCACTTGTTGGCTTACGACCACGTTGGTTTCAACCACGGTACCGATTGGTTACGACAGCGTTGATTGTCCGATCACTTGTTGTCCTTCGATCACGTTGTCTACGGCTACATCAGTTTCAACTGCAACTATTTACAATCTCGTTGGTTTTAGTCTCGGGTGTTATTGACTACCGACCATGATGTACTTCTGTCGAGTAGTCAGTCAGCGATCTCTCGGACAGTTATCGGTCACGTTGTTGAAACTTACGACCACATGGTAGGTTTTGATCACGTTCTCAAATTTCGACCAACTCAGTTTTTGTTGTTCTGTTCAGTCTGCTTCTCTGTTTTTCCAGTGAGACTTCAGCTTGAGTCTTTATAGTTTAGTGGCTATTAAAGAAAAAAGTTAAGCGGTTACTTAGAAAGAATTTAAGGATATCATTTATCTCTTCCTTCTTCTCTGTTGTCTGTTCAATCCTACGCTATGTACCAGTCAGGCTATGTGGAATTGCGGAAGTCCACTACGGTGTGCTTGGACCGCATAATGTCAACCTGTTGGGGTGTGCAGAACTTGGAATCTTGCGGAAATGTCATGCTTCTACGGCGTGCTTGGACCGCATTATTGTTCTGCATTGAATCGACCGCAGGGTGTCATTTCAGTCTGTTTGGCTAGGTAGGAATTGGAAAATTCAAATGTTAATGTTGATCATGATGTCATTTTGGCCTCGTGGGGTATGCAGGACTCCGAATATTTTAGAATAAACAGGACTTGGAATATTGACTTGAAAGATGATGTCACTCCGGTGCAGGCTTTTAAGAAATAGATAGCTACGAGTGCAATTGCGTGCATTGACTAGAAGATGTAATTTTAGTTTGTGGATTATGCATGAGTCTTGTGGAGCTTTTAATTCTCTAGTACTTCCATGGCGTGCATGTAGTGTCATTTTAACTTGGAAAACGTCCTAACCTAGCTCTCTCTACTTCCACGAAAGTTAATGCATGGTTTCTTTTAGACTGCTGGTTATAATTTTTAGTTTAAATTTTAGGTGTTCACAAAAGAGAGTAAGAAGAGAGATACTCACATACAATTTTGGTTGATATAGATGAAGTTGAAATAATATCTACTTATAATCGACTTGTGGACTATATCTTAAAAAGATACACCGTTTGAAAACTAGTTACTGTAGAAAACCAAATCATAAATCCAAAAGAATCGATGCAATAATCGACCCTCTACTACAAAACTGTTTTCTACCCCCCCCCCCCTCATTCTCAAAGCCAGCACAAATCACCACACGATAGTGGTTTTCAAACCGGTTTTGCAACGATGGCCACTTATGTGGCATCCTTGTCAGTGTTAAGTCAGCAAATCTAAGTGAGACCTGCTAGAGATGATAGTAGAGAAAGAGAGAGAGGAGGAAGAGACAAGAAAGAGAGGAAGCAAAATGATTTTTCTTTTTATTTTTAACTAGGAATAAGTCTATTTTGTACTTTCAACTACTGCTATAGTCTAGAAAATAATATTCAACTCTAAAACTATTTACTTCTCCCTCCAACTATCAAAACGATCACTTTTCACCCTAGTCTAGTTTTACAAGTGGTTTTTGTCATATTGACGACCACATCACTAGTTTTGGATTATGTGACATCCCAATATGTAAGTCTATATTGATGTCACATACTTACAAAGAAAGAGTATACTTTTGGATTCACTACTACAGAAAGGCTAATAGTAGACGCCAAATCACAGACGGTTTTGTGAAACCGTCTGTAATGTACACTATTACAGACGGTTTTAATTTGTAGGCTGTCTGTGGTATTTGTGGCGGGAAAAGGAGTATCACGAGCGGTTCTTCTTGCTGAACCGCTGCGTGATATCGAATATCACTGACGGTTTTATTAAAAACCGTGCGTGTTGTGTCGACTATCACAGCCGGTTGTTGTTAAGAACCGTGCAGGAATGTTCACGACGGTTTTCACAAGAACCGCTGTGATGTCCCTTTGTCTGTCATATTCTAGATCGAGGTTAATATATAAGTACACATTGCTTCTAATAACTTAACTACGAACTACGAGACAAGAGATCACAAATTAAAGGTAAATTTATTAATTTCAATTAGAGGCAAATTTATTACAAAAGTCGCATTGTAAAGAGTTTCCCATTGTATTCTTTTGGGCCGTAGCTTCTTTTTCAACTTGGGGACTTGGAGGATCAGCCGTTAAATTCTCGAACGCCGTTAAGATTGCCCTTGTCCTCAGCACTTCCTCCTGCAGCCTGGGCAAATGATCAGCAGCATCCATAATGTCGTAGAGGATAGCATGAAAAGATTCCTCAGAATCTGCCGTTTCTGCTTGATCGGCAAGGCTATCCATCAGTCTCTGCAATGCGTGTAGAGCTTCTTCCGCATTGCGCACATTGTGGAGAAGAACCAGGGTGAGGGCTGTTTCCCTTTCTTGAGCGGTAGCGAGATGCCTCCGTCGACGGCGGAGGATCAGGTCAAGCTGACGGATGCAAGAAAGTCGGGGAAGGAGAGCAGGGCGGGTGCGGAGAAGCTGCTCTAGATGCAAATTGCTGGCCGCTGTGTAAGGTTCCAGTAGAACAATTCGTGATGAGCAGATGAGAGGAAGGAGATGATCACAAGAACGATGGTAGAAGCCATGTTGTATTGTATATTGTATTATGCGTACATAGAAGAGACCGGATTAGGAGCGCATATTTAACCTTTAGCACAAACGGTTCGTATACCCAAACATTAATGATATAGACGCCGTATAACGATCGAGAGACGTTAATTAGACGATCGAAACACGGCGTTCGCATCAAACACGCGCGGCGTTCGGTATGAAGCTTATCACGAGCGGTTTTAATAAAAACCGTCATCATAATTAATTATCACGACGGTTTTAGTTAAAAACCGTCTGTGATAATGACTAAGGTATTTATTGCGCTGCTCAGACCGCATCTGTCTTCATTTCGATCCAGATCTAGCTACTGCTGTGCACTTTTTCACTCGGGAGGAAGCTAGGCGATTTCAGGCCAGTTATTTTGGTGGGAAGAGGTAGAGATTGAGCTTTGAATTAAGATTCAGACTTTCCTGGTTGCTGTAGATATGGTTAGTAATGAAATTTATTTTTTTAATTGCATTACAATTTAGGTGTAAGTAATCCATGAGTGGTTATTGAAGATGGTTAATTTGCAAAATTGTTGGTTATATAATAGCTATTGTGTTTGTAATATGAATTGAGCTAGGAAATTAAGTCTCAATATAATAAATGTGGCCGGTATATATGTAGTTATAATTAGTTATTCTAGATTTTAATACTAAGTTGTTATATATGTACGTAACGTAGGACCGAAGCTAGATGTATGCCGCGAGCCGTGTGAGTGAAGAGTACATTAATGGCGTTTCTGCTTTTATAAGAGCCGCGAGGAGGATATGTTAAATAAGGGGTGGAATATATGTCTGTCCATGCATCGATCGCGAGAATTTGAAGATGTTTAAGAACCGAGGGCAAATTGAAGCGCACTTGATTCGGAGGGTTTCAAAAATATTATACGTGTTGGACCAGTCATGGCGAAGTGAATGATCATATGCCGCGGATGACATCGCGGTGAAATGAATGATATGCCCCGGATGATATCGCAGTGAAGTGAATGACATGCCGCGGTGATGTCGATTGTGGCTCGGATTCGGATAGGTTGCACGATGATAATCTGGATCGGATGCTTGCGATGTAGAAGAGAACTATGATGAGAGAGTATGTTAAATTCCGTGGCTTGATGGAGGACTCGAGAGAAACCTTTGTACACGGGCTGCAAGTACACGAGGTTGTCGGCCGTGCTTGAACTGTTGAAATTGAAGGCAAGCAACGGTTGGTCCGACAAGAGTTTCACGGCGCTGCTAGGTCTTTTAGCGGACATGCTTCCGGAGGGAAATGAGTTGCCTAAAACCACGTATAAAGCCAAGAAGGTTCTTTGTCCGTTGGGAATGGAAGTAGAAAGAATACATGCATGCCCGAACGACTGTATCCTCTACCGTAAAGAGTATGCAAACATGCATGTATGTCCGGTGTGCAACACATCCCGATACAAACGTAACAATCAATCAGATGATGGCGAGGGAACAGAGGCGAAGAAAGAACCTCCTGCTAAGGTGGCATGGTATTTTCCTATAATTCCCCGTTTGAAAAGGTTTTATGCAAATCCAAAGGAGGCAAAACTGCTGCGTTGGCACTCGGAGGAGTGCAAGAAGGATGGAATGCTAAGACACCTTGCTGATTCCGCGCAGTGGAGAAACATCGATAGGAGTTTTGCAGAGTTCGGTGCAGAGCCAAGGAATATAAGGTTTGGACTGAGTACAGATGGAATGAATCCTTTCAGTAGCATGAGCAGCCGACATAGCACATGGCTCGTGACTCTCTGCATCTATAACCTTCCTCCTTGGTTGTGTATGAAGCGAAAGTACATTTCTTTGTCGATACTTATCCAAGGGCCAAAACAACACGGGAATGATATCGATGTGTTCCTAGCACCGTTGGTGGAAGATCTAAAAATCTTGTGGAACGAAGGGTGCAGTATGGGATGCATACAAGCGAGAGAACTTCACTCTGCGCTCCTTATTGTTCTGCACCATAAATGATTATCCTGCCCTTGGTAACCTATCGGGCCATAGTATAAAAGGTGCCAAAGCTTGTACTCACTGTTTAGATGGTACCGAGAGTGTGTGGCTGAGACACTCACGCAAAACCGTCTACATGCGTCACCGCCGGTTCCTTCGGAGGGCTCACCCATACCGCAAGATGAAGAAACAATTTGACGGAGAGAAGGAAGACGGTTCAGCTCCAAGGCATTTAAGGGGACACGAGGTTTATGATATGGTTAAGGATTTAGATGTTGTCCTCGGAAAGGGACGTAAATTGAGGGCTCATGAGAAGAACACCTGGAAGAAGAGATCAATATTTTGGGACTTACCTTATTGGGAGTACCTAGATGTTCGGCACTGCATCGACGTCATGCACGTAGAAAAGAATGTGTGCGACAGCTTGATTGGTCTCTTACTGAACATCCATGATAAAACAAAGGACGGTGTCAACGCACGGCTTGACTTGGCTGATATGGACATCAGGCCTGAGTTAGCACCGACATGCACTGATAATGCACGAACGTACCTTCCCCCTGCGTGTTACACTCTGTCCAAGGCTGAGAAAACAGAACTGTGCCAGTGCTTGCATGGTGTCAAAGTTCCGTCTGGTTACTCCGGCAACGTGAAGAAACTTGTTTCGATGCAAGATTTGAAGTTAAATGGCATGAAGTCTCATGATTGTCATGTGCTGATGACACAGATGCTCCCTATTGCAATTAGAAATATTTTGCCGATCAAAGTCCGAGAGACAATCATGAGGCTATGTTATTTCTTTAACACAATTGCTCAGAAGGTCATCGATCCCGAAGGATTAGATGCTCTGCAGGACGAGGTGGTGATGACTCTATGTCACCTTGAAATGTATTTCCCTCCTTCATTTTTCGATATCATAGTCCATCTCATTGTTCACGTTGTGTGGGAGATAAAAATGTGCGGGCCCGTATTCCTACGTAGCATGTACCCATTTGAGAGGTTCATGGGAATTCTCAAGTCCTACGTACGGAATCGTTCTCGGCCGGAGGGCAGCATCGTCGAAGGTTATGCAAGCGAAGAGGTCATTGAGTTTTGTGTCGATTATATGGCTCAGATTCAACCGATAGGTGTCCATCAATCTCGTCATGAGGGGAGGCTGAAGGGTCTCGGAACTATCGGAAGGAAAGCAATCACTCCAGATATGGACATGTATACTCAAGCCCATTTCACGGTGTTGCAACACATGACCAAGTGGCGCCTTATGTGGACCAGCACAAGGGTGTGCTTCGCAATGAGAATCTGGAGCGGCGGATGTTTGGATCATGAGGCAACACAACCGTCGGTTCAACCAATGGTTGAAGGAGCAAATCGCTAGGAGCTCGCCGAGTGAGACGCTGACATGGTTGGCAAAAGGGCCGACATTTACAGTTGTGACATGACAAGGATATGACATAAATGGGTACATATTCTATACGCAGTCTCAGGATGTCAAGAGCACTAACCAGAACAGCGGTGTCCGCATAGATGCATTCAGTACCGATGGGTCGAGAAACTCGTACTATGGCTTCATAGAAGAGATTTGGGAGCTCGACTATGTGGTTTTCAAGATCCCCTTATTTATTGCCGTTGGGTGCATCTCCCACAGTGAAGGTTGACAAATGCGGTGTCACGACCGTGGACCTCCAACGTGTCGGGTACAAAGACGAACCATTCGTACTCGCCAATCAAGTTGTTCAAGTTTTCTATGTAACCGACCGGCAAATAAGAAACGTCATGTAGTTCTTCATGGAAAAAGGAGAATTGTCGGAGTGGAGAATGTAGTGGGCGAGGAGGAATACAATCAATTTGACGAGTTACCTCCTTTTGGAAATGGCATAAGGTCGACGATGAACAACGTGTGAAACTAGTTACGTGCGCATTGATCATGATGAAGGGCTAATTTTTAAAGGAAATAAGCAAGTACAATAAGAATGTATATGTGAAAATGTGTGACAATTTTGAGATGTATATGTGAAAATATGTGATGTAGTCAATTTTGAGATGTATATGTGAAAATGTGTGATGTAGTCAATTTTGAGATGTATATGTGAAAATGTATATGTGTGATGTATTTGAGAATGACAAAATGTATCAAGAAATACACTGTGTGAATGCAGCTGGTTGGTGTTGTATATGAATGCAGCTGTTTGGTGGTTGATATGAATGCAGCTGTGTAGTTATTGGTGTTGTCTTAATTGCAACAATGGCAAAGCTTATCACGACGGTTCTAAACTTAGAACCGTCAGTGATAACATATCACAGACGGTTCTAAGTTTAGAACCGTCTGTGATAATCTCCCTACATATACCCTCTCGCTAGTGTTTTCCGTGTGCGCTGCAGTTATTCGATTAGATCTAAATCCCGAGCCCGTCGTCGCCGCCGCCTCCCCGAGCCCTCGCCGGCTGCCTCCCCCAGCCCTCGTCGGCCGCCTCCCCGGACGAAGACGTCGCCGCAGCCTCCTCCTCCTCCGTCGCCGCCTCCCCGAGCCCGTCGCCTCCTCCTCCTCCGTCGTCGTCGCCGCCTCCTCCTGCGTCCCTAAGGTCACCAAAACTCTAAGGTCATCAAATCCCTCCCCGAGCTTCATGCTTACTGTTAGTGTTTAGGGTTGATGCTTGATGCTTCATACTGTTATGGTTAGTTGCTTAGTACATATTTAGGGTTGATGCTTCATGCTTACTGTTAGTGTTTAGGGTTGATGCTTGATGCTTCATACTGTTATGGTTAGTTGCTTAGTACATATTTAGGGTTGATGCTTCATGCTTACTGTTAGTGTTTAGGGTTGATGCTTGATGCTTGGTACATATTACATTGGTACATTGTTTACTGCAGTAGCTTAATTAGTTTGCTATTTGGTACATATTACATTGGTACATTGTTTACTGCAGTAGCTTAATTAGTTTGCTATTTGGTACATACTACATTGGTACATTGTTTACTGCAGTTGCTTAGTTTACATTGGTACATATTACATTGCTTGTTGTGTTAGTATATAGTATATAGTATATAGTATATAGTATAGGCACATAACCCCTCTCTGTCCACATCACCCCCTCCCTTCTCCCCCTTCCCTCTACTCCTCTCCTCTCTTCCTAACATTGAGCATCATGTATCACTTTTCTTGCTTCCTCATCTTATCATGTGCAACCCTACAATTTGAGAGCACAAATTAACCAATCAAGGAAGAGTATATGATCAAAGGGCATGAAGCAAGTAACACATTCTAGTGTATCCGGATAAAGAAATCTTGCGATTATTGCAAAAGATACATTGACCATTTGGGTGGAAAGAAATACATTGTGTCGTCAGGCTCATGACTGCCAATTTGAAGCATAGCATAGCATCCGAGGCACATCAGGGCTGCAGTGTGTCTTGAAGAATGCCAAGAGCTGGTCTTCAGATGTGGCATTCCTCAAACTATAAATTATGAATCTTATTCTCATAACCCATCTGAATACCAGCTCTTGGCATTCCTCAAGACACAGCAGCAGGCCTCGGATGTGCCTCGGATGCTATGCTATGCTTCGAATTGGCAGTCATGCGCCTGACGAAACAGTTGATCTTTCCACCCAAATGCTCCATGTATCTAGATAAAAACAGCAAATGAAGCAAGTGACATACTATAGTGTTCCGTTCAATGAACCGGATACACTAGTTTGTGTCATTGCTTCATAGACCTTTGTTTAGGGACTTTGCTATTTGGTTTATAGTATTAGCAACTAAAGTAGGTGCTAGGATAGGCACTTTGTTTAGAGACCTTGTAGTAATAGTATTACAAAATTCAAGGAAATTTTAGTACAGAAGTTCAAAAAAGAAATTCCCGATTCTTGGTGAGCGGTGATATAGCCAACTTCTTGGTGGCGACTATCCATCTGCTTCTTCCCACTCCTTCTCTTCATCTCTGATCTCTGGATCACGTACGCCAGTAGCGATGATTCAGTTAGATGAATCATCGCTACTGGCGTACGTGATCCGGAGACAAGAGATGAAGAAAAGGAGTGGGAAGAAGCAGATGGATAGTCACTCACCAAGAAGTCGCTATGTCGGCTGCTCACCAAGAATCTGAATGTCTTTTTTGCACTTTTGTAATAAAATTGACTTGAATACATTGGTAAGATAGGCACATCACCCCCTCTCTATGTCCATATCACCCCTCCTTCTCCCCCTCCCCTCTACTCCTCTCTTGTCTTGCAATTCAATATGATTACTTTCTCATCTTATCTTAATAGACCCACAAAATGAGCAACATGTCACCCGCGCATTCTTCAACATCATCGCGGGCGTCGCTCCAACATCAAGGCGCCAAGGAAGAGGGCTATCAAAGAAGCTCGAGGGCCGGCGGATCATCACAGCGGTGAATGCATCCGGGGTCCCTATCCTTCCTCAAAAGCGATAACGCATTCGAACCATGGTCGGAGTAGTTGCACGAGCAATTGAGATCACATACAATTCGTGGAAGAACGTGCGACACACTCGGAAGCGTGGTGTGGACCGAAATTTTGGCATCGTTCGAGTTCCCGAGAAGAACACCTGGACGCTGTGCAACAACAAACCTACAAAGCGGTGTGCAAAGCATGGAAGAACTTCAAGAGCACGCTTGTCAGGAAATACGTGGAGACGGACGAAACGCCTGTTCATAAATACCCATTCCTGGAACCACAATGGGAAGAGTTCAAGGCGATGAAAACGACCGAAGATTTCAAAAGTACAAGTGTGGCGCACAAGGCCCTCCAGGCAAAAAATACACACCCTCACGACTTGGCACACTGGGTATGCGGGTAAAATCTCGCGATGGAGTAAGGAGGATGAGTGGCAGCTGCAGGACATCGCCCCGCCGTTTTCCAATATCCCGGATGACCGCGCTCGAAATTGGATTAGAGCAAGGTCATCTACAACGACATCGAGGGCGTCACCTTTCGAAACCCTGCGGACCAGCAAGTGACCGAGGCGCTGGTAAGATATCGATCGAACTCGTAGCTTGTAATTACTCTACAACCGTGCAATTGAAATGACATGTCGTGCTCTTGCGGGAAGAGTTGAGTTTTCAATCTACCCAGGATCATTCCAGGAACAAGGGAGAATGATATGCTCTCGTGTACCCTGGAAACAAGGAGCACCCGGGCCGTACGAGAGGCCTTGGGCTTTACGTTCCTTGGAAACATGGTTTCCAAGATGACTCCGACATGTATCGGCGCAGGAAGAGAAACAAAGTCGAGCGTGACGTACAGCTACAAGAAGAGATCAAGGAATCTCTTAGAGAGGAGCTATTAGCTCAGATGGCTGATGTAATCAGAGATAAGGTGCCGAAACAGACAGAAAGTCAGCAGGCCGCCACCGCCGCTCCTGTGCTAGCTAGCCCTCACAACCGTCCGAGTAGCTGCGCGTCAATCCGACGCAAACCCAGTCCAAATTTCTGTGGGCGACATCACGGTAATAATTATTACCTCTCGAATGCTTGCTCCATTGGTAGGCCTATTCGAGTAGCTAATTTTGTATCGTTATGTAGGAGCCTCGGCGTGCGTGCTCCAAGTGAGATATGGCTCCATTCCCTTGTACGCTGCTTGGGGCGGGCATATTAAATGCAGTATCGGGGCCATGGTGCAGATCAAGCTTTAGCGCCGAGCCGCAAAAGTTAATGTGGATGGTGTGTATGCCAATTTTAAGGTGGTCCCGCTACGAAGCCCCCAACGACGAGATCGTGAATCTAGGACAGGCCATTGGAACATTCATCCGGTGGCCCAAACCGATATCTCCTCGGAGGCTTCTTCACGGTGGCGGGACGGAAGTGCGATCGCGAACCACGGCAACTTGCACCGGTGCCATCTCCACACGAGCGCGAACCACGATTACACGCGGGTGCTATCTCCACGGTGCTATTCTCGCGAGCAACTTGCACCGTCTATACCATTAAGTCGACTAGCATAAAGTCAACCGACAATCGAGGCGATGGCGGGGCAAATCAAAGACGAAGGATGATGGCGATATCCCGTCCATGCCATTGGCCCGGAAATTCGTGCTAGCTGAGCGATGGTAGTCGGGAAGAGCTCGAAACTAGGACTTGGTTGCCAAAGATTCCACCTTTGGTATATGGAATCCAATAAGCGAGGCGAAACGGCGCTCGGTATCATTTGTCAAATTCAAGCTGGAACATTTCTTGCACGGCTCGGGATCGTGTCTTTGCGGTGACCTTTGACGATATATTTGAACTTTTCACGCTCAACGCTCTCGGCGCCTCACTCGTTCGATCTTTGGGCGCCGTAAGTCTGTACAATCACGATCTCTGTTCACGTAATACCGATATATGTCACAATTTGTTGCTTTCTGTGTTATATATAGATTCATGCTGACCAAGCTAGATCATCGAAATCACGAATTGGTTTCTGGACCCACGCTTGGTCGCCATTGATACCATCATCGAGAATGCATCCTTAATCGAGGACTATATTACAAAAGCACCGCTGCTCACCAAGATAAGGAATTTGTTCTTATGCCATACAATGAGAAATTCCATTGGATTTTAATTGTAATTATACCAAAATGGAACAAGGCTATATACCTTGATTCCTAAGTAAGAACAAATCCAAGTACACAGCTATCGCCCAAATACTCGATAGGTGCGTACATTGTACATTGTACTCTTTCTTTCCTTCGAATAACTAATCTAACTTTTGAATAACGAAGGTCGTTCGCCACATACGTTCAACAAACACGTGACTCGACGATAGGGGCCAAGGCCTTGAAACATGATCGCAAGTTTCGGGTATTCGCTAGCTACACATTAATTAATCATATACAACACATAGTAGTAATGCCACTTGATTTAACACATTATATTTTTTGCAGTGCCACTAGCGTGAAGGGCAACACGTGTGGATACTACGCGTGCCACCATATGAGACTACTCCTCGATTCCACCAAGATCACTAATTCTAAGGTTTGTCAATCTTCCCACATTTATTTCATACATGTCAAGTTTTATATATGTGCGCGTTCATATTCCTATCGACAGGCTGCGTCCATCTCTACATCTGCATTGAAACAGCCGGATTTTGCAAAAATTCGAGGAGAGCTCATTTGGTTTTTGTGGACAAAAGTCGTAAGATCAGATGGAGAGTTCCACTGCCCAGAATGATTTTTTATTGTAATTCTAAGTGCAAATACAGTGTAGATCTTTTACAATTGTGTATTTGTTAATGAATATTTTATTTCAATTCAATGAATTGATTTGCGAAATGGATGCTTTATGTTTGTGAAATGAAGTGCGTTGTCAATTGGATGTTTTATGTCTTTGAAATGAATTGAGATGTGAAATGTATCTGAAATGAAATGAGATGTGTGAATTGTATATGTTTTATGTCTGTGATTATCTGCTTGTTTCAGAGGGCATGGCTAGCATTTCCTGAGGCTAGCCAATAAACAGAAATATATTTAGGGGTTGAAGGGAATATCACAGACGGTTTTTAACTCCAAACCGTCTGTGATTATCAGCTATCACAGACGGTTTTTAACTCAAAACCGTCTGTGATAGCTGATAATCATAGACGGTTCAAAAACCGTCTGTGATGACCTTCGATTATCACTAACCCATAAATACAGACGGTTCACAAAACCGTCTGTGATGACAATTTTGAACCGTCTGTGATGACCTTTTCTGTAGTAGTGATTGAATCTCGTTTAGATGGGTGGATGTGACTAGAAGTAGTAAAGGGGTATGTGTTTTTTTGGGCTTTTTGTGCTTCTCTGGTCCGCCTGGATACTCATGTCATCGAAGCTAGAACACACATATGCCACGTCACCTAAAACTAGTGTGGTTTAGGGTGACAGGATATTTGTACCAATTTTGATAGTTGGAGGGTGAAAGGTCTAGATTCGGACTATAGCTGAGATGTGTAAAGCAGACTTGCCTAGTTCTTTTCGGCTTATAGTTTTACTTGAAAAAACAAATGGGATGGTTTCTTCGCCATCTTTTTTATGCAGCTTATTGATCGTGCAAAAATAGCACACCCGCAAGTGCACGGGTTGCCACTGAAATAGCGGCGAGTGTCGTGTTCTCCACAGGGACTAGACTGAGGCTACCGGCGCTCAGCTAAAGCTAGGTCAAACGAAACGGGGGAGAACTAAACCTAAAACAACTACTAAAACAGCCGAACGAACGAACTACCAAATGAACTCTAACTCGCACGGACGAAACGACGAAAGAACTAAACAAACGCACGAACTAAACGACGACGGAACGAACGACACGATGACTGACTACACAAACGACACGACGAGACTAAACGAACGAACACGACTACCGATCGACGATCTAACTAACTATCGACCGCGAGACAGCAGGAGTAAGTCGAGAAGCACGGAGGGAGTCGAGAGAGAAGGAGGGAGAAGACGGTCGATGGCTAACTAGACTACGACGGCACTCGACACCACAACAAACACAGAACTATGAACGCTCGACCTAACTATCGACAGACCGCTGAGAGAAGCAAAGAGGGAGGTTGAGAAGCAAAAGGGATGATCTAGAAGCAAGGAGGGGGTCGAGACAGCAAGGGTAGGAATCCGGTCGCCGGCTAGCTAAATCAACAACTCTCAAACAAACGCATATACTAACAAGGACAACAGGACAAGCACAAGATAGAGATATACATGAAGCACACACACTGACCAAAAGCACAGACTAACGGATCACAATTAATACTACTGAAAATATTACTAACTGAACACAAATTGCACAATTGTTCACAGAGCATATATCACAATGATAAAACATAGCACAATAACATCTCCACTGATCTTATGCTCACATCACACATCACAAGCACAGTGCATAGACCAACAATTTAACAGTGACATCTAATAGTAGTTAATTAACAACAATTGTCATCACAGTGCACAATTAAGCAAAAGATTAACAGAGTAGCTGAACCAAGAAAGAGGAAGAATTGGGGATTGGAGTGAACCGAGGGGAGTAGAAGCAGCAGAGGGCTGAGGAGGTCAGGCTGTCGGCGGCACCGTAGAGGAAGCAGTGGAGCGGTCGGAGCTCGTGTCGGTGGAGATGCCGACGGTGAGGGGGGCGCGGTGAAGAAGTTGCTGTCGCGCGGAGGAGGATGATGCAGAACCAGAGCTCGCCGGCGTCGGTGGCGATGGAGATCGGCGATGGCGTTGGCGGATGCGGTCGGCGATAGTGGTGAAGGGGAAGTGGCGGCGCCGATGTGGGCAGTGGAGAAGAGAAGCGGCGGCACACTGGAAGAGAAGAAGTGGGGAGGAGAGGCGGCGGAGGAAGCTGGTGGCGTGAGAGGATGCGGACGGGCGGCGCTCGCCGGAGGGAGCAAGTGGAGGCGGCGGAGATGTGAGAAGTGGCGTCGCCGAGGTAGGAGAGGAAGGGGGAGAAAGCAAGGGGCGGCGCGGTGGCGAAGTAGAGGAGGTGAGCACAGGGGCGAAGGTGGAGCTCCGATGTGGTGACGCTTGGCGGCGGCAAGGTAGAGAAGGTGGAGAAGGAAGGCGGCTAGGTGTAGAGAGGAGAGGCGGTGGCCGCCGGTGAGGTCTGGCCCGGCCCTCGCCGGTGCCGGAGCTAGGGAAGGAGAGAAGCAAAGGGGTGGCTAGGGGAGAAGATGAACAAGCCGGGCTCGAGCAAAGTCTGGGCGGCGGCTAGGGTTTTTATTGGATTGGGGATTTCGGTCTTTTTCGGTTTGGCCCTCCAGATTTTCAGGAATTGCAAAACAGTCCTTCCCCAATTGTTTTCTTCTGTTCTGGCCCTCTGGAAGTCCGATTTCATCGCGGTTTGATCCTACGCATCCGTGACGACACACACATCTGTACGGAGCAGTTCCGAAAGTCCAGATTTGTCATTTATGCGCCTCGCTCGCGCCGGTCTGCGGAAAAAGCACAAAAAAATGTAAAATGATCCAAATTGAGAAATTAAATATAGAGAAGCGTGTAAATGATGATAATTAGTCCCAAAATGCGAAAATATGGGGGTAAAATAACGGGTAAATATATGCAAAAATGACGCATGTCACTTATCAGAATAGCTTTCTCGAAGCGGTTTATCATCATTTAGTCCGTTCGTACAAGCGCTCGCAGTGGAACCAAAAGTTATAAGACGCAGCCATAAACTGCTGCAAAAAAAAAAACCCACCCTTATTCCTTTTAATTAACTCACCGTGTGATGTGGCTTGCTGATCAAGCAAACCTTGCCTAGTCAAATGCCAAATAAGCAAAACCCCTAACAAGTAAAAGGCCGAAATTGCATCAGAGGCCCGAGCGTTGCGCCGTGGTTGCCACCATTCGCAGCAATACCGTTTTATTACTTGTATCCGTGCGTCAGAGGCAATGAAGAACGGGTGGCCTCAAATTTGGATTTCTCGCGGTCACCCTTGAAACATGGTTACCAACTTTTGTTGGAATGCAGTCTACAATGAAACCCGAGCCCTTGAAAGCACAGGAAAGCCCGCTTGCCTGCCATCAAGCTGTGGTTTGAACCAGGAAAGGCGCGTGGTTCGGAGCCATAGGAATTTTGTGTTTGTCAGATACGTCGACTCATACGAGTGTTTTGTATTGTTTGTATGTCTTTTTTACATAGGGTATGTTGTTTTCGATCGAAGCTAGCGGCTTTTGATTTTTACTATAGTATCTAATTTTCAAACGGGGTATTTTCTCAAGACGAAATCTACAAGTTAATTGTAGTATATGTTAAAAGCCCAACATCTGTATCAACCAAAATCGCAAACAAGTATCTCTCTCCATAATCTCTGTCGCAAACAGCTAAAATTTAAAAATTTTAGCTAAAAGCCATAAGCCACAGCCGTGCCAAACAGGCCCATAAGTTTGAGGTCATATTTTTTCAACTTCTAAAAGTTGCTTTTCGGTTTTTCTACAGTAAATAGCTTTTAAATAGAATATCTTTTTAAGATAGGGTCTACTAGTTAACTGTAGTATATACTGTACCGATTTCATTTATATCGGCAAAAACTGCACGTGAGTTTCTGTTACTCTGTAATCTCTCGCACAAACACCCCAAAAGCCACAAGCCACATCCATAAGCCATAAGTTTTAGCCAAAAAGAACGGTCCTTGAGTTATCTCTTCACTAAAAGACAACTCCTCCTTGCTCTTGTACCTTTCTCCCTTCATAAATGTAGATTATTTTTGACTTTTTACAGTCTCTAATGCAAGACTTTGACTATAATTTATTATCGTAATATACTAGTAATAATAATAAATTATAAAAATATTTTATAAGGCAAATCTAATAATATTTTTTATGTAGTTAACATATGCATAAATTA
Organism: Dendrocalamus sinicus; assembly: GCA_036346575.1. Lineage (NCBI taxonomy): Eukaryota > Viridiplantae > Streptophyta > Magnoliopsida > Poales > Poaceae > Dendrocalamus > Dendrocalamus sinicus. The sequence goes on along the minus strand of CM070656.1, from coordinate 31,299,371 downwards.
ATATATATTACTGGTCAAAAATTGAAAAGATCCATCATATGAAACATACGACTATCTATATTTGTGAACGGAAGGGAGCAAGTCACGAATTTTTTGTACGGATAATTCATTTTTTATTCGAAATTACAGAAATATACTCGCGGGAAATTTTTTTACAAAAATATGCTCCAGTCGCCCAATAGTTGGGCGATTGGAGCCTTTCGCCCAACCCAACAGCGACAACTGGAAAATCTCCCAACCGTTGGGCGATTAATTGCAGTCGCCCCACCGTTGGGCGACTTTCCTCCAGTCGCCCTACCATTGGGCGACTTTCATGCAGTCGCCCAATGGTTGGGCGACTTTCATGCAGTCGCCCAATGGTTGGGCGACTGCATTCAAATCTTCGCCAAAAATAGTGAAAATTGGTGGAGCTGTTCTTCATACATCCAAAAGTCTCCAGAAAAATTTTTGAGCAATTTCGGCCACGGGATCAAAAGTTATAGCAGTTTCAATCCAGGCCGAAACGAATTTGAGTCCGTTTCCGACGCACCTTCAGTAAAACGGGCATAACTTTTGCATACGGTGTTCGTTTTCGACGTTCTTGTAATCGTTGGAAAGCTAACGACAAGCCCGATCCAAAAAATGACCAGCTTGCGCCTGTCGCCCTCCAAGACCCCGAAAATCGGTCATCTTTGGACCTAAACCCGCGTCGCAAGTTTTTGGTTTCTGTTTTTGCCCTTGTTTCTTAGTCTTCCTTTCGGAATTTGGATGTCGCCTCAACTAAAAAGTTGTAGATTTTGTAGAAACCTTTCAAATGAGTATATATAAGCTATACAAAACTTAGCTATTTTATCTTTTCGGACTAGTTATTTATATTGCATCGGTATATAAAACTTGTGATAGGGAGTATTACAGGCGGTTTGTATGTAGAACCGTTTGTGATAATCTGACCGTTGGGCCCGTCGATGTCCTCAACCCAATCCTAGCCTAGAGACACGAATTCTCAGTAACATCAAAATATCATTTACCATCGTATGTACCAATCGTTCTACGGTCAATCGTTCTTAAAAAAAATTTCCAAATTTTTTTACACACCTAAAATATATAATGAACATAAACAGGCTTGTCGTTAGCTTTCCAACGAGTACAAAAACGTCAAAAACGGACACCGTATGCAAAAGTTATGCCCGTTTTACTGAAAGTGTGTCGGAAATAGACTCAAATTCGTTTCAGCCTCGATTGAAACTGCTATAACTTTTGATCCTGTGGCCGAAATTGCTCAAATTGTTTCTGAAGACTTTTGGATGTATGAAGAACAGCTCCACCAATTTTCACTATTTTTGGCAAAGATCTGAATGCAGTCGCCTAACCATTGGGCGACTACATGAAAGTCACCCAACCATTGGGCGACTGCATGAAAGTCACCCAATGGGAGGGTGACTGGAGGAAAGTCGCCCAACGGTGGGGCGACTGCAATTAATCGTCCAACGGTTGGGAGATTTTCCAGTTGTCGCTGTTGGGTTGGGCGAAAGGCTCCAATCGCCTAACCATTGGGCGACTGGAGCCTATTTTTGTAAAAAAATTTCCCGCGGTTATATTTCTGTAATTTCGAATGAAAAATAGATTATCCGTACAAAAAATTCAGCAAGTCACAAAGCTTATAGACAGTGACATCATAATATTGCACGTCTATGCATTGAGTCAAGAATACAAGGTGACAACATCCCCTCATTATCCTTCATTCTCTACCGAACATCACGTTGCAATAAAAAACTTGTCTCCGTAAGAAAAGTATGCAGTCAAACTCTTCAATCTCGATCAGCAATACAATCATGCAGTCCGAGCCCTTAAAAGCAAATCATCTGCCCGCCTGCCAATCAAGCTGTGGTTTGAACTGCCAACCAGGAAAGGCGAGTGGTTCGGAGCGATGGGAGCTAGCCGTCGTTCTGGCGCTCTGGCACTGGCCATCGCCTCCGCGTTGCTTTTCCACGCACTTGTGAGCAGCTCACACGCTACCGACGCTCCGCGCGCTCCAGGCGCAGGCACCGGCGGCAATCCTCCGGCTACTCCAGGCCGTGCCCTTGCTGCCGCTGCCCACCGCAACAATCCTAGTGAGTGCACTGCATACAACGTCTTCAGCACTTGCAAGATTTGGCGTATCATTTCCTTTCTTTTTCCCTCAATTTCCAACTTATTTCTCCTTGGGTTTTTTTACTTGTCCGCCTAGGCGCCAACCTTAAAGAGGCGGATGGGCGCGGCTATCCGAATCCCGGAGGAGGCCATTGTTGCGATTAAGACGGCGGGGACCGTGCACCCAGGAGACAGGCATGTAACAGCATCTTCAGCTAGGCCCGGAAGAACAGCTTCCAGGCTCCTGAACCGCTTGTGTTAAGCACACTTTTTATCTTGAATATGTATGTTTGTACCACGCAAATGGTGTGAGTAGATTTATCGTAAAAAATACTGTAGGATCGGACAAACAACAGAGGAGATGAATAATATCTTTTAAATTCTCTCTCAAATATTCACTTATCTCATTTTTTTTGATAGCTATAGAGCTATGAAGATTAGGGTTGAAATCCCACTTAAAAACCGAAGAACGGAGTTGAACACAACAGGAAAAACAACATGGTCGAAAGCTAGCAACGTGGTCGAAATCTGAGAATGTAGTCGAAAGCTGACAATGTGGTCGTAAATTCGACTACTAGAAAAAAGATCAACGTGGTCGAAAATCAACTACCTAACAGAAATTACTGTAATCGATAACCACCGAGACCAAAGCCAACATGATCGAAAATGGATGTAGTCGAAAGCTGACAATGTGGTCGTAAATTCGACTACTAGAAAAAAGATCAACGTGGTCAAAAATCAACTACCTAACAGAAATTACTGTAATCGATAACCACCGAGACCAAAGCCAACATGATCGAAAATGGATGTAGTCGAAACCAACGTAGTCGGACGCCAACGAGTAGTCGAACAACCAACATGGTCGTAACCAGTTGGTGACCAAAATGATCAACATGGTCATAACGAACATGGTCGTAAGCCAACAAGTAGTCGAATAACCAACGTGGTTGGAATAAGACGGCAACCAAAATGATCAACGTAGTCCTAACCAACGTGGTCGTAAACCAACGAGTGGTCGAACAACCAATGAGGTTAGAGGCCAACGAGTGATCTGCGACCAGCGTGATCGATTCAGCTCAAAAACCAACCAGAGAAAGTGATGATCCGTGAGCGGTCGAAAATCCCATGCGGTAGGAAAAAGCGAAGCGGTCATCTCTAGAGTATTGTGAAGCAATTTCAACAAACGATCATTAAAATCATGGCTAAAGATGAGACCTTTTTCAGTTTGTTGGAAGATTACATCAAAACCAGGTCAAAATCAAATTCGGTGAATAAAACTAGCTCGTGGATGGATGATGACCAAGATAAGTCTAGATGTATTCCCACATATCATAGCAAGTTAGAACACCAAAGAAATTGACTCAAAAACTATTGGATCAAGAAATCAAACTTTGAGGACAAATCAAGAGCAAAACAACCAAATCAAGATGGATCCATGAAAATATACAAAGATTGATGTATTGCTCACTTGGGAAGATTGAGTCTATAGCCATTTCACGTTGGAGGACAAAGAGCACACCATGTACTTCATTCTCAAAACCTTAACCCTAAATAAGAAAGCATACGAGAGAGGGGTGGGAAAACTAACCCTATATATCTCCATCCCCACCCCTTTTATAGGTGACCAACCAGCCACCTATTCCCTAAAATAGATCTTATCCACTATTACAATGGGGAAATCAATTAACCCACACACACGGATTTTACTTATTCAAGTCCACTTACGCAGGCTTTTTAAAGCGTATAAGTGTGCATTAGTTAAATCCTTAGCCTTAATCCGCCTTGACAAAACCAGCTCTATCTTGACTTAACCCGCTCTCCAACGCATCAACCATGTGCCGCGGTTTTGATCTAAAATAGTTTCTGGTATTTTGGTCAAAGTACCAAAATACCCCTAGTTGACCCGGTCATCACCTTCCTTTACAAGCAATCGTCATGCTTGCCACGTATAGGTACACCATTAGCTTGCGACATACCGCCAAGTCTCTCCTGTCCTGGTTCCACCGAACCACAGTTCACTTGCCCCGTGTAAGCCACTTGACGTCATCCCGCTGTTCGAACTCGCCTTCAACATTCCCGTCTTTCTCGTGCCATGCTTGAGCTCACCGTCTCACTTGGCATTTTTAATTGTTTTGGGCCTCGACTTCTCCATGAGCCTAACTCCGATCACCGCCATTGACCACAGTTGATTCTAAGAGATTCTGCATATCCAAAGACAAAGAATTTATTTTCAGGCACAAGTTCTTCATAACTTGACCAATATTAGCTAAAGACATGCATCATGTAATCTTAACCCAACGACTCAGGTCAACGTAATTAAATTCATGACTCAAATCTCAAATCCTAAATTTCTTTCCAAATTAAACCTGACAGAAAGTAATCTTTGTAAAACCAATTGATTACTCCATAAATATTATAATGATTCATCACAATATTAACCTAGATCATCTCATATGGTTCTTCAAATACTTCCGTAATCCTGTGATGGCAAAAAATATTAGTGGTTAATGGTGCCTCTCAAAGAACGTAAACAAATAATAGATGCTACTTTAGGTTGAATACATTACGATGACAATTTTTTTTGAGTAAAAGACTGTAGCACCCGTACTGGAATGAGTACACACTACGTGCGTGAAACGTCCTCGCAAAGAGGCACAAAAATTAAAAAAATGTTGTGTAATAAAGGGTCGCATTGTTGATCCTTCAAGCACTACAACACAAAGTGTCATATATATAGTCACATACGAGATCAATCTCAGAATAATAGTGCAAACTTAGGGGACAGAGAAATCCGTCGTTATGCAAATGTCACTAACTATAAGTTAGTCTGTTCTTTTATGACTTTTAGTTTTAACTTTTAACTTTTCTACAGTAACTAATTTTTAAACGGAGTGTCTTTTCAAGATAGGGTCTATTAGTTAATTATAGTACATACTATACAACTTCATTTATATCGGCAAAAACTGCACGTGAATTTTAGTTACTCTATAATTTTTCACACGAACAGCCAAAAGCCGCAGCCAAAAGGCATAAGCCACAATCACAAAAGAACAAACCCTAAGATATACAATAGTATTCTTCTATACATGAACCTCTATCACTAGCTATATACCATCGGCCCGCCGAATTTTTTGCTTCATTTCACCTGAATGTTTGAGGTCGCATGCTAACCCTAAAACGTTCGATTTTCAATCCTAAAAGTTGATCTTGATATTTTCAACTCTAAATATTGATCTCAATTTATTTTTCATCCCTCAACTTTAAAACTACCTAAAATACAATTCTAAACTACAAAACTATCTAAAATACAACCTATCTATTTTAGTGCGGTTTTACACTGACGCGGCGTCTAGCTGAACCGGTTTTACTGACGTGACTTCCACATGACCAATAATAAACAAAGAAACATTTTCGGGCCTACATGTCCACGAGCTCACGAGCCTCTGCTTCTCATGAGTCCTCCTCCCACTGTGCCGCGCTCTCCTCCTACGGACTGGGGCGGCGGAGGAATCACATCACCATCCCCTCCCGTGGGAAGAGCTCGGAGACCCCGTGGTCGGCGGCGGGGTCCTGGACGGGGCAGAACGTGGAGCGGGCGACGGCGGGGGGCTTGGAGAGGGCTAGGTGCGGGAAAAGAGAGACGGCGAGGAGGGTCGGGAGGCGGTGGCGGCGCGACCCATTGGTGCGTGTCGAATCGGAGTGGGAAGGGAGGAGAGAGAGAGGAGGGAGAAGACGTAGTTGAAGAGGATAATGCAGTGGATGTATGGCAAACATACGGCAACACACACTAAAATTCGTACACGTAGGGATCACGTCAGCTAAAGCTGCTAGATTTTAGTTAAGAGAGTAAAGTGGATGGTTTTAAAATCCTATTTTAGATTATTTTAAATTTCAAGATTGAAAAATAAACAGAGATCACAGTTTGAAAATTTGGTGGTTCGGAGCCATAGGAATTTTGTGTTTGTCAGATACATCGACTCATACAAGTGTTTTGTATTGTTTATACGTCTTTTTTACATAGGTTTGGGTTATCTCTTCATTAAAAGATAACAATCTTTTCTCTCTCTTCTCCTCACTCACCTATGTCAGCAAAAATCTTACTTCCTCCGTTCACAAATATTGATTATTTTTAACTTTTTACGGTCTCTAATGCAAGACTTTGATTATAATTTATGTCGTAATATACTAGCAATATTATTATTATTATGAAACTATTTTGCAGGACAAATTCAATAATACTATTTTTATGTAGTTAATATATGCATAAATTAACATATATTACTGGTCAAAAATTGAAAAGATTGATCATATGAAACGTATGGTAACCTATATTTGTGGATGCAGGGAGCATGTGACAAAGCTCATAGACAGTGACATCACGCTATTGTACATGTCTATGTCTTGAGTCAAGAATACAAGGTGACAACATCCCCTTATTATCTTTGAGGGCTTCGCAAGACACACAGGGGGCAGTCCTAATACTAGCCATCTGGTCCTCGTAACTCTTCCTAAAAGTCTCTAGTATTTTCTTAGATTTCTCCCCTACTTTAGCACAGAAAGAGCACGCAGATTGTGGCATCTCTAGTAGATATTTAGTTAGCTTCACATATTTTCCATCCAATGCAACTCAATTCAGATTTTAGTTTTTCACAATTATTGCACGGTAAACTAACAGGTGCCTTAGAAGCATATTGAGCCATTTTCTTGTTGTGGTCACACATGTCTTAAAATTGCTTAAGTTAATTCAAGTTCAGCAGTTAATTTTGGATAGTTGGCACAAGAAACAACAGGCTCAAGCAAAGCAGCTTGCATTTCGGCAATTTTATGATCTACCTTCTTTAAGTTAATTTTCAAGTTGTTACAACTTTCACATGTTTCAGGCAGATCAAGAAGCATGGTATATAGACCTCTAAAAGAATTGTCCATGTCCTCACATGAGATGCAAAATGTAGTCTCAACAGAATCAGATGAAAGAGGAGCACTCTAGCCATTTCTATCTCAGCTAACAGACTAACATTCTTCACCTTAAGCAAATCCTTAGCTTCTCCATATCTCCCAGCACAGAAGTACATATATCACAATCATCACAGGAGGGAGCAGATCTAAGTGAAGTAAGCTCCCGTGACAAACTTTCTACCTTCTTCTCTAACTCACCACACCTAACATAAAACTTCCCTAACTTGAGAAAAGCATCATTGAGCTGGTCGTATGAGGGGCATACCTCATCAGAATCGTTGTATAGATTGTCATCGTTGATGCCGTTCTCGTCAGCCATGAATCACATGCCGGCGAAGTTGTTGCCATCCTTGGTGTCTTTGTGCGGATCATTCTCGCCATCATCATCACTCCAGCCCTCCATGTCGCTGAAGTTAAAGTTGTCGAAGGCGGTGAGGACACGGTGGAAGAGCTTCTTGGCCTTGCCAAGGTTGTTGTACTTTTTCTCCTTGTCTTGATCACGAGCTGGGGGCTTCCTGTTGTGGTTCTTGCTAATGTAGTCGCTCTTGCTCACGTCGTTGTAGTTGTTGTTGCTCTTCTCCAACTTGAGGTAGTTCGCTCGAATGTGGTTGGGGCCACCACACTCAAAGCAGATCACTGGACCACCTTTCTTTCTCTCCCTAACCCTCTTGTATGTGTGTGAGAATTTTCTGGATAATAGGGCTAACTCACTTTCTAGGAACTACTCAAATTGGTCATCACTCATCTCACACAAAGCAGCCAAAGAGAAACCAGAAACACCATCAAAAGATGCTCCAGAAGCAGAACTGGAATTGGTGACCAAGGCCATAAATTGTAACTTTGACTTGCGAGAGATGATGTGAATCCCATGAGTCTTGAAGCGTGAGTACAACGCATCAAGAGTCAAGATCGACAAGTCAGTCGTGTCCTTGATGGTGATCACTTTCATCTCCCAAACCCTAAGGTCCAAGGTAGAAAGCATCTAGTGAGCATTGTCCAATCTGAGTATGTAAGACCAACAGCTCGAGGTTGCTCAAAATCTTGTGAAATCTGCCAAAGTACTCATCTAAGGACTCACTAGCAAGCATCTCAAACTTGTTATACTCTCACTTGTACTGGTCTTGTCGGACAGTCTTGATTTGGATGGTTCCCTCATGGTATGCATTGAGGGTCACCCAAATATCATAAGCCGACAAGAGATAAGAGATGCGATCAAACTCATTTCTACTAAGACCCTGGAAAATGATGTTTCTTGCTTTAGCATTTGCCTCCACATTTGTCATATTTATTGCTGTGATGTGCTCATCGGTAAAAACAACGAACCAAGTCTTAACCTTCCTTCAGATTACATAGCCTTAAGTCTGAATATAAGACTCCATCCTACTCTTTTAAAAAGGATAGTTGACCCCATCGAAGATAGGAGGCTTGGTGGAATACTTGTCTACTGCCATGGCTCCTAAGACTGGTTAAGAGATCTATTGAAAAGAGCTAACCGGACTCTGATACCACTTGTAGGACTGGACAGGCAACAAAAGTGGGTGAATGGTGCCTTTAAATTTTCCCTCCATGTATTCACTTATCCCTTTTCTCTGATAGCTACAAAGCTATGAAGATTAGGGTTGAAATCCCACTTGAAAACCGAAGAAACAGAGTCGAACACAACTAGACAGCAGGAAAAACAATGTGGTCGGAAGCTAACAACGTGGTCAAAATTCGATTACCAGTCGAAAGTTCAACGTGGTTGGAAATCGACTACCGAACAGAAATCACCGTAGTTGAGAACTGATAGTACATCGAAAATCCGTGTAGTCAGAAGTCGCCTCTTGCGGTCGACGACCATGGAGCGATCGAAACCAACGCGGTCGATAACCACTGAGACCAAAACCAACGTGATCAAAAATGCATATAGTCGAAACCAACATGGTCGTAAACAATGTGGTCAGACGCCAACGAGTGGTCGAACAACCAACGTGGTCATAACCAGTTGGCAACCAAAGTGATCGAGAATCAACATGGTCGGATGCCAACGAGTGGTCAAACAACCAATGTGGTCGGAACTAGTCGACAACCAAAGTGATCAACATGGTCATAACCGACGTGGTCGATTCAGTTCAAAAGCCAACCAGTGAAATCAACGATCAGTGAGTGGTCGAAAATCCCATGTGGTAGGGAAAATGCAAAGCGGTCGGAAGACTGAGTGAGGTCGAAATGATGCATGCGATCTGGAACTTGGCTGTGATCGAAACCAATGTGGTCGTAAATCTGGTCGACGTTCCAAAGAACTGCATCGACTATTTCAACTCTGATTCAAAACGAAAATAGAAGGGACTTGTGATCCGTAAATCCAAATGATGTGAAACTTTATAGAGATCATCTCTAAGATATTATGAATCTATTCCAACAAACGATCATAAATATTATGGCCAAAGATGATACATTTTTCAATTTGTTGGAATGTTACATCAAAACTGAGTCCAAATTAAAATCGGTAAATCTATCTAGCTCGTGGGAGGAGGATGACTAAGATGAGTCTAGATGTATTCCAATATGTTATAGCAAGTTAGGACACCAAAGAAATTGAATCAAATACCTTGGATCAAGAAATCACAACTTTGAGACCAAATCAAGAGCAAAACAATCAAATTAGGATGAATCCATGAAAATATGCAAAGATTAATGTATTGCTCACTTGAGAAGGTTGAGTTTATAGCCACTCCACCTTGTAGAACAAAGAGCACACCATGTACTCCACTGTCAAACCCTAACCCTAAACAAGAAAGCACATGGGAGAGAGGGGTTAGATGGTTAATCCTACATGTCTCCATCTCAACCTCTTTTATAGGTAGGCAACCAGCCACCTACTCTCAAAATGGATCCTATCCACTATTACAATGGGGGAAATCCGTTAACCCCCCACATACGGGTTTTACTCACTTCAAGTCCACTTATGAACGCTTTTCAAAGCACATATGTGTGCATTCGCTAAATCCTTAGCCTTGATCAAATCAGCTCCATCTTGACATAAATCACTCTCCAATGCATCACCCATGCGCTACGGTTTTGATCCAAGATGGTTTCCAGTATTTTGGTCAAAATACCAAAATGCCCCTTTGTTGACCCGGTCATCACCATCCTTTGCAAACAATTACCATGCTGACCACGTGTAAGTACACAACTAACTTGTAATGTGCTGCCAAGTCTCTCCCATCTTGGTCCCACCGAACCATGACTCACTTGGCCCGTGCAAGCCATCTGGCGTTATCCTGTCGTTCGAACTTACTTTCAACATTCCCTTCTTTCTCGTGCCATACTTGAGCTCACCATCTCAACTCGGTATTCTTGATCGTTCTGGGTCTCAAGTCCTCCATGAGTCTAGCCCCGATCACCGTTATTGATCACAGTTGATTCCAAGCGACCCTGCACATCCAAAGATAAATAATTTATTTTCAGGCATAAGTTCTTCACAACTTAATCTACATTAGCAAAGACATGTATCATGCAACCTTAATCCAATGACTCAGGTCAATCTAACTAGAACCATGACTTAAATCCTAAAATCCTCAATTTCTATCTAAACCAAACCTGACATAGTACAATTTTTACAAAGCCAATTAATTGCTTTATAAATATTGTAATAATTTATCACAATTTTAATCCGAATCAACTCACATGGTCTATCGTAAGAACCCGTCGCACGCAGCCATCACGCAACTAAAAGGAAGAAAGAAGTGAAGAACGTACGCAACATCTACATTCCGATGGAATTGGCCATTTGGGTGTCGCTCTCCGTTTTGACCAGCCGATAAGTTTGAATGGTCGAGCTTATTACCACAATAACGTTGTTCTCCTACCGTACGTACGTGCTCCACTGTCTGGAGGATTGTAATTTATTCATAACTAATCCATGGCTATTGAGAAGAAATGGCACGCCTAGCTAGCACTACTCGTTCTCTCAATTACAGTGGTTTCTAATCCATTATAATAAGATAAAAGCTAATGATGCATGGTTAAAAACTCTCAGAGAAAAGGAAAATATGTTAGATATTCTCACTCGTAATTTAGTGGACCCTAATTACCACTAAGCAATGACAACCATTGCAACTATTTTTTTTAGTAATTGTCTAATGGATGAAGTCAGGGGCGGAGCCCAATGGAGGGGAGGGGGTTCCCAGGAACCCGGGTCCAAAATTTTTTTTAGTTATTACTAGTAAATATTCACCCTTTGTGCATCCCCCTTGGTCCAATATGGTGTACCCCTAGCCCAACAAATACCCTCACTCGCCCTGTTCAGCCCATTCTCCCACCGTCCTATGCTCCCTCGCGCGGCCCGTTGCACCCCCCTCTGTTTTGCTCTAGCTCCGCCACTGGATGAAGTCATACATCCGTAGCTCTACCAAACACCACCCCCCTCCTCCAAAGATGGTTCTAGTTCACTGAAAGCTGTACAGCGAACATACAGAATTATTTCTTTGGTTAGCATATAGAAAAATGTTTGGGCAGCATGTACTGCCCGGAACGGTTGGAATGAAAATTTGGCACTATTACGAATGCACAGCTCAACTAAAATCCAGAGTCAGGGAAAAGAAAGAGTGCAAAAAACTACATAATCCACAAAGCGTCCATCTGACCGCGTAATGTCATACATTAGGCCCCATTTGGCATAGCTCTAGCTCCGAGATCTATACTGGATCTATAGTTTGTTGACTAAATTAAAATGATTTAAATATTTTTATTTAATATATAATATAAATGAAATGAGTCATGTAAATGTACTTAACATGCCTGCAACTCTAGATCCAGGATTTTCTAGAGTTACAGATGATCAGCTCTAGAAAATCTACAGATTTTCTAGAGTTAGAGTTCTGCCAAACGGAACCTTAGGTAATGCAGAACTTGGAATCTTGGGGAAATGTCAATGTTGTAGAAATCTGGGGGAAGTTTCATTATTGTTGTGCATTGACCGCTGGGTGCCATTTAAGGCTGTTAGGGTAGGTAGGAATTGGAAAATTCAAATGTCAATGTTGTTGTGGTAAGCATACTTCCATGGTGTAAATTCGTCATATGAGAAATGGACAGCTATGGGTGCATTGACTACAAGATGACATCCACAAAGCGTCTATCTGACATCTTACAAGTTTTTCCGCACTCTATAAAATGGGCGGGGCAAGTTCAAGAGGGCTTATTGAAGGGTTGATGACAATCAGAAAGGGGTGAATAATTACAGTGTACAATGAAACCTTTATATATATATATATATATATATATATATATATATATATATATATATATATATATATATATATATATATATATATATATATATATATATATATATATATATATATACATATATATATATATAGGAAAATTACATAAGGCACCATGGTGTCTAGGCACCAACATCCGATACACGTGTATGATTGATAATTTTTTTGAGTTTGGGTATGAAAATGTTTTATACCCTTGATATATTTATGGTAAGTAAGTTTTGAACTCAGTTCAAATTAGTTTGAACTACTTTTGAGTTCAATGCAACTACAGTGAGTATATACCATAAAAATAGTTCAAACTAATTAAACTGAAGTTGAATTTAAATTTTTTCGGAGTTTGACATCTCAAATATACTTTTTTATGGGTATATGAAGATACCCACATCAAACGTTGCGAATCTCGAAGCAAATCAACGGGTATTGATATTGGTGCCTAGGCACCATGGTGCATGAAACACTCGTCCTATATATATATATATATGACGAGTGTTTCAAGCACCTTAGTGTCTAGGCACCCATATCAATACCCGTTGATTTGCTTTGAGATTCGCAACGTTTGATGTGGGTATCTTCATATACCCATAAAAAAGTATATTTGAGATGTCAAACTCCGAAAAAAATTAAATTCAACTTCAGTTTAATTAGTTTGAACTATTTTTATGGTATATATTCACTGTAGTCGCATTGAACTCAAAAGTAGTTCAAACTAGTTTGAACTGAGTTCAAAACTTACTTACCATAAATATATCAAGGGTATAAAACATTTCTATACCCAAACTCAAAAAAATTATCAATCATACACGTGTATCAGACGGTTCTTGATGTGGGTGCCTAGGTACCCAGGTGCCTTATGTAATATTCCACCTGACAATCACAGCAAGAATACAAAAACACAAATACAGCAAAAGAATATATATGTATATGTGTGTGTATATATATATTCGGTTATTTTAACAGATCAAAGAATCGGTAGTTTCACTTTTAATAGCAACGTTGCATACTGTCTTTGACTCTTGATGTAAATGTGACTAGTATTAAATGATGGGCAAGTTGATAAAAGTTTCTTTGATGTGAGAGTATCTCCAATAGTAACTTATGAGCTAGTTCTAAGCATATTATTTTATATTTTAATAGGAGAGAGAGAAAAGCTATCTCTTGATCAAGAGCTAGTCTCATACACACATTCCAAGATTATATGAGAGTGTCATGTGAGGCTATTTATGTTATGAGCTATGTGCTAAAAGTTAGTTCTATTGAAGAAATTGTTTTAGAGCTAGTAACTAGCTTATACTGTTGGAGATGCTCTGATGGCTATGTTTCTCTCTCCTTCGAATTGAATGCTGCATGCAACCTTGCCTACTAATTAAACACTAATGCATGCTACTTACATTGCTGTTCGGCAGCCGAGATAAAAAAAATCTGCGCATAGTGATGGATGTCACGCAGATGGCTTTCCACCCGGAACGACGCGCTAATGTTTCTTCCCTGTGCGCGAGAAAAGTCCGTGGCTTCGTGATGCACTGGATGGGACGGATTGTGGCACTGCAGACGACGTGCCTCCGCGAGAGGAGAACGTGCCACCAATGACGCTGCGGGATGCGTCGTTGGGAGGATATACAAAGCGCAGGAGAAGACGTCGACACGAGGACGACGCGAAGAAAGAGCGTGCCGTACCAATTTCTTCAGAATAGATCTATTTTTTTCTTCTGTATTACGGTGGCTACTACAAAGTGCTCTTCATGAAACCCCTAAACCTTAACACAAAATTAATCTCTCCAAAAATCATCAGGTTAACTTCCAACCCCACCTCTCTATTTATAGTCTAAGGCCCAAAACCTGGACTGAATCTAAGTCCACGAGTTCTGATCCAATTCCAACAGCAAAGGGACCAAAAACCCTTCCTAACACGGGTTTTCCAAAATTCCAACTTCTCTAACACGTTACATGTCGAAGCCTCTAGGACCGCACCTCCCGTGGCTTCTCCACGCATCATCCACCATGTGTCGTAGCCTTCGGACCGTACCGCCGTAGCTCCAACACGTGTCATCCATCTCTGATCTCCATGCGCTTTAAGCATGAGCCCGACCATCTCGTGACCTCCTTGACTGTCTGAACCTCGGATCTCCCCATCCTAGTCCCAGTTCTTCTCGTCACTGACCATGATCGCTTCCATGCTCAACCTGCACATGCAAAGACCAAAGAATATTTTTCCGGCACAAATTCGTCCCAACTTGACCAATATCAGTCCACACTCACGCCACACATCTCGCATTACATCGATAAACAATATTATCAAATATTCATCATCAATTAACCATTGTCAATTATTCATCACCAAAATATTATAGACCTAGCCACATGGTCTAACAATCTCTCCCTTGTTGAATACATTGATAACACCTTAAGATAGCATGATGAATTAGCTTCAAATAGATATAAGTGAAAAACTAAAATTGAAAAAGCAAGCCGAAAAAATATTTTAAGCCACAAATCTCAAATCTCTCCCTCTCAACACAAGAGATGTAGTTTTAGGAAATTTCTCCAATATCTCACATTCTCTCCAATTTCTCCCCCTTTGACAATGTAATCATCAAGAAAATTCAGATAAAAGATAATTCTAAGAAGAAGTAATGAGAATAAAAATATAGAAGCTTTGTAGATTATCCAAGTCACTTTGAATTGATTTAATAATTTAACCAAGTCATATTTTTTGAGTAGAGCTATCTAGATCATATAAAGTCATATATCATATAGCAATATCAAAACAAAGTTTTTAATATCATTAAGCAATTTATATCAATGACAGACATCTCAACAATAACCAAATCAATTATAAAAAGCACAATATGATATCATAACAAAAAGTCAAAGACTAAAAGTGAAGCAATTCTTTAATCTAGACGAGCTAGTAGTCTCATATAACAACCTATTGCTCCACACTCAATTCATAGGCATGTGGCATACTTGTAGTATACTTCTTTTCATGATAGCTTACTTCTCATAAATGGTGGCATGCTTGAAGTACACTTCTTTTTATTTATGCACTTTTTGTGCCTTTTTGTTTTTGCGTACCATGGCATGCTTGAAGCATATATCTTTTCAATTGTCTCTTTCTCATTTTTTTATAACATGACAAATTAAGTGATTATAAAAGATTGCAATATGAAACATGAGAGCCTCATAGCCAAGATTTAAAATAAACCTCACAATCAAGCTAATCTTTTTTGAGGAACATCGTAAAGTACTATCTATAATTAATCTAGTCAAAGTATTCCGCCATATCATATTTTAGTTCAAATATAGCAAATTAACTATAACCAGTCATGATCAAAGTTACACAATATATGAGTAAATATGATAAAGAGAGCTCTATTTAAACAACTCATTTAATTTCAATGGCTTGGACTGATTGATTTATTTGACAAGTATAATAAACAAAACTTTCTAAATTTTTAAACAACAAACTCCCCCTCAGAATAATCCCATAAGATGTAACACACCTAAGTCACTTTGCAAATGAGCAAAACGAGAAGTATCAAGTGATTTCGTGTGAATACCAGCAACTTGAGAATCTATCAAGATCTAAGACAACATCACCTTTTCCATATGGTATCTCCGAAAATGAAATCTCTTAGAAGCCATCAAAGAGAGTGAAGAACCATCAATTATTCCAATCAAGCAATGATGTAACGATGGGAACCCAATCTAGCTCATGGTGTTCATCCTTGTCAGCTGTTCTTACATCACAGGAAACATCGGTCTCACAGTACTGGGGTTAGTGAAATAAGATTTAGGAATCCAGTACTGAGACACATGACGAACAGGAGCAACAAAACTAGAACCAAAATCACGTGCATGTAGGTGACCAGAATGCCAAAAAGAATGTGAATTATTTAAATTAAATCTCAATCTAGCATGTGAAACATTTTTAAAACCATCACAAAAGTTCTCAAAATACCTAGTTTTCACATTCGTTCTAGGAATAAAAAAACATTGCATGTTTTTATTTTAACGCATTCAATCTTTCATTTTTCTCTTTCTTTGCATGCCTAAAGCAAAATTCATGCAAGTGTCCATCTCTTCCACAATAAGTGCATTAAAATTTAACATTACCAGAATTTTTTTTGAGAAGATGAGCTAGCACCTATAATATGATTCGATGATTTTTGCACAAAGCCAGCAGATTTAAACACAGTTTGTTTTGGTTCAAGTTTCACTTCAAATTTTTCAAGTTCAAGAGGCTTAATAACCTTAGGAAGATTATTCTTGACATGCTCAATAAAATTAAATCCTAGATCACGATTTTTCACATTTATTTTTGACTTATCTAGAATCAATTACCTCAACCTCAGCGGGAACTCTCTCGGTGGCGGCATCCCATCCGCGCTGTCGACGTTAACCCAACTTCGCGTCCTCGGTCTATCGAACAACTCCCTCCAAGGTGAGATACCACCAACCCTCAGCCAATGCATAAACATTCAAGAGATTAACCTTAGCAACAACATGTCGTACAATCACTTGTCTGGAGAAATGCCTGCGGAAGCTGGCAACCTCATTAATCTGGGTATTCTTATCGTCTCAAACAACAGGTTATCTGGTGATATCCTGTGTGCTTCTGGAGTCTCTTCAGATGCAAAGCAACTTTCTTGAAGGAAGCATCCCACAATCTTTCATGAACTTGGTAGGAATGAAGGAAATGGATCTTTCACAGAACAATTTGTCGGGAAATATACCAGGGTTCCTCAAATCATTGAGTGATCTGCATCTTCTTAATTTATCCTTCAACAATTTTGATGGAGTAGTTCCAATGGGTGGTGTTTTTAGCCATGCTGGTGTTGTGTCCCTTCAAGGAAATGATAGGTCGTGTACAGATGTTCCAGCGTTTGGTCTGCCTCTTTGAGCAACATCGGCCGACTTGAAAAGGAAACACAACTCCTTGGTTCTGAAGATAGTAATACCAGTTGTTGTGGTTGCTTTTACCACTTTGTCATGCCTTGTGACTATTCTCAGGAGGAAAAGAAAGCAATCTATGCCACATTCTGAACAATCCAATCAGCATTTGAAGAAGATAACATTTGAAGACATTGTAAAGGCTACAAATCAGTTCTCTTCTGCTAACTTAATCGGTTCAGGATCATTTGGAACAGTTTATAAGGGTTTTCTGGAGCTTGAGGACAATATAGTTGCTATCAAGATTTTTAACCTTGACATATTCGGCGCGAATAAGAGCTTCGCTGCAGAGTGTGGAACTCTGAAAAACATCCGCCATAGGAATTTGGTCAAAGTTATTACTTTATGCTCTTCAGTGGACTTGACTGGCGCAGAATTCAAGGCTCTTGTGTTCAAATACTTGCCGAATGGGAACCTAGAAACGTGGCTACACCCTAAGGTCCATGAACAAGGTCAAAGAAATACTCTGACTTTAAGCCAAAGGATTAATATAGCCTTGGATGTCGCTCTTGCTCTGGATTATCTTCATAACCAATCTGCATGTCCGATAATACATTGTGATCTGAAGCCAAGCAATGTTCTTTTGGATCTTGACATGACCGCTTGCATCGGAGACTTTGGCCTTGCAAAGTTTCTATCCACTAGATCCAATGCGCAACATAGTTCAGCAAGCTTAGCTCGCCTAAAAGGATCCATCGGATACATAGCACCAGGTGGGATATTAATTCATAGATGTTAGTTTGTTCTCTTTGAATGGAAGCGATGGTCCGACTGGTACAGGAAGGGTCTACCGTAGCCTGAACTGCCGCATGACTCGCTGGGTGCATAGTCCTCCACGTAGATATGGTACACGAGCTTCCGGCGGGTGAGCCAGAAAGCCCGGTCACGGAAGGAAAGTGCGGACACCTGCCAGGAGCATGGGCCTACACTGCCGTATCTGCGTACGGCTCCCAGCGCACGTCGTCGGCTGTGATGCGGTCGAACTGCTCCACAAATGGCAGGTACGCCCGTGTGACCTGCACGTGCGCGAACTGTACCTGTAAGCAAGACAAGTTGTTTAGTACGACGATCATCAATAAGAAAGAAATAGTTGACTGTGATAATACTTACTCGACGACGGCACCAGAGAGAACCTATCGTCGGCCGGTCGACGTCTCGCCCTGGATACATCTCGGGCCCGTACAGACCCATGTCGTCTAGCACAGGTCGTCCGATGCTCAACCGCTCGAACGACCACAACTGCAGCAGTAGGGGACAGCCCGTGAGGACCGAGTTCGCCCTGGTCCTTGTGCACGCATCGCACAGCGTGCGGTACGTCGCGGCAAGTGTGGCCGATCCCCAATTGACCTGGGGGGCTCGCCGTCAGCGATCGCCCTCGCATAAGCGATAAGGCGCGCATCCACCGAGTTGCCGTGGCTGGTGGTGAAAAGCACCCAACCAAACAGCCACAACACGTACGCCTCCAAGTGGCGTGAGACCTGGTGATCGTCTGCCTGCGGATCCATGCGCTCCACCTGAATGCAAACAAGTTGTTATTAGTACGTAATACAACAAATAAGAGCTTCCAATACACGATCAATTCTAAATACTACGTACCCGGTACTGTGCGAGCCACCTCAGCGTCGGCCCATGGGTCTGATCCTCGTCGAAGATGTGGTGGTGATCGCCCGGTGGAACGACCCCGTCGAATCTGCTGAGCAGGTCAGCGCGCCAGTCGGCCGGGGCCTCCGGTAGGGAGGCAGCGTCTCCCGCGATCGGAAGGCCAAGAAGCAGGGACACATCCTGTAGGGTCGGCGTCATCTCCCCGAATGGGAGGTGGAAAGTGTGCGTCTCGGGCTGCCAACGGTCCACCAAAGCCGTCAGCAGGGAACGGTCGAACGGGAAGCGTCGTGATCGCTCCCCGCCCGCGGCCAAGGCGGCTCCATCCTCCTCCGTGGACTCCACCATTCGGGCAAGAGGGAGTAGCCAGCATCCCGCAGCCTGCAAACAAAGTGAAGATCAGCACGGAACGTTCTTACAATCGGGCTAAACGTTGGTGTAGTGCAAACCTGGCAGTCCAACGGGGGTCGAGTCCCCAGGCCACGCGAGGTGTGCGTGTCCGGACCACTCCCAGCTCAGGCGGCTCGTCCGTGCTCCCTAGTGGCGCCGCACGATGGGAAGCGCGATGCACGCGGTCCACGTGCTCGTCCAATAGAGCGTACCGCCACTCGGAGTCACGTCCAGCACGAGTCATACCTGCAAAATTTGTACAATAATTTCAACATTAAATTTTGCACATCTAAATTTCTACACTAAATTTTTTATAATAATACATCAAAAATACTATACAAAATTTGTACACTCAATTTTCTACATCTAAATTTGTACACTACATTTTCTACAATAATACATACAAAAACATTTCTACATCTACATTTAAATACTATATTTTCTACAATAATGCATTAAAAATGGTATACAAAATTTATAAACTAAATTTTCTAAACTAAATTTCTAAACTATATTTTCTAAACAAAATTTGAAAACTAAATTTCTAAATTAAATTTCTAAACTAAATTTCTAAACTACATTTTCTAAACTAAATTTCTAAACTATATTTTCTAAACTATATTTGTAAACTATATTTTCTAAACTATATTTTCTAAACTAAATTTCTAAATTAAATTTCTAAACTACATTTTCTAAACTAAATTTCTAAACTATATTTTCTAAACTAAATTTGTAAACTATATTTTCTAACCTAAATTTTCAAAACTAATTTTTCTAAACTTAATTTCTAAACTATATTTTCTAAAAAAAATTTGAAAACTAAATTTTCTAAACTAAATTTCTAAAATATATTTTCTAAACTATATTTTCTAAACTAAATTTCTAAACTAAATTTGTAAACTAAATTTCTAAACTACATTTTCTAAACTAAATTTTTTAAACTAAATTTCTAAACTAAATTTTCTAAACTAAATTTCTAAACTACATTTTCTAAACTAAATTTATAAACTAAAATTTCCAAACTAAAATTTTAAACTATTTTTCAAACACTAACAAAAAATATAACACAACAAAATACCTGAAAATCGCGCTCTCCCTCTCCTTCTCTCCCCCTCCTCTTCTCCTCCTCTCCCTCTCCTTCTCTCCCCCATCTCTTCTTCCCTCTTCCTCTCTTCTTCTTCTACTCTTCGCGCGGCTGAACGAGAAAACAGTGCAACGGTCGGCGCTCGGCCGAGTGGTCTTATATCGCCCCCAGTTGCCTAACTGTTCGGCGACTAGATTGCAATTGCCCAACGGTTCAGTGACTGGATTGCAGCCGCCCAATGGTGGGGCGACTACAATTAATCGCCGAATGGGCGAAAGGCTCCAGTCGCCCAACCATTAGGTGACTGAATCCTATTTTTGTAAACAAAATTTCCGCGGGTATATTTCTGTAATTTCGAATAAAAAAAGGATTATCCGTACAAAAAATTCCTGTGTGAGTGCAGTATATTTTCATTGCCTTCAAATTAAATGTATTTAATTGTAAATGCAGAGTATGGAATACGCGTAGAGGTCTCGACAATGGGTGATGTCTACAGCTTTGAAGTCCTTCTCTTAGAAATGATTACAGGCAGCCATCCAACTGACAAAGGATTAATATTAACCATCCATGACTTCTTTTACGGAGTATTTCCAAATAGTATCTATGAGATTGTCGATCCCGTCATGCTTCAGGATGAAATCAATGCAACCGATGTGATGCAGAACTGCATCATTCCATTGGTTAGAATAGGCGTCTCGTGCTCCATGACATCACCCAAAGCACGACCTGGAATGGGAAAAGTTTGTGATGAGATCCTTACGATCAAGCATGCTTTCTCAAACATACGTGGTATACGAAATAAAGCATTGGCAAGAGGACAGCTAGCCAGTAGCAAAAGCGATTTGTGCACCAACTTATATATGCTTTTTTTTTACCGTTTATTTTTGTATGCCTGGTTACATTTTCCTTAATTTGATGAAAGTATACTTATTTAATGTTGAATATTCTCTGAGTTTCAATATATAAAGCAAAGTCATATTTTGTATATAAGGCGTGCATACGACTTTACTGATATTCAGTCTATTACCCTAATTTGTCTTACCTCTATTTAGCATTTATGAGTAAGCCTACACACACTATTGAGGGACCATGTGAGATAGTCCAGTATGTTTTGCAATAAATAATTGTTAAGTTTATGGAGTTGGAATTTGAATTGTGCAAAGATTACACTTCTCAGTGTGATTTGTTAGCAAAACCGGTCAGACCGTCGGGAGGGCTGATCAGTCCGAAAAAGTTGTTTCCGGGAATTTGGTTGTGGTTTGGATTTTTAGACCTAGGTCAAGGCATTTATGTTGCATGAAGTATATTTTGATTCATATGGGTCAAGTTATGAAGAACTTGTGTCTAAAAACGATTATCTTTGGATGTGCAGGAAGGTTAGAGTCAACCTTCCTCAATGCTGAGGATCCGGGCTACGCTCATAGAGGAGCTAAGGCTCAGAATGGTCAAGGGTGCTAGGTGAGATGGTTGAGCTCAAGTATAGCATAAGGAAGGTGGGAAATATTGAAGGGAAAGTTCGTGCATGGGTTGTATCAAGTGGTTTGGTGTATCCAAATGAGGCATGGTCTGTTAGAACCGAAATAAGAAAAACTTGTCGATGCATGACAAACCATTGGTATACCTACACATGGTAAGCATGACGATTGCTTGCAAGAGAAGATGAAGACCGGTTCAAGGAATGTTATTTGGTAAGGAGGGCAAATACCAGAAATCATGTTGATCAAAACCGTGGTGTTGGGAGAACAATTTAGATCAAAGATATACTGAGAAAATCAAGTGGATCAATGACTAAAAACTTGGCGGATTCGAGCTCATATGCTTTGAAAAGCGTGTATAAGCTAAGTGTGTGAGGAAAATCCGTATTGTGTGGGGTTAACGGGTTTTCCTCAAACGTGCTAATGGATAGCATCCATTATAATTAGATATTGGCTGGTTGCCTCATTTATTTAACGAGTTAGGGATGGAAGCTTGTAAAGTAACCATCAATCCATCCCAATCACTTCAATCTTGTGTTCTAGGGTTAGAGTTAGAAGAGCGAGTGCTATGGTATACTCTCTTATTCTCCAGGTGGAGTAGCCGTAAAAACTTCATTCTCAAACAGCAATAGATCAACTTTATTCATCACTCATGATGTCTTCTTATTTTGGTTGATTTACTCTTGTTCTTATTGGTTTTGATATCTTCTCTTCTTGATCTTATTGTGTGCTAAGAACGTGTAAATGATGAAGATGACTCACGGAGATCATATCCCATCCATCTAGACACTAAGTCTTGCAAAATTTTGAAGTTGCCTGGTTTTGTTTGGATTTAATCATCTTGAGATTTCTTGATCCCAAGGTTTTTCTTTGAATCTTCGGGAGAAATAGCTTTTTGTAACATGTGGGAACTTATCTAGAGCCATCTTAGTTATCCTCTACACACAAGTGTTGGATTGAAATCGGCAACAGAGGGGGGGGGTGAATGGTGCCTTTAAAAATTGCCCTCAAAAGTATCCACTAAAACTATTTTCTCCGATATCTATAAAAGCTATGAAGAAGGGAGTTAAATTTGCTCACCTGAACCCAAACAACTGACCGATAAAATCAGAGCAGAGAAACAAAGCACTAGACCAACAAAAAACTACTAAAACAGATAATCAATTTTCAGCTGGAAGAAAGAAATAATTGAAGCAGCAAAAGGATTGATCAAGATTGATCAAGCTGCAAGAAAACAGAGTCAATTTCAGCCAATCAAAAGATTGATCAAGTAGCAAAAAGGAGGACTGAAATCAGACCACTTAGCTGCTGAAAATTGAGGATAAATGAAGTTTACTGCAGCAAGAAAAGCTATAGTTGGTGCAGCCAAAAACAGCAAGGATCTTCACCCAAAAGCTATACTCATGTGCACAGCCGAATGTAGTAGGAAGCTGAAAAATGGGGGGCTATCTGCAGCAGTAAAAAAAGCCAAAAAGCAATGTCCGAAGGCAGCAAACAAACCATCAACTGAAATCTGTACTTAGCTGCTTCACTGGCCGAGAAGAATTAAGGAGCAAATCTGAGCTGGCCGAATAAAATAGAGGATCAGGGCTGTCGACAGAGACTGCAATCACAAAGATAAAGCAAGAACTGAAAAGAAAACTTTGAGACTACTAAAGCAAAAAGAAATAAAGAAGAAAGCAATCTCAGAGTAAGATGTAACCAGCCCCAGCCGAAAACTACCAAAACAACAGACTACTAACAAGAATAAAAACAGGCCGAAAAGAGAAGCAAAAATGGAGGGAGATCACAAGTTGCAGCCTGTCCAAAAAACTGGACCAAAGTCTTGTCCGAAAAAGAGAAAGAAACACAGGAGCACTGCTGCTTTCTGGCCGAACGAAAACAATGCTTCATTTGCTGAAAAGATTAACAACCATCTGCATGCAAAAACCTGAATAGGGACTGCTGCCAACCCGAAGTAGATAGTCTGATTTATGGCTGTCAACCGAAAAGAGGATAGCAATCTTCAAAGAAAACAATGCTAGAGACCACAAGCACAAACAGACTGCAATCACATAATTTCTCTCATGAATTAACTTAGCCAAAAGGCTTTGAAATGGTTTCACATGAGACAACAAAGGACCTATGCAGTCACTTGAGCAAAAACACAATAACGAAGTGAAGATCATAGAGAGGAACAGAGAAGCAAACCTAAGACAAACATAGAACGAACAAAAACACGAACAAGACATCTCTCATAGAATGAGTCAGAGACATGAATGATTATATTAGAGAATGTTCTCAGCTCATCTCTCTCAATCTCACACTAACTAAGTCCCCATACGCGCTTGAAAATCAAGAACTCATAGCACACACGCACAACCCACACATACACTCTCTCAAGCCATCTCTCTAAACACACACATGGAGAGCCAATGCACTAAAACCCTCTCATTTTCATACATTCATTTCATGAAAGCTACTAGAGAACACCCTCTCTATTTATAGCCTTCACTAATGGGTTTGTAACACACTTTACCCATTAGCTCTCAACAACTCATGGCGCTTTATCCACAATCCACTTCCTTTAGTGTAGCTTTGCGTATTTACCAAAACGCCCCTCGCGCACCTTCCAAGAAGCTTCCTCATTCCTTACCCTCCAAGCCATGCAGCCACCTCGAGTCTTCGCCATCTTCGGCACACCCCGACCATTCTGACCTCGGCACCGCCCGCGCCTAGTCCAGTCATCCCGTGCCTCGCCACGACTCCACCTCGACGTCCTGCAGCCATCACAGACAAGAAATAAATCACATAGCACCGCTCAAAATATTGTAACCATACATTAGCATCAGAAGACATACTCAAAGCCCAAACCGATCGAAACGAAAAATAAACGACTTAAGCACGTTCGACCTAGTTTGACAAAGTCCGACCGAAACTGACTGCACCGTGCAACGACATGGCTCGAACCACTCAAACCAAACTCAAACTTTCCCGAACACGCGTCAATTACTCATCACAAACATGGGGTCACAACCACATGGTCTCTCAACAAGTTAGTCCTATCCTAAGATTTTGAAATTTGTCCAGTTTTAATGCAATCTTGCTTGTCTTTGGGAAAGAGGCGGTGGTACTTGACCTTCTGAGGGGTCGTACGTAATGAAGTAAAAGCACCTAGGTTACTAGAAGTGGTGAGGGCAAATCCAACTGACTTAAACACTATTTTGGCTGCTTAGATGGGGCAACCTCTTTCTTACCACTCTCAACTACTTTCACAATCTAAGGAGGATGATTCTTGTTATGCTGAAGTTGGTTGAAGCCTAGACCTCTATGGGATGTACTAACTTTGGATTGATCTAAGACCATAATCAAGTTCTTTTTGCCACTAGAGAAGTTCTTAAGGATTTTTTTTCAAATAGTCATTCTCACTAGCGAGATTAGAACAATTATCACAACGCTCACCCCTAGTGGCTCTAGCATACCTCTCCTTGTGAACAACTACCTCTAGCCTCACATGATACACAAGGAACGTCCTTAATCCTACTGAACTGCTTATCAAATCTAACTCTAAAGGCCTCAGGCAAGTTATCATGATCTTGCCCAATTTCAGCACAAAATACAGCAGCAAGAGAATTAATTGACTTAATTTTCTTGTAAGCATGAATAGAAGTAAGATTTTCTTTATCACATTTTTCCTGCAAGGTTTAAGTGAGAGCTTCAATTTTAGTGGTTAGTCAATGCAATTTTCACAAGAATGTTCAAGCCCAAATTGAAGTAGTTTTTAAGTTTGTATTGCTATTTTATTTTCAAGCATTTCACACTTAGGGCAAGGTAAAGAAGCTCTAGCACTAGCAATGTCACTACTTCCTAAGCAACTAAAACATGGACTAGACTTGATGTTAATAATTTTAGCTCTAGCATTTTGTAGTTGTTCTATCAAGGATGACCTAGATAATCTTAATTTCTTAATTTTAGCATACAAAGTAAGGCAAGAGCTACAACTATCATCATAAGGAATAAGAGATCTAAGCCTAGCATGGAAACACCAGAAGACACACCCTTCTTGGGATCTGCTACCAAAACCATAGAGTGAGCCTTTGGCTTCTTCTTGTCCTAAGTAATATCGTAAGTCTTCAAATTAGAGTGAAGGGAATCAAGAGTCAAATCACTGAGCTTGTTACACTCTTGTATGGTGGTAGCATTTGAATCCCACAACGTAGAGTTAAGAGCACTCAAGATAGCTCTAGCTTTCTCAAAATAAGATAAGTCCATACCCACAGACCTCAACTAACTCACAATCCTATTGAACCTAGCATAACTCATCAAAAGACTTGTTAGGTTTCATATCAAAGGAATTGAACTCAAGCTTGTAAAGATCCTAGCGTTGTTCCTTCATTTGGGATAAGCCCTCATGATAGGTCTCATGTGTCCTCCAGATCTCATGCGTGATAGGCAAAAGATAAACACTATCATACTCATTCCTACCTAAGCAAGAGAAAAGAATGTTTCTTACCTTGTCATTGTTCTCTACATTAGGGGTGTTACCCAGAGTAATGAGTTCAGGCACTTCAAATGGATTTGGAGCCATTTTTCAAATTACTTAACCTTGGCTTTGAATATAGCACACACATCGTATTCTTCCAATAGGGATAGTTGACCTAATTGAAGATAGGAGGCTTAGCCGAATACCTCTCCAGCGCTATAATTCAAAGACCGGTGAAGATCTTACAGACAACGAAGTCACCGAGCTCTGATACTACTTGTAGGACTAATATTGAAGATCAGAGGGGGAGTGCATGATCATTGCCTCTCTTTCAACTTCAACAAAACAACTCCCTTTGGCTTTTTCACTCAATTAACTATGAGAAACTAATAATATCAGATGCAAAGTGAAAACAAGAACAAAATACAAGGGAACAAAAGAAGCAATGAATGGGCCAAAACATCAAATGGCCAATTTGACCACAAGCAGCTCACTGGTATGACCAGGCCCAGATGGTCTGACCGCTCAAGTCATGGCAGTCTGATCACTTGCCATTCCAATGCAGAAATTAGTCCACCGCCAAGTGCTCAAAAATGCCTAACTTCTAATCTACTTAACCAAATGATTGGGAACCAGCAAGATCAAAGAGGAAGGAAATCCAAACAAGAACACCAAGCAAATTAAAAGCACAAGGAGAAATCCATGGCAAAACACAACATAACCAACTGAAGGCACTCATACTGTGCACACACTCAAACCAACTCAACTCAACCCAAATCTCGCTCTGAACATAAATTGCCAGTCTGACTGCCAACCATGGGCTAGTCATACTGCTCAATATCTCTCAAACTCACCCCAGTAACACGGGGTCTAATCGCTGATCACATACTGTTATGGCTACAGACTAAACAGTAAACTAGGAGAGTAGTGGAGTAGTTGTGATGGATGAGCTATCCTTGCCCCCTCTCCATGTCCAGGGCACATATATACACATAAGGCATGATTACACTACTACCCTCACAGATGTGCACCCCATAGAGGGGCATACATGTCATTATGCATATCTCACTGGGCCTTATAGCCCCCAAACAGGCTGGATAGGCTTAGGTGGGGGTTATCCCTACTATAGGAGCCTCTCATGGTAAAGGGCTTCTCACAAGCCGAAACCATGCTACCAAGCCCTTTGGGCCCCTCCGTCCCCGTGGACTATGTTGCAATTGTTCGTGGGCTTTCTGGTTTCTGACCGTACTGAAGCTTAACCGGGGCCATACAGCCATTCAGCTCATAGTGGGACACACAGCCGTGTGTGTTTGGCGCGTTGTGTGCTGCTGGTTGAAGTCTGACCGGGGTTATGCAGGTGTTTCTCACATTGTGGGAGATGTGGCCATGCATGGTTGGCGCGTCGTGCGCTGCTAGTTTTCACCGGTTGTGTTTCCCATGCGTGGAGGAGTCCAACAGGCTTTAAAGGTGTGGTGGCTGTCACGTCGGTGCTCCCTATGCTCGACCTGCTGTGACAGTAGTGCTTTTTTTGCCACTGCTCCCCCATGTGTTGTTGCCATATACGCCGATCGTTGCCATTGTCCATTACCGCCCCATCTCCCCCTGCGCCGACGCCAGTCGGTACACTGTGCCGTGAGCAGCCCAGCCAGAAGCACACCCTCCATTACCGCTGGCCACCTCACCAAGGACTATAGCAGAATGGTCCGTGGTGAGCAGCATTTTCATCGGCCAAGCGGCGGCACGTCATTGAGCCACGGCGGCTCTTCCAGTCACTGGGGGTCGTCGACAACTGAGGCGAAGTACGAGTTGATTGGGCATGACCCGTCGACGGCCAACAAATCATGGAATGTGGCAAGGAAGTTGAATGGCGTATGCACGAATCTACTGGGAAGAGCCTGGCGACCGAGGAGATAATCCGGTCGCTGGTCCGTGAGGGGAAAATCTCGAACCGCGACGCGGTTCGGCTGCCTTCGATTGATGAGACGGAGCCCCACCCAATGGATTCGAAGGTGGTGGTCTTCATCGCCTATTTGGATGCCAGACTCCGGTTCCCCCCAGCGATGTTTGTTGGTGAGATGCTGAGGTTGTACGAGCTGGAGCTACCGCAGCACACTCCGAACACCATCGTCCGGCTGGCTATGCATTGTTGGGCTTTGTGGACTGAGACGGTCCGGACTAGCGTGTCTCTGTTCATGTTTTTTCATGACGCGCAGTGCCAGCTGAAGAAGCTCAATGGGTAGGAATACTCTAACTTCGGGAGTGTGAACTTCGTGCTCTGGTTCACGTGCACCAAGTTGTTTCCAGCGAACGTGACCCGGACGAAGTAGGAATCCAACTGGATGCGATGGTGGTTCTACCATTGCGTGAAGAGCGGCAGCAGTTTGAGGTGGTCGGTGCGCCTGATGGACTTTAACACATCCCCGTTGGTGACCCTCAACCGCAACGACAAACATTGGGAATGGAGGCTGGTGGGCATCGCTCTCCGGTTCAATGTGCGGGATCTCGTGGAAGAATACTACATGTACAGTGTGGCTCCACTGGTGTGTCCGTAGCACGTACAGTCTGGTCTTGCTCGCGATGACAGCATGCGCTCCACGGTCGCGTACTTAGCGAGGCCCGCCGAGCCAAGTAAGTCCTCCACCGTAAGCACTGCATCTAAAGTGGCTATGCTGCAAACCATAAGTGTGCCTTTTTTACTGGCAGGGCTCACCCTCGAAGATGCAGAGCGCGTGGTGACCATTTTCCTTGGGCTGTATGTGGCCAAGGAGCATAGTCTCCGAGAGGCGATCATGGCGAACATCGAATGAGTGAACCGTGTATACGAAGCTCTCGGTATCCCCGTGCCAGAGCGCGCAACGCCTAGCATTGGCTGGCTTTGCACCCACGAGGGTGATAGTAAGGGGGAGGCCTCCCATCCTCGGCGAAGGGGCCATTCTCCCGCAGCACGACCATCACGCTCGTCGCCCCTTCCCCTGGAGGAATCCATCGAGGTTGAGGAGGTTGCTACGAGCACCAACCCCGATCTAGCTGATTATGCAAACTCGGACCTGGAGGCTAAGCCAAACCGTGGCATTGGTGGCAAGCAACGCGTGGGCGACACAGGGCCCGTAGGCGATGTAGGCGATGGGGCCGACGGCGGTCGCAAGACCGATGTGGACACGGGAGGTGAATGCGAATCCTTCTTACCTATGCCCGCTGTGGGGCTCACCAAGGTGCATCTTGTGGTGTCCACCGCAAAGCGTGCCCATGTGTGTCTGCCAGCAGGGGAAGCGAGTGTTTTCAAGTGGCGGTGGCCATGCTCTCAGAGGAATCAGACTTCGAGGGCTGCTGGTGATGTCCCTGCGGTCACCCATCCGGCGACCACAGGCGCCGCTACCTCCTGACCATCTTCTCCTATCCGTGATGCAGGTATAAATACTTCCTTCTCTCCTCATGACTTTGCAATGCTTTCCTTGATTTGCTCATTGACACCGTAGTCAGTGTCAGCGGGCCCTCAATCTCTGGGCACACACAGGGCTCCAGTGATAGAACTGGTCATGGGGGGATCGGTGCTCCTGCTATGGACATGTTGTCGATGTCCACCCCTGTCGAAGCTACAGGCTTAGAGACCCGATGTCTGATCGTGGCAGACTTTGTCCTCTGGCTAGAGACATTACAAGCACTCCAAGGTGCCACAGATCGCACGGGCGCAGGTCTGGATTGCCGAACCCTATCGTCATGTGGATCAGAGCTCCTGGAAAGCACTCTCGAGGTGACAGAGATGAAGGTACTTGTACTGACCTATCATGATTATGTTTGTAGGGATGCTGCTAACCGCGCTACTCCATGCAGGCTCTTGCCCTCACCTGCGTCTTGCAGGTGGTAGGGCCCGCTAATGAAGTGGCATGCAGGAGCAACTCAATGTCGCAGAGTTGGAGGCTACTGCTGTGCGGCAATCCACCGAGGATGCCGTTGTGGCTTGCGCGTCAAAGGATGAGCGCATCCACTTTCTCGAATCCGAGGGCACGAAGGCTATTGCTGACATGCATGCCTTGGTGGAGCAGACCAAGCGTACTGCCTCCAAAGAACGCGAGGGGTTGCTACAACAGATTACCGGGGTGGAAGAGGAGAAGGCTCAACTGATGTCGATGATCTGCGAGAAGGACCGCGCTCTGGGCGACACCTTGCTGACAGCGTGGAGCTCGATGGAGGCCCTAGAGAACACGCTCTCCGAGCTCGCCATTGTGGTGCCTCCCTGGACCTTTGGGCCTGAGGATCTGTCGAGCAGTCTTCAGAGGATTGGAGAGGCTTCAGCGGTTGCGCTGAGTGCCACACGATCCGATGGCAATCACTGCTCGCTAGTGATGACCCGAATGGTCCTTGGCCTTCTTCACCATCGGGGTTGCCTGCACATTGGTGAGCTGGCTAATCCGTGCCTGGAGCTACCTGCAGGGAGCGGGGTCATGTCTGGGGCCATGCACACAATATGCCGCTTCACGTGTGCATTCCATCAGTGGATATGGGATTATGTTGGTGAGGTAGTGGCAGAGGTCACTATGAGGCAGAGCCTGCAGGGCGGCAATGACCTCGGCACTTGGCTTAATGAAGTGCCCCATCGAGACGAAGGTGGTATGGCTGGCTTTGAGCATGACGTCAATCCGCAGGTGTGGTGCTGAGGCCCTACGCTCGCACACGTAGGCCACTATGTATAGCTTGTCAGTCTTATGTAAAGCGGTGCTGCCTGGCTACACCTCTTGGTAATATATCTTGAATGAAAATGTGCCGCAAGTCATGCCCTTATGTTTAATGTCTGTGACAAGCAAGTGCTTGACAAAGGCCGTTTGATAGTTTCGAACCTTATGTTTCAGCGCCGCCTTCAACACTTGGGTTGGGTGAAGGATTCTCTGCATTTTTGGGAGGAGCGGCGTTCGACGGGGGAGGCCTCCGTGCGGGAGTATATAAAAATAGAAGACCCATCGGACGAATAGCGTAGCGGATTAAGTTGGAATGACTATACATTTAAAATGTTATCCCCTTGCAAACATTACCTGCGACGTTATCAAAGTACCGCATAAGGCGAGGACTTCTCTCATGCATCCGTTTCGTAACCATAGCTACCTTTTGATAATGCTTTGCCATGGTGATGAGTCATTCAGAAAGTCGGCGATAGGTAGGACTCGAGATGGGTGAGACGAGAATACCGTAGGCTCCATCCTCCGCCGTTCAAACATAATATCCATGAAGTAGGCTGGGAATGAAGGGTCGACGTGGGAGCGCCAGCAAAGCTGGCAGTGGGAAGAAATAGATGCGTGCCCTCCCCCCCCCCGGCGAACTAGCGTCATGGCGATGGGAGGAAGTAAATGCGCGAGCTCTGTCCCCCACCCTTCGAACTGGCGTTAGCAAAGCTGGCGATGGGACGAAGTAAACACGCGCCCTTCGTCCCCCACACTTCGATCTAGCATCAGCGAAGCTGGCGATGGGATGAAGTAAACGTGTGTGCTCTGTCCCCCACCCTTTGAACTGCTATCAGCGTAGCTGGCGATGGGATGAAGTAAATGCGCACGCTCTGTTCCCTACCCTTCGAACTGTGTTCAGCAAAGGTGGCGATGGGATGAAGTAAACGCGCGCGCTCCATCCCCACCCTTGAATCGCGTCGTGGTGCGATGGGAGAAATAAACGTCGTGCTCGCCCCACCCTTCAAACTAGTGTCAGCGAAGCTGGCAATGGGAGGAAGTAAACGTGCACGCTCCTAAAGGAATGCGTGTAGGCTACGAAAGCAGAAAACAAAACTTTTCTACCGCGCACACAAGGACATCATGCTTAAGGAGGGATCATGGATCGTTACGACTAGACGCGCAGCGCAGCGGAAGAAGAGTTGGAGAAGCCGATCCAACCACGCGCGTCGAGGTAGTAGTGGAAGTAGTCGATCGTCCCGAACAGATCGTCTCCTCCACGCAATCAACCACACCACGAGCAGATCTAATCTGTAGGTTGTTGATGCCGATCAACACCACAACGAGCAGCGCCTCCACCGGTATCCACACGTCCGGGGCTGGAACGCCGATCGCGAGTGTACCAGCACTCGCGAGCGGCTAGGGTTTGGCTCGGGAGGTGGCGGCTAGGGTTTGGCTCGGGATTAACAGAAGCATGCACCCCTCAGCCCCTCGCCTCCATATATATAGACCTCCTCACTTGGGCCTCGTGGACCGAGGCCCAATAGGAGTCTATCCGGATCTCTATCCGAATTGAGCCCACATTCGAATCACATTCAAATTAGTGTTCCAACCCGTTAAGTGTGCGACCCTATAGGTTCACGTATACTTGGTCGCGACCCAGAAACGCCTTTCTGGTCACCCTGTTAATAGCGGCCTCTAGTAAGACATATTAACCCCAAAGTATACGTAAAGATCATATCGGCTGAACCTGTAATGTTCTCATGTACGAATCCCTTTGCCTCACGATATAGATTGAGCTCAAGGCGAGACCTGTGTCATCCTCTTAATAGCTCAATCACTCTCTCGATTCCGTGATGGATTATAAGCTTGTGATTGACTCCTTAATCACCTTGGCATGGCCATGCACTTTCATAATCCATTACATCGAGGGGCCCAGAGATATCTCTCCCATAAGGAGGGGCAAATTCTATGTTGATCATTCACATCCCACTACATATTTCATGGCAAACCCGAAGACTACTTTTATGACTACCCAGTTACGGAGTAGTGTTTAGTAGTCCCAAATAAGCTACTACGCATGTTGGGAACCATGATGATCTCAAGTCTAAGGATTCTACGTAAACACTACTTGAGACCAACTAATGACACATGGAATCTCTGCAGTGTCTCATGGCGGGTCTATCCAACATATGTTCACTAACACATGTCCATATTATTGATTTGGTATCACCATACCATGATCCATGAGACATGATCATCAATCAATACATATGCTGATCTTTGAATCATATTTGTTCCTCATATGATATATGATCAGGGATCATTTAGAAATAGCAACATTTTAGCATTAAGAGTCTCATGAATAAGTCACATACTCATTGATCAATAATGATAATGTCTATTTCAAGGAACAAAGTAATGCATCATAAACATAGTATGTGATATATATAACATCTCCATGTTGCCTCTAGGGCATATCACTAACAGCTCCATTCCCCACCCTTCGAATTGGCGTCAACGAAGCTGGCGATAGGATGAAGTAAACGCGCACGCTCCATCCCCCACCCTTTGAACTGGCATCAACGAAGCTAGCGATGGGAGGAAGTAAACGCGCGCTTTGTCCCCCACCCTTTGAACTAGCATCAGCGAAGCTGGTGATGTGAGGAAGTAAACATGTGCGCTCCGTCCCCCACCCTTCGAGCTGGCGTTAGCAAAGCTGGTGATGGGAGGAAACAGACGCGTGCAGTAGCAGCAACTTAGACTCCACAGGGTGTGTGTGGAAGGTATCCTC
The DNA here is from genome assembly GCA_036346575.1 of Dendrocalamus sinicus. NCBI lineage: Eukaryota > Viridiplantae > Streptophyta > Magnoliopsida > Poales > Poaceae > Dendrocalamus > Dendrocalamus sinicus. The sequence goes on along the minus strand of CM070656.1, from coordinate 31,265,630 downwards.
TGTGCGTCATATTTATACTCCATAGAGTGCGCGTGGAGGGTATCCTCCGTGCATCTTATTTATGCTCCGTAGTGTGCGCGTGGAGGGTATCCTCCGCGCACCCTATTTATACTCCGTAGAGTGCGTGCGGAGGGTATCCCATGTGCGTCTTATTAATACTCCGTAGAGTGTGCGTGAAGGGTGTCCTCCACGTGTCTTATTTATACTCCGTAGAGTGCACGCGAAGGGTATCCCTCGCGTATCTTATTTATACTCTGTAGAGTGCGCGAGGAGGGTATCCCCACACGCCTTATTTATACTCCGTGGAGTGCGCGTGGAGGGTGTCCTCCACACGTCTTATTTATATTCTATAGAATGCGCGTAGAGGGAATCCCCCGTGCGTCTTATTCTTTCACCGTAGAGTGCGTGCGGAGGGTGTCCTCCACATGTCTTATTTATACTCCATAGAGTGTGTGCGGTGGGTATCCTCCGCGTATCTTATTTATACTCCGTAGAGTCCGTGCAGAGGGAATCCCCCACGCGTCTTATTTATACTCCATAGAGTGCATGCGAAGGGAATCCCCCACGCGTCTTATTTATACTCCGTAGAGTGTGCGCGGAGGGAATCCCCCACGCATCTTACTTATACTCCGTAGAGTGCACACAGAGGGTATCCCCGCGTGTTTTATTTATACTTTGTAGAGTGCACGCAGAGGGTGTCATCTGCACGTCTTATTTATACTTCGTAGAGTGCCCGCGGAGTGTGTCCTCTACGTGTCTTATTTATACTCCGTGGAGTGCGCGCGGAGGGCATCCTCTGCACGTCTTATTTATACTCCATAGAGTGCACACGGAGGGTATCCGCCGCACGTCTTATTTATACTCCGTAGAGTGTGCACGGAGAGTGTACTCTGCATATCTTATTTATACTCCGTAGAGTGCGCATGAAGGGTATCCCCCACGTGTCTTATTTATACTCCGTAGAGTGTGTGCGAATGGTGTCCTCGGCGCATCTTATTTATACTCTGTAGAATGCACGTGGAGGGTGTAACCTCCGCACGGCGTGCATGAGAGTGGGACGCAAGTCTCTTCATTGACAGTGGGCTTTATTTATTTTCCTGTTTGTGTGGATAAGCTATTATATGTGGTATGGTGCCAGTAGAAAGCTGAGCGACTGAAAGCATCTAGACCCCTAAAAATGGTTTTAAAAATTAATGAACTTATGTGAATATGGGATTAACATGTTTGTTGAGTGCTTGAATGGCTAAGTTCCTAAAATGATGACAAGACGCATGTTAAAGATCAAATGAAGATCAAAGTGGCTCAAGACAAAGGTATACTTAGAATAGGATCCTCTTTTACTTTTACCGGTCTTAGGAGAAAGGATGAAAGACCGAGTTATAGGATACCTGCCGTACCATAAAGAGGGATCAGGGCAAGTAGCTTGATAACAATATTCTTGTACCATTTGGATCAATTTAGGATCATGCATTCATTAAAAAAATTTAATTTATAGCCAAATCAGTGCTCTGTCCGGAAAAACAGAAGTACTGCAGTTTCCACGGTGGAACTACCGTGGAGCGGTAGTACCGGCGTGCAAATCACGGTACTTCCGCTCCCTGGAAGGTCCGGTAATTCTGAGCGGAACCTTTTTTCAGATAGCACCTTCAGGACGACTCTGAGTCTGTGAAAATCAGAAGTACCGGAGTTTCAACATCGGAACTACCGTATAAGAGGTAGTTCTGCAACACTGAATGGTACTTTCGGAGCACAGAAGCTCTGAAAACTCGAACATAACCTTTTTTCTAGAGAACGCCAACTCTCGATCTCGGTTCAAATGGAAGTACTGCGCCGACTTTGCGGAACTACCAGAAAATGGAAGTACCGGATTTTTAACGGCAGTACTTCCACTCTGACGAACCAATGGATAGTTCAGAACTCTGACATAGCCATTACTATTGCGTCAGAATAGGAGCAGAAGTACCGGCCCTTGGCCTGTGGTACTTTCGTTCGCCCTGAATTTTTTCTGAAATTTCACTCTAACAGCTAGTTTTGATTGGTAAGGGTATAAATACCCGTACTCCTGCTCAAGGATAGTAAGAATAGGCACTATTGAACATCTTTGAGCATTCAACATTCACTCCACACCTCATTTACTCCTTGTGCATTCATTTGAGGTGGTTGAGCCAAAAAGTGCATTGCATCCAATAGATTGATCCTTTGGCAATCAATTGTGGTCAAGTGAAGCTTGAGATCTTTTACTCTTGGTATTTGCTGGCACCTAGACGACTCGGTGGAGATCGACCGGTGATCTTCTCAAAGAAACTTTTGAGAAGGCCTGGTGTGTGTAAAGGTTGGAGCTCACCTACCCGGAGCGGGAAAGAGCTACCATTAGTGGATTAGAGCTGCTTCAGCTTAATTCGTGGAGCCGGTCCAATTCGTTTGGGCTAACCTCAACGTGGATTAGGGAAAACCGGCAAGTTTTTGAACACCACGGTAAAAACATCGTGTGTTCATTGGTGATTTCTTGTCCCTTATTCATCTCTTGCTCATATATTCCATTGTGATTATTTACTTATGCTCGATCATTTTTAAAGATATACTCTTGTTGTGACCTAGACTTACTAGAATTGTGTAGGATTTAATTGCTTTACGTTTTAATCCTGTAAAATTAAATTAGAAGTTAAGAAATTTTAAAAACCTCCTATTCACCCCCTCAGTCGGTTATCCTTGATCCTACAAGTGGTATCAGAGTTTGGTCTCTCATTCATTAGACTTAATCATAGAGAGAGAAAGGATGGCTAGCGAGGGGATTGCTATAGAAAAGGCACCTTTCTTTGATGGCTCGAATTACTTATATTGGAAAATTAGAATGTGAATATATCTTAAGGCCATGAGTCCAAATATTTGGACAATTGTAAATGAGGGCTATGTCATGCCTCTTGATCCATTGCACCATACGGAACAAGATGGGCGTAACTCTCACTTAGATGCCCAAGTCATGAATGCACTATTTCGAGCTTTAAATGCGGACGAGTTCAATAGGGTGAGCAATTTAGAAACTACTCATGCTATTTAGACAACCCTCTCCGAAATTCATGAAGGAATGTCCACAATTAAAGAAGCCAAATTGTATAGGCTTTGGATCAAATATGGGACATATACGATGTTGCCTCATGAGGACATAAATGAGATGTACACACAACTCAACAACATCGTAAATGAACTCAAAGGCCTTGGTACCAATCTAACTAATGTGAATGTTGTAAGAAAAATGCTTAGGGCTTTGCTGGAAAAATATAAAATGTTGGTGACTCTCTTCCTCAACTTACCCGAGTTGATAAGAATGACACGTATGCAACTATTGGGCAACTCATCACAAATGAGTTGTACAAGAAAGACAACGAGGAGCTCTTGGAACAATCATCCTCAAAGGGTAAGAAGATCACCGCTTTCAAGGCTAAGGCGGTGGTAAGAGAGGAGTCCAAAGATGATGAGGAGGACTCCGAGGAGGAGTTGGCCCTTCTAGTAAGAAGAATGAACAAGTTCATGAAGATGCACTTAAATCGAAGCACAAGTCATGAAAAAGCAAAGAAGAGCCACTCCAACACCAACAAACGCTATAGCAACATCTGTTGCTATGAATGTGATGAGAAAGGGCATATTGCCTCTCAATGCCCTACCAAGAAGGATGATAGTGAGAAGTCATCCAAAACGAAGAGCTACAACAGTAAGAAGAAGCTTTTCAAGAGGCTTCAAAAGAATGGCAAGAATGAAGCCCACATTGGAAAGTGGGATTCCGACAAAGAATACTCCAACTCCGACTCAAGTGAAGATGAGTCTCCTAAGAAAAAGGAACTCGTCGACATCACCATCAAGGAGGCTCCATCGCTCTTCTCATCTCCAATATGCCTTATGGCAAAAGAAGAAAAGGTAAAAATTCTTGATGATGATGAACCCTCATATGATGATCTTATGGATATGCTTGAAAAACTAAATGAATTTCTTGAAAAAGAGAAGTCAAAATTTAAGGTTTTGAAGAGAGAGCATATTTCTCTAAAAGAATCTTATGAGGAGCTAAAGGAAGCTCATGACTTACTCATTCAAGAAAATTTAAATAAATCTTGCACTAATGTTGGCACACTTGTGATATTCTAAATGAAATGTCTAGTGTTAAGGTTTCTAAAACTAGCATATCTGCTTCGTGCAATGACATACTTGCTATGCCATGTTCTTCGAATATTGACTCTAAAAATGTAATAACCATGTCTTATGATGATGAACTTGTTAATGAGAACAAAAATCTAAAAGAACAAATTACAAAATTAAATAAAAGTTTGGAGAGATGCTTCAAGGGTAAGGCTACCCTTAACAAGTTGTTGAGTTATCAAAGGTGCTCATTCAATAAAGAATGTCTTGGATACATACCCAAGAAGGGTAAGAAACCAGCAAACAAGCCCACAAGATTTGTGAGGCAAAATGGTAAGTATTGCACAAAATGTTGGGAATAAGGACATGAACAACAAAATTATCCTAAGGGTAAGACTCAATCCATTGGTCTATATGATTCATGTTACATACTCAAAAAATCTAAAAATAGAAATGTTATTACTCAATTTATTGGCATCTCGATTTTGGGTGCTAAAAAATGCCATTTAGGTGCCCAAAGCCTTGATTACTAACCTCGAAGGACCCAAACAAATTTAGGTACCTAAAAGAACTTGATTTCTTTTGTAGATGAACTACAAGACCGGTGAGCGGCATTGGGTGCTTGATAGTGGATGCACTCAACACATGACCGGAGACTGGAAGATATTCACCACATTCGAAAGTGGAAGTAATGAAAGAATTACATTTGGGGACAATAGCAAAGGAAATGTACTTGGATTGGGTAAAATTGCAATCACTAATGATCTTTCCATTTCAAATGTATCTCTTGTAAAAACATTAAATTTTAATTTACTATCCGTTGCTCAATTATGTGATTTAGGTTTAACTTGCACCTTCTCTAAAGAAAATGTAACAATTTCAAAAGAAAACGGAAATGAACTAGCTTTCAAAGGTTTTAGATTTGGAAATATCTATTTAATTGATTTTTTTCTTCAAATGATTCTTATTTAAAAACTTGTTTAATGGCAAAAACTTCTTTGGGTTGGTTATGGCATAGAAGATTAGGTCATGTAGGAATGATTCAACTTAAAAAGTTTTTCAAATATGACTTAGTTGTTGCTTGAAAGATGTGAAGTTTGAGAAAAATAGACTTTGTAGTGCTTGCCAAGCCGGGAAGCAAGTTGTAAACTCTCATCCTTCCAAAAGTATCATGTCAACTTCTAGGCCATTGGAGCTCTTACATATGGATTTGTTTGGGCCAACAACCTATTAAAGCATTGGGGGTAATAGTTATTGTTTAGTCATTGTAGATGATTACTCAAGGTACACATGGGTATTCTTCTTAAATGATAAAGGCGAAGCCTCTGGTGTTTTCAAAAGTTTTCAAAAAGGGCCCAAAATAAATTTGATTTTAAAATAAAGAAAATTAGAAGTGGCAATGGTTTTGAGTTCAATAACACTAAGATTGAAGATTTTTGTGATGAACTTGGAATAAAGCATGAACTTTCCACTACCTACACTCCCGAGCAAAATAGAGTTGTAGAAAGGAAAAATCGAATATTAATTGAAATGGCTGGGACAATACTTGATGAATATAACACTTCCGATAAATTTTGAGCGGAAGCTATTAACATCGCTTGTCATGCCATAAATCGCTTTTATTTACATCATTTTTTGAAAAAGACTTCTTATGAGCTTCTCATTGGAAGAAAACCAAACGTATCTTACTTTAGAGTATTTGGTTGCAAATGCTATATATTGAGAAATGGTGTTCGACTCTCTAAATTTCAAAGTCAATGTGATGAAGGATTTTTATTAGGTTATTCTTCAAATAATAAAGCTTATAGAGTCTTCAACAAAAACTCAAGTTTAGTTGAAGAATCTTGTGATGTTCAATTTGATGAAACTAATGGCTCTCAAAAAGAGTAAGAGAATTTGGATGATGTAGGTAATGAAGGTCTAAGGCAAGAAATGGAAAATATACAAATTGGAGACATCAAGCCAAAAGATGATCCAAGTTCACCTCCCTCATCAAAGCAAGTTGAAGGTTCCACTTCCTCCATAACAAACAATACACAAGGTGTGGAAGATGAAGCAAAGGATCAACAACCTCCAACTTTCAAGATCCATAATGCAATCGGTAAAGATCATCCAATAGACCAAATTTTGGATGACGTGAGTAAGGGTGTTCAAACTAGATCTAGAGTAGCTTCTTTTTGTAAACATTACTCTTTTGTATCTTCTCTTGAACCAAAATTCGTAGATGAAGCTCTAGATGATCCGAATTGGGTAAATGCAATGCATGAGGAACAAAACAATTATCCCCAAAACAATGTTTGGACCTTGGTGGAAAGGCCCAAGGAGCACAATGTGATTGGTACAAAATGGGTCTTCCGAAACAAGCAAGATGAGAATGGAGTTGAGGTAAGAAATAAGGCAAGGTTAGTTACTCAAGGTTATACTCAAGTTGAGGGATTAGATTATGATGAAACTTTTTCACCCGTAACTAGACATGAGTCAATTAGAATTCTACTTGCTTTTCCATCTAGCTTTGATATTAAATTATTTCAAATGGATGTTAAAAGTGCATTTTTAAATGGAACAATCTCCAAACTAGTTTATGTTGAACAACCATCTGGATTCAAAGATCCAAAATATCCCAATCATGTTTATAAACTCTAAAAGATGCTATATGGCTTAAAACAAGCTCCTAGAGCATGGTATGAGTGATAGACCATGTGGGGGTGACCCCATGTGTGTGATGAGTAATTGACATCTGTTTTAGGAAAGTCAAGTTTGGTTTGGACCATGTTATTGCACGGTGCAATCGACTTCGGTCGGACTTGGTCAAACTTGGTCGAAGTGTTTAGGATGCTTATTATCTTGATTCAACATGTTTTGGCTTGTTCATGCTTAAGATTTCTCTTAATGCTATTATTGATTACATTATGTCGAGCGGTGCTATGTGATGTGTTTCTTGTCTGGGATGGCTACAGGACGTCGAGGCAAGGTCGTGGCAAGGCACAGGATGACCGGACTAGGTACAAGCGGTGCCGAGGTCAAGGCGGTCGAGGTGTGCCGAAGACGGCGAGGACTCGAGGTGGCTGCGAGGCTTGGAAGGCAAGGATTGAGGAAGGTGCAGGAGGGGCATTTTGGTGAATACGTAAAGCTGCACTAAAGGAAGTGGATTTGGTTAGAGTTAGTGGGTAAAGTGTAAAGCTTAATGGGCAAAGCATTTTGTGAACCCATTATGCAAAGGGTATAAAAGGATGGGTGTCTCCTGGTGCATGTATGGTTGGTGTTAGGAGTTGAAGGCTTGTGAGAGGGGTTGATGGCTTTGGGAGTCTCTTTTGCTTTGGGCTTTAGTTGTTGAGGAGTGGGTAAGAGCAGGATGAGTGGTTTTTGTTGTTGACCATGTTCTCCTGTGTGGTTCTTGGCTTGGGTTGTTCTTGAGAGCCCTGTGATTGTGTGAGAGAGAGAGGGGATGAGTTGATACTCCATGTAATCATTCCTCTGTATTCAATCATTCATGGGGATGAATTGATTTGGCTTGTGTTTTGTCTCTCTGTGATGTCTTTTATTTCAGTGTCTACACTCTCTGTTCTTCCTCTTTTCTTTTTGATGTGAGTGTTGATTTCTTCTCAAGAATTCGCAAATGAGATGCTCTGTGATAGGAAAAGACTCTAGACCACTTGGTCATTCCATTTCCTAGAGCAAATGATGGATTCAAAGTTTTATCTTTTCTCCCTGAGCTTCGTCAAAAATTTCCCCTATTCTTGAAAAACTAGGGTTTGATGATATTTTGATTTTCTCTTCCAAAGATGGTGCACTGAGATGAGTTTTTGAGTCCTAAGACTATTGCTTAGATAATCTCTTAATTTCATGGTCTAAGGATCAAAGATTAGAGGCCAATTTGAGTTTTGGTGCTGCTCTCTGTAAGTTTCAGCCTCTTGTCTCAAATGTTGATTTTTGGGTTTTTAATTGTCTTCTCTAATCTTCTAGGGGGTTGAGGTTATTTAGTTTGTGGTTCAATTACTTTTGGGTAGAGAAAATAGCAGTAGTTCTCAAAATTCTTCAAGCTTAGTCAGACTTGGCTTTTTCAGGTTTTTGTTCAGTCTGCGTTGTTCTCTGAATTTTTTGCTCCTGCTGAAAATCGAAGCCCGGTCAGACCGCTGTATGACCTACAGTCAGACCGGAGAAGAGCCGGCGGTCAGACCGACCTATGCCAAGCGGTCTGACTGCCCCTGCCAGATTTGGCCGCTGTCTATGCTGTGTTGAGTTTTAGTCCATTTGTTCTCCTCGGTTGTCTCTTCCCTCGTTATTCTTTCTGTAAGCTTGAGTCTCCAGTAGGTATGACCCTTTTTCTTCCTAGCATTTGTTGCTTTCGGAGAAGAATGTTTTAAGACGATACTTTTGGGCGGAAATTTGAAAAACAACATTCACCCTCCCTCCTCTGTTGCCGATTTCGATCCAACAATGAGCGCCTTCGAAACTTTCTCCTTTCTAAAGAATTTAAAATTGGAAAAGTAGATACAACTCTATTCACAAAAATCATTGGTGATGATTTCTTTGTATGTCAAATTTATGTCGATGACAATATATTTGGTTCAACTAACCAAGATTTTTGCAAAGAATTTGGTGAAATGATGTCTAGGGAATTTGAGATATCAATGGTAGTAGAATTAAGCTATTTTTTTAGACTTCAAATCAAGCAACATATAGATGGGACCTTTATAAGCCAAACAAAGTACGTGAAAGATCTATTCAAAAGGTTTGGCCTGGAAGATACAAACCCATCAAGACTGCTATGGCAACAAACGGGCATCTTGACCTCAATGAAGGAGGTAAGTCGGTAGATACAAACCTTTATAGGTCCATGATTGATAGTTTACTTTATCTTACAGCATCTAGGCCCGATATCATGTTTAGCATTTGTATGTGTGCTCGCTTTCAAGCTTCTCCAAAAGAGTGTCATTTGATGGCCGTAAAAATAATTGTAAGATATTTAAAACATTCCTCTAACATAGGGCTTTGGTATCCTAAAGGTGCAAAATTTGAATTAATTGGATATTCGGATTCCGATTATGCAGGTTGTAAAGTGGATAGAAAAAGCACCTCAGGAAGTTGTCAATTGCTAGGAAGGTCTTTAGAATCTTGGTCATCTAAGAAGCAAAATTCCATAGCACTTTCAACCGTCGAAGCTGAATATATTTCAGTCGGAAGTTGTTGTGCTCAATTATTATGGATGAGGCAAACTTTGATGGATTATGGTATTAAATTTGATAAAATGTCTCTTTTGTGTGATAATGATAGTGTTGTCAAAATCTCAAATAATCCATTTCAACACTCAAGAACCAAACACATAGATATTTGCCTGAGAGATCATGTGAGCAAAGGAGATATCGAAATTAGCCATATCCGAACCGAAGACCAATTAGTGAATATCTTCACCAAGCCTCTAGATGAATGTCATTTTGGAAATTGAGGAATGAATTAAATGTCATAGATTACTCCAATATTGCTTAAATTCACGGCTCATTCATTTTGAGCTCATTTGAAGATGTTGAGGCTTATAAGAAAACAATCTTTTATTTTGGTGTAAAATTTCCTATAATCGTATTGTTATTAGGGCATATCTAATGCATAATAACCCTGAATGATTTTATTTTGAGTGTAAAACTAGGGATCATTGCATCTATTCTTATTCCAAGCCCTACTCCCTGAAGCTCCAGAATTATCGGAACTACCGCTGTTGTTTTTGCGGTACTTCCGTCCACCGGAACTACCGGTGATCATTGCGGTACTTTCGTTTTTCGAAACTACCAACAAAGATTGCGGTACTTTCGCATTTGTGTTTAAAGGGCAGTAACCGTTGAAAATCCAAGGTTTATCTCGCGGGACCCCCTTCTCTTCCAGACTACCCGCTCATTCATCCGCCTCCAGTCGTACACCTCCCTCCTCTCCTCTCAACTCCAAAAACCGCCCCTTAGATCTCCAAATCCACCGGGGTTTTCTCTGATTTTTCGTGATTTCCTACACCCTAAGGGTTCACCTCCTCCGATCCTCAAGGTAATCTGGATCAATCCTCCTCTTTACCTTTATTTTGAACCCTAGGTCAAATATCAGTTTGATTGAAAATGAGGATGATTTTAAGTTGTTGGTTTCAGGCAAAATGATAGTTTTGGTGTCTAATAGTGTTTACACACCCATTACATGGATTCAATCCATGAAAAACACCAAAAATTTCACACATTCAATTGCCCGAGAGACGGTCAGGGAGATCGGAACTACCGCTTGATGGGAGCGGTACTACTGCAGAGCGGTACTTCCATGCCTTGAACGTCAGTACTTCCAATCCTCCTGATAAAATAGCAACTTCATTCCATTTCTTTTCAATCCAACTTGTTCAACTTCTTCACTTCCTCTAATATCCTTTCCTTTGTTCTTAGATGCCTAAGACAAAGAATGCTGGGCAAAAAGTGTACTCCTCTCCTGCGGTTGCCTCAGGAGATTCTTCAGTCCTAATCTCCTCTGAGGCGGCTCCAAAGGCACAGGAAGACAAGGGCAAAGTTGTTGCCACAGACTCTGAGACTGAGTCTGCTCAGGAAAGCTCACCCATGGAGGAATTTGAGGAAGACCTGCATGATTGTGAGGATCCTCAGATTGACTTGAGAAAAATCTCTGCTGATGAGTATGCCAGATTGCGCCATAGGAACCAGTTTATTCTTCCTTGCAACTCCATCAATCCAAGGTTCCACACTAAGTTCCAGGAGCAAGTTTATGAGTAGCTGTATGGTAGGGCAAGACACTTTGCTAACCACAAGTACGTCGATTGGGATCACTTGGACTCAATTGACAAGTATGATGGGACATACAGGCTATTTCAAAGGGCTGGATTGCAATATCTGGTAGCTTTGAAATCAAATTACAACGAGGATGTCATGAGACAGTTCTATGCCACCCTTTATATATCTAGACTTTTAGCACCTTTCCTGGATGACGGGCTGCTAAGCACTGGACTCAAACAAGCATGAGTTTGAGCTGGCTTTAGGGACTAAGTCCAGCGCTTATGAGAAGGTGTATGACAGGCCAGCACTTGAGCTTCCTGCCCTCTCCCAATACTATGACCAGTCTTCTAGATTCATTCCGGGCAAGTTAGTTGGACTGCTCCCCATCCCCAGCCTAGTCAACAGAATAATCAACCACACCAGTCTTCCCACACTTGTAGAGCATGCTATCCAGGACCTCGAAGGACCTGGCCCAATGCTGTAGCCATTGCAGCTCAAGAGGATCATCTGGTTCGGCTATGCCCTGCAGAAGGCCGTAGATGAGCTCTTGCCAGTCGCCTTGCTAGGCGATTTGGTGGATAAGGGTTGTATCATGCTTGTCATGCTCGATAGCTTCGGTGGATAGAACTTCGGTGAAAACCTCTGTGGGCGGAGGGATCTGTTGATTGGCGGCTTTGGCAAGTGCATTGGCATGGTTGTTGTCTGCCCGCGGAACAGCTTTCATCGTGATGCCCAAGATATGGTGCTCCTTTGCCCTCATGGTGGCTAGATATTTGGCTAGGTCGAGGTCCTTGGCCTGGTAAGATTCGTCCATGTGCCCCGCAATCAAGCGCGAGTTGGTATGCATGAGCACCCTCCGCGCCGAGGGCCTTGAGCTTGGCGAGGCCAAAGAGCAGTGCCTCATACTTAGCTGTGTTGTTTGGCACCAGGAACCTGAGATGTGCCGAGTATAGCAGGCCATCGCCTTCCGACCTAGTGATTACTACACCCACCCCGGCGCCGAAAGCACCATAGGTTCCGTCGGTGTGGAGGCTCCACACTAGGTCAACTGGTAACTAGGCTTGTGGTTAGGCTGGTGGAGTCCATTTGGTGAGGAAGTCTGCTAGAACCTGAGACTTTATGGTCGTGCGCGGAGCATATGTCAGGGAGAAAGGCACGAGCGCATCCGCCCACTTGCCTATGCGGCCCGTTGACTCCTTATTGTGTAGCATTTCCGCCAAAGGGAATGAAGAGGGCACAGTGATGTGATGAGCCAAGAAGTAATGGCGAAGATTCCACGAGGACATGATGAGGGCATAGGCCAATTTTTCCAGCTCAGTATACCATGTCTTGGCACTCTAAAGGGCTTCCGAGATGAAGTACACCGGTCGCTGAAGGGACCCCTCCTCAAGGACCAAGACTGCGCTAACTGTTGTTGCCATAGCCGTGAGGTACAGTAGCAACAGAGCCTCTAGTGCCGAGGACACGAGGGTGGAAAGCCTTACAAGATGCTTTTTGAGGTCATCAAAGGCCATCGCGCACCCCTCGTCCCAATGAAACCTGCCGCATCCACGAAGGGTTCTGAAGAACGGAAGGCCTCTCTCGGCAGCCTTGGATAGAAAACGACTCAGTGCGGCTATGCGCCCGGTGAGCCTATAGACCTCTCTTGTCGTCTTGGGTGGCTCCATGGAGAGGATTGCGTCGACCTTGTCAGGGTTCGCTTTTATCCCTCGTCCTGACACCAAGAAGCCGAGCAGCTTTCCTGCCTGCATACCAAAGACACATTTGTCTAAATTTAGCTTGATGCCTGCCACCCAGAGGTTGTCGAAGGTTTCCTAGAGGTCTTGGCCATGGGAGGCAAGTTGTCTAGTCTTGATGACCACATCGTTAACATAAGCTTTGACGTTCCTTCTGAGCTGGGAGGCGAGGGTAAGGGCCACCAAACATGTGAATGTAGCTCCCGTGTTCTTGAGGCCGAAGGGCATTCTGATGAAGCAGTATGTGCCTGCTGGGGTTATGAAGCTTGTCTTGACTTCATCGTCCTTGGCCATATGCGTCCAAGAAGCTCATTAGCTCGCACCTTACTGTGGTGTCCACTAGCTGGTCTATCCGATGAAGCGGGTAGTTGTCTTTTAGACACGCCTTGTTGAGCACAGTGAAATCGACGCATATATGCCATGTGCCACTGGTTTTTTTGACCAGGACCAGATTCACGAGCCACTCTAGGTGATGCACCTCGTGGATGACTCCGGACTGGAGTAGCTACATGATCTCTACTTTGGCAGCCTGCTGGTGGTCGAGGGACATGCGTTGGAGCCTTTGCCTAACTAGTTTAGCATCAGGGCGAACCGCGAGCCTATGCTCGATGATGGCGCGATCCACCCCCTTGATATCTGCTAACAACCATGCGAAGATGTCCGCATTATCATGAAGAACATGGAGTAGGGCCTGCTTGACCTTAAAAAGGAGACCCTCGCCAATGGAAACTTGTTGGTCCACGGTATGCAGGAAGATACTCTTGACTCCACCATCACAACACACTCAAAAAATACTCAACTCCAATTTCATCAATACCCCAGAGATGTCTTGTGTACCCCAGACATGTCTGACATCTCCAGAACCTCTCTGAACACCCTACATATGTCTAGGGTACCCCTAGACATTCCTGCCCACGGGCCACCGATCTAACCGCTCTCCTGTGGCAGTCACACCGTCTTCTATAGACCGGTTTGACCGCTCCATAACCACTGGTCGGACCGTTCTTCACCAAGGTCTGAAGAAATGACTAGGGCCGGTCTGACTACCGTTGTTAGGCCGATTAAAACCTAACAGCAACTCTTAAATAGAAAAGTTTCAAAATCAAACTCAAACTACAATAAGACTTACAAATCAAAGTCAAATATTATTAGATCATGTGGATGGTCGTAAATAAAGAGACGATGAATGTTGTAGCTACGGGCTAAACAGGAAAGAGAGGGACTAGCGAGGAGGAAGAGGAGAGCAAGCCTGTGGGAGTATTGGTGAGAATGAGAGGATGTCCTCTCCCTTTGCCCCTCCTGGGGGTTTATATATATGAGTGGGGTAGAATGGGAAATCCCCATTCTACCCCTTAGTGCTTACAAGGGATGAGGGTACATTGGTATATTTACACTGTTATAATCTTCTACACTATTGGGCCTATTACATGTTGGATTAGTTGCACGGCCCAGTCACGGGGGGTTGGACCACCCCTACAACAGTACTCCCTCGACAGCAAGCCCTGAGGTCCCGATGGGCGAGCTGACGTGATCAACCACCCCAGCCCCCCGTTCCCTGACAGCAAGCGCGAGGGTGCCGATGCAACTGGTAGCTCGCAGACCCTTGAGGCAATGCCTATGAAGAAATCCGTGAAGCGCCGAAGGCGTCGTCGAGCGCCGAAGCCGTGCCGTCCTGCCGAGGGGACGCCTATGAGGCGGACGGCGTAGTCGAGCGCCGAAGACGTGCCGTCCCGCCGAGGCGATGCCTACGAGGCGGACGGCGGAGTCGAGCGCCGAAGACGTGCCGTCCCGCCGAGGCGATGCCTACGAGGCGGACGGCGGAGTCGAGCGCCGAAGACGTGTCGTCGAGCGCCGAAGACGTGCCGTCCCGCCGAGGCGATGCCTACGAGGCGGACGGCGGAGTCGAGCGCCGAAGACATGTCATCCCGCCGAGGCGATGCCTACGAGGCGGACGGCAGAGTCGAGCCCCGAAGACGTGTCGTCGAGCGCCGAAGACTTGCCGTCCCGCCAAGGCGATGCCTACGAGGCGGACGGCGGAGTCGAGCACCGAAGACGTGTCGTCGAGCGCCGAAGACTTGCCGTCCCGCCAAGGCGATGCCTACGAGGCGGACGGCGGAGTCGAGCGCCTGAAGACGTGTCGTCGAGCACCGAAGACGTGCCGACACCACCGTTCCCCTACCTTCAGAAGGAGTGCTCGAGAAAAGCGGGCGCTTGCGGCGTAGGCCGAGGGCACTACGCGCACGGAGGTAGAGAGGCGAAGGCGCCGTTCCCCTACCTTCGAAAAGAGTGCCCACGAAGAGCGGGCGCTTGCGGCGTACGCCGAGGGCACTACGCACGAGGAGGTAGAGAGGCGAAGGCGCCGTTCCCCTACCTTCGAAAAGAGTGCCCGCGAAGAGCGGGCGCTTGCGGCGTAGGCCGAGGGCACTACTCACGCGGAGGCAAGGAGGCGAGACCGCCGTTCCCCTACCTTTAAAAAGAGTGCCCACAAAGAGCGGGCGCTTGGGGCGTAGGCCGAAGGCGCTACGCGCGCGGAGGCAGGGAGGCGAGACCGCCGTTCCCCTACCTTCAAAAAGAGTGCCCGCGAAGAGCGGGCGCTTGGGGCGTAGGCCGAAGGTGCTACGCGCGCGGAGGTAGGGAGGCGAGACCGCCGTTCCCCTACCTTCCTGGTGCAACACGCGGAGGCGAGGTCGACACCGCAGCTGCGAAGTCCATGCTGAGCCACGCGGAGGCGAGGTCGACACCGCGGCTGCGAGGTCCGTGTGGAGGCACGCGGAGGCGAGGTCGACGCCGCAGCTGGGAAGTCCATGCTGAGCCACGCGGAGGCGAGGTCGACGCCGCGGCTGCGAGGTCCGTGCGGAGGCACGCGGAGGCGAGGTCGACACCGCAGCTGCGAAGTCCATGCTGAGCCATGTGGAGGCGAGGTCGACGCCGCGGCTGCGAGGTCCGTGCGGAGGCACGCGAAGGCGAGGTGGACACCGCAGCTGCGAAGTCCATGCTGAGCCATGCGGAGGCAAGGTCAACGCCGCAGCTGCGAAGTCCATGCTGAGCCACGCAGAGGCGAGGTCGACGCCGCGGCTGCGAGGTCCGTGCGGAGGCACGCGGAGGCGAGGTCGACACCGCAACAGGTCGACGCCGTAGCTGCGAAGTCCATGCTGAGGCACGCAGAGGCGAGGTCGACGCCGCGGCTGCGAGGTTCGTGCGGAGGCACGCAGAGGCGAGGTGGACACCGCAGCTGCGAGGTCCGTGCGGGGGCACGCGGAGGCGAGGTCGACACCGCAGTTACGAAGTCCATGCTGAGCCATGCGGAGGTGAGGTTGACGCCGCGGCTGCGAGGTCCGTGCGGAGGCACGCGGAGGCGAGGTCGACACCGCAGGAGGTCGACGCCGCAGCTGCGAAGTCCATGCTGAGCCACGCGGAGGCGAGGTCGACGCCGCGGCTGCGAGGTCCGTGCGGAGGCACGCGGAGGCGAGGTCAACACCGCAGCTGGTCGACGCCACAGCTGCGAAGTCCATGCTGAGCCACGCGGAGGCGAGGTCCGTGCGGAGGCATGCGGAGGCGAGGTCGACACCGCAGCTGCGAAGTCCATGCTGAGCCATGCGGAGGCGAGGTCGACGCCGCGGCTGCGAGGTCCGTGTGGAGGCACGCGGAGGCGAGGTGGACACCGCTGCTGCGAAGTCCATGCTGAGCCATGCGGAGGTGAGGTCGACGCCGCCCTTACGAAGTCCATCGTGCGGGGTCAGAGGCCTCCAGAGGCGCTCGACGACGCAGAGACTTCGGAGGCGAGGCGAGGTCGAGGTTGAGGGAGGCTACTGCCATCATCACGGACAGGCAAGTGGCATGGCCGGCGTCCCTGCCAAGAGCGGCGTCGACGTCCCCCACGGCACCAGCAAATCCGCAGAGTAAAGCTCATGCGCAGATGGATACTTCACGGGCGTGGGCGCGCCGTCATCCCGGACGAGTGCGGAGGAGGCGCAGCCCACTTCATCTGTGCGAGCCCGCCGCCAAGGAGGTCCTCGTCGCGTGGAGTCCTCGGGGCCGAAACCGATCTTCAGCGCGCGGAGGCAAGCGGAGGCACATGCTTGAGAGAGGTCCCGTGGCGCCGCCCCGCACCGCATGAGCCATGCAACTTGGGCTTTGGCGCTCTCACGCAGCCACTTCGCTTTAGCAAGTGCGCGCGAGGCCGACGGCGCGAAGGTCTCTCCGCATGGAGCCCACCAGCGCGGAGGGCGCGGAGGCCGAGCAACGGAGCGAGGTGCTCGGACGGATACACGCGGGCCGGTGCTGCATGGATGGCACGCATGCGAGTCTGCGCATGCATGGGCAAATACCGCGAGTTGCGCGGAGGCCGAGTCGGCGGCAGCAGCGCACATGGCGGTGTCATGGCGGCGCGGTGGAATCGAGCCCGACGGCGCACCGCCCCGCCAAGAGGATCTCGCCGCCTATCATCCAAGAGATCGCTCCCTTGCATGAGTACTTCGGGGAGCGAGATAACAGATCTATTCAATACAGGTGATTCAATTAGATCTATTCGACACCGCACTTATCTGCGTTGTGGCCCGGCGAAGATGCTCCTGAGCAAGAAGGATCCCCATAGCCGCTGCTTTTGTTGAATACTGGAGAAATCTCTCCCACGCGTAACTTCTAGTCGTCCCCACGGACGGCGCCATCTGTTGTAGCTACGGGCTAAACAGGAAAGAGGGGGACTAGCGAGGAGGAAGAGGAGAGCAAGCCTGTGGGAGTATTGGTGAGAATGAGAGGATGTCCTCTCCCTTTGCCCCTCCTGGGGGTTTATATATATGAGTGGGGTAGAATGGGAAATCCCCATTCTACCCCTTAGTGCTTACAAGGGATGAGGGTACATTGGTATATTTACACTGTTATAATCTTCTACACTATTGGGCCTATTATATGTTGGATTAGTTGCACGGCCCAGTCACGGGGGGTTGGGCCACCCCTACAACAATGAATAATTGACATTTGGTTTACGTTGAATTTTGTGTTTGTGAAAGACTTGGTAGTTTGCAGTTGAAGTCGTTGTCCTTGAGTGGTCGTGCACAGTTTCGGGTGAGTTCAGATCACAAACGCTACTCTATGACCACGACAATAGACACTATACGACCACGGCAACAGACAATATACGATCACAGTAACAGATGCTATACGACCACGGTAACAACGCTATACAACCATGACAACAGACGCTATACGACCACAGACTTCAGACATCAAACATCATGCTTCAACCACGGCATGAACACGACTACGACTACAGTAGGATTCTTTACGACTTGGTGGTCGGTAGGAGTTTTTACGACCACGGCATCTGAACACAGACACTCTTACGACCACGGCATCAGAACACAGACTCTCTTATGACCACTGCATCAGAAGATAGACAACCTTATGACCACGGCTTGAACACGGCTATGACCACAGCAGCTGTCGACCACGTTCAGCTGTCGACCACGGCATGCTACGACCACGTTCAGCTTACGACCATGGCATGCTACTACCACGTTCAGCTTATGACCACGGCATGCTACGACCACATTTAACTTACGACCACGGCATGCTACGACCATGTTCAGCTTACGACCACAGCTTGCTACGACCACAGCAGTACGACTTCGACTTTCGACCACAGCAATACGACTACACCTTTCGACCACGACAGTACGACTTCGGCTCTATGACCACGACAGGTAATCGTAGCTACAATACTCTTTCATGGTTGTAACTATAGTACTCGATAGTCATAGACTATACTTATCGTACTCGATAGTTGAAGGTTTTACTGGTCGTTAGTCGAGGGCTTTGAGGTCGATGGTCATAGGCTTTGCAGACTTCGTTCATGGTCGTAGATTTTGTAGACTACCTCCATGGTCATAGGTTTTGCAGACTATCTCTATGGTTGTAGGTTTTGCAGACTTCATTCATGGTCGTAGGTCATGCAGACTATCTTCATGGTCGTAGGTCGTACAGACTACCTTCATGGTCGTAGGTTCTGTAGACTGCTTCCATGGTCATAGGTCATACAGACTACCTTCATGGTCGTAGGTTTTGCAGACTGCCTCCATGGTCATAGGTTTTGCAGACTGCCTCCATGGTCATAAGTTTTGCAGTCTATTTCCATGGTCGTAGTTTTTGCAGACTACCTCCATGGACGTAGGTCTTGCAGATTGTTCCCATAGTCGTAGTTTTTATAGACTACCTCCATGGTCATAGATTTGGCAGTCTTGTCGATACTCGTAGACATCACTGTCTGCTGTTCTGTCTTCGGTAGTCGGAGGCTTAGTGATCGATTGCTGCTGACTTTTTAGTTCGTACTCGTTAGACTGTATTGTCGATACGAGTGCTTCACTCTTGAGACCGGTGAGTACGTCGAGTACTCGGGTGAGGCCAGTGGATGACTAATCGGTGAGTAGCGGTCGATGATGGATGGTCGTTGCTTGAGGTACTCATAGTCGGAGGACTCAGTACTCGGTAGAAGTTATTTCATGAACACAATGAGCGATCAGATGTCGGTGGTTTGTCTGTACTCATAGGCTTTGAATACGTGTTGCGGCTGTGTTTTTTGATCGATACTTGGCAATTGGTACTCGATAGTCATGTGGTTTTTGAGTACTTGTGGATTACGAGTTAGCAGTCATATTGGTGGGTTTGGTGATCTGTTTCGGCTAGCGATAGGGTTGTGCGGTTGTAAACGATCTGGTTCATGGTCGTAGGTGGTAGCAATAGAACAGTGCAGTCGTAAACGACTTGGGGGATGGTCGTAGGAGGTTTGGATCTTGTCTGGGGATAGACAAGGTTGTGTTTTGCTAATGTGTGTTGGCAGCAGTTGGGTTCTTTGGTCTTTGCATGTGCAGGTGATCATAGAGGTGGTCATTGTCCGTGACGAGGAGGACTGAGACTAGGAGGGGGTAATCTGAGGTCAGGCGGTTGTGATGTCATGTGAGGTGGTCGAGCTCATGCTGGAAGCACATGGAGATCAACGGTGGATGCTGCGTGGAGGCGTGGAGACAGTTACGGTCGGTGACTAAGAAGACTGGGACTAGGAGGGGGTAATCTGAGGTCCAAGCATTCAGGTGGTCACACGAGGTGATCGGGCTCATGCGAGAGCACGCGGTGATGGTGTGCTATGAAGATTCAGGTGGAGATATCCTGGAGGCTTCATAGCGTGTGAAGTATGGAGTCGTGGATGGAATCCATGATCTATACGAGGTGGTTAAAACCCGTGTTAGGAAGGGTTTCGGGTCCCTTGATTTGAGGAAGAGATAGAGTACGTGTCCAAGTGGATAGAGACACGGTTTTGAGGTGTTTGTGTTGAACACGTCTTGTGCGTTGGCTATAAAAATAAGGAAGGTTGTAGGCTAGCGTGACAAGAGTTTTAGGGCTTTCGTGGAGAAAGTTTTTAGGTGTGCCATGAGGTGCTTTGTGGCCGAAAAGATTGATGAAGAAATAATAGATCAGTTTCTTTCCAGAAAAAGATTTCCGGCGACTTCCAATTCATTGATCTGTTTCTCTGTTTCTATGCTCTATTTTTGTCTTTAGCGCATCCCGTCCAAGTGGTGGTCAAATGGCTACAGACGTCAGGCGGAAGAAGGTCATGACTACGTGCATCATGGTCGTGCCGAGTGATCGGAACAAACAGGCGAGCAGTCAGTTGTCGTGCCAAGTGATCAGAACGAGCAGTCGTAACCAAGTGATCAAAGCGGGAGCTCGTTACAAGTGGTCGTAAAGTGTAGTCGGGCAACAGAGGGTTACGACCACATTCAAGCAAGCAGTCGTAACGAGCATGTACGACTAGATTGGCAGAAAATCTTCGACCACGTACAAGCAGCAGATGTGTCATTGTTTGGTAATACAGATTGTTTCTGTTCTTGTTTCTTTGTGCTGGGTTTTGGTTTCAGGTGATAAAAAGCGGAAACAATCATTCACCCCCTCTGATTGTGCCATACGATCTTACAAATATTTATAACATACCATAGGGTGACCTCTACATGGGGTGGGTTCTTTTTCTCTTTGGCTTTGGTTTCTGTTGCTACGATAACTAGCTTTTAAACGGTATGTCTTTTCAATGCAGGGTCTGCAGGTAAATTATAGTACACACTATACTGAGTTTAGCTGTACCAGTAAAAATCACATGTGATTTTTTCTCTTCATACTGTCTCTCATGAATAGCTAGAATTCAAAAACCCTAAATCGAAAGCCGAAATTACAGTAAAAAAATCCACCCATAGTTACTCCATTCTCCAATATGCGGATGACACTATACTTTTCATGGAAAATGATATTGAGGGAGCTAGAAACTTGAAACTAGTACTAGGTGCTTTTGAAAAGTTGTCTGGCTTCAAAATTAATTTTCACAAGAGTGAATTGTTTTGTTTCGGATCAGCTAGGGAATGGAGTAAGGAGTTTGTAGAGCTCTTCGGGTGTAAGGAAGGCAACCTCCCCTTTTGGTACATAGGAATAGCAATGCATTCTCGAACGTTGTCAAATAAGGATTGGAGTCTGATTGAAGAGCGTTTTCAAAAAAAGCTTAGTAGTTGGAAAGGCAAGTTGTTATCTTTCGGGGGGAGGTTGGTGTTGGTGAACTCGGTTTTGTCTAGTCTGCCAATGTTTATGATGTCATTTTTCACTATTCCTAAAGGAATACTTAAAAGGTTAGATTATTACCGATCCAGATTTTTTTGGCAATGTGATGAACATAAGAAAAAGTATAGACTAGCTAAGTGGAGTATACTTTGCAAACCAAGATGTATGGGGGGTTTGGGCATCTTGAATTTGGAAGTTCAGAATTCTTGTCTCCTCGCTAAGTGGCTTTTCAAGCTTCAGAACGAAGAGGGCCTTTGGCAAGATGTTTTGAGAAAGAAATATCTGAAAAACAAATGTCTATCCCAAGTGGTAAAACAGCCGGGTGATTCTCACTTTTGGGCGGGACTCATGGATGTTAAAGATCTTTTCCTAGAAAAAGGGAGATTCAAAGTCAATAGTGGAAATCAAACTAGATTTTGGGAAGACCTTTGGATTGGCCAGGAACCTTTAAAGTTAAAGTACCCAGCTTTATACAATATTGTGAGAAGAAAGGGTGCTACGGTGGCCAGTGTGCTAAGTAGCTCCCCTCTGAACGTTTCTTTTAGAAGGGCATTAGTTGGGGAAAAGTTGAAGGATTGGCTTAGTCTTGTCTCCTTAGTTCTGCCTGTCACTTTAAATGATAATAAGGACGACTTTATTTGGCAGTTAAGAAAGAATGGGTTTTTTCAACGCAATCTCTGTATAGAGATATCATGAAGAAAGAACGAATTCCTGGGAAAACTTTGTTCTGGATGGCTAAACTGCCTCTAAAGATAAAGATTTTTCTTTGGTATTTAAAGAGAGGTGTAGTTCTTACAAAAGATAACTTGATAAAAAGGGGATGGAAAGGGGACAATAAGTGCAGCTTCTGTGGCTTAGAGGAAACAGTCCAACATCTTTTTTTTAATTGTCTTACAGCAAGGTTTTTGTGGAATGCTTTGTTCATCATTTTCAATTTTCAACCACCTAAGGATACAACCCACTTGTTTGGTTCTTGGTTAAAGAGTTTTGCTCCAAATGTTAGAAACCAAGTAATAGTGGGGTTGGTGGCGATGTGCTGGGCTTTGTGGTTGAGTAGAAATGATGCTGTTATTAACAAAACAAATACTAATTCTTTTCTGCAGGTAATTTTCAGAGGGACGTACTGGATCAGGCACTGGTCTCAGTTATCTAAAGAGGAAGAGAGAGGGGCTTTGAAGGAAGGGTGCAGACGATTGGAAGTTATGGTGATCGAAGTCTTTGGACAGATGGCGTGGAGACATCAAAGAAGGATAGCGAGCTAAAGCTTCCTTTGTTTTTGTTTTTGTTGAGTCTGGATTGTTCAGTTTCCTTGTGCTGATTGTTAAGCTCCTTTGTGAGGTTTGAGTTCCGTTTAACGGAGTTTGGTCTAAGTTCCATGGAGTTGTAATGGATGGCTATACTTATTCATGCGTGAATGTGGGAGGCCGGAATACTTTTTATTCCTTAATCTAAAAAAACTACTTCTACAGCGTGTGTCGACCAGATATGTGGTATGTACCAGTCTTTGTGGAAATTCGAGAAGTCTACTAAGCATGCTTCTACGGCGTGCCTGGACAGCATAATGTCACCTGTTGGGGTATGCAGAACTTGGAATCTTGCAGAAATGTCATTGTTGTAGAAATCTGGGGGGATGGGATTTCTTTATTGTTCTTCATTGAATCGACCGCAGGGTGCCATGTCAATTCAGGCTGTTTGGGTAGGTAGGAATTGGAAAATTCAAATGTTAATGTTGATCATGATGTCATTTTGGCCTCGTGGGGTATGCAGTATGCAGGACTCCGAATATTTTAGAATAAACAGGACTTGGAATATTGACTTGAAAGATGATGTCACTCCGGTGCAGGCTTTTAAGAAATATATAGCTACGAGTGCAATTGCGTGCATTGACTAGAAGATGTAATTTTAGTTTGTGGATTATGCATGAATTGTAGTCTTGTGGAGCTTTTAATTCTCTAGTACTTCCATGGCGTGCATGTAGTGTCATTTTAACTTGGAAAACGTCCTAACCTAGCTCTCTACTTCCACGAAAGTTAATGCATGGTTTCTTTTAGACTGCTGGTTATAATTTTTAGCTTAAATTTTTAAATTTTAGGTGTTCGCAAAAGAGAGTAAGAAGAGAGATACTCACATACAATTTTGGTCGATATAGATGAAGTCGAAATAATATCTACTTATAATCTACATACCATAACATATTTATAGATGAAGTCAAATATTTATAACATACCATAGGGTGACCTCTACATGGGGTGGGTTCTTTTTCACTTTGGCTTTGGTTTCTGTTGCTATGATAACTAGCTTTTAAACGGTGTATTTTTCTAATGCGGGGTCTATAGGTAGATTATAGTACACACTATACTGAGTTTAGCTATACCAGTAAAAATCACATACGATTTTTTTTCTCTTCGTATTGTCTCTCACGAATAGTTAGAATTCAAAAACCATAAATCGAAAGCCGAAATTACAGTCTAAAAATTCCACCCATAGTCTTAAAGTTGCCGTAACTACTTCTACAGCGTGTGTCGACCAGATATGTGGTATGTACCAGTCTTTGTGGAAATTCGAGAAGTCTGCTAAGCATGCTTCTACGGGGTACTTGTACAGCATAATATCACCTGTTGGGGTATGCAGAACTTGGAATCTTGCGGAAATGTCGTTGTTGTAGAAATCTGGGGGGATGGGATTTCTTTCTTGTTCTGCATTGAATCGACTGCAGGGTGCCATTTGAGGTTGTTTGGGTAGGTACGAGTTAGAAAATTCAAATGTTAGTGTTGATCATCATGTGGGGTATGCAGTCTGCAGGACTCAGAATATTTTAGAATGAACAGGACTAGGAATATTGACTTCAAAGATGATGTCACTCCGGTGCAGGCTTTTAAGAAATAGATAGCTACGAGTGCAATTGCGTGCATTGACAGTTGGCTTAAAACCTCATGGCTGAAAACACTGTAGCTGATAAAGACTTATTTAGCATAATTAAATTTAAAAAATTTTAAAATATAAAAAAAATATGTTAGCACATTACGTATAATACAAACAAATACGGGAAAAAAAGAACCGGCAAAAAAGCTCAACAAAAAAAACCAAAAGTTCAGAAAAAGACGAAATTTATGAATAGTGAAAAATAAGCTGGAAGCCAAAAGCTTAACCCCAACCGATCACTGATAACATGTCATTTTAGTTCGTGGATTATGCATGAATTGTAATCTTGTGGAGATTTTAATTCTCTAGTACTTCCATGGCGTGCATGTAGTGTCATTTTTAACTTGAAAACGTCCAGCCTAGCTCTCTCTACTCCCACAAAAGTTAATGGATGGTTTTTTATGCTACTGTTTATGCTTTTTAGCTTAAATTTTTGAATTATAGGTGTTTATAAGAAAGAGGAAATAGAGAGATACTCGCGTGTAATTTTGATCGTTATAAATGAAGCACAATTTAAAAGTTAGTTACTGTAAAAAGCGAAATCATAAGTCCAAAAGAATCCATGCAATATTTGACACTCTACTACAAAACTGTTTTTCTAACCACCCCCTCCTTCATTCTGAAAGCTAGCACAAATCACCCCACGACAGTGGTTTTCAAACCGGTTTTGCAATGATGGCCATTTATGTGGCATCCTAGTCAGTGTTAAGTTAGCAAATTCAAGTAAGACCCGCTAGAGATGATAGTAGAGAAAGAGAGAGGAGGAAGAGACAAGAAAGAGAGGAAGCAAAATGATTTTCCTTTTTATTTTTAACTAGGAATAAGTCTATTTTGTACTTTCAACTATTGCTAGAGTCTGGAAAAAATATTCAACTCTAAAACTGTTTACTTTCCCCCTCCAACTATCAAAACGATCACTTTTCACCCTCGTCTAGTTTCATAAGTGGTTTTTGTCATATTGATGACCACGTCACTAGTTTTGGATTATGTGGCATCCCAATATATAAGTCTATATTGATGTCGCATAGTTACAAAGAAAGAGTATACTTAGATTATGTTTTTGGATTGAATCTCGTTAGATGGGTGGATGTGATCTGAAGTAGTAAAAGGGTAAGTGTTTTTTAGGCTAGTTGTGCTTCTCTGGTCCGCGTGGATACTCCATGTCATCGAAGCTTGAACACACAGATGCCACGTCACCTAAAACTAGTGTGGTTTAAGGCGAGGGGATATTTGTACCAATTTTGATAGTTGAAGGATGAAAAGTCTAGATTTAGGCTACAGCTGAGATGTGTAAAACAGATTTGTCAAGTTCTTTTCGGTTTATAGCTTCCCTTGAACAAACAAACGGGATGGCTTCTTTGCCATCTTTTCGATGCAGCTTATCGAGAAAGCTTTTTAGAAGTGGCTTATCGTCGTTTGGTTCATTCGTACGAGTGCTTGCACTAGAACCAAAAATCATAAGCCGCAACCATAAACCGCCGCAAAAAAAGAACCCACCCTTATTCCTTTTAATTAACTCACCGTGTCACGTGGCTCGCTGATTATGCAAACCTTGCCCAGTCAAATGCCAAATAAGGAAAACCACTAACAAGTAAAAGGCCGAAATTGCGCCAGAGGCCCGAGCGTTGCGCCGTGGTTGCCACCATTCGCAGCAATACCGTTTTATTACTTGCATCCGTGCGTCGGAGGCAATGAAGAACGGGTGGCCTCAAACTTGGATTTCTCGCGGTCACCCTTGAAACATGGTTACCAACTTTTGTTGGAATGACGTATAGCCGGCCGTATGCTAACGAATACAAGATGACAATTGCAATACCTACTTGAACGGTCGGCAGAGCTCCTACCTTTCCTTAAAAAAACAACTTCGATACCCTCGGTGAAGTCTAGCAAATTAATCTCCTGTTACCTTGGTGAAGTCTAGCAAATTAATCTCCTGTTACCTTCTGCTGCAAAAACAAAAAGAACTTGTCAGTATATACTATGCGATCAAACTCTTATAACTTTGGTCAAGTACATACAAGTATGCAGTTTACGATGAAACCCGAGCCCTTGAAAGCACAGGAAAGCCCGCCTGCCTGCCACAACTTGTGGCCCACAAGCTGTGGTTTGAACCAGGAAAGGCGCGTGGTTCGGAGCCATAGGAATTTTGTGTTTGTCAGATTCATCGACTCATTCACTTAGAGATGGCAACGGGCACAAACCCGCTGGGTTTTGCTATCCCAAACTCGTGCCCATGAAAGTTGGACGTGCCCGCTAAAAAACTCATACCCGTGACGGGTGCAGATTTTTGCCCAGACCCATGCCCACTGGGTTAACGGGTACCCACGGGTCGCCCGTGGGGTTAGTAATGCGAGCTACAACAATGGTTAATGGAGAAGAGGAAGAAGTTCACCGGCCATCTTCGTTAGAGCCGGAGGGCAGCGCCATGGCCAAGGGCCTACTGCTGCGATGCGCGTTGGCTGCGGCGTGGGGGCGGCAGGCTGAACTGGAAGGTGAGGCGACGGCGAGGGTGTGCGGGAGGACGAGCGTGCGGCGAGAGTGGCGGGAGCAGGAGCGGGAGCTGTGGGATGGGAGGGCGAGCGTGGAGACTGCCGGAGACCGAGCGCGGAGCGCCAGATGCACCGCCGCTGCGGCGGCTGTTGAATCGAGGTGGGGACTGGGGAGGAGTGAGTAGTGACCGTGACCGAGTACTAGCTAGGGTTAGCCGTATGGGTAATGGGGCATTGTCGCATTGTATTTGGGGGCTTGGGGGCTAAATGGCTAATGGGCTATGGACTGGGCTAGTTTGCCTGGGAGGCTGGGAGCCTGGGTTTATAACTCCTATGGATCGAGTTTATATTACCCAGGGGTTTACGGGTTTGGGTACTATAGGAACGTACCCGAACCCGGCAGACCCGATGGGTTGAGCTTTTTGCCCATTAAGAGACCCATGGGTTAGAAAATTGACTCAGACTTATGCTCTAATAGAGTAAAAACCCACTGGGTATCGGGTTTTGGGTATCTATTGCCATCTCTACATTCACTCATACGAGTGTTTTGTATTGTTTATATGTCTTTTTAAATAGGTTTGGGTTATCTCTTCGTTAAAAGACAACAACTCTTTTTCTCTCCCCTTCTCACCTCAGCAAAAATTTTACTTCCTCTCTTTACAAATGTAGGTTATTTTTGACTTTTTACGGTTTCCAATACAAGACTTTGGCTCTAATTTATTATCGTAATATACTAGCAATAATAATATATTATAAAAATATTTTGTAAGATAAATTCAATAATATTATTTTTTATGTAGTTAATATATGCATAAATTAACATATATTATTGGTCAAAAATTGAAAAGATTGATCATATGAAACCTACGGCTACCTATATTTGTAAACGGAAGGAGAACATGACAAAGCTTATAGATAGTGACATCACGCTATTTTACATGTCTATGCATGAAGTCAAGAATACAAGTTGACAACATCCCCTTATTATCCTTCGTTCTCTACCGAACATCACGTTGCAATAAAAAAACTTGTCTCCATAAGAAAAGTATGCAGTCAAACTCTTCAATCTCGATCAGGAATACAATCATGCGGTCCGAGCCTTTAAAAGCAAATCATCTGCCCGGCTGCCAATCAAGCTGTGGTTTGAGCCAGGAAAGGCGAGTGGTTCGGAGCCATGGGAACTAGCCGTCGTTCTGGCGCTTTGGCACTGGCCATCGCCTCCGCGTTGCTTTTCCACGCACTTGTGAGCAGCTCTCACGCTACCGACGCTCCGCGTGCTCCAGGCGCAGGCACCGGCGGCAATCCTCCGGCTACTCCAGGCCGTGCCCTTGCTGCCACTGCCCACCGCAACAATCCTAGTGAGTGCACTGCATACAACGTCTTCAGCACTTGCAAGATTTGGCGTATCATTTCCTTTCTTTTTCCCTCAATTTCCCACTTATTTCTCCTTGGCTTTTTTACTCGTGGCCAACCTTAAAGGCGTGGATGGGCACGGCTATAAGGATCCCCCAGGAGGCTACCTACCCCCTTGTTGCAAATGAGACGGCGGGAACCGTGCACCCAGGAGACATGCGTGTAACAGCATCTTCATCTAGGCCCGGAAGAACAAAGCTTCCGTGTCCCCCCTTTTTTGTGTTTCTTCACACGTGACAGCAGTCTAGGAGGGGTGGGTGCTGTTGCAGACCCCACAAAAAATAAAGTAGAACGAATAAGGTGCTGACACGTATGAGGAAACAGGGATAGGAACAGGGAAGGTTTGTTTGGCCCGGAAGAAGAGCTTCCAGGCTCCTGAACCGCTTGTGTTAAGCACACTTTTTACCTTGAACTAGCTGAAAATAAAGTTTATACATATACCGATATGTTAGACCATATAGATTGTCGTAAATAAAGAGATGATGAATAATTGATATTTGGTTTGCCTTAGATTTTGCGTTTGTGAAAGACTTGGTCGTTTGCTGTTGATGTCTTTGCTTTTGAGTGATTTTGCTCAGTTACGAGTGATCACAGCACTTCAGACACTCTTACGACCACGGTGTGAATACGATTATGACTACGGCTGGTTTCGACCACAGCACTTCGACCTCGACTATGATTGGTTTCGACCACGACAGTTTTTGACCACATTCGGTTTACGACCATAGCAGTTTTCAACAACGGCAACTTTCGACTATGGCAGACTTCAACCATGGCAGTACGACTTCGACCTTTCGACCATGGCAGTACGACTTCGGTTTTACGACCACGGCAGGTAATCGTAGCTACAACATTCCTTCATGGTCGTGGCTACAGTACTCAAGAGTCGTAAACTTTACTGGCCGTACTCGATAGTCGAAGGTTTTACTGGTAGATAGTCAAGGGCTTTACGGTCAATGGTCGTAGATTTTGCAGACTGCTTCTATGGTCATAGGTTTTGCAGACTGTCTTCATGGTCATAGCTATAATACTCGATGGTCGTAGCTTTGGTAGTCTTGTCGATACTCGTTGACTTCATAGTCTGTTGTTCTGCCTTCAGTTGTTGGAGGCTTAGCGATCGGTTGCCGCTGGCTTCACGGTCGATACTCGTAGACTTTCAAGCTCGATATGAGTGCTTCACTCATGTGATCAACTAGTATGTCGAGTACTCGGGTTGGGCCAGTGGCTGACTGGTTGGTGTGGTGGTCGATGATGGATGGTCCTTGCGGCAATACCAGGTGGGTACTCGAGGATTGAGGTACTCATAGTCGGAGGACTCGGTACTCGATAGTCGATATGGTTTTCGAGTACTTGTGGGTTACGAGTACTCTGTGGCAATGGTCATATTTTTCAACCCTAAACATTAATCTTGATTTATTTTTCAACCCTAAATATTGATCTTGATTTATTTTTCAACTCTAAAATATCGATCTGGATTTATTTTTCATTCTTAACTTTTAAATCATCTAAATTACAATCCTAAACTATAAAACCATCTAAAATATAATTCATCTATTTTAGTGCCGTTTTACGTCACAAACCTTAACTATAAAATCGCCTAAAATACACCTACCTATTTTAGTGCGGTTTTACGCTGACTTCACTTGTCCATGTGATCGGTACTACTAATGTGACATCCACATGGCCAATAAAAAACGAAAAACATTGTCGGCCCTACGTCTCACGCTCTACACGGCAGCCCACACAGTACTCCCCGCTCATTTGGGCTGAAAAGTTATGGCTTATGACTAAAATTGCACTGTAGCGACTGAAATTTCACTATAGCTGAAGATGACTTATTCAGCGTAATTAAATTTAAAAAATTTAAAAATAGAAAAAATATGCTAGCTCATCACAATCAACGCAAACGAATATGGGAAAAAAAGAATTGGCAAAAAAGCCAAAAGTTAAAAAAAAAGACGAAATTTATAAATAGTGAAAAATAAACTAGAAATTGAAGCCAAAACGAGCGGGGCTACTCCCCGCTCTCTCCTGTGTTCCCTTCATTTCCATGTCAAGAACACAGCTACTCCACTGATCGGTGGGCTCGGGAGTAGGGATGGAAATGCATCATCGCAGGTTGAGGGCTTGTGCCGCCACCATTTCACACCTGCAACCATGGGGATGCTACCCAACAAGAAATAGCGGAGGAATTGAAATTGGGAGAAGAAAACAAGCATGTTGATGAAACTAACTGGCAAGCTCGCTTTAATAAAATCCCAAAATTTTCCCAAATCCTGTTCATCCTCTTCCCCGCCATGCCATCCCCAATTTGTATTCTCTTTCTTCCCAAATTACTCTTCTCATCCCACATTCTCCTATGTGTATCTGTTGTGGTTACGGACCAAACATATAGAGAGAGTATGGTAGTGGAGATTTAGGTGAGCAATAGCTTAGGGTTCTCCCCATAGCTGGTATCGTATATATATATCCACATGAGGAGTGTCTTTACAGTAGTGCCCTTACACCTGAATATCTCCCTTAGGGGCACTTATGTTATGACATATGTCCCACTTTGGGCCTTACAACCTTCTAACAGGCCTATTGGGCTTAGGTGGGGGCCATCCCTACAACAAGAGCCTCTCATGGTGAGGGACTTCATGGGCCGAAGTCATGTTGCTGAGCCCTTTGGCCCCCTCCGTCCCTGCGGCCTGTGAGCATCTTTGACGTTTGGCGGAGCCTTATTGCTTGGTGTAGTGCTAGTCCTGCCGCGAGGGTACCGCACTGGGCAGGTTGGTGAAACCGTCCTCACCCGCGGGGCCCTTCAGTGGCGGGGTCGAAGTCGAAATCGAGGTCGAAGTCGAAGTCGGAGCGGAGGCAAACCTCACCCCCCGGGTTCCCCTAGGCGTGAGGTGGGTGAGGCTCGCGCGCGTAACCTCGAGCGGTCGCGTGGGGTGGGGGTCTCCGCCTGGTCTGACGCTGACACGGTCGGGTGGCTCCGCGACCCGGTAGTGCGTCTTAATGGCTCCTGGAATCGCGTCGACCCCTGAGTTATCAGGGACAGGCTGCTGCAGTCATACGCGCTGCCCCATCAGGGGGATACGCGGCGGACTGCAAATGGCGCGTCGTGGGCTGTCAACAGTCACGCGACTACGGCCGCGCGCCCCTTCCCTAGAGGGGCAGGACGCGTGGCAAGGTGCGACTGGCGCGTCATGCGCTGTCCGCTCACCTACCACTGCGCGCCCCCGGCTGTCATCGATTGCGCTTTTTGATCATGGGTAGCCGAACCGCTGGACTCCCGCCGGTTGCGCTTCCGCCAGCTTTGTAAGGCTCACCATCGGCGTGGGGATGCTTCTCCCTTCTGCTGCTAGCACAGTCCACCCCTGCTCGTGCTGTTTTATCGCCCTATCTCGGAAAGGAATGGCTTGTCACGACGATCCTGCTCGCCGGCTTAGCGGCAGCACCTCGTCCAACCGATACGACCTATCACCTCCCCCAGGGGAGTACCCTCTGGTGATGCGAGGATCAGCGCACGTCAATAAGCGGTGGGACGCCATGGAACACTCGGGAGGCCGTTGCTCTCGTGTGTTGGGGCAGAGCCTCGCTGGTGAAGAGATGATCCAGAGGCTCGACCGGGAGAGGAAGATCGAGGAACGTGGCGGGGCTCGCATACCCGACCCCAACGAGACGGAGCCGTAGCCGGCGGAGACAGAGGCTATCGTCTTTGTCGCATTCTTTGATGCCGGGTGCGGATACCCTCGACAGTCTTCGTCGGCGAGGTCCTGCGGGCTTACAGGTTGGAGCTGGCGCAGCTGACTCCCAACGCGATAGTCCGCCTGGCTGTCTTCACTTGGGTGTTGCGAACAGAAGGTCACCGTCCCAGCGCGAGCCTATTCGCCATTCTGCACGATGCGCGCCGCTAGCCGAAGAAAATCAAGGGAGGGGCGGAATCGAACTTCGGCAGCGTCAACTTCGTGCTGAGGAAGCAATGTGCGGGGCTCTTCCCTGCGTTGGTCGCGCGGGGGAAGTGGGAGTCCGGTTGGACGCGTCGGTGGTTTTACTACCACGTGACGAGCACGAGCGGTTTGTTGTGTCGGGGACAGCCGATATC
This sequence comes from Dendrocalamus sinicus, assembly GCA_036346575.1. Taxonomy (NCBI): domain Eukaryota; kingdom Viridiplantae; phylum Streptophyta; class Magnoliopsida; order Poales; family Poaceae; genus Dendrocalamus; species Dendrocalamus sinicus. Next base: position 31,233,508 of record CM070656.1, on the reverse strand, counting down.
GTTCAACAGCTCACCCGATGTGAAGCCGAAGGCCGACGACGCGCAGAAGGCGCGAAGACTTGCCGGGGTCGCCTGTCGGTTCAACATGTGTGACCTCATTGAAGAGTTCACCATGTACAGAGCGGCGCCACTTTCCAGTCGGTGGCAGTACGAGCGACGGGGTAGCACCCGGAAGGATGGTGTCCACCCATCAGTATCGCACCTCCTAAAACCCTCCGCTCCTTGTAAGTCCTTCAGCCCTGGGTTGCGCGCCCGTTTACGTAGTTGGATGACCATTTTATGAAGGACGCCCCCATTTTTGCGTGCAGTGCTTCGGCTGGAGGACGCGGAGCGCGCGGTTGTTGCGCTCCTTGGGCCATACACGGCCAAGGAGCACAAGCTACGCGTGGTTGCGACCGCCTCAGCAAAGCAAGGGCGGATAAATCGGGTGTGCGAGGCCCTGGGGATTCCCGTACCCGAGCGCAAGGTGCCTGCGGAGGCCCCGAGCCACCGCGATGGCGATGGTCAAGTTGGGGGGCCGCCCAGTCGATGAAGGGCCCGAGCTGACAGCATCACATCTAGTCCTTCGGCCGTGTCGGCGGCCGGTACCGCCAATGTGGAGGGTACGACCGGCGCTGGGTCCAAACCCGCCGGGTCGGAGGGGACGCTGCCTCTGACGAGGAGGCCTTAGACGGCGGCGGGGCGACGAGCACCGGTGTCGTTGGTCATGACAACGGGGTCTCGCCGCCTGCCGCGACCGCCGAGGACCTGGCGCCTGTGCCAGCTATCGCGGCCCCTAAAGTGACTGAGGAAGTATTGGTCGCGTCCCCCAGGGCGAAACGCCCCCGGGTACAGTCCCCTCCGCCTTCGAGGGGGCGATTCCGCGTGGCGGGCACGATCACCAGGATCCTGGTGCTCGGCCAGGGAGTCATCGAGGCGGAGGAAGGAGTCATCGCTCCTCGGGCACACCCCGGGTGGAAGCTGAGCGGACACCTCCCCGTGCCTTGGTAGGGGGTGTCGAAGGTAGGTGCGATTCTTTTTCCTCCCGTGACTTCACGAAACTCTATCTGATTTGCTCGCTCATTCCATCATCGACATCAGGCGAGACGAGATCTCCCGGACTGGTGAAGGATCGAGCAACGGGAATGGGCGCGAAGTCCCCGACCCTATTGTGCAGGGCGCGATTCGGGCGTCTAGTGCTGTCGAAGCCGCTGGTGCAGAGGGACCGAGGTCCGTCGTCTCCGATTTCATCCCTCGATCAAAGATGCTTCGCATTCTCAATGAGGCCGCGGAGCGCATTGGCGGTAGCTTGGGTCGACAAGTGTTGTCAACGTGCGGGGGAGACCTTCTGGCGCTCACGCTGGGTGCTTCGGAGATGAGGGTAAGTGGTTGGGTCTACAATCCACACCGCCATCCATCGCATTTCTAACTCCTGCAGTTTCTTCCAGACTCTTGTTCTTAGCCAAGCTCTGGAGGAGGCTAGCGTTCACAAGCGAAGGGCGCTAGAGGGGGAGCTTCGTGCTGTGGACGAGGCTCACACCACCAAGGACGAGCAGATTCGCTCGCTGGAGGCAGAGAACGCAAGGGTGGTGTCCGACGCGGAGGACGCCGTGGTGGCGGTGCAGCGCGAGATGGAGGAGATCCGGCGTGCCGCGGTAGAGGAGCGCACCGCCTTTCTTCAGCAAATCTCTGCGTTGGAGGAGGAGAAGGTCCAGCTCGCCGCATCTCTTGCGGAGAGGAACCGGCCCTGGATGATGCGTCTATGTCGGTATGGAGGGTGATGGAGTCTCTGGAAAGGGCCCTCCAGGGCCTTTCTGTTGACGTGCTAGAAGTGACGCATGGCCCTGAGAATCTAACGGAGACGCTTGGGCGTATCGAAAAGGGCTCGAGCCTTGCCCTCCGTAGTGCCAAAACCTTCGGCGACCAATGCGGCTTCATGGGTGCCTTTCTCGCCCTCGCCTTGCTTCGCACCCGGGGATGTGGACACATCAGCGAGCTGGCAGACTCTCAGCTGGATCTGCCAGCCGAGCCTGGGGTGATGTCCGACGCCATCCGCTTCACCCAACCGGCTATACAGACCTTCTATAACCGAATCTGGGGCTATGTCGGGGAGGACGCGGCCAAGGTCGCGTTGCGGCGAATGCTGCATGAAGAGGGGGACCTGCTCCAGTGGCTTGAGGAAGTTCCTCGGTGCAATGAAGACGGCGCGGATCCCCAGGTGTGATGCCGGGGTTGGGTGTGTGTTGCGTCATGTACACCTATTTGTATGGCTGCTTTGCGACCTTCTCCTTTATATGGATGGGGCGATGCCTGCCTGATATTTTCTTGTCGTTGCATACCACTCTGTTCTAGGCGGTTGCCATGTAGGGTTTAGGTTTTCACGCTCGGCTTCTCCCGGCTTATCAACAGTAGTGGCCGAAGTAGACACGCGAACGCCTCGTCCCCTTTCGAAAGCGCTCCATCCCCTACCTTTCAAAGGGGTGGCAGCGGAGCTGGCGCCTAGTCGAAGCAGACGCGCGAGCGCTCCGTCCCCAACCTTTCAAAAGGGTGGCAGCGGAGCTGGCGCCTAGTCGAAGTAGACGCGCGAGCACTCCGTCCCCTACCTTTCGAAGGGGTGGCAGCGGAGCTGGCGCCTAGTCGAAGCAGACGCGCGGGGATATCCGCATCTTGTTTATACTCAGTAGAGTGCATGGGAATTTCCACCACGTCTTATTTATACTCCAAAGAGTACGCGCGAGGGCAATGCCTGCGCGTGCGCGGGGACATCTGCGTCTTGTTTATACTCAGTAGAGTGCGCAGTGAGAACGTCCGCGTCTTGTCTATACTCCGCTGAGTGCGCACAGAGGTATGCCTCGACGCTGCGACTTATTTATACTCCGTGGAGTGCGCGCGGAGGCGTCCCCCCGCTGCGTCTTATTTATACTCCGCAGAGTGCGTGCGGAGGCGGGCCTCAACGCTACGTCTTATTTAGAGTCCGTAGACTGCGCGCGGGGCAAGCCTCCGTGCGTTACGGGTGGTGAGGGTGCGTGCGGAGGTAGACCTCGACGCTACGTCTTATTTATACTCCGTAGAGCGCGTGCGGAGGCGGACCTCGACGCTACATCTTATTTAGAGTCCGTAGACTGCGCGCGGGGGCAAGCCTCCGCGCGTTGCGGGCGGTGAGGGTGCGTGCGGAGATGGACCTCGACGCTATGTCTTATTTATACTCCATAGAGTGTGTGCGGAGGCGGACCTCGACGCTACGTCTTATTTAGAGTCCGTAGACTGCGCGCGGTGGCAAGCCTCTGCGCGTTGCGGGCGGTGAGGGTGCGTGCGGAGGCGGACATTGATGCTACGTCTTATTTATACTCCGTAGAGTGTGTGCGGAGGCGGACCTCGATGCTACGTCTTATTTAGAGTCCGTACACTGCGCGCGGGGGCAAGCCTCTGCGCTAGAGATGGCAATGGGTACCCGAAACCCGATACCCGGTGGGTTTTTACTCTATTAGGGTATGGGTCTGAGTCAATTTCCTAACCCATGGGTTTCTTAATGGGCAAAAAGCTCAACCCATCGGGTCTGCCGGGTTCGGGTACATTCCTATAGTACCTAAACCCGTAAACCCATGGGTAATATAAACCCGATCCATAGGAGTTATAAACCCAGACTCCCAGGCAAACCAGCCCAGCCCATTAGCCATTTAGCCCCAAGCCCCCACATCCAATGCGGCAATGCCCCATTACCCATACGGCTAACCTTAGCTAGCACTCGGTTACTACTCACTCCTCCCTAGTCCCCACCCTGATTCAACAGCCGTCGCAGCGGTGGCGCATCTGGCGCTCCACGCTTGGTCTCCGGTAGTCTCCACGCTCGCCCTCCCGTCCCGCAGCTCCTGCTCATGCTCCTGCCACTCTCGCTGCACGCTCGTCCTCCCACACGCCCTCACCGTCGCCTCGCCTTCCAGTTCAGCCCGCCGCCCCCACGCCGTAGCCAACGCGCATCGCAGCAGTAAGCCCTTGGCCATGGTGCTACCCTCCGGCTCCAACGAAGATGGCCGGTGAACTTCTTCTTTCTCTCCATTAACCATTGTTGCAGCTCACATTACTGAACCCACGGGCGACCCGTGGGTACCCGTAACCCAGTGGGCATGGGTCTGGGCAAAAATCTATACCCGTCATGGGCATGGGTTTTTTAGCGGGTACGTCCAACTTTCATGGGCACGGGTTTGGGATAGCAAAACCCAGCGGGTTTGTGCCCATTGCCATCTCTATCCGCGCGTTGCGGGCGGTAGACCGACATGACGACCTGACAAAGGATCTGCTTTATTAATTTCCCGTTTGCGCGGGCGAGCGTCTTACAATGAGTTAGGTGCCGATGTTGCTACATGCTTCCTTTTTGTTCTAGGCATAGTACCGCCGCAACCTGTCCGCGTTCCACGTGTGGCGAAGCGTTTGCCCGCCTAGCGTAGCAAGGCAGTACGCTCCCTTTTGCAGAGCTTTTGCGACGATGTATGGGCCTTCGCGCTTGGACTCCAACTTGCCGACCGTCCCCGCATGGAGTGTCATTTTGAGGACAAGGTCCCCCGACTGAAATTCTCGTGGGTATATGGAGCGACCCCGAGTGCGCACCATCTGCCTTGCGTACTTTATGACGTGCTGGGTTGCGCTCACTTGCTCTCCATCAAGGAGGTCTATGGACAATCGGCGCTCTTCTTCCGGCGCCTGGACGAGGACCCTTCTCGAGCCAGCGTTGATTTCCTCAGGCGTCACTGCCTCGTCCCCGAAGAGGAACTTGAATGGCGTGAATCCCGTCGGGCGCGTCACCGTCGTGCGGAGGGACCAGAGGACACTGTGAAGCTCGCTCGGCCACTTGCCCTTTGGTAGCCCGACCAGACGCTTTTTAACTGCGGCGGAAATGGCGCCGTTCGCCGCTCGGCGCTCCGTTGGGCGTGGGTGTCGGCCGGCGAACCGAACGTGTGATGCCCATGCTTTGTCGCGAACTCTTTGAACGGGGCTGCGTCGAACTGCAGGCCGTTGTCGACGGTGAGCTCCCTGGGCACGCCAAAGCGACATATGATGTTTTGCCAGAGAAAGCGCTGCATGGCCGCCGAGGTTATCTTGGCTAAAGCTACAGCCTCTGGCCACCTAGAAAAATACTCCAAAGCAACCACTGCAAATCGCAAGTCGCCTGGGGCTCGGGGAAGTGGTCCCACAACGTCGACACCCCACCGTGCCAGCGGCCATACCGGGGGAATGGGGTTGAGGCTCGTCGGAGGCCTGCGAATGACGCGTCCCATCCATTGGCAACCTTGACACCGGCGCACGAGGTCTTGGGCGTCAGCGACGGCTGTTGGCCAGTAAAAGCCTTGCCTGAACGCCTTGCCGACTAGCGACCTCGGCGCGAGGTGCAAACCGCAGAGTCCCGCGTGAAATTCCGCAAGGAGTTGCCTTCCTTCCTTGCGTGAGAGGCACGGCAGGAGCGGCGCGTAGACTCCTCTCTTGTAGAGTATTCCATCGAGCACCTGGAAAGACCTAGCGCGATGTTGTAGGCGTTGGAGCTCAGCGGGGTCGTTTGGCTCCGCAATGCCTTGCAGCAAACCGAAGATGGGCTCCCGCCAATCACCCTGCTGGGTAATCTGGTCGACAAGGGCCGCGTCCTGGTTGTCCTGCGCGATGGCCGCCGCTGATAGGACCTCGTAGAATGCTCCCTCGGGGGGTGGTAACTGTTGGCTGGCAGCCTTCACGAGGGCGTCGGCTTGCTCGTTCTTTGCCCGCGGGATGGCCTTGACCGTGACACCCAAGAAGTGCCTTTCCTTCGCTCTTACGGCTGCCAGGTACTTAGCCAACTCAGGGTCCTTGCCCTGGTATGACTTGTCCACGTGGCCCGCCACCAGGCGCGAGTCAGTGCGGACGAGCACTCGGCGCGCGCCAAGCGCCTTGAGCTTTGTGAGGCCGAAAAGCAACGCCTCGTACTCGACCGTGTTGTTAGTGGCCGGAAACACGAGGCGCGCTGAGTACGACAGGTGGTGCCCCTCCGGTGTGGTAATCACTGCACCTACGCCTGCGCCTACAACGCCGTAGACTCCGTCGGTGCTGAGCATCCACACTGGGTCCTCTGGCTGCTGGATGGGCTGAGCCGGCGGGGTCCATTTCGCAAGGAAGTCCGCGAGAACTTGGGACTTGATCACTGTTCGCGAGGCATACGTTAAGGAGAACGAGGCGAGCTCGGCTGCCCACTTGCCGATGCGCCCTGTGGACTCCTTATTGTGCAACATCTTTGCCAGGGGAACGAGGAGGGCACCGTAATCTGATGGGCTAGGAAATAGTGTAGGAGTTTTCTTGAGGCCATGACCAGCGCGTAAGCGAGCTTCTCGAGCTCCGTATATCGCGTCTTGGCGCCCTAGAGAGCTTCAGAGACGAAGTATACGGGGCGTTGGAGAGCGCCTTCTTCAAGGACAAGGACGGCGCTGACTGCAGTCACTGAAGCGGCGAGGTAGAGCAGGAGGGGAGCCTCTGGCGTCGGAGCGACCAGAGTAGGAAGGCTTGCTAGATGTCTCTTGAGGTCGTCGAAGGCCTTTGCACAATCGTTGTCCCAATGAAATCCATCGCAACCGCGGAGAGTTTTGAAAAATGGCAAGCCCCGCTCCGCCGCCCTGGACAGAAAATGGCTCAGCGCAGCCATGCGACCAGCCAGCCTCTGGACCTCTCGTGTCATCTTGGGCGGCTCCATACCCAGGATGGCGTCGACTTTATCGGGGTTCGCCTGGATGCCTCGTCCAGACACGAGGAAGCCCAGGAGCTTGCCTGCTTGCACGCCGAAGACACACTTGTCCGGGTTAAGCTTGATGCCCGCCTTCCTGAGTTTGTCGAAGGTCTCTTGGATATCCTGACCGTGCAGGGCGAGCTATCTGGTTTTTACTACTACGTCATCGACGCAGGCCTCCACGTTCCTTCCAAGCTGAGTGGCCAAAGCCAACGCGACGAGGCGGGTGAATGTTGCGCCCGCGTTCTTCAAACCGAAGGGCATCCTGACGAAGCAGAAAGTCCCAACCGGCGTAATGAAGCTAGTCTTGTCCTCGTCGTCCTTGGCCATGTAGACCTGATGGTAACCAGAGTAAGCATCCAAGAAACTCATGAGCTCGCACCCCACGGTGGCATCGACCAGTTGGTCTATGCGCGGCAAAGGGTAATCATCCTTTGGGCATGCCTTGTTGAGGGCAGTGAAGTCGATGCACATACGCCAGGCATCGCTAGCCTTTTTGACCAACACCGGGTTGGCAAGCCAATCCGGGTGCTGGACTTCGCGGATAACCCCGGCCTGGAGAAGCTTTGCTACCTCCACCTTGGCCGCTTGCTGCCGGTCCATGGACATACGGCGAAGCTTTTGCTTGACCGGCTTGGCGTCGGGGCGGATTGCCAGGTTGTGCTCGATGAGGGCGCGGTCCACGCCCTTGATATCCTCCAGTGACCATGCAAAGACGTTGGCGTTGTTCCGGAGAACCTGGATCAGGTCCTGCACCACCTCCGGGGGGAGGCCTTCGCCAATGGACACAAATTGCCCCTCCGCTTGGAGAGACACCGTTTTGACCCCGCCCTGTGGCTGGGGCTTAGGCGTCCACCCCGGAGCGGACGGCGTGTCTGCCTTGAGTTTGTCGGTGAGGATGTGCACCTTGCGATGCAGACTCCTGGCACCGACCTCTACGCGCCTGGCGAGGTCTTGGTCACCGAACACGGTGATAACACCACGTGGCCCCGGGAGCTTCGTACACAAGAAGGCATGGTGTGGAACCGCCTCGAAGGAGTTGATGGCGGGTCGGCCCAGTATGGCATTGTATGGGTGCGGGATGTCTACTACATCGAAGACGATGTCCTCGGTCCTGACGTTGTGTACCTGGTGCAAGGTAACTCGGAGACATACCTGACCCAGGGCCTTCAGTGACTGACCCCCGAAACCTTGGAGCGGGGTTCCCGACGGTCCCAAATGACTCCGGGGGATCCCCACACGGTCGAGGGCCTCCACGAACAGAATGTTTGCAGAGCTTCCCTCGTTGATGAGGATGCGCCTGACATCGCAGGTTGCGATGTCGGCCTGGACGACCAAGGGGTCTTGGTGGGGGAACTCCACGCCCTGGGCGTCGACTGATGTGAAGGTGATATCGCAGTGCAGCATCTTCAGGGGTGGTTGCACCGAGGAAGTCCCTGGCAGGCAGCCTCCAGAGATGACGCTAACGATACGGCGCTGGGCCCCCTCTGTGACTGCGGCTCGCGGGGGGCTTCCCTGCAGCTGCTGTACATGGGCTACGGCGGGGGGCGTGTCGCCAAGGCCTGGTTTCTGGTGGTTGCTTGTCGCAGCTCCATGATCGCGATGCACGCCTGCGTGATGTGGTCATCGTAGCCGTGCACCTCGCACCACCTGCCGTAGTGCGAAGTTTCCTGCTCCGCGCGCGGTCTCTCATCGTGGCCCCCCACGCCCCCTCCCCGGCCTCTCCCACGCGAGGTGGGGGTAGGTTCCCGGAGGGCGTCCTCAATGCCAAGGACATGGTGGGCCTTTTGGGACCTGCGCCGGGGCTTGTGCCTACCTCTTGATGAGCTCTCCTGCCCCCCGACGTCACTGCTTTCAGGAGGGTCTTCCGCGGACTCTTGCTTGCATCCTCGTGTCGGGGAAACGCTCCCCGCGTTTCCGTTTTGCGACGACCCCTCCGCTTGAATAGGGTTGGAGTCGTCGCCTTCGCGTCTTCGCACATCCTCCTCCGCCCGCGCATACTCTTCCATCTTATCGAAGAGTTTCGCAACTGTATTGATTGGTTTACGAGCATTGTACTCGGCCAACGGCCCCGGGCAGAGGCCCTGCACCGCTGCATTGATGATAGTTGTCTCATTGACATCCTTGACTTGGTAGCGTACCTTCGCGAAGCGCTTGAAATACTCTCAGAGCTTCTCCGAGGGGTTTTGCTTGACCGCGAAGAGCTGATCCGCATCGTCACACTCGACGTAATTCCCCTGGAAGTTGTTGTAGAGCCAGTCGCAGATCTGCTCCCATGCGTAGATGGAGTTTGGCTCGATGGTGAAAAACCAAGAGAGCGCCACTCCCTGCAACGCGAGGGGGAGCCCCTTCGCTTTTGTGGTGTCATCTCCGCCAGCGGCTTCGATGGCGGTCTCGTACACGCGCGCGAACTCCCGAGGGTCCGTATTGCCTTGGTACGGCTCGATGGCGCTGGGGAACTTGAAGTCCCCCGGCCATGCCGCCTGCTGTAGGCCTGCAGAGAGCGGGGACTCTGGGTCCATACGTCGCAGCGGGACGTGACTGGACGTGAGGGCGTCGCGGCTGTCCGCTCGCTTTGGCGTGGGCTCCGGCGCGACCGTCGGCGGGGCCTGCTGGCTCCGAGCCTCCTGCATATCCCGCACGGCCCCGCGGAGATCCGCCAACTCCCGCTGGGACGTGCTGAGGGCCGCCAGCAGGGCGTTCTCCACTGTAGACACGGCTGAGGCCATTGGCGCACCTGGCCGCACGGCCGAAACAGCGGCAACCACGGTCTGTGCTCCTGGGCTGCCTGCTGCGCTGGCGTGGTGGACTCTGGAGTCGATGACGAGGCCCGCGTTGCCACGAATCGCTCACCGCCGCACTGCGGGGGCGGCGGCCATGCGGCGTGGGCACCGCCGCTCGCCGCCCCTAGTCGCCCGATCGGCGCTGCCGGCGATTGTCGCGGCGCCTGCGGTGGGGTTACCGCCGCGCGCGGGGCGGTCTCGAAAGTCGTGGCGGCGGTGGCGGGGCCGGTTGTTGCGGCGGTGGTGGCGGGGTCGGTCGTCGTGGCAGTGGTGGCAGGGTAGAGCGTCGCGTCGTGCACGCCGATGCTCGCGACCTTTGCGCCCGCATCGCCGCCCATGCCTGCGACTGCCGACGCTGAAGCCCTGGTGTTGACGCGAGGTTCCGTCGCGCCTACCTTCTTCTTCTTCGCCACCGACGATGAAGCTCTTTTCGGTGCCATCCTTCTTCGGATCTTGATGCTTGCTCTTGTCCTCCCCACGGACGGCGCCAACTGTTGTGGTTACAGACCAAACAGAGAGAGAGAGTATGGTAGTGGAGAGTTAGGTGAGCAATGGCTTAGGGTTCTCCCCATAGCTGGTATCATATATATATATATATATATATATATATATATATATATATATATATATATATATCCACATGAGGAGTGTATTTACAGTAGTGCCCTTACACCTGAATATCTCCCTTAGTTGCACTTATGTCATTACATATGTCCTACTTTGGGCCTTACAACCTTCTAACAGGCCTGCTAGGCTTAGGTGGGGGCCATCCCTACAATAGTATCCATTACCAAATTCGTCCGTCCCCTCATCTTGCAATTCCTCGCAGGTGACCTGGGACACGACACACCACAGTTGGCGAGCTCGTGACACCGCCCCCTACCACAAGCTCGCCTTTCTCCACTGCCCACGAGCTCGATGCCTCTGCTTCTCATGAGTCCTCCTCCCACTATGCCGCGCTCTCCTCATACAAAGTGGGGCGGCGGAGGAATCACATAACCATCCCCTCCTGTGGGAAGGTGCGCGCGGCGGCGCAGGCCGGCGACGAGCTCAGAGACCCCGTGGTTGGCGGCGGGGTCCAGGACGGGGCTGAACGCGGAGCGGGCGACGGAGGGGAGCTTGGAGAGGGCGAGGCGCAGGAAAAGAGAGACGGTGAGGCCGATCGGGAGGCGGTGGCGGCGCGACCCATCGGTGCATGTCGAATCGGAGTGGGAAGGGAGGAGAGAGAGAGAGGGGGGAGGGAAAAGACGTAGTTGAAGAAGATAACGCAGTGGATGTATGGCGATATACGGCAACACATCACTAAAATCCGTACGCGTAGCTATCACGTCAGCTAAAACTTCTAGATTTTAGTTAAGAGAGTAAGCTATCGCTCGGTTGAACTTGGAAACTCCATGCAAGCTTGTACCAAATAGTATCACTAAATTTTTCGTCAGTTGTACCACACCTGGTATGGTTTGTAACATTACTCCAAAACTATAGACTGAGGAGTGAGATTTTGGTGTGGATCGGTTCAAAGGGCCAATATTGACACTGCCAGTCCCTTGGTTTCTATAAATATGAAGAAGAATAACATTGACGGAAGTGGACAGAACGGCAAAAAAATAAAAAAAATTCGGTGGTGTTAAAATGAACGGGAACATTTTGGTGATATTTTTTCAAAGACGTCAATTCTTTTTTGTTGCGAGCCTTTTTTTAGACTGGGCTCAAAAAACATGAAACAAAGAAGAGAGGAAGGGGGAAGAAGAGGGGGTAAAATGGGCAGAAGTGGCAAAAAAAATGGAGAGTCCATTCTTAGAAGGGCAAAGTAGTTAAAATTGGCAAAAGATGAATAGTGTATTCTTTGAAGTGTCAAAAGATAAATTACATTCTTTAGGATGGCAAATCCTGAAACACTAATCTTTGGGATAGCATATACTCAATTTTTCCTAATAATTAATCATGCACTACAAGGCTACTATTAAAAGCTTCTAGAGGAGCATATCAGGAGGGTAGGCATTTACAGCAGAGAACCGAAGCTAAAAATTAAAAATAAAGTAAAAAAAAGGATGTGCCAGTGGCCAAGCAGCGGAAACGAGGGTGTTTAGGGCCTGTTTAGGAGAGCTCCACCACTGAAAACGTGGATCTGGAGCAGCAGCTCCACCATGGAGCAGCTCCACCGTGGATCTGAGATCCCACCATAGAGTGTTTGGCTTGTATAGCAGCTCCAGATCCACGAAATTGAGGTTTTGGTGGGAATGGCCACTTTTGGTGGGATGTGGTGTGTAACCAGTAGGGGTGCAATCGGTTCGGATAATTCCCGACCGACCGCCCGACCGAGTCAGTTCGGATGGTATTTCGGAAAAATAGTCGGTAACCGGATGGTTTTGCCGGATATGGTATCGGAATCGGATAGTCATTGTCGGAATCGGATTTGGATTCGGGAGAGTAGTTTCCGTCGGATAGGAGAATATCCGGATATCTAATCGGTAATATCCGATGCTAGTTATTCGGTAATATCCGAATCGGATAATTATTTAAATTTTTATTTTAGGTTTTGATTTTCAGAAAATCTCAGAAATTAAAATAAAAGCTAAAAATAGTAGGAAAATCCAAATAAATCCCAAAAAATTCCCATAAATTCATAAAAATGTAAGGAATCTAAATAAAATAAGTTCAACTTGTTTTAGGCACAATTACTCAACTAAATTAATAACTTACTCTCTAGGCTTTAATTAAAGGATTTGAGAAAAAGGAAATTAGTTTCTAGAGAAAATCCAATCAAACCAATTAAATAAATAAGTAAGAAAGAAAACCAAAATTTTGGGATGCCACAGTAATACTCCTCAGGAAGTGGTTCTAGATAACTATTCTGTTCATTATTGTTGGTATGTATACAAGTTGCTCATTGTATTTAACTTTCAAGTACATGATATTTCTATATTATATTTAATTATTTATCCTAATATGCATGATCTATATTTAATTATTTAGGATCTTTGTTTTTGCGTGTTATCCGATGAAATATAGTTACCGTATCGAATCCGCTCCGTATTCGTTCTATATTCGTGACCGATACTATCCGCGTTCGTATTCGTATCCGGCACTATCCGTGTCCGACTCCGATTCCGAAAAACAATATGGTATAGGATACAGGATGAGCAATTACCGACCGTATCCGCTCCGATTGCATCCCTAGTAACCAGTGGCATTGGTGGGTAATTATCACCCAACTCCACGGTGGAGCACCCCTTGAGGAGCTCCATGAAATCCATGAATCTGGCCCTCAGATCCAGGATTTTGGTGGATCCAGATTTCGCGGAGCTGGAGCGTTTGGGTAAAATTTTGTGGAGTGGAGCTGTTTTTCGTGGATCTGGAGCTGGTGGAGCTCTCCCAAACAGGCCCTTATTCCAACTCATCCGGATTCCATCCATAGATGATGTGGTGTGCCTTATTTAATCATATTATACACGTGTGTACACAGTTGAAAGCACATGTCTAAGTTTGAGGAGACCTATTAGATTGGATGAATAGACAATTTTAAAAATCGTTTGGCTAAAATTGATTTTATATGCAAAAGTGTAAACCAAATGAAGTTTGTATAATTAAAACTAAAATAAACTAGTCTTAACTAGTATACTAACAATATAATGAAGGAACGCGCGTCGGCTACGATAGCAGAAAATAAAAAATTTCTACCGCGCACACCAGGACATCATGCTAAGGAGGGATCATAGATCGTTACCACTAGACGCCTTGCAGCGCGAATGAAGAGTTGGAGAAGCCGATCCAACCACGCGCGTCGAGGTAGTAGTGGAAGTAGCCGATCGTCCGACAGATCGTCTCCTCCACGCGATCAACCACACCACGAGCAGATCCAATCGTAGTTTGTTGATGCCGATCAACGCCGCAACGAGCAGCGCCTCCACCGGTATCCACACGTCCGGGGCGAACGCCGATCGCGAGTGTACCAAAGACTCGCGAGCAGCTAGGGTTTGGCTCGGGAGGTGGCGGCTAGGGTTTTGCTCGGGAGGAGCAGAAGAGTACATCCTCACCCCCGCCTCCAAATATATAGACCTCCTCACTTGGGCCTCGTGGACCGAGGCCCAATAGGAGTCTATCCGATCTCTATCCGAATTGAGCCCACATCCGAATCACATTCGAATTAGTGTTCCAACCCGTTAAGTGTGCGACCACAGAGGTTCATGTATACTTGGTCGTGACCGGAAACACCTTTCCGGTCACCTGTTAATAGCGGCCTCTAGCAAGACATATTAACCCCAAAGTATACATAAAGATCATATCACTGAACTCGTAATGTTCTCATGTACGAATCCCTTTGCCTCACGATATAGATTAAGCTCAAGGCGAGACTGTGTCATCCTCTTAATAGCTCAATCACTCTCTCAATTCCGTGATAGATTATAAACTTGTGATTGACTCCTCAATCACATTGGCATGGCCATGCACTTTCATAATCCATTACATCGAGGGCCAGAGATATCTCTCCCATAAGGAGGGGCAAATTCTATCTTGATCATTCACATCCCACTACATGTTTCATAGCAAACCCGAAGACTACTTTTATGACTACCCGATTCACGGAGTAGTGGTTAGTAGTCCCAAAATAGGCTACTACGCATATTGGGAACCATGATGATCTCAAGTCTAAGGATTCTACATAAACACTACTTGAGACCAACTAATGACACATGGAATCTCTGCAGTGTCTCATGGCGGGTCTATCCAACATATGTTCACTAACACATGTCCATATTATTGATTTGGTATCTCCATACCATGATCCATGAGACATGATTATCAATCAATACATATGCTGATCTTTGAATCATATTTGTTCCTCATATGATATATGATCAGGGATCATTTAGAAATAGCAACATTTTGGCATTAAGAGTCTCATGAATAAGTCACATACTCATTGATCAATAATGATAATGTCTATTTCAAGGAACAAAGCAATGTATCATAAACATAGTATGTGATATATTCAACATCTCCATGTTGCCTCTAGGGCATATCACCAACATATAAGTCTATGTAAATGTTGGCAATCTAGGGTGATAAGAAAGCAATTTAATTCTACGAACATAAATTATAAAAATGTAAATGAGCACAAGAGAAAGCAAACCATAATGACATTCAATTTTTTACTGTTATGCTCGAAGACATGCCGGTCTTCTTTAATTTTTATAGCTCCACAAATTAAGCCAAGCACCTTAATCCACTAGTGATAACTCTTCCCCGTCTCCAAGTAGATGAGCTCTAACCTTCACAATAATACTAGACCTTCTCATAAGTTTCTTAAGAAGATTATCGAACCACGACGTCTACACGCCTTCTAGGTGTTGGCAAACACTAAGAGTAACAAGTCAAATCATTTGCTTGACTCTGACAAAGTGCAACATGTATAAGTGGATACACAATCCACCTCAAGAAGTAACACATGCAACTAAAGCTCTCCCTCCAAGCTTACAAAGTACAACACATGTACAAATAGAGATAAAAGACTTGCACTAGCTCAAGAAAATAAAATAGGTGCAAGAGTTCATCCCAACTGGTCACAAGGGGTACAAATACCCGCATCTCTAAAAACTAGCCCTTGGGCCCAAAAATAGGAAATTTTCAGCAAGAGACCAATCAAACTGGCAACTAATGGATAATCAGCCCGGCCACATGTTCCAAAGACTATAAAACTAACCGTTCGACACATGCTCGATCAGACTACCCACATAGTCCTCGGTTTGATCGACCTTCCAAGAAGATGGGAACTTAAAAACATGCTCTTTGGAAAATCTGACCGTCACATAAAGCTTCATCAAATTGGAGCAGCCGGTTAGACTGGAACCCCCAATCAGATCGGCCTTCTAAGAAGATGGGAACTCAAAAATATGCTCTCTAGAAAAATCTATCGATCATACAAAATCCGATTAGACAGGAGTCCCCGATTAGACCAAGAGGTCAGACCGCCAACTAATTGCCGATCAGATAGGCCCGTGGTTAGACCAACCATGCAAGGGTGGTTGGACTGGTTCTACTTTTTAGAATAGCCGATACTCGATGAAATGGTCATAACTTTTAACTTTGATGTTGCAATTGAGCAATATTAGATTATATGGAAAGCTTATTCGGAGAGCTTCACAACTCAATTGATTGCATGATCTCAAACACACTAGATCAATGTAGAAAGCACAACTCCAAGAGCTAACACATGGTCTAAGTCCAAGGATAGGACCAGTAAGCAATCTTAGAACATGCCAAGGGAAAATACATAAACTTCAACAATTTGCAAAGCACATTTACAACTTAAGTATCATGACACAAGGAGTAGGAGCATAGGCTTCAACCATTTGCAAAATATATTTGCAAACTATAGTCGCATGCTACAAGAATTAAATACATGAGACTCAACTATTTGTAAAACACATTCGTAAACAATAGCATCATGCCACGAAGAGCTAGAGCAAACAGAACTAAGCTATCGAGACATGATAAGACTCAAGCTATTAAATAAGATCCATCTTAATAGTACGACAACCTATATTAACAATCCAATCTCCCAACCAAACATGAGACCGGTAAAAGACTGGTAATATATCGTTAGTATAGGGCTAAGAAAGCGACTAGAATAGGAGTTGAACGGGCGCCACACAAACAACGACCTTTTCAAATCTTTTTTAAAGAGAAATTCAAGCTCTTCACTCTAATAAGTATTGAAAGGTAAGCTCGCAAAGAAAACTCTAAGAAGAACCGAGCAAAATGAACCTTCATACCCTAAGCGGCCTGACATTCTATGCAAACTGGTTAGATTGCCCTTGCAAATCAGTCAGACCGCCCTTGCAAACCAGTCTGACCTCTCCCTACAGACAGAGTAGAAATTCAGCACGATTTCAAATCCAAGAAATTATGTAACTTTTGATCTACAACTCCAAATAAGTGAAAACTTGAACGCACCATGCACAATGAATGCAACCATGTTGTGCACACACTCAACTTAGCTCAGCTCAAACCAACTCATGCTCAAAACCTTCAGGGCCAATCAGACTACCAACCACATACCGGTTAGATCACCTAAACCAACTTAAGAACTCTCGGTAACAGGGGTCTTGGTCAAACTGTGGCACCCTTGCCGATATGACCGCTCGACCTACTCCGGTCGGACCACCATCCATTGGCCGGTCGAATCGCTCCATTTTTTCTCGCAAAACGCAACGAGCATCTCTTGGGAAAAAACATACCGCTAACTACGTGCCGGTGCAATCGTACTTTCGGTGGGTTCGCTTTCATGGTCAATCACACCGAATACTGATCAAACCACCGCTTATGTCCAGTCAGACTACTCCAACATAGCGATCCGACCGCCTCCGCAGGTCAATCAGACCCCTCCCACATGACAGTAAAAATTGGAGAACAAATGACACAAAATCAAACTCAAACTTCAACAACGAAGTACAAGCAAAGTCAAATATTCATCACACACGTGGGGGTGACCTGCACATGGTCTCACAATTAGCCTATACTAGTTATACTTGTCTTATACATCCACTTGGAGTTTTCACTTGCTGATGATCATTTTCTCTTCAAGTCTAGGTCTTTTTTTATTACGCATCAACACATGATGCAATCCATCATGTCTAGATTTTGACTTACCGTCATCATATGATGTTATCCAAAGTCTTCATCATTATAGGACATAACATATTTCATAAACTTATAAAAAAAATATTAGTTCTAGAAACCCAATTATTATTAATCAACAAAACTCACCTTTAATATATAATAGAGAGACTAGATACATCGATTAACTGCGCTGAAAGCGTCCGCAAATTTTCTAGCATGTAATGCACATGCGTACGTACGTGTGCAGTGTGCATGAGTGGCGTTATTAGAATGTCCATGTACTCTCTCTAGAAAATTGAAAGTAAGAAAGAAAAAAAAGCCGCCCCTTACAGGTCGGACTCACACCTCAGTTATATACGAACTGGGTCCCCACATGGCCGCCACTCTACTACCTCGAACGGATCCTCTCTTCTTCCTCCGAGGACCCGGCTACCGTGACAACCGTGCGGCGAGCAACGGTCCTGGTGCAACCCGAGACACGACGCGGCACGACCAGCGGCGGAGTAGGAGAGGCGCGGTGGCACCTTATGGCGGCTTGCACGGATACGCCCATACGGGCGGCGAGGCCCAAGCAGCGGCAGCACGCGGCGGTGCTCGGGAGGAAGCGGAGCGGCGCGGCAAACTAGTGTTACGCGACGACAAGGTACACACGTATGGATGTCTTATCTGCTTGATCTGTGGTGTTCTTCTGTGCGGATTTGGTGAGATCGAACAGCAGGCTTCATTCTCGACTCCGCTCTAGTATAATTAGGCGAATTTTGTGTTGGAGTCATGCCCGAATCCGAGGTTTAATCCCTAACCTAATCCAAAATCAGCTTCGACAAACATCTAATTAGCGTTGAATGGACACCAATTGCGCAAATCGATTGAGCTCTAGTCGCTAGAATTGTGCTTGTAGAAATATTCAATTTGGAAAATTTAAAGAAAAATGACACGAAATACTAATGCCAAAAAGAATGCTACTTTCTGCTAGTGCCACTTAACTGAATTCAAAAGGGGAAAGAGGAAAACCATAGATGTACATTAGTATTCTTCTATGCATGTGTATCTCTGTCACTAGCTACCATCCTTCCAAATGTTTGCTTCATCTGACCTGCATCTTTGAGGCCGCATGCTTGATTTTGAGGATCTCGGTAGAAACTTGTCCCATTTCCGGTCGCACTTTGGGCGATGTGATGGAGCAAGAGAGACCTACTCTAACCAATGGAATGACCCGAATTTTTTCTATTTTAGCCCTTTTTTTTGAAAAATACTCACATTTAAACCCCTGATAGTTTTAATTCCGTTTTTGGACCCAGGGGGTCGGAGCCGTGACCCACGGCGTCTCGGCGCTGTGGTCCATGGCTCCGAGGTCGCAGGCCCACTCCAGCCTGGTGGCCTGCGTGGCGCTGACGTGGCAGCACCTCGGCGCCGTAGATCGTGGCTCCGAGCTCGGAGCCGTGGGTCGTGGCGCCGACCTCGGAGCCGTGGGTCGTGGCGCCGACCTCGGAGCCGTGGGTCGTGGCGCCGAGCTGCCTGCCACGTGGCGCCGAGCTCCCTGCCACGTCTGGAGACACTCGGCGTCTAGGGTTTGCACCAATCAGGCTTTACGTTGTCGCAAAAAGAATTACTAGTTGTATTTTTTATTTTGATTATTTAATTATAGTAATATTATGTAATATATTTATTTAATTTTAGTAATATTATGTAATATATTTATTTATTTATAGAGAAAAAAATACGACATATGTTTTGAAAATTCGTTATGTTGCAGATGATACATGTAGGAAATTTGTTGTAGATTTTTTTAAAATATTATGGTACGTTGGTAATGGTTTTTGAAACATAAAATTTTGATGTGGAGTACAATTTAATGAAAATTGTTTTGAGCACAAATGTGATATGAACAATTAGACGAAATGAACGAAAGTGATATTGAACACGTGGGAATGAGTGCAAGAACTGTAATGATTATAAGTTTTGTTAATTTTGTAGTTGTGAATTACAAAACAATCTGATAAAATTGTAAAACAAATTTATGTTGATTGGCTCGTTGTAGATGCATAAAAAAATATGGTAATTTTTTTAGGAACGATTGTGCGTAGAACGGTCGATATATAAAATGGTAAGTGACTTTTAAGGTTTGGTATGTTTTAAGGGTTTGCAATTCCCGTGGTTTTTGCAAGGTTTGCTAATTTTGTAGTTGTAATATGGGAACGAATCTGATGAAGTCGTAATAAAAGTTTATGTTCATTGCAAGTTGGACATGCAAACCAAATTATGCTAATTTTTTTTGCCGAAGGATTGAGCGTAGAAATATCGATGCATATAGTGGTATGTGATATTTCGAAGGTTAGTGATATTTTGACATGCAGGCATGTGGCATGTGTGCAACTCTGTACTTCTAATGTTCAGAATTCCACCACTAGTGCTAACATGCATGCCTTAGGGAAAATAACTTGCTGGGTCTATTACATTTTGTCTCTTGGGTGTAGCGTGGTTGTTTCCCCTTTTGTCACGCCTCAAGATGGCTCATTGCATCCTTCTTCCTGTCACTCTTGGTCTTGAGAGCGCCTCCCGAGCTTGAAGCTCCTCCTCCTAACGCTTGATGGCAGCTTCACGCAGATTTAACTGCTCCCGCCTCCTTTGCAGCTCATCCTCCTTGCCCTTCAGACGGATTTGGTCCACCCTCACGCGGCGCTCTTGCTCAAGCCGCATCCGCTGCTCCACCTCGCGAGCCCGAGTTATCTTGACAAAGTATTGTGCTTTGTTTTCCACCTCCATTGCCCGGTTATCCGCCATGCCGCGACACCGATCCACCCATTCGATGAACCTGCAAGCCTATGTGTGGCGTGGTAGATGTCATCGATCAAGTTGAAAAAAGATAACGAGAAACAAATGATTTAGTTGTGGTCGTTACCACGAAGTCGTCATCCAGGTCAGGACATTTGAAGAACCTACGGCCGTATTTGGCTCGTTGTACTCGATCAGTCCAGACTCCCAACATCGTCCTAAAGCCGCAATGGCACTTCGGGCGCTCAAGCCACTCCGGCACTCCAAATGGGTCGGACCTCCAGGAAGACATTGTTGTGTAGTAGTATTGTGATGCCTTGAGGAGGAGATGTGGTATGGAAGACATAGGAGGGAGGCCTTTATGTAGGCAGGTTATCTGGTGCAGTGGGCATAGTCCATGGAGAGGATCTTTTCGCTTTTCTTGGATTCCAGTGTAGCAATAAATGGCTCTATGTAGGCTTTTCAGAGACTATAGTCTCGTAATAAATTCATAGTTCGTAGCCTTTTCAGAGATTGGACCATTCAAAGCCTAGAAGGCTAAAGACCTATGCCCCTATATGTGTACAGGCCTACAGGCCTACTCCTGTAAAGGCTAAAGACCTACGCCCTATATGTGTACAGGCTAAAGGCCTACTCAGTCACTGCAAAAGGCGGCATATGCTGCCCCGTTTTCTCATGTCACTAAGCAAAGCTGCCCTCTTTTGTCATCTCACTGAGCAAAAGCTGACCTCTTGTGTCATGTCCCTGAGCAAAGCTGAGGCGTGTTGTCATGTCCCTGAGCAAAAGCCTCTTTTTTTGGTGGTCACTGCATTAAGCTGCCCTGTTTTGCTATAAGTTGCAGGGTTGGGGTCCCATGACATTGTGAATCGAACAAAGTAGTACCCTCTCTTTCGTGGTGAAACATACCATGTCCAAGTCGAGGCCGGTGGGATTTGGGTCACCGGCGGACGACATTCCCTTAGAAACGAGGATATGTTCGGTCTGCAGATGCCGATTGATACCAAGCCGGCGTGCTCAACCACCGTGGCGAAATGCGGACACAATGAGTACGCGGTCGTCGGATCTTGGATTCCCGAGCGATGGCGGCGACGTTTCTTCGATGCTCACGCTCCGGTACAAATTAGTAATGTTACATTTTTATTGCTTATGGACCCTCGAAGTTTACCGTCATTTTTGTGCAGATGGCCAAATCGACTTCTCCCATCGGATCGACCCTCCTCACGAACGATATGTTGATCGTTATGTGGATACATTATGGGCTCGAATATGGGACTTGGAGTACCGAATGGAGAGTCTCACCGAGGAGAACAACGACCTCCGCAAATGGATGCAACGCGAGAGGGGCAACGAGGAGGTCGTGAATATAGGAAGCTCTTATGATCCTGCATGTTGCTTTGCGCGAACTCGAGCTGCATATGTGCATGCCACTACCACGATGGACAACCACGTCCGAGGCGACCCCCTCAGCATTTGTCCATGTGGGTGCCACGAGGCTCGTTTGGCATGTAGGTAAGAAGGTGTATGGTTGTGTTGTGTTTTAGTTGTTGTGTTCGTTGGTGTGTTGATGGCTGTAGTACTTGGTTGTGTTGTCATTTTTTGGTACCCTCCATGTTTACCGTCGTTGCTGTGTTGATGGTTGTAGTACTTGCTATATGTTATGTACGTGCAATCTATGTGTTGTTTCGTGTTGTGACTGGGCAAAGCTGTTTTATGTGTTGTTTCGTGTTGTTTCGTTGGTAATGTTTTATGTACTCTTTTGGATCTCGTTCGTAGTTTGGTTGATGTAGTTTGGTTGATGTACTTTGCTTCAAGAAAAAAAAGCAAAGTCAAGGCGCCAAAACGCTACTATAAGCATGTACAAGACATAAGCATGTAGTAAATATATATACTTCTAACATCCTCCTTAAACTCATAGGTCGTAGCCTTTTCAGCTGATTGCAGGAAACAGTTCGTAGGCTTTTTCAGGAAGCATAAATTCATAAGCAAAAAATTCATAGTTCGTATCATTTGCAGTCGTTTGCAGTAAACATAAATTCATTGCAGGAATTATAGAACAACAAAGTACAGACTACGGATTAAATGCGCAAATATCACATGAATATAACATATACACATATATACAAACAAGTAGCTCATTACAACACGACCCACAAGCCTACACATAAATATCACTGCCTCCTAGCCTTACCCTTACCCTTACCAAGGGCGTCGGTGCCTGGAGTGTAACGGCTAGGCTCGCGGCGGCGTCTGCGTGGTACAGTGTGAAGGCCGAGTCTCGAGAGCGCCTACGAGCCGAGACGGGCCTATCTCATCGTAAGTCTGCTGCTCCACCTCGTCGTTGTCCTCACCCCCCTCGTCAGGGAAAATGTCGCTTGTGGGGGATGAGCTCTGTGCCGTGTAAGACCCTCGCCGCGTCGGGTCCGCAAGTCGTGTCGTGGCACGCCTCACGTCCCTCCCGCGCCGGTCTTTGCAACCACAACGACTAGCCGCACGACGAGCCGACCGCTAGCCTCGTCATCCAACATTTTGTTAACCAACAAGATACGAAGATATTACGTACTAATTTTGTAAGTGGCTTTGTCGAAGCTTACCTCTAGGAAGGTAAGCGTCCGGCGCCGATCGTCCCGGAGAAATGCTCTATGTCTGTGACGGATCGCTTGAGGTGTTGCCACGCAAACAAGCAAAAGAATGGATAATTTGCTATATGTAGTGATATTTATATCTATTGGAAAATAAGCAATGAGATTGAACATTACCACACGGTCCAGGACTGGTGCCGTCTCCACCTGCGTCCCAAGGCGAGTCGACTGGTCGTACGGCGTGTCTTCGTCGCCCGAGGACGCAATGTCGGCGTAGTCATCCTGAGTCCATTGGCCCTTAAGCTTGGACCGCGTCGCACGCTGGTACCAAACTTGGTACCACTGGAAGTTCTCGTTGCTATGCGGCTCGTCGTTGTCGTCCACGTGGTCCTGAAAGTGTCCCCACTCCTCAACGTACACGTGGTGGTGCTGCTCGAAGTCTGTGACCTTCTTCTGTCACCGATGATCAAATCTGCATGTCACGTAAACCAAACGTTAAAAATAGAAAAAGCTCTGTGCAATTGGAATCCAAGGGTAGAATTGAAATTGCATGCCACTTACTTGTGTAAGGCCACAGACGTGGAGAACTGCGCTACTGGCCACAGCTGCCTCATACCAAACTGGCGTGCAACTCTATGTGGCAGGTGATACTCAACAAAGATAGAAAGCAGATAAGAGGGCACCTCTTCCCGTAGAGGGCCTCGTCTATGCTTTGCAAGGCGCTGAATGAATGGCCTCCACCTCCCGCTTTCGCGTCGGCTCCCACTTAACCTGCATTGAAACAATTTAACGTTAAAGGTCATATACTAACAAATGAAAATCACAATACCAAATGGAATTAACTTACACCGAGGCCGTGAGTGCATCTAGCTCGTTCGTGTACTCTAGGTAGGCCCTCTTCGTCCGGCGTAGGGCACCGAGACCGGTCCCAAAGATATGCAAGTGTCGGACGTCGACGAGGAGGAACCTCTGCGAACCACGGACGAGGAGGCGAAACTGTGGGACGACCAACTGGTAGACGACACCACATCCACAAACCGGAGGAGGTAGAGGCAACCACCTCACCGCCGAGTTCGGCGAACTCCGATGACACGCCTCGCAGAGGTGGCGTAAAGGAACGCCAACACGCCGGAAGCCCAGCTGTACTGCCCCGCCGTGTCCCAGTCGGTGAGGCAGTGGATGTACATCCACGACGCGCTGTCTCCCGTGCCGTCGGGGAAGAGAACGCAGGCAAACAAGTGCAGTATCCATGCCCTGCAATTACATGTAAAATGATATTAAATAAAACTATGTCAATTTTAGCAAAAAGCTCGATTAGACGACGAGTTGGCTCGATATCCACCCCTACCGTAGTAGTAGGCAATCGTCGCTCGTCCGCGTGTGCGTGACACTCTGCGAAAATCCGCGGAGCCATGTGATCGAATTCCGTAGTGCGATGGATCGCCTCGGCGAAGCTCGTCCCGAGGAAGGCCTCTACTCGGGCTCTCCAACCAAGAGCACGCACGGTCCGATCACCGGGCGGCCGTGAATGGCGACACCAAGTATCTTCTGAGTGTCCTGGAGCGTAATAGTCATCTCACCGAAAGGGAGGTGGAAGCTGTGAGTCTCCGGCCTCCACCTACACGATACAAAAAAGAGGAGTACATGTCAGAGAATTTGAGGCGCACATAGCCGACCAACAATGAACATGCAAGTGGAGCAATGGTTTAGGAGAATACATGTCAATCAGTGCAGTGATGGCCGGGGGGTTGAAGGTGGGCAACCCACGGCGAACCTGGTAAGAGATGGCGTCTAGGCCAACCCTCTCCAGGAAGGGGGTGTACCTCTCGTCGTACCGCATGTCCAGGAACCCGTCATGGGTTCGAGGACGAAGGATGGGCAGCTCCTGTATAGAATAGAACAATTTTTTTGTTAATGCATCAACATAAATAATTAATTGTACAAGAAGTGATGAAGCCAGTACCATCCCCTCCGCGGTGAGCCGTCCTCGGTGGTTCTCCTCGTAGTGCGCGTCTAGCAGGTGGAATTGCGCCATCCTACAAAAAAATCGAATTTATCAGTCCAACATAGAAGTAAACAAAATATTTAACATGCATAAAATATGGAAATAATAAGAAATTAAACAAAAAACATAGCAAATTGCATATGGGAAAACAACTAGACGAACTATGAAACATAACGAACAACAAGCACTCACACCTGACTAAGTGGCCAATGGCATGTGCGTGAATTGTGGCCAAGTCTACCACATCTGCTACATTGGTTCTGCTCGGGGTCAGTAAGAAAGGGGGTTGCTCTCCCTCGCCTCGTTCTTCCTGGAAGCTGATCCATAACCATCTTGTGTCTCATCCTCTTCCTGGTTCCACGTTTGTTCCAACGGCTACCCGGATCCGCAATGTATTTGGGCCCGGTGTATGGTGGCCACTCTCCCTCATCCCGATAAGGCTCAAAACGGGGAGACCACGTAAGCACAAGGTTGTCAACACTGAAGTCCCGAGGTATCTTGCTCTCGTAGTCAAAGTTGCGATGCCTTGCTGCTGCCACATAATGAGAACATGGAAAGTGGTACTGCCTCGGTTTACCACATGTGCATGAGAAATCAATAAGGACAACCTTATGCCTCCTCGTCGGCCAGAGCTCTCCATCGGTCGTTGTACCACCCCTTTCTACAACCTCGTAAGTGCCCGTGGAGTTGTCAAAATAATGTACCTCATGTGCCTCAGCCCTCGCCTTTGCCTTTTCAAGGTGGCGCTTCGGTTTTGGCGCCCATCTCTCTTGTTTACTCTGTAGCGCCATTGCATGTGAGTGTCTTTCGTTGAACCAGGCAACAAGCTTGTAAAAGGTGAATGATACTATAGCATTGACGGGCATACCACGTATACCCCTAATCAAGTTATTGAAGGATTCGGCCATATTGCTTGTCTGAAACTCGTACCTCCAGCCACCATCGTCATGAGCCCTTGTCCATTTGTCGACATCTCTCATCAATCCCGACAACCACTGTCTACCTTCTGCGTTTGTTGCAGTGTTAAGCTGCTCCAACTTCTCCTGGAAGAACTTGACCTCAAGCATTTGAGCAACCTCCTCGAACAGAGGAAAGTTATCCTTCGTACCATCCTTACGGAGTAGATTCTCGGCAAGATGCCGAGTGCACTAACGGTGGTGCAAAGGTGGATACCCCGGTATCTGCTCTTGTACGGCAGCAAGTATGCCCTGGTGTCTATCAGATATGACACCCACCTCCCTACCAGGGCCGACCACGTGCCTCCGAACGAGCCGCAAGAACCATCCCCAGCTGTCTTTGTTCTCCCTCTCAACCAAAGCAAACGCCAAAGGAACCAACGCGTTGTCTGCGTCACAGGAAATGGCTATCAGAAGTGTGCCCTAGTACTTGCTAAGAAGAAACGTACCGTCAATGGAGAAGACGGGACGACAATGCCGAAAGGCCTCGATGGACTGAGCAAAGCACCAGAAAGCACGGAAGAATATCTGCATCCCATCTTGAGTCCATTCGTTTGGTTTCGGGACGTACTCATAATGCATGCCTGGATTAACCGCTTTGATTGCATTGAAGAGTGCTGGCAACTGCAAGTACCCATCTTCCTAGTCCCCATATATCATCTTCCAGATGCATTGCTTTGCCCTCCATGCTTTTCCATACCTTATCTCGTATCCAAATTTCTCCTTAACAATCCCAGCAAGTGTCTTCACCTTCATATTGGGTTCTCCCTTTACTATGTGACACAGTGACTTGGCAATAATGGTAGAGGTCAACTGCCGATGCTTCGCTTGAGCTCGCTCGGCACAAGTGTGTGGGCCAACGATTCTTGTGATCTTGAACTTTCCCGTGTCCTTCTGTTTCCTAGCACAAACCCTCCATTCACATGTTTCCTTCTCGCACACAACTATGTACCTCCGCTCCACATAAGAATGCCTCACCTTGAATGGCCTTTTACGGATCACCGAATACTCCTGCAGCCACCTTCTCAATGCGCACAAGTCCTCAAACATCATGCCCTTCTCAATTGTCATGCTTGAACCGACCTCGGAGCATCTAGCACTCGTCATCCCTTCCTTCGCATAAGCCCCATGAGAATGCCTAAGATCGCTGAATTCATGAACCGATGGATCCGGCCAGGCAATAACGCTGATCGACTCAATATCACTTTCGGTCAGCTCTCCAAAAGGGCGGTCATCGTCAGAATCAACGGCCCTTGCGATCTCGTAAGGCTGCAGATCATCCACAATTTGAACATCCACACTATTGGAGTCCCTGCAGACTTCTTCAACGTTGCGGATGGAGCAACGGAGGAACACCAACATTATCGGGAATGTCTCCCGCATCATAAGCACGCAACGATGGGATTGAGACAAAAAAACAGCAATGACGGGAAAAGGCTAAAGTGTGGCTCGACACTTACTGGGATGATCCTGAGGGGCCGCGACAACATCATCAGTCCGACATTCAACTCGAACTGGTTGAGAAATCTGAACCTCATTCGGGGCAGATAGAGCATCGGGCACCTCAGGCTCTTCTTCCACATCCACCGCAAGATCCGGTAACGGAGGGTCAAAGGGTGCCTGATCACCTAGTTCTGGTGAATAACCGTGAGGGGTGGGATCAATGGACACCTTCCGCACAACAAGGTCCAAACATTTTAACTCATTCCGCATAACCAATTTGACATATTTGTCCCACTCATCCTCACAACCAATTAAGATCAACCGCCTGAGAATTATGTCTTTCGAACCGAAGTGAAGTAACCCCTCAACTGTGATGCTCTCCTCGTTTCCATGACAATGTAGCTCCTCCCGAGCCCTAGCAACCAACTCACTAAATGACGGCCGATCACTGAATATCAGAGGCACCCTTTGCATTTCAACAAATCGAACATTTCCATAATCATCACTTGTCACACTGCCTCCATGATATATGGTGACTAGGTTGTCCATCTAGTTCATACAGAAAACCAAACTAATAAGTACCTTGAATCGAAATCGGATACAGAATTGAGGCGCGCTGTAACAAGGTAATACTACAATCTCATCCAAATCATACACTAGGAACAAGGTAATACCACATCATTATCTGTTGCAACCCCAAAGTTCAAGAATGATAAAACCTATCCTAGCCTAGAACATCACAAAGAACACAACACATTTCTATAGCACCACGGCCTAGCCATATCGCCACATTTCTAGGCAGTGGATGGGCCTACAGAGATCGAGCCTAGAGATGTGAGTAGGCGAGGCAGCCCAACCCATGAGCCTTGAGGCTTGAGCCCATCCATGTTTCATCGAGACGACACTTGAGCGATCCGGTAGCACCGCACGGCATACAACAAACCAGAAGCAAACCACGCGACGCGCCCTCTTTGCTATGCTAGGCCGTGGCGACATGCGCGATCGTGCCCACGCACATTTCTATGAGCCATATCGCCGACTCCACTACTCCATACAATCCTTCCATTCTACGGCACCATTGCCCAAGCTACAACCTAAGCATCACACACACATTCATAGCTAGCGAAAAAAATCTAAGCCCCGCGCAAGATTACGAAACTACAATGAACATTTTGGAGGAGAAGTCGTCACCTTGAAGCACTTGTAGCGGTCGCTCTGCGGCCTCTTCGTCAACAGCGGTGGGGAGGACGGCCGGGCGGGGAGGACGTCGGATGGCGGCCGAGGTGGTCGAGGAGGGAGGCGGGTGGCCGCGGCGGGAGGACGCGCGCGCGGGAGGGAGGCGCGCGGCGGCCGCGGCGGGAGGACGGCCGGCGGAGAGACGTCGAACGGCCGCCGAGGCGGTCGAGGAGGGTGGCGGCGCCGCGGCGGGAGGATGCGCGTGCGGGAGGGAAGGCGCGCGAGCGCCGCGCGGGAGGTCGTCGACGGCGCCGAGGCGGTCGACGAGGGAGCCAGCGCCGCGGCGGGAGGACGCGCGCGGGAGGGGAGGCGCACGGCGCCGCGCGGGAGGTCGTCGACGGCGCCCGAGGCGGTCGAGGAGGGAGCCGGCGCCGTGGCGGGAGGGGAGGCGCGCGGCGGCCGCAACGGGACGCAGCGACGGGCGGGAGGGGAGCGAGGCGGCGGGAGGCGGGACAGTGAAATGAACGAACGGCGCGTGCTCGGTGCCCTGCTCGAAGCCGCATGCTCAGCGCCAAGATCCACGGCGCCGAGCTCGAGCCACGGCCCACGGCGCGAGCTCGGCGCCACGATTCACGGCCCGACCGAGCCACGATCCACGGCGCCGAGGTCCCGCCACGCCGGCGCCATGCGGCCGGCACCGCGGCGCTGGCTCGCACCTCGGAGCCGTGGTCCACGGCGCCGAGACGCGTGTTACCTCGGCGCCGTGGGTCACGGCGCCGACCCCCTGGGTCCAAAAACGGAATTAAAACCACCAGGGGTCTAAATGTGAATATTTTTCAAAAAAAGGGCTTAAATAGAAAAAAATTCGGTGGAATGACACAGTTTTCCATCACGTCAGTTGCATTGATGTCATCTTGTAGCATTGTGGGATCAACAACCTCATAAATATTCTCTGGAAATGCTCTATCAACAAATTCATGCAGGCTTGTACCATCACTAAATTTTTCATCAGTTGGACTACACCCAGTTATCACTTGTAACAGAAGCACTCCAAAACTGTAGACATCGCCCTTGGTTGATATCTCCTCACTCATGCCATACTCTGCATGTACGTTAATAAACGTGATAAAATTAGACAATAGACACTATCTGTACTATTCTATAAAGAACAAACAGAATCAACATCTTACAAATAAGCTTATCTCACCTGGTGGGATGTATCCGATGGATCCTTTTAGGTGAGCCAAACTTGTCGAACTATCTTGATGTGCATTTGATGTAGTGTATAGAAATCTTGCTAGGCCAAAGTCGCTGACATACGCAGCCATGTCAAGATCCAAAAGAATATTGCTTGGCTTCAAGTCGCAATGTATCAGTGGAGCTCCACATTGGTTATGAAGATAATCCAAAGCAAATGCTGCATCCAAGGCTATATTTATTCTTTGGCTTAAAGTCAGAACCTTTCTTTGACTATGTTCATGGGCTTTCGAATGTAGCCACAATTCTAGGTTCCCATTCTGCATGTATTGGAACACCAGGGCCTTGAAGTCTGCCCCAATAGAATCCACTGAAGAGCATAAAGTAATGATTTTTACAAGATTTCGATGGCGGACATTTCGTAGGGCTTCACACTCTGCAACGAAGCTCCTATGTGCTCCATATATGTCCAGATTAAAAATCTTGATGGCAACTTGATCTTCCTGAAGCTCCAGATTACCCTTATAATTTATAAACCATTCCAAATGATCCTGAACCAATTAAGTTAGCAGAAGAGAACCTATTTGTGGCCTTCACAACGTCTTCATATGTTATCTTCTTGATTTGCTCATTGGATTGTTGTAAATGTGGCTTTGCTTGCATTCTCTTCCTCCAAAGAATTGCCGCAAGACATAACGAAGTGGTAGCGATAGCAACAATTGGTATTACTATCTTCAGGACTAGAACCAAGGACTTGTTTTTCCTTTTCCTCTCAACCAATGCTGAACAAAGAGGCATACCTTCCGTTGGAGCACGTGTACACAAACGATCATTTCCTTCAATTGATACCACACTAGCATTGCCAAAAATGCCGCCCCTCGGAACTGCTCCATCAAAATTGTTGAAGGATAAATTGAGATCATATAGAGAACGGAAGGATGTGAGGAACACTGGTATTTTTCCGGACAAATTATTATGAGAAATATCCATCTTCTTGATGCCTACCAAATTCACAAAAGATTGTGGAATGCTTCCTACAAAAAAAGTTGCTTTGCATCTCAAGTGACTCTAGAAGCACACATTGACCGAGAGTGGATGGGATGTTGCCAGACAACTTGTTGTTTGAGATGCTAAGTTTATTCAGACTAATGAGGGTGCCGACTTCCTCTGGTAGTCCTCCAGATAAGTAATTGTGTGACAAATCCAAAACTTTAGAAAGCGAAGAAATTTTGAAGATTTTACTCGGTATACTCCCATCAAGTAAGTTGTGAGCAAGGTTGAGTATTTCGAGTTGAGTACAGTGCCCTATACTCGCAGGTATGCTTCCACTCAAGTTGTTCCCATCGAGTTTCAGATCAGTCAGCTTAACAAGGTTGCCAACAGTATCCGGGATTTGACCTGAGAGTCTGTTTTGTGCAAAGGCTAGAACGACCAAGTTATGCAAATTTCCAATTGTTGGTGGCATATTACCGGTAAAATGATTGTAATCCATGTACAACTTGGTGAGGCTCTTAAGATTGCCTATCTCTGGTGGTATAGGCCCAGAAATTTTGTTGTTTCTTAGGAACAGCCACTCAAGACTAGTGGAAAGATTGCCGATAGAACCTGGCAGGTTCCCTTGGAGGTTGTTCCCATCCAGCATCAATGTAGTCAATTTGGAGCAATTTGAGAGCGATGAGACAAAGCCCCAGTCGCCTGCTTCTAGCATGTTGTATGACACATCAATTTCCTCCAAGTTTGGCAATGATCCGAAGAATGGTACGAATCCAGTTAGACTGTTGTTATACAGGGAAAGTGTCTGCAGGTGGTAAGCCTTGAGAAGAGAAGCCGGGATTGGGCCCTCGAACTGGTTTGTTGAGAGGATTAAGTACTCAATGTTTGGGAGCGTGTAGCCGATATCGGAAGGCAATCTTCCAATTAGCGAGTTATTTGCTACAGCAAGAAATGTCAGGGATGACATGTTGAAGAGAGACGGCGGAACTGGCCCAGACAAGTTGTTTACATTCAAGCTCAATATCTGAAGCGTTGGAACATGACCTAAGCTCTCTGGGATGCTCCCAACTAAATTGTTCTGTGTAAGACGAAGATAAATTAGGGAGGAAAGATTCCCTAGTGAGGAAGGTATTGTTCCTATAAGATTGTTATACCCTAAATCAAGATATTTAACTTGCGGAGAGGTGGCAGTAACTGGTGGTATCGAACCGACAAAGCTGTTCTGTTGGAGGCAAATGGCAGTAAGTGATGAGGTGTTGAAGAGAGCCTCTGGGAGTTCTCCACTGAGTCTGTTGCTCATGAGCCTAAGTGTTTGGAGAGATGAACTGCTCACCAAGGACTTTGGGATCCCCCCTGTGAGAGCATTTCTCCCGAGATCGACATATGTGAGAGAAAGGCTGCTGCCCAAAGACGGTGGGATGTCGCCGGTGAGCCTGTTTCCGGCGAGGACTAGTATTTGCAGCTCAGGAAGGTTCCCAAAAGCAGAAGGGATGCTTCC
Organism: Dendrocalamus sinicus; assembly: GCA_036346575.1. Classification (NCBI taxonomy): domain Eukaryota; kingdom Viridiplantae; phylum Streptophyta; class Magnoliopsida; order Poales; family Poaceae; genus Dendrocalamus; species Dendrocalamus sinicus. The sequence goes on along the minus strand of CM070656.1, from coordinate 31,201,768 downwards.
TTGGAGCTTGTTGTTGCTAAGGTCAATCTCTTGAAGATGTGTGCATTGACTTAGGCTAGGTGGAATTTCGCCTTGGAGGGAATTGCTCCGCAGGCCTAGGATTTGAAGCTGGGAACATGAAAAGAGTTCAGATGGGATGTTACCTTCAAAAGAGTTCATGCTGAGGTTGAGGACGCTGAGGCGGCTCAGGAGGCCGAGCTCGGATGGTATGCCGCCATGGAAGCTATTGTTTGACAGTTGGAGCCTTGTAAGAGAGGTGAGGTTGGCAATGCAAGGTGGTATGGTGCCTGTGATACCTTCTGATGGGAGGTCCAGCGCAATGACACGGCGGGGAGTCTCCGCGCTGCATGTGACCCCATGCCAGTTGCAGAGCTCCAGGGATGTGTTGCCCCATGAGGCTAAAATTCCTGCTGGACCTGAGAGCTGGGACTTGAAGCAAAGGAGAGCTTGTCGATCATTTTCGGTTTCATCGCTGATGGCCAATGGTAGGCAGAAAAAGAAGGTGAAGAGATAAAGAAGCCAAACAAGAGCTGGAGACATGACAGCCAAAGAGACCATTGCTGTTAGTCGTTACAGCAACGGAGATCAAAGCTCTCCTTTGCAAGAGGATATATATGTAGCTCTAAATGCCACACGTACATGTAGTTCAAGGTATGGTGGGAATTAGAAAGATGCATGGAAATGCATGGTTTGGAATTTTCTAGCCGCTCCCTAAATTGATACTACTGCTTGAATTATTTGGAGGTAGTTGTTGGAGTCCACTTGTACAAGTTGTTGTCAGCAAGGTGCCTAGCAATGGCAGTTGCTTGGAAGGTTGTGCAAATGAGTTGCAAGATGCACTGCAACTAGACTGGACCGTCTCTTTTGCAAATGAAAGGGCTGCTAGTTTCTACGACATTTTCGGCATGTGGAGACGCGTGAGATGATAGCGTTGAAATGGCTCTCTCTCAGGCGCCATTGCGCCAAACAACCTTTTACCTAGTGCATATCCTAACTGAAAAACAGTCTTAAACTCATATTGCTAAAACTTACAAAAAAAAATTATTGCAAATAATGCACAGAAATATAAGAACAGAAGACACGAATTTTTACATAAAAAACTATTACGAGAAAAAACTACTGATGCACAAAAGCAAATCACTATATAAGAAGATGTTTATAATGAAGTTCTTTATCTTCGTATGAACTATATAAATACGTATATAAGACAAGATATATGAGTCTCAAATGGAGAAAACAAAGCAAATTTAGTTGTGGTGGGTTGACATCATGTCTGATGTAGACCATACTTGGCCTTGGCACCGGTCATGTCATGTCTAGTAGAGACAATGTAGTGTCCTGACACAGAGGAAATTCACATCAGACTTCAACAAAAATAATTTTTTACAAAATCGATTAACAATCAGAGGACCGCTGAATGTTCGTTTCAGTACTCTGAACCTGCAACTTGGCGCTAAGATATTTGACACTTCAATGTTCACACTGAGATATTGAGATGCCACCAGCCTCTGCGTGCATTGCATTGATCCGGCCAGCAGCACAGCATTTAACAAAGCCTTTGACTACGATATTCGCATGATATGAACGCACGCCTTCCTCTATAAAAGATATGAACGCACATGCTTCGTCAAGTCGCTGGGGTAGGTAGCTCGGCGACATTTCTGATATCAAAACGCATAAATACCCTTACAAGCAACTCATCACTCATCGGCTTGTGCTCAGTCTATAGCAGATGGCACTTGTTAACAGCTGCAGCTCCCTCGCCGCCAATCCGCCGCCCGCTCCAGGCAGCGATCCTCCGGCTGCTCCGGCAGTTCAGCCTCCAGCCGCCGCAGGCAGCTATCCTCCGGTTGATCCGTCCGTTGACCCTCCAGCAGCTCCACCCCATGACGATTGTCCACATGCTCCAGAAGGTACGTAGGGCTAGAGCTAGTGAGTGCTGCTTGGTTGCCTCACGACGGCAACCTTATTGCACCATGAAAATCGTTAATTCTTGGCTGTTAACTGAACAGCACAATTGCTTCTGCGTTTTCTTTGGTTGATTTCCCATCTAACTAGTGCCTCTTGGGCGTTGCAGTTGCACCGGTTGCTCCAAGCCACGGCATGCACATTTTCGACGATCCAAACCACCCCATTCGTGACAAACCTCCCAGTATCACCACTGTCACGGAGAAGGAAGACATCGCCGACCACCCACAAGACGAAGTGAAGAACTGTAAGGATCATCCTCTTCCGCTAGAAGACTGAAACGCCGGCCATCTAAACGCTACGTGCACGACGAGCCCCCGTGATGTACACTGCGGATTCTGTAACCTTGTTCCGATCCACCACGTTGTTCCGAGTGGGTTACATAGGACCGATATGGTAATAGACGAAGGTGAATGTTACCTTTAAATTTTTCTTTAGGTATTTACTAATTTTTTACTCCAATAACAATAAGAAACTATGAAGATCAAGAACCTAAATTTTTGAAAAATCTCGGTACTACAGTAATTTCAGCCCTGCGAATAGTGAAAAACAGCGCTATTTCAAATTCAAAAAATCTTTGAAACTTTTGATTCATAGGTCCAAAATAATTGAAACTTTAACCAATGCTACATCATGACTTGAAGAACATATCCCAACTAAATATTTTAAAAGAATTTAAGAGAATTAGGATCTTTTGATTTGTATATCTCTGTTGTATCAAAATTGAGCTAAAACCTAAAATTAAGCTAACTCTTAAACCAAAACTCCAAATCACTTAAAATTTTGGTAAGCACCTTCTCTAGGATATCAAGAACCTATTCCAATTAACAATAAAGAAAATCGTTGCCAAGTTTTGACCTTTTTCGTTTGAAAGAATATTGCACCAAAATCGAGTAAAAACCAAAAAGATGAATGTAACTTGCTCGTAAGTAGATGATGGCCAAGATGAATTTAGATGTATTCACACATATCACAAGCAAGAAAGAACACCAAGAAAATGAGGCAAAATAGCTTGATCAATAAATCACTCGGAGAGGCCAAAAAGAGCAAAAATCGGGTTTTTTTTCATGAACTTACCAACCAAGTAACTAGATGAATAGATATTGATTTTCAGAGGTCAACTCTATCTCTTACACGTTCTTGGCACAGCAAAATCAAAAAGGAGAGAGAGAAGAGCAAAAACCAACCAAATCAAGAGCAAATTAATCAATATAAGATGAATCCATAGGAAATGGACAAGGATTGATATATTACTACTTGAGGATGAATATTTTACAGTCACTCCACATGGAGGACAAGAGAGCACACCACATCACTCAACTTCTCTTAAACCCTAATAGTAGAACTCATGAAGTCAATGAGAGGATGGTTAGATGATTAACTAGTAAATCCCCATCCCAACCCGTTAAATAGATATGTTTGTCAGCCGTATCTAACCTTTAATGGATGCTATCCTTTTAGCACATATGGGAGAAACCTGATAACTCTATACACACGGGTTTTAACTTACACACTACACTTATGAATGCTTTTCAAAATGCATAAACCTGAATCCGCTAAGTCCTTAACCTCGATGCAACTTAATCTTATCAGCTTCTTCTTGACCTAAACCGCTCTCCCGTTGCAGTTTTGATCCAATGTAGTTTCCGATATTTTGGTCAACTTACCAAAATACATTTTCTTGACCCGGACTTCATCTTTCATTACAAGCAATCACCACATGTAGGTATCCCATTGGCTTGCCACGCATCGGTAAATCTCTCCTGTTCTGGTTTCACCAAACCATACCTCACTTGTGTTGGCCCAAGGACGGAACCTGATGCGCACACACGGTGGTCGAAAACACACACGAGCACCTCTACCCCAACTCAAGACACACGAGTTTGTGCTGCATCAATCCATCACCTGCTTTTCCATTTTCTCATCTATTTATAGACTTTGATTATAAGTGTACAGGCTAAAATTACCTGACTCTTCTGGCTATGATCTCCATGATTCGACACTCCCCACTACCCATACGACTTGCTCCACTAACCATCACATTCGGTTTAGTGGACACAACCAGTCACCTACAAACTAACTGCTATCTAGCCCAGTCTACGATTGCACACAATCCTTCGGGTCCTCTTCGGGTTCTTCTTTGAGTCCTTCGACCATGTCCTGTCAACCACGGCTGCTTGATACCTTCGACCACAGTGCCTTTGACTGTTTTACCGACCATGACTTGTCGACCAGCATCTCCGACCACACAGGTCTTCTGAGCACGACCGAGTACTATAGCTTATGAGTACCGGCCATCAACCATAACACAGCTCGACTAACGGCCGCGACTTCTACGACTACTGTGCTACGACCACTGTAGTACGACTACTACTACAGTACTTCTCAAAGTACTGACTTCATCGACTTATGACTATGACCACTGCGCAGTTTGACTTACGACTACGACCACTGCATAGTTCGACTTACAACTATGACCACTACAACCAGTCTCTAACTCCGAAGTCTCCGACTGCTCTCTGACTCTGGGTCTTTGACTTGCACTCAAACATGACTATAGAGTACTCGAACACACCAAATACTCGAACACACGAGTATGACCACACAGTACTCAATACACAAGTACTTCACACGACTACAAAGTACTCGAACACACTAAGTACATGACATATGACCACTAACAACAACATAAACAAGATTAGTTCCAACAATCATCCCTAATCTTGTTGCCATTATTCTTGAGTACCTTCACTCTGACCTTTAGAGCAGCGTCGGTTCATCATCAGCGTCAGCCATCACGAGACGTGCCTCCACGTTTTTCGGCTTGCGGCACTCACTGGCAAAGTGCTCTCATATGCCACAATTGTAGCACTTTACCTGCTTCTTGTTGGACTTCCACTCACTGGTCTGCGAGTCATTGTCGTCCTCATCGTCGTTGTCCTCGTGATCGTCTCTATGACCGCGACCATCTTTGACGCGGCCACCACCATGATCATGGTTCTTCCTCACGCCGCTGCCTGACCCTTCCTTCTTCTTCTTGTCAAGGGTGCCACTGTGCACGCATGAGCAACAAATGCTCGCTCTGTTTTGTGTCGATTTTGACGCGCTCATCGTAGGCCTTGTACTGCCAGACGAGGTCTTTGACTGTGAGGGTCTTCAAGTCGACGCACTACTCGATGGAGGTTACAAGCTGCATGTAGCCGCCGGGATGGCCCAACAAAACTTGCAAACATTGGCAATCTCATCCACCGTGGTGTCGCCCAACACCTAGATGCTGGAGACAATCGACATCACCCGACCGGCGAAGTTTTCGATGGACTCTCTTTCCTCCATCTTCAGCCCTTCGAAGTCTCTCTCGAGAGACTACAGCTTGGCTTCGCGCACACGCTCATGCCCCATGTGCGCTGTCTTGATCACCTCCCATGCCGACTTGGTTGTGTCCTTCCCAATGAGAGAAGACATGACCTCTTCCAGCACCGGCTAGTAGATGGCGTACAGTGCCATCCGATCTTTTTGGTACTCAGTGGCACCAGGTTCGATTGCTTCCCACACGTTCTGAGCCTGAAGTGCCACCCGCATCTTCATCGTCCAGATAGTGTAGTTTGTCCAGGTGAGTTGTGGGTACGATAACGCCACTGTGCCCTCCCTCTTCACGGCCACCTACGAGTTGGAGGCGGACGAATCACCTCGTAGCAGGCTGCGAACTGCTGACGGAGACACCCTCCTTCCTTCTCTCGGCATCTTCTCAACTCACGAGAATTACCGAGTCTTCTTCTCCAACACACAGGAAACTCCAGGGCTCTTCTCTGATGCACGGAAGTCTGCCCTCGGCTTCTTCTCCGATGCACGAAGAACACTAAGGCTCTGATACCACTTGTTGGCCCAGGGACGGAACCTGACGCGCACACATAGTGGTCAAAAACACACACGAACACCTCTGCTCTAACTCAAGACACACGAGTTTGCTCTGCATCAATCCATCGCTTGCTTTTCTATTTTCTCATCTATTTACAGACTTTGATTATAACTGTATAGGCTAAAACTACCCGACTCTTCCAACCACAGCTCCATGACTCGCACATTCCCCACTACCTGTACGACTTGCTCCACTAACCATAACACTCAGTTTAGTTGACACAACCAGTCACCTGCAGACTAACTGCTATCTGGTCCGGTCACGACCGCACACAATCCTTCGAGTCCTCTTTGGGTTCTCCTTCAAGTCCTTCGACCATGTCCTATTGACCACGGTTCCTCGACGATGCCTTACGACCACGACTACTCGATGCCTTCGATCACTTCACCAACCAAGGTTTGTCGACCAGCATCTCCGACCACACAGGTCTTCCGAGCACGACTGGGTACTATAGCTTACGAGTACCGACCATTGACCACAATGCAGCTCGACTAACGACTGCAACTTCTACAACTACTGTGCTACGACCACTGTAGTACGAGTATTGCTACAGTACTGCTCCGAGTACCGACTGCATTGACTTACGACTACGACCACAGCGTAGTTCGACTTACAACTACGACCACTGTGCAGTTCGATTTATGACTATGACCACTGCGCAGTTTGACTTACAACTACGACCACTGCAACCAGTCTCCAACTGCTCTCCGACTCTAGGTCTTCGACTTGCACTCGATACATGACTACAGAGTACTCGAACACACTAAGTATTCGACACAACTACACAGTACTCAACACACGAGTACTCGAACACACCGAGTACTCGACATACGACCACTAACAACAACACAAACAAGATTAGTTCTAACAACTTGGACCGACTAAGTCATATGGTACAACCCGTCGCTCAAACTTCCCTTCAATGTAATACATATGCACTGATCTAGGTCAAACCAAATCATCCCATGACTCGAATTTTTCAAAATCATCTATTCCTGTAAGTTATCCAGAATTTGCAAATTTTAAATTTTCAGTTCTTCAAAATAACAATGGTTCATCACAACAAAACCTGTACCTCCTCACATGGTCCTTCAGGTTAAAAATCCTGCTGGTAACCGCTGATTCCAGGGCAGTCGAGGAAAAATTTTGAATTTAAGATTCAAATGAAGCATCTTCAGTGTTTGTTTAGACATGCAAATTATTAGTTTGTCCAAAGCTCTTATTATAAAAAATTGTTGTATGTTCAAATTAACAAATTGAAAAACTGTACTTGGATTATATATTTCTTATATTGTTGCTATCAATTTTGTCAAATTAGGTGTAAGCTATTGAACTTTTTTGCTTTATATTGTATTTTCGTTGTTTAGACCTTATATTGTCTCAAGTAAATTTTGCATGTTTGTATCAAATAATTTTTGCATGGTTTAATTGCTAATTTTATAATTTATTGGAAACCGATCAAGAACTTGTTCTGAATTCAAAAAGCCTAATAATCTTCCATCCGGTTATTTTCCTTAACCTGTTTTTAATCCTTGGGTGTGAGCTCCGTATGACTTGCGTGCTTCCTGATACCTATGCCGCCCGTTTTTGCCTGATTTCCCGGGTAATTATAGTTCCTCTTTGGTGTCGCAGTTTCGCCGGTTGCTCACAACCCTCCTGATGGTCGATTTTTTTTTTTTTGCTTTTCTAGCCTTCTTGTGGTTTTTCTTACAAATCTGGTCCTGTGGTACTTTTTTTGCGATTTAACTTCCTCCCGGACGCAGATAAACAGTGACCCGTGCTATGCCTCCAGAGCACGGTAGCTCGGCGCGGAGGCAGTCGGCGAACGCGGAACGGCAGGGCTAGGCACCGCAGGGCCACCCACCTGCCGCGTTGGGATGGGGACTTCCCACGCTCGGCGACCGCATGATCTTGACAACAGCACGACAGTACCGTTAGGTCCATGGCAGCACAACGGTCCGGAGCCGTTACCATCAAACGAGCAGCAGACCTCTCCCGCCGTGATACCTGCAGTTGCAGACTTGCAGGCAGGGCTCCGGCCTCCTCTAGTGGATCGGCGAATCTACAGAAGCTACTTGCTAACTCTTGTTGCTGTTTCTGACTACCGTGTTCTTTATCTCATGAATTAGTAAGTGATAAAATCTAACTGATAGCCCTGTAAATTATATGTGTCTCATATATATGCTTTTTGATGATCTAGCTAGAGAGATTAATAGATCAGCTGTACCTAAGTTTCTCCCGAGTCCTTTTGGATGCTGTGTATAGAGAGATTTGTCATGTGCTGTGCTTCTCGTTGTAGACTTAAGAGCTAAATTTTCATATATGCCCTGCGAGTGAAGCAGACGCTTATCAGTCTTTAAAGCTGAACGTACACCTTTTTTACGTTCTTTGCTTGGCTACAAACCACAGCATGAAATGTTTCCTCTAAAAAAACCTATAACATGAAATATTCATAGTTTAGCGTAGAAAAGAGCATGTCCGTGCCTTTCCCTTGCTCGGGTGGCGCAGGACCCTGCCCCTTCCCGTGCTCGGTACATGGCCACCTCCTGCGCTCTGGTGGCATGGCAGGTGAGTACTGAGTAGCCCCCTCCACCGGCCGTGTCCGGTCCTGCCATTCCGCGCTCGCCGACTGCTCGCACTCCATGCTAAGTTACTGTGCTCCGGGGTGCAGCATGAGCCACCTGTCGAGCGTCCGTTGATCTGCAATCAGAAAGGACCAAATCCGTAAAAAAATGCCATGACCCAGATTTGCAAGAAAAAAAGACCAAAAAAGCCAAAAAATTCCTGATGGTCCACCGCCCAAACGCCACCCCTGGCCCGAAGAAGGAAGGCACCGCCGGAGACCTACGGGACGAACGTCGCCAAGCATCTGCGCGCCACGCGGGAGAGCGAGCGCCTTGGTTCCTCCCATGATATATCTCGCATATTCTGTAATTTTGTTCCAGTGCTTCCTGATGTACATTCCTATGACTTTCTGATAGTTGATTTGCCGGTGTACATGCCGCATGCATGCCATTTTATACCATTGCTCATTGATCATTTGCTCTATGCTGGTAGTGGTGTGTGTTGAACTAATCTTGTCGCTAGTTTGTTTTCCATTCGTTTAGAGACATGCACCATGTGTATGTGACGTGCATGTGTTTTTTATTTGGCTTGAGATACGTCGGGGCTTAATTAGTAGGCGTCATGTTTTGGCATGTTTGGTTGTGATCTCCGGGATCGTGGCGTATCGGTAGGGAATCGAATAGAAGTCATTTTTGGAATTGTTACGTACCGTATTTATAAAAATAGTAGTGTAACGATCGTATTAACAAAAATATCATTTTTACCGTTAGTGGATCAGGCGGCAGCGCCCGCGAGGCGACGTATGGCACTGCCGCCAGCGATAGGCGCCTGCCGCCTAGTGGCTGGACGGCAGGCAGCCTGTCGCCCAGAGAGCAAGCAGCATGTAATTAGGCCGGCTAATTAGCCGGCCTAATTACCTGCCTAATTTTTTTGTTTAGTGTTTACTTGAATTTTTAAATATATCAAATGAGCTCAAAAAATTATGTACAGCCTCCCGACACAACAGAAATTTTATCCATGGCAAATGTTGCTCAAAAATTCATAAAATTTTGATATTTTTACGAGTTTTTACATATAGCAAACGGGCTCCAAAAATTACGAAATTTTATGTGATGCCTCCCGATGCAGTAATAGTTATTATATAATATTTTAGAAATTTATTTATGCAGTCCGAATTAGCCACGTTTGTTCAGATTAATTTAACCATGAATTTAACGATTGTAACGCTTGTTTTGCATCCTAGCGAGTCAGGTCATCGCGACCTAGCGTGTTCAGCAGGCCATCACAATGTACTGAGTCTGCATAACATCGTAGTACTAGCTGCTGATCATCTGTGCGTCGTACCGATGAAGAGGAACTTATGTATGAACCTACATGTTTTTCCTATTACGCCTTTCATTCCACTAACATCATGGCGTTCTCCCATCGCAGGTCCGTTGTCGAGATGCATCCCTTTTGCCGTTCGCATCACCTGCACAGACTACCGCTCCCCGTTGTTCATCTTCGCTGCACATTCGGGAGCTATGAGATTCGCATTGTACATCCGGAATATTTGTTGTGAATAATATTGTTTCGTCTTGCAACCTCCAATTCAACATGGGGGTGACGACGAGTCCACTAATGACGACACGGACCTCCCAGATGCTTCTAGAGAGCAGCACACGGTGCTAGGGTTTGCAACATACGCAGGGCAAGGCTCAGCGTTCTCGGCATACCCAGGGTTTGGACACTTCGGTAGGCAGAGCTCCTTCGACTTCGCTGCCACGTCGTACGGTTAGGGCGAGAGCTTGTTCGATCCACAAGGGGGATTTCTAGAGTCCTTCGTACACGATACTATTGCGGACGGCTCGTAGTTCGGCACGTCTTAGCTGGACGACTTCGATGCTTACCGGACCCAGCGTACTGTACCTCATCCTACTGGACCACCACCGCCCACTGAGCAGATAGAGAACGGTCTCCATACATCCTCTCACCCGATACGCAACCTTCGGACCGACTGACGTATTCAACGGGACATGCTCGTGCGCGACGGAAGATAAGACCACGTACAGGCAGGCAAGCGCAACGAGAAGATAACAGTGGTTCAGAAAAGTGAGCCATATCGCATCCTGTGTGCATTTTTTTGTAGTATTGTAATTACTTTTAATTATACAAATTCATAATGTATCAAATTGTAAAAAATGTGAAATATTTGTTAAATTCATGGTTAAGTTAATCTGATCAAACATGGCTAATTTAGACTGTATAAAATTTGTAAAATATTACATAATAACTATTACTGCATCGGGAGGCTTCACATAAAATTTCGTAATTTTTGGAGCTCGTTTGCTATATATAAAAACTCGTAAAAAATACCAAAATTATATGAATTTTTTAGCAACATTCGCTATGAATAAAATTCCCCAAAAATTATACTACGAGGAATGTTATATCAGGAGATTGTACATAAATTTTTATAATTTTTTGAGCTTATTTGATATATTTAAAAATTTAAACAAATACTAAATGAAAAAATTAGCCGGCCTAATTACCTCTCGCCTGGTGGCTGGGCGGCAGGCTTGCCTACCGGCTGCTCCCTGGGCGACAGGCTGCCTACCGTCCAGCCACCAGGCGGCAGGCACCTGCCGCCAGCAGCAGCGCCACGCGTCGCCTCGCGAGCACTGCCGCTCGGCCCACCGACGGCAAAAAGATATTTTTTTTTCAATACAGTCGTCATACTGCTATTTTTGTAAATATGGTGCGAAACAATGCAAAAATGACTTTGATTCTGGGTACATTTAAATAGAAAAGATTAACATTTAAATAGTACAATATGAAGAGTACAACTTAATATATCTAACCTTTGCCTTGATCATTGTTCCATGCTATATGGGTACGTTCTCCTAGATATCCTACTATAGCAGCAAAATGACAGCAGACTAAAATAAAAATGTAGATGTAACTCTGGCACACCAGGTAAAAATTGCTCCTCTTATCCCTTTTTTGTAATGCAGGAATTTTTCTGATTATCGCAGGAATTGAACTGATTCTTGTAAAATTTCTGTATTTTAAACTTGTCCTTAGTTTTCTTCTCCATGAAGTTTTCTTGGTCCACATTCTTCCTATTGATCCATCTTGGCTTACAAGAATGTTCTGTTGTTCTACTAACTTGGTGTCTTGATCGTTAATTGATTTGTTATCGACTACTAGCAAACCGAAATGCTACCCCCATAGGTATCTTTGTATTTGTTGTGACCTATGGCAGCAATTAATTAATGGATATCAACCAGCAGATTGTGCGATATCCATTGGGCTCATGGAAAATGTCTTCGGATTCCAGACTAGCTCAAGGTCATCATATCAATCTTGAGTCAAATTCATCGTGTAACTCACCTTGGGTTATCTCCATGTTTGGTCGTGCATATGCAAAATCATTCTTTAAATAAGCGTGTCGTAACGTTTGATTATGAGATAAGTGTCTTTCATTATCTATTTTATTGTAACATGGTAACTCTTGTATAGTTATATACATCAAAATATAACGCAATACTAATTTTGTTACCCGGATTTTCCTATTTTTCTTTATGTGACTAATAATTAAGTTCAGGGCATATGATAAAAATTAGTTTCATACTAGCCCATGCTAAGTGAATGGATTGACCAAAATTAAAGATCTACTGCTCCATCAGGTGGTACACGATCATATCTATAGCTTGGACTCTTTGGCTTTCTCTACATTAACTGAAAAGAACTCCCCATCTATCGAGCTGAAATTTTTCCAAAAAAAAAACTGCTATCCAAATACATACAATTTTGGAATTACTGATTCCAAAAGATCTGTGGTATCCAAGTATTAATTGTGGATTTAAAAATTTTGGTATCCAAATTAATATATGCAAATTTTGAACTAAAATTAAAATTTGACCTTTTGGAACTTTCAAAATTCAAAACTACAATGTCAAACTAAAAAGTTCGCAACAAAAGATTAAAAAGAACATGGTTTACAAATTCTTACGAGCAAACTAAGAATCCAAAACGTTGGACAAAAAAATAAAAACTTTGGTTTCCCATTTACATACTGATTACAACGTAACATTTCAAAATTGATTATCCACATATATAGATATTCCAGGTTAAAAATTCAAGAATAGCAAATACAAAACATATAAATTCAGGGTAAAAAGTTCTAAAAGACGCGGTATCAAAATATATACATAAATTTGAAACCAAACATGCTTTCCTATCCATGAATTTACAAATTCAAAATTAAAGTCTAAGCACCTTGGACTTCGAAATACACATAACAAATTGGAATTAAAAATTGCAATCAATTTGGGTGTTTTAATATGAAAAAAATTTGAATAAAAACTCTAAAAGAGAAAAATTACAAGAGAAACTCTGCATGGATGAAGAGCAGCAAGGAGTCCTGTTGAGCCCAGTTGTATCTTAGAAGTTTGTATGATTTTTATGTTTTTTGGTTGAAATCCAGTGTATTTTGTTTGAATTTGTGTTGAACCCACTCAAAAACATGAAATTATGTTAGAATTTTGTTTGATTGTTGAAACTTTTTTATGGAATTTTTGCTAAAGAAACATTTCTGAAACTTATTAAAACTTTCTTAAAATATGTAAACTTCAAACTTTTTTCTAAAACTTCTTGAAACACGCTAAAAACTTGAAACTGCTTCAAACATTTTTCTAAAACTTTTTTGAAACATGTCAAAACTCGCATGGAATTTTTCATGAAACATGTTAAAACTTACTTAAAATATCAAGTTCAAAAACAAAAAGGAAACTGTTTTGAAGCTTTTCATTAACCGCACGGAAACCTGAAACATCACGAAACATAATAAAACCTATGGAAACTTGTTGAAACCACATGAAGCTCTTCTATTAAACTTTAATAAAACCTATTGGAACTTATTGAAACCTCATGAAATTCTTTGATTGAAACTTAATGATACCTATTGAAGCTTACTAAAACCTTATGAAACTCTTCGGTTGAAATTTGATGAAACATGTTAAAACTTTAAGCTTGAGTTTGAAAATATGAAATTTATTGAAACTTAGTCTTGAAAATTTTCTAGAATCTTCTAAAAACTTCTAAATATACGTAAAACTCACTGGAACTTGAAACTTTTTCAAATATTTTTTATAGAACTTCCTGAAACTTGACAAAACTTGCTAAAACTTACTGCAATATTGTCACGTAGGCCGGCCAGCGAACAGAGATTGTAGTGGTGAAGAATTGGCGGCCGGGGAACAGGCCCCTGACCCTGGCCGGAGGGTTCCGTGATGCTGGTAAGAGGAATCAGAGAAGCAGAGGAGAGCAGGAAGGAAGACGACGGAGTTCAGGAGCAAGCAATCAGGAAGAAGAGAGATAGGTAATAGACTTCTTTCTTATTCCTCTGCAAACTATTTGGTCTGATATATATAACAAGATTGGGCTCAATCCTTCTCATGGAAACCTACTCGGACTCTTACATCTCTTACTTATTGCTAACCGACTCCGACTCATAATCTCCTAACTATCAGACCCTATCCAATTACGGACTGTAGCCGCTTGTGTCATTGCCAGAAACTGGAGAGTCCTTCTCTGGACGTGGACGCCTGGAGTATGTCTTACCCCACATGACATCTTTCCCCTCCCCAAGGAACAGCTCGTCCTCGAGCTGAAAAGTAGGATACTGCTTCTTGAATTGTTCCACATCCTCCCAAGTCGCATCACCCGGAGATAAATCACGCCAATGTACCAAAACTTGCCAACGATCACGCGCCTTCCGCGCACGAACAACGCGTGCCGGTTGAAGCGATACCTTCCTATGATACAAGTCTGGTAAAGGTGAGAGAGCAGCAGGAGGAGCACCCCGAAAAGGCTTCAAAAGACTGACGTGGAAGACATCATGGATCTTCGCATTGTTTGGAAGGCGAAGACGATAAGCGACAGACCCAATTTTCTCAGTGATCTCATAAGGTCCATAAAAACGGGGCGCCAATTTGCCATAATGATGTAAAACAATAGCAGCTGCTTTGCGATGATGGATCTGAAGCCAAACCCATTGACCAATGTCGAAGGAGACATCACAATGACGAAAGTCATATGCCTGTTTGTACCGCTGTTGAGCCTGCAGCAAGCGCCCATGTATATCAACCAAAAGGGCATCCCGGTCTTGCAAAAGCACGTCGATGGCGGCCACTCGGCCAGAGTGTGGTTCGTACTAACGTAAGGACGGAGGGTCGCGCCCATAAACCACCTTAAAGGGTGTCTCCCGAAGTGAAGACTGGTACGAGGTATTGTAACAATATTCAGCCCACAGAAGCCACTGCAACCACTGGCGTGGACGATCACCTGTCAGACACCGAAGGTACATCGTAATGATTTTATTAACCACCTCTATTTGTCCATCGGATTGCGGATGAAAAGCAGAACTCCGGTTTAATTTGACGCCGGCAAGAGTAAATAATTCATTCTAAAAGTTGCTGGTGAAAACAGGGTCCCGATCGCTCACAATGGAAATAGGAATACCATGTAAGCGAACGATCTCAGCAAAAAAACACACGGGCAACCGAGCAGGCCGTATAAGGATGCGCGAGAGGGATAAAATGCGCATATTTAGAGAAACGATCAACCACGGTAAGTATGATAGATTTACCGTTAACACGAGGTAGTCCCTCAATGAAATCCATGGAAATCTCCTCCCAAACATGAAGTGGAACTGGCAATGGTTGTAATAACCCTGCCGGATGGAGATGTGTAGTTTTGTTGCGCTGACATGTTTGGCACGATTGGACAAACTCTTGAACCAGTTGTCGGGCATGAGGGACATGAAAGTCAGCACGCAAACGATGAAGCGTTTTTTGAATGCCTTCATGACCAATAGTATGGGCTGTTGCTAACAGGTTTGGCAAAGTTGGAGAAGACTGTAATACATAGACTTTGCCTTTAAAAGTCAGAAGGCCATCCACAAATTTCCAATCCGGTTCAGCCTGACCTGCCAATATTCGGTCTCTGAGATCCCGCAGTTCCTGTGTTGTGTGAATCTCCCGCCGGAGCTCATCAAAGAAATCAAAGTGAGGAGCGGAAAACGCCAGTAGTGCCGTGTTTTCTGCATCACGCCGTGATAAAGCGTCGGCGACCTTATTCTGTCGGCCTGGGCGATACTCCACTCGAAAATCAAAGCCAAGAAGTTTACTGACCCAATGATATTGTGGTATTGTAGCCAAACTTTAATCCAATAAGAATTTAAGACTATAATGATCAGTGCGCACAACAAATGTTCGCCCCCATAAGTATGGTCTTCAATGACGGATGGCTTGAATTAATCCAATGAGTTCTTGCTCATAAGCGGCCAAAGACTTATGGCGACCAGCCATCGGCCGACTAAAGAACGCAATAGGGCCCTCTCCTTGGTGTAAAACCGCACCGATGCCTGAGCCCGACGCATCACACTCCACAATAAAATCTTGTGTAAAATCAGGCAAGTGGAGTACGGGAGCGGACGAAATTGTGTGCTTCAAAAGAGTAAACGCACTTGTCGCCTGGTCATTCCATGCAAACGTCTCACGTTTGAGTAGTGCCATGAGAGGAGCCGCTGGTGATCCAAAATCCTTAATGAAACACCGGTAGTAGCCTGCTAATCCCAGGAACCCACGCAATGCCCGGACAGAACGTGGAGTCGGCCAGTCCATGATTGCTTGGACTTTCTGTTGATCCATCGACACCCCAGCTGCACTGATCCGGCCCTAAGCCTCCGGCGATGGGCCTCCGCTACGCTCCGTCCAGAAGCTGGCCTTATTGATGTATAGAATTTGGATCACAAATCAACAGTTGCGGCCGTCGGCAGGGGGCGGTGTTGCCCAGGGATGCGAACTGGAAGTTTTGGCTGCGTGAGGAGATGGCGCTTCTCATAAGCACGCGCCAATGCCATCGCCAATTGAAGGCTGCCAGGATTTTGTAGCTCCACATCGGTTCAAGTTGGTTCCGGGAGGCCAGAGGTAAACAGTTGAACTTGCTGGGAGGCCGACAGTGGATCCGCGCGGCAAAGTAGTGCCAATAACTTATCCTGATATTCCTCCACTGTGCCGATCACCTGAAGCTTGGCTAATTCCCTCAAAAAATTGTTACGGATGGGTGGCCCAAAGTGTAGATTGCAATATTCTTTGAAGAGGTGCCACGGTAGTTCACCTTCGTCGCGCTCCAACAGGTAATACCATTGCTGAGCTGCTCCAACGAGGTGGTAAGATGCGAGCCAGACCTTGTCGTGTTCCGGTGTGTGTTGTACTCGAAAAAAACTGTTCGCAGCGATTCAGCCATCCGAGGGGATCTTCTTTCCCATCGAACGTCGGAAACAAGAGCTTATGGTAGCGGGGGGCGAGGGAATTGTGCTGCTAATTGGCCGGGGGAAACGTGGACAGTGGAAGGGGCGGGAGGGTGGTCGCCAATCTGGGTGGTGCTTGCAGCAGCCCATCTCCCCTGTGTGTTGGGTGCTTCTCCAATGCCGTGATGCATTCCTTTACTCCGGTGATCTCTACAACTAGGTCATCCTTCAACTCACTCATCTTTGCTGTGAGATCAGCAATTTGCTGCGTGAGCACTGCCATCTCCGACGAGCCCTCCATTGACTCTGATACCAAGTTGTCACATCCGCTGGCCAGCGAACGAAGATTGTAGTGGTGAAGAACTGGCGGCCGGGGAACAGGCCCCTGACCCTGGCCGGAGGGTTCCATGATGCTGGTAAGAAGGAATCAGAGAAGCAGAGGAGAGCAGGAAGGAAGACGACGGAGTTCAGGAGCAAGCAATCAGGAAGAAGAGAGATAGGTAATAGACTTCTTTCTTATTCCTCTGCAAACTATTTGGTCTGATATATATAACAAGATTGGACTCAATCCTTCTCATGGAAACCTACTCGGACTCTTACATCTCTTACTTATTGCTAACCGACTCCGACTCATAATCTCCTAACTATCAGACCCTATCCAATTACGGACTGTAGCCGCTTGTGTCATTGCCGGAAACTGGAGAGTCCTTCTCTGGACGTGGACGCCTGGAGTATGTCTTACTTAGTCTTGAAATTTTTCTAGAATCTTCTAAAAACTTCTATAAATACGTAAAACTCACTGGAACTTGAACCTTTTTCAAATATTTTTTATAGAACTTCCTAAAACTTGACAAAACTTGCTGAAACTTACTACAATGTGTTAAAACATCATAAAACTTTGCTATATCATTGAAAGTGCTTCCACTAATATACCGTTTGCTAATTGCTCTCAAATTACAAATACCAAAATGTATCCAAATTTGCAACTAACGGTTAACATTGTCATAATGAGGTAAATACGATAGCCGTGCATTCGCACGGTTTGGCCACTGGTATGTATAATTGTATATAGTGCTCGCCAAGCTCGTATAAGAAAAAAATGCTATGTAACATATTTTCTACGAATCAAAACCGCCTAAAACAAAATTTAGTCTGACACATTCAACCGATTACTTCTAGCTGCTAGCAAAAGTAGCGACACATATCATGCAAGGAGATTACAGAGATAGCACGGCACTCGTAGAGACGAGAGGATCATCCTAATGCATGGGACTGCCATTCCAAATTGACGTGATGGAAACTTCTTGCAAGAGTAACTGGAAATTCAGTCATCACCTTCCATTCCAAATCCCACGCGATTCTGAGTCGCCGGAGCAGCTATTCCAAATGTGATGGAAACTTTTTATAGGAGTAACAGACGATGATTATACGCAAATATTAGCACAGAATGGAGGGTTACAGAACAGGCAAAACAGGAAGAGCAACTAAAGAACTGGACTGGAAAAGCTCTGCATAGTGAGCAGTAATCACAATTTCAAACAAATTAGTTCTACAACTAACCGTGGAGCTACAGCTTAAGCTTCTTATGGACACCAGATTTACAGAGGCTTGAAGGGTTCCCTCCCTACGTAACACAAATCCTTAGAAGGCAATAGCTATACAAAATACCTTACTCCTCTTATAATTTGAGGGCTCACATGATCAGTAAATCAAGTATGTTAAGTGAAAACATGACTATAACAAAGAACGTAGACTGCAATTAAAAGACATGATGTAGGCTGTAGCATCTACTGTTACTGTAGAAATTCCCATCTTTCAAACTAAGCATAAGCATAGCATCCACCAAGGTTATCCATTCAGCGAATATGATGGGAAACAAGCTAGTCAAGTCAACAATACAAAACATACATGTATGTCTGCAAAATCTAATTCAACAGTATGTATCAAGGACAATTCAGGCACATGAAGCTTACAAGAAATAGTGGAAGCATCACTTCCCTCAAAAAAACCCAGTGTATCTCGTACAAGTAAATTCATCTGGTTGAAACAAGATGCACCTGGTGTCTAGTTACAGCTCCATGTAATATGCAAGGATGAAACTTCCCAAGCACTGTCATCTCTATGGTATCAGGCTGAAACATCCAAATAGTACCCAGTTCCACGAACTAAAGTGCAGTCAAAACTGTTTCCTTTTGCTCCTAAACAATTTATCCCTCTTCGAGTACACGTAAAAGAATCCAACAACAAAAATGCCAGACATGGAAATTGATAACCATGGGAATGGCGGATCTTTGAAGCAAACCAGTGAAGCCTCCAGCTCCTGGGAAGCCTGATACACCAATGTGTGAATGGCATACATATCATGGTCTGAAGATCTCAAAAAGTACATTGCCTTCTCATAATCCAGGTGGGACATGGCTGAGACCACCTTCTCCAACTTATAAGTGAGCAGATTCCACCTTTGAATGAATTCAACACGTCTTTTCTTTCGAAGGAGTATATTCTCCCCACCATGGGCAGCCATCGACTCCAAAATATCAATTGTACTAGTGATTGTGTAGTTCAGAGTGGTAAGAAGAACATTCCTATGGGCTGCATCTTTCTGCACAAAAGACAGTGATTTGGTCTCTGAGAATGGCCCAAATGGTGTATGCCCAGTGCTCCAAGTGTAATCGACGACGGTGGCATTGTGCTCCGGGCTCCACGACAGGTGCGTTGGTGACACACCCCACATGCTCTGCAGAACTGAGCCGATGATCGGGCGCTCAAGATTCCGAGTCATTGTAATCACATGTCGACCATTACAGCTATAGTCACTGACTGTCTGCGAGCTCCTTGTCCTCACAGCAACCACCATATCACCAAAAGCCACAGCCTGGTGGTACCTATCTAGCAACAGAAGCTTATCATAATCCAAATCGAACACAAACACTGACACAACCTTATCATGCTCATAATTATCACGAACCCCAGCCACACGGTGCATCTCCTCCGATGAGTCAGACAGCACCTGCCTCATCCGCTTGGAGTCCAAGTACTCACTCACTATCAGCGTGTAGTTATCAAACAAGAACCTGGATGTAAATGAGTGTGTCGACCGGGCAATTGCAAATGAGCAAATTGGACATTCGGAGTACTTGACCCTATGCAAATCAAACTTCAAACTCTGCCCACCATACGGCAGATCCCCATCACGGATCGACTGTTCAATTGAGCCCCAATCAAGCCCAGCTGGATCTTTCTCCTCCCCATGGATGTGAACAAAACGAATAAGCAACGAGCTCTCATAATGCACTGGAATTCTGAGCGAAGGAACTAGCAAAGACTTGTAAGCACTGAGAACCAGTGAGGCAAGATCGGCGAGGAGTGCTTTCTCCGACTTGGGCCGACCGTGGAGGGCAGCGAGAGGGTGAAACTCACCACGGGGGAGCACGCCGTCGCCGGAGAGCGCTGGCCCGTAGTCCACCGGGCCTGCACTGAGGTCGATCCAAATGTAACGCTCCTTGCCAGCCCAGACAGGGCCGAGGCAGCGGGAGAACCCAGGCGAGTGGGCATCGGCGGAGGAGGAGGCCGCGGTGTAGGCGTAGGGGCGCGGCTGCTGGCCTAGGTCGAGCAAGTAGATGTAGATGGCCGGGGCGGAGCCGGAGCCGGCGAGCGCATGGTAGTCTTCCGCGACGAGGTCGTTGACGAGTGAGTAGGGGACAGAGGAGAGGGCGTTGGAGTGGAAGGGCGCGGGGGAGGCGTCGAGGTGGGCGCGGACGGCGGCCGCGGCGCGGGACGCGAGCTGGGACGACGCGGTGGGGGCAGCAACGTCGAGGTGGATGCTGTGGGAGAGCGCGAGGCGGTGGGGGCGGCGGCTGGAGAGGAAGCGGGAGGAGGAGACGGCGGAGGATACGAGGGAGTGGAGGACGCTACCGGAGGAGGCCGGGAAGGAGGCGCCGGCGAGGCGGACGTTGACGGGGACGTCGGCAGAGAGGGAGAGGAGGCGGGAGGGACGCAGCGGTGACGGGGCTGAGAGCGGGCGGCGGATGCTGGCGGGGAGGGTGCCGAAGGTGTCGTTGGCGGCGGAGGGATCGCGGGCGGCCGCCGCCGCCAGGAAGGCGTCGAGGCCGGCGAACGCGGCCGCGGTACCGGCGGGCGCGAACAAGAGTAGGAGGAAGAGGAGGGGGAGGGGCTGGGCTCGATCCATGGTGGCCGGATAGCGGAGGCGCGAGGTGGGTGTTCGGTTTCAGTCGAGGACTTTAGATCGATCTGAGATGGGGAAGGAGGCTGAAGCTCGGCAGCTCCGTCTCGGACGAGGATCTTCTGTTACATGTCTGTGGAGGATGGCATGTGTCTTTCCACGATTGCGACTGCACTGAGTAGATTGTATGTACTAGATTTTAAAATTTTGTTGTTTGGAAAAAAAATATTAGGAGTTTTAACATTCATTTAAAGATGTGGGTATTTAGATTCAAGCCCTTTTAGATGGGATGTTCGGCGACACTCTTCACCAACCAAGCAACACTTAATTCTTAATTTTAAACATGTGTATCTATAGAAACATGATAATTTAATATATCTACCCAAATCCTCCAAAAAATATCCTTGAAGTCCATGAGGGAGTAATTGTAGTTCATTTCTCTTGCTGCTGCACCCTTCAACACATATCCTACACTTCTACCACTAGCCCACATCATATACTACTACACTAATATAGTTAAAAGTTAAGCTATAGTGTGAGTCCGCAATCACGCTATACTTTAGTTTTCAAGAAATTGACTAGGCCAAAATTTCACAATTGAAACACCGTTGAAGCGTTGGTTGACAAAAGAATATTGGTTTTATTAATAAAAGACAAGCTTCGTTCACACCCCTTTTATGTGTATAAAGCTATTCTACCATAAATGTTGTCCATTATTTTGTAATAGTTGTAATACATATACTTGCACTATTATGCATCAGCGCATATTTTTGGAATTATAATTGTGGTATTGGCACATTGAAAATGGCAGTTTTACCGCCAAAATATATACCAGTTACGTGGACAGTTGATACAGTTGCTTAGACCTAGGGTGGCTAGTCATGTAGATGGTTGTCATTGCTCCTGGACTAGGATGACTAGTATGGGTTAGTCATCGCTCCTTTGAGTAGTTGGGTAGGGTGTCTGGATAGAGATTGTCAACACTCAAATTTAATGGAACCTGCAAGGCGGAGTTCGTGCATTGAAAGTATCTAGGGTTGTCTATAGGAAAGCTTTGTGATACGGATTAACTAGTAGGCTAACTGATGCGCAAGGGTGGTCTGGTCTTCATGGTACAGGTAACAGTAAAATCCTTCTTTTTCCTATGCGCTGAATCAACACCTCGGTTGTGGATGCTTGCTTCAGCCCAAAGAACTTAGCAGCAGCAATGCTCAAAGATAGATTGATTAGATTGTACTACTTTAGCAAGGAGCAAAATAGAAGCAACTAACTGAGTCTTCCCAAGCCGTGAGAAATAGATTGGTCATGAATCGAAAAGTTGAACCCTGTAGGTTCGATTGGTAGCTTGAGGGAAGTAGCAAAGTAGCTCTCAATCCACACAATCAATGCAAACCCTAAGTGAGAAAACCTCAAAATGTCATGCACAACTTGGTGCCACAAAAACGCTCATGACTTTTCTGCATATTTTTCAAAACAAAAATAACATAACATACCCCCAAGGGGGCGTGGGGGTTCGGCTAGGGTTATATGTTCCCACGCGCACACTCCCTATGGCTGAAGCCGACTCCAACAGCTAAAGACTGAATAACTCTAGCAAACAGTGACACATACTCACACACGTTCATACCCATGTGCTACATAAATCAGGCTTGGATTCGTTTAAAAGGAAACAAACAAGAAATAAAAGAGAATTCAGACTAGAATTTATTTCATATCCTTATTTGGATTGATCCCACGTGGAAGCTCATGCCCAGCCCAACTTCTTCTTCTTGGCTTTTTTTCTCCTTCATGGCTCGATATTACATGTTCCTGGCTCCTATATATCTTGACTCCTCCCCTGGCTCAGCCCCATGTGCCTTCCTCTTGCTTGTTTCACATGGCAAGGAGACAGAATCAACTCGGTCTTATCTTCCTGTGGTTCCCAAGTTTTAGTCGAATCCCATGCAGACTCCCTTCTTTCTATACGCGCGAGGCTTACTGCTTCCTCCTCACACGGTTGCCACATCTTAGCCAAAGTCCCACATGGATTCTTCTCTTTCTTTTATGCGCAAGACATGCCACTCGAATTCCCCCCTCATGTGAAAAATTGAGTGGGCCTAGTTTGAACTATTCTACTTATGATAAGGAATTATATGCTCTAGTTCAAACTTTCGAGACATAGCAATATTATTTATGGCCCAAAGAATTTGTCATTCATTCTGATCACGAGTCATTAAAAGCGTATTAGAAGTCAAGGAAAATTGAACCGTAGGCATGCAAAGTGGGTTGAATTCATAGAGTCTTTTCCTTATGTCATCAAACACAAAAAAGAAAAGGAGAATGTTATTGCTGATGTTTTGTCTAGGAAATATACCATGCTCTCACAACTTGACTTCAAAATTTTTGGATTAGAAACAATTAAAGAGCATTATGTTCATGATGAAGATTTTAAAGATGTGTTGCTGAATTGTAAAGAGGGAAAAACGTGGAATAAATTTATCCTAAATGATGGATTTGTGTTTAGAGCTAACAAACTATGCATTCCACCTAGCTCCGTTTGTTTGTTATTGTTGCAGGAAGCGCATGGAGGTGGGCTGATGGGACATTTTGGAGTGAAGAAGACGGAAGACATACTTGCTGGTCATTTCTTTTGGCCAAAGATGAGACGTGATGTTGAACGTTTCGTTGCTCGTTGCACTACATGTCAAAAGGGTAAATCATGACTTAATCCTCATGGTTTGTATATGCCTCTACCTGTTCCTAGTGTGCCTTGGGAAGATATTTCTATGGACTTTATTTTAGAATTGCCTAGGACAAAGAAGGGGAGGGATAGCATATTTGTTATCGTTGATAGATTTTCTAAGATGGAATATTTCATACCATGTCATAAAAGTGATGATGCTACCAACATTGCTGATTTGTTCTTTCGTGAAGTTGTTCGCTTGCATGGTGTGCCAAGTACAATAGTTTTCGATCGTGACAATAAATTCCTTAGCCATTTTTGGAGAACTTTATGAGCTAAATTGGGGACTAAGCTGTTATTTTCTACTAGTCATCCCCAAACTGAAGTTGTGAATAGAACTTTATCTACCATGCTTAGGGTTGTTTTGAAAAAGAACATCAAAATATGGGAAGAATGCTTGCCTCATATTGAGTTTGCTTATAATCGTTCACTGCATTCTACTACAAAGTTGTGCCCTTTTGAGATTGTCTATGGTTTTATGCCTCGTGCTCCTATTGATTTGCTACCACTTCCATCTTCGGAGAAGTTAAATTTTGATGCTAAACAACGTGCTGATTTGATGTTGAAAATGCATGAGACAACCAAAGAAAATATTAAATGCATGAATGCTAAATATAAACTTGCTGGTAGTAAAGGAATGAAGCATTTAACTTTTCAACCGAGTGATTTAGTTTGGTTGCATTTGAGAAAAGATAGATTTCCTGAATTGAGCAGGTCTAAGTTGATGCCTAGAGCTAATGGTCCTTTCAAAGTGTTGAAAAAGATTAATGATAATGCATATAAGCTTGAGTTACCTGCAGATTTTGGGGTTAGTCCCACATTTAACATTACAGATTTGAAGCCATACTTGAGAGAAGAAGATGAGCTTGAGTCGCAGACGACTCAAATGCAAGAAGGGGAGGATGATGAGGACATCCTTTCCATAGATACAACTGTGCCGACTCCACAACAAGCTCAACAAACTGAAACTATGATACAAGGACCAATAACTAGAGCGCAAGCACGTCAACTTAACCATCAGGTGAATGTGTTCCTAAGTTTGCATACAAATGTTTCAAAGAATAGAATACTACTTAATTCTTCTGATGATTTAATCTTCCTTAGGAACCATGGGGAAGAACCACGTGAGCTCAAGTATAGAAGCAGAACCGTCAAGCGCAACCCAAGTCCTGTTCGCGAGTTTGACTCAGATTCGGCCTTCCTAACAGCGTCTACTTCAAACGGTTATAATTTTTGATCCAGAAGGTTTCTTGGGGCCCGTGAGTACTCGTTGGAATGCTTTTGAAGTCTACTTTCAGATGGATCTGGTCTCACCTCCAAATTCCATCCGATCCAGTCAGAAACTGCCAAACAAGTCACGTCACTTTTCTAGTCCGAGTCAAAGTGGGCCTTGGGCCTTGTAATCGAGTCCCGTTCGGCTTCCATGTGTTTTGGCCGACCCTCCACCTTCCGTGTCTCTTAAATAGACAGCCGCACCCTCTTCTAGGGTTTAGGTTTTGATATACTAAGTTAGCTTTTGCTACTTCACCTTGTATTCGTACGTGTCAGCAAGACTGTCCGAATAATTGTCTTCGGAACCCCACCATTTTTCTGTTTTCGATTGAAACCTACATCTTTTATTCGCAATTGAGTTGTTGTTTATCTTGTTCTTGCCTGTTCTTCGATTGCTTGCAGGAACAAATACCCTCGTGGTTAGGTTGATTGTGCGCCGATAAGGTCACGAACAACATCTGGAGTTGGTGTATCGATTGCTAAGGCGCAACGTCCTTGGATGGTTGTAGTCGGGTCGTCAACGTCATCTCCTTCCCCAATCGAATTTACCACTTTCATCGAAAGATCGGGACCGCTAGTGCTATCATGTCGCAGCAGCCTCCTCGCGCACCTACACAGTGTCCTTCCTTTCCTTGTGCATGCGCTCACACGTGGGTTAATTTCCAATGGGGTGTGCGCTTACCCAATCTCCACGCGATGCATGCAGCTAGGCTCCCTCAGGCACACCAATCTTTCCACGCGCTACTGTTTCACACGCTCGATCACCATGTGTTTCCTTTTCTCCTTTCAGATATAAACTTCCATACACCACATGCACTCCAACCTCTCTATGTGCGAGGGCTTTTCTCCCATGGCCTTCCACGCCTCCCCCTCCCCAATGGCCTTTTGTTCTATCTTCTTTTCCTTTCTCAAAACAGCACCAAATTGAGATATATCTTCAGTTTGTGCAAGAGAATCAACAACCAAATTTGATGTAACAATTTGGGCCACATCACTTTGCTCCATTACGAAGTGGTCGCAATGCGCGAATAGTGACTTGATTGCCTCTACAGAGTTAAATAAAAGAATAATGTAAATTTATGTTGTCTTGAAAACAATGTTATTTTCTTGAACCAGACATAAGTATTTCAACCGATTATTTATGCATTAGTTATTATTTGATAATTTATAAGTTAAATCCTTGTTTTCTTGTTGAGTATTTTTACACTCCATGCTTGCATTGGATGTTAAACGAAGAGTCCGAAAGTCAAGATCATGACATTGAACGAAAGGAGATACCCGCGGGAATTCGCGTCGCATTTACTTGCCCTGGGTCACACAGTCTGGAAGTTAGGATGAGGACATTGACAAATAGGAGATATGTGCTAGAATTTTAGGTGGCATTACTAGATATAATATTTTATTTTGGCTTGTTTGAAAGTAAGCAATTGAGGTAAATTATGCCTTTTAAAATAAAATAAAGCTTTTGATGTAAAATGTACAAATTGTACATATAGCCTTACAGGCTATAGTTTTCTAATCTACAATTATGTGGCAACTATGGTATAGGCCTATGTTTAGTGGTAGCTATGGTATAGGCCTATGTTTAGGGTGTGACAGTCCCTAGGCTAGCCTCTTAGTCCATGCATGTGTCTTTAGGGGCTGTTAATATTGGCTTCTGTTTAAAGAAATCAGAAGCCAATATAAACACTTGATTTCTAGAAACGGCTTCCCAATTTCTCTTGCTCGGGGATAAGGTAGGGGTCATGAGCGTATCACGCACCACACTCGTTTCACTCCCATCTCACGCACGTATCTCTTCCTTACTTTTTTCACCGCTCGTTCACTTATTCTAAAAGCCATTTTTTCAACCACTACTATTTATTTTTAACCAAAAATCATTAACCGCAGCTAATATGGATAGGCCCCTAGATTGTCTGCTAAAACTTACCAGTCGTAGCCAATAGGCCTATGTTCAGTGGCAGCTATGGTATAGGCCTATGCTTAGGGTGTGACAGACCCTAGGCTAGCCTCCGAGTCCATGCATGTGTTTTTAGGGGCCTGCTCATATTGATTTCTGCTTAGAGAAGTTAGAAGTCAATATAAACACCTGACTTCTAGAAGTGGCTTCCCCACTCCTCTCGCTCGGGGATAAGGTAGGGGTCGTGGGAGTATCACGCACCATACTCTTCTTACTCTTGTCTCATGCACGTATCTCTTCCTAACTTTCTCTACCGCTCATCCGCTTATTCTAAAAGCCATTTCATTTAGTCACTATTATTTATTTTTAGCCAAAAAATATCAACCGTAGCTAATATGAACATGCCCCTAGATTGTCTGCTAAAAGTCTGTAGCACCCCATATATAGCCAAACTGGGATACTACTATAAAACATCATCGCCAAAATAAAGAATAAATAATAAAAACAACAATAGAAATCACAAAAAAATTAAAACCTTAAAGGTACTTTATTAGATAATCAATGGAAGCTGAAATAAATGTTTGAAACATGGGACCAGTCCACTTCCAATCAAATGAAGAATAAAGCAAAATGACATAAATAGTGGCAAGCCACAGTGCTGAAACTCGAGTGCTCCTACCCATGCATGTTGCTATCACTCCACTGGCCTTTTACCTGAGAATGGAAAGAGCAAGCGTGAGATTTGGAAATCTCAGCAAGTACCTAACAACGGTCGCAACACGGTGAGTAAAAGACAGGTAATGCACCAAGATATGCAAAGGACAAGCAATGTAAGCAAATAATTGACATAGGCAAGGAACCTAGGTTATCAGAAGCACTGATATAGATCGGAGACAGAGATCGCAGAAAAAGTGTAATTAAAGGTAATTGTTATTTAGCAAGTTATAGTAAAGACGCCGGTGATCACATCCCACATACTCAGTTATAGGATACTAGAACGGAGAGACATGATTTGCGATACAAAGCGATGGAGAACGATGATCTGATGATAGTGCACTAAAACCTGTCCTAAAGAGGATACTAGAAGGAGACACACAAGGGTTGTTAATCATACAATTTTTATTACATGATAAGTGATTATTAGTCAGATTAATGTACCATAACTAAATCATCCGAGGCTCACAATCAATAATGTACAATTAAAGGATCATGGAAGCAAGATATATAAATAAGATGCCCAATGTTAAAAGATTGCTAGTGGTTAATCTTAGATTTGAACATGCTTATACGCTACCCCGTCAATAATTTAAGTATCTATTCCAATCCCTAACTAAGCACGAATTCTATAGTCGAGCATTATACCAACTACAAACGTACAACACTAACTAGCCCAGCACATTAGAATCTATCTAATTCTACAAGCAACACACAACTGGCAACCAATACAGTGAAATAATCGAATACTAAACTAATAGCGACAGATAATCATGAAATGGCAATATGCGAAAGGACAGGTTACAGCCGCGAGGTACTTGCCTTGAGCACGCTCGACGAACATGCTGCACGATGGATCCGAAATACGCAACTACCCAACTGTTCCCTCAATAGCTATGTGCGACCTACAGGATAGAATGAAAGGCAACCCGATCAGATATAGATGAATTTAATAAAGGGACAACATGAGATGAATTTGATTGGAGAAGAAACGGGTTCGCTAGCCCCCACGGTAGTGCAAAACGTCGTTCGGCCAAACGAAACGACATCTGGCCACGCAAACGGCCGTTCGGTCGAGTGAATAGCTGTTCAGCCGTGTGAAACCACATTCGGCTGTGCCTTTGCCACCGGCCACCGGTCACCAGCCGCCAGCATAACCATCGGTGCGCGTGTGCGGCCGCATGTCTTGCGCCGCCGCTGCCCTGTGTGCACCGCCGCTGCCGCACGTCGCCGCCGCTCGCCGCCGCGACGCGCGGAGAGAGAGAGAGAGAGAGAGAGAGAGAGAGAGAAGATGGGGGAAAACCTGAATCTGAAAAAGCTGTATGCGGAAAAGAGTAGAGAGGTCCTCCATTTAAAGCCATATCTAGATTAGGGTTTATTATTATTATTATTATTATTATTATTATTATTATTATTATTATTATTATTATTATTATTATTATTATTATTGTTATTATTATTATTATTATTATTATTATTATTATTATTTTTGTGCTACAAAGTCAATGGCCGTAACTAACATGAATTGGCCTCTAGATTGTCTGTGTTCCTCTCCTAGCTAGTTCTTGTGGCTGTGGGCCCTGTACCGCTTCGACCTTCCTAGGCTCAGTCTAAATTGTCCGTATATCGTGCCCATTTACGCCGCTAAAAAAAAGAATGCCAAACATTCTCCATCTCAGGGCGGCGGCGGTCATGCGGCTTCTCTATAAGTGTAAGACCTTTGAGGCAGCGAGGTGACCGTTCATGAGAAGAGAAACAAAATGCTGCACTATAATGTAACTTGCTTGAGTGAAATTGAGTTGCAGATACTGTGTTGTGCGGCATTTGGATAATGTATTTGTCATGCACTCATGCTGCTGCATGCCACAAGAAAGAGTGAAAATTCCACGTGCAGTCTGCCAACGTATTTAGGGCAGTCGACTTATGAACTTTTAGACGTGAGTTGCAGGGGAAGGGGTGCCGGGAGAAGTTTGTACATCAACAGCATCCATTTCATTTACAAAAGGGCGACAAGGACTCTCCATATCTCCAAGCAAAAGACTTACACACAAAACATGTTCTCTCTTTCCATCGTCCTCTTTGCAACGCCTAGCAATGCGCAGGTTCACCGGCTTCTGGCATGGCGAATGCATGTACAAGTACAACCTATAGGGTCACTTGATTTGAACCCCACGGATTTCTTGAAAAAGCCGAATGCATATACGAATTTAAGTAGAATGAATCTTACAAAACAATAAAAAAAGATTTGGATGGAATAGGCTTTCCGGGCGGCCACCGCGCCCACCGCTCTAGCACGGCCTGCCGGGCCTGCACGGGATGGCGCCGGCGAAGCGCGTGAGCCTCGTGACGTATGACCCGGGCTTTGGCTTGATCAGGTCCTTCTTGTTGAACTTCCTCTGGATGTCGCCGCCGGACGTGGTGAAGAAGGCGCCCTCCATGAACAGGTCGTCCTGCGAGTGCCACACCCAGTTCTTCCACTCCGACTCATACGCGCCCAGCTGCTTCGTGATCTGCTTCGCCGCGAGGTTGGGCGGCGCGATGTAGCGGTTGCCCTGGCTGATGATCGTCGGGTTCTTGCTGCCGCCGATGGCGTACATGAGCCAGTGCGTGTAGTCGTTGTTGACGACGTGGAAGAATCCCCATCGGCATCTACACGAGATTAATTAAGGCAATGCATATACGCATTAGTGTATACAGATCAATTAATGCAGTACATGTATGGAGAACTAGGCTGAGACATGCATGCATGCAGGTGAAGACCTTGGCATTCTCTGCACGAGCCCTCTTCCGAAGTGGTTGAAGGCCACGGTGATCTGCATGATCTGGTCCTCGGAGAAGGAGTCGCTGGAGCCGAAGAGCATGACGTCGTTGTGGTTGGTGAGGTGGCAGTTGGAAATGGTGACGCCGTTGGACTTGGCGATGACGTCGATGAGGCCGTCCTGGCAGTTGGAGAGGGAGAGGTGGTCGAGCCAGACGTTGGTGGAGCCGAAGATGGTGACGCCGTCGCCGTCGGACTGGGTACGGAAGCCGAAGTGTTCCGGCGAGTCCCGGATCATGCCGCCCTTGCTGAGGATGATGTCGTTGATGTGGATGTTGTGGATGATGACGTTGTTGACGTGCTGCACGGTGAGCTGCGCGCCGTTGGAGATGCGCACCTGCACGCCGCGGCCGTCGATGGTCTTGTCGCTGCCGATGAGGAGCTCCTCCTTGAGCTTGATGATCATATTCTTGGCGAAGATGATCCAGAGCGGCTCCTTCTGGATGACGCCCCACCGGAGAGTGCCGGGCCGCGGGTTGATCACGTCGTCGTCGGTGCCGTCCGTGACGACGTAGATCTTGCCGGCCAGCCCGCCGGTGGTGTTCCGCCCGAACCCCTGCGCGCACCGCGCCAGCCGCTTCCGGTCCGTTGCCCAGTCCTTGCGGCATCGCCAGCACCGGTCGATCGGGTTTGTCGCTGTGCACGGCCCCCCGAACTTGTTCTTCTTGGCCAGCATCTGCCTCCTCGCGCTCTCCTTCGTAGTCGATCTGCACATTCACATGCACTTCACCTCGATTAGTACAACACATCTCACATGCATGCGTTACGTAGGTACGTGTGACGACGTCGTGCATCGATCATGGCATGGAGTCGACGTGCCTGTGGACAGCGCGGTTGAGGCTGTTGACGACCTCGATGGGGTCGTTCTTGTAGGTGGCCTCCGCGGCAGCGTCAGCCATAAGCTTGCGCTGCTGCCAGTGCTCGTCGAAGTCGCGGGTGGTGGCCCCGGACGCGACCGCCGCCGACAAGAAGAAGACGGCGTACAGGACGAAGGAGCCGGGCTTGCTCCACTGGAACCCCTCCATGGTTAAGCTTAATTTTAGCTAGATCCCCTCTCATACACCGCTACTAGCTCCTCCAGATCCTACCTTTATCTTTTGTGTGACGAACTTTTTAGGTATACGAAGGTAGGACGGTGAGCTCCATTGCTCGGTCGTAGAGACGAGGAGTGGAGATGACTATATAACGGGGGCGTGGCGAGGGGAGGGTGGTATAATTTGGTGAGTGGTGAAGCGATGAGAGAGGTGAGCCACACGCGCGTACCTCAATTCTTTCTGGATGGAGAGAGCAAGGGTAAATGCAGGTGCTTGGCTTGTGCCTCGCCGGTGTTCTGTCTCTTGCTATTCTTGGTCGGCATGCATGAAGATGCAGCACTTGACACTTGGACAATGGATTGGACAGGAGAGAGAAGGGAGGCAAGGATTTGTGCATGCATGGAGACGAATTGATTTCCAAGTAAACTGAAAGGGACTTGCTGTATTACGGGTCTATTTTCTAAGGTGACTAATGCTTTTTTGAACGTAAGTCATATTTCTGAACCATTAGGTCAATCTAGAATCAGACAAACACGTATCTTATAACTAATCTATAAGCCAAGAAAACTAACTTAGAGTTAACAAAAAGTTAGGCAATTGCAAATAGCAAACCTGATTTTATTATTGAAGGGGATATCTATTTATAAGATGACTTACGCTTTTCTTAAGTATATAGGTCATATTTTTCAAAATTGCTAACTTCTACTCGAGTGCTTTTTGGATTGAACACTCAAATTTCTCACCATAAAATTTTGCCTCTAGATTCGTGTTCCATCTCCCTTTCTGACTCAGGTGAGAGTTCAGCAATGGCTCTGACGAGTTAAGGTTAGGATTCAAGTTGAGTTCATCGGAGCCTCCCTGATTTAGAGGGAGCCTGGGGTGGTGGTAGATCGGCAGTGGGGTAGTGAGGCGGCGGAGACGACGCCTTGACCATGGGCTGGAAGAGGGTTGTGGCAATGGAAGTTGGCGGGCACGACAAGAACGAGTGGTTAGGAGATGGTGATGGATCCAGCAGCGATAGCCCTAGAGATATGGAAGGAGAGCGACGTGGGGGGGGGGGGTTTCGCCGGAGAGAAAGAAAGTAGGGGTGCAGGGTGCCTTGCCAAAGAGGAGGAACAAAAATGGTGTGGGATGGAGAGAGGCGGGAGTGGCTGTGGCAGAAGCTCGCCGGCGGGCAGTGCTAGCGCTGAGTACGACGATGGCGCGACGGCAGGGGTGCAGCAGTGATGGCTGCGGTTGGGAGGGCCGGCGACTAGGGTTTGGAGAGGGGAAGAGGAGGAATATATATGATTTGGGTGAGAGACAAGATCCTTTAGATCTAGATCCAACAACTCAAAATTTAACAAAAAATATGCATATATTCCCTAGACACGTTCCATATTTTTAACCGTTGAATCAAAATCAAAATCAGGCAGATATCTCAAAGCTAATCTAAAAGTAAGGGGAATCATCTTAAGACAAAAAAACAGACAACTTATAAATACCAATACCGCTATTGGAAGTGGGTCAGCGCAGACAGTCCACATGTAGAAAAAAAGTGATGTATATGCAACATATGAGTGTTTAACACTTCAACTTCGCAGCCCTTCGATCTGTGGATGTTTGCTAAAAAAAGATCCTATGGATGTCGTCTTCTCTCCCTCTCTCCCGCGCCAAAACCCTGATCAGTTACAACTGCAGTCGATGACGGAGTTATCATTGTTGTCCTCCACCGCTCACTACCCTCTTGAAGTGCATGATTAGTGACGCCACTGTAGGCCTCACCACATCGCCACCACTCGCCTACTGAAAACTACGGTCAGAGGATGGTTAAACAACATCAACCTAGCTAATCAGTGTTGAACACTAAGGGTCGTCAATTCCAGTTGCTCTGCCGCCACCTTGCCGCATTGCCAATTGGTCACCAGTGTCTCGCTCCCTTCTATCGCTAGAACTGCTACTAGAGACATCATCGTCAATGCCTACATGAATCTCAAGAGGAATTGGGAAGAACTTCGGTGTTTGTTACTAATACCTATAAAACTAAACGTGAAATCTATCGCGCTGCTACCAGTGCGATAGCGCTTGAGCGCGTCGCTTTGTTAGCCGTCGATTGAGTCGAAGCGTCGCTTTGAGCGCTCGCTGTAGTTGCGTTCTTAGTTCTTTTTTCTTTTTTTCTTTCATCACTCTCTTGTTTTGTCTAACATTCCATTTTGATCCAGCTTCTATCCTGTGGTGCCTTTGTTCAATGATGTATACGAGTACATGTATATGCTTTTGTACAACTGGATGATTTAACAGTTCGATTGTGTCATTCATCTCACAAAATGACCCGTTTCCATTGCATCATTGTGAAGGTTCAGTGCAGTTCAAATGTTCTTCTGGCACAATCTTAGCAATCACATGCCAATACGGGTAGGGCGGGAAATGAACCGAGCTCGAGCGAGATTAACCTTCCACGCTCGAGTGCGGTAGAAGCTCAAGTCGAGCTCAATTAAGCCTGTGTTGGGGTGTGAGTCTAGACCAAGACTCAAGCTCGGCTCAACTAAGCTCAGTAATAGTCAATCACTACTACAAAAGAGGATACACTGCACGGCTACATCATAGACGGTTCATAGAGAAATGTCTATACTATAATTATCACAGACAATTTTACAAGTGTGACCATGTACCCATGAAGGTGACACCAAAAATGTATCGCAAGCGAGGCGCTAAGGCCGAATCGAAGAAGATTCAGGTGCCTCCTAGGGAATGGAAGTTCATGCTCGGAGTGTCGTTGGTCTCCGAGTCACAATTACCCAGCCTTAGACTAATTTACAGAACTTTGCATACCTGGTATATGTAGAGGTCCAACATGAAGCCAAATTGGCACAGTGGATTCATCATGAGATACACGGAGGCGCATTTCCTCCACGACTCAGGCTAATTTATCGTGATCTTCGAAAACTTATTCTTATTATTCAACTTCGACGAACTCGATGTCTCACTTCTACGATGCTGGACACTGTAAATGTACTATACAATCAAGTTATACATTCACATAACACCGATAAATGTCATAACTCATAGCTTATATATAGATCCATGATCTAACAAATCCGGTGACGGTGAGAACCATGGGTTTCCTCGACCCACACTTGGTCTCTGAGTAATCCATCAATGATAACGGACCATTCATCTAAGATTACATAACGAGGGGATTATTTGCTCATAGTGATAAGGACTACACTATGGTATCCTTCAACCAGGGGCAAGTGCTTCACTAGTTGCCAAACAAGTTTCATTTGTACTTTATACGCAATATAAACTTAGGATTAATCACTATGGCGACATACATGACTAGGGGTCACTGGATTCTGATTGTGATTGTACCAAAGTAGAGCAAGATAATATACCTTGATTTTCTACTTACGAGCAACCACAACTTCAAACAATTGACAAGTAACTCATTTCCTCTATACATAACTCTATTATAGTCATTCCTTCATTTGTAATGGCCGAGGCTAGCTTTTTGGAATCACGTAGATCGTTCAGCGCTTACGCTGCCTAGGGAGGGAGATACAAGGAACCCAGCGCCACACTGCGACATAGAACATGATTTTCGGTAATTGCTACAACACAACAATCATACATCATACTTCGTTATAATGCCTCTAGAACTGACAATACTATGTATGTAATTCTATTTTTGCAGTGCCATTAGCAGTTACAAGGCAACATATGTGACTTCTACGTTTGCTGCCATATGGAAGAAATCATGGACGCTAAGATGAATAATTCAGAGGTTTGTCAACCTACCAATAATAGTTAGTTTTTTTAAAAAAAAATAGTCTATGTAGTAATTATCATAGACAGTTTAAGAGCCGTCTGTGATAACCACCTATTATTATAGACACATAAATTCAGCGGTTCAGAAACCGTCCGTGATAACGGTTCCAAACCGTCTGTGATGAGACTTTTGTAGTAGTGAATAATTCAATATATGCTAATTTTCAACAATAAATGTTATAAAATGCACGGCTGAAATAGACGATGGAAAGAATGAGAGATAAGAATTTAATACAAAAAAACCCTTGTAGAAAAAAACCACAAACACACGAATGTAGATTTCACCATACGAGGAGAATTACATGCATGAGAAACTTCGATGTATGTAAACTGTGCGACTATAGGGTACATATATACGCTAGGAATTAGAGTGCCTAACGAAGAAAGGAACAAAGTCCTAGTCAGCAACGAAACAAAGACTTATGAGAAACTAGAACAATAACCTTCTCAGAGACAAGAATGATGGCTGTAAAACTCGGTAACCGGTACTCGCTCGGTCACCTCACTTTGCAGTGATTATACAGGAATCGGCCCTGTGCACAACCTTGTAACTGGTTTTTCTATTTTTAATAACAGAAAGTAACTAGTTTTTCTATTTTTAATAACATATTTATATATGTATATTCATATTTTCATATAAAATCAAAGCGACATTTGATGCTATTGTTTTGATGTATATAGGTGGTTGGAAAAAATCAGTTCCCAACATTGGCTGCTACTACTAGAAGAATGAAAGGGGAAATCACAAATGAAGAAATGGATAATTGGAGATTTATGATGTAAATTTTCAGCTATAAGCAAGATGGGTCAAAACTACAGAACTGCAAGTTTTAGCTGGTTACCTTTGGACATTACTACCAAGGAACTCCCATTGTTTGCTCAAGAAAGTGTAGTTATATAGTAGTTCCTTTCCCATTGGTCCATTATCCATTCCTTCAAATGATGAGAAATCATGACATTTAAGTTGGCAATGTACAAAAAAGCTTATGTATGTAACTTTGCCTTAAGAAGTGATTAGTTTGTAAAGATTTTAACCTTGAAAGAAACAAGGTACAGGTACCTCACTTTGTAAACAAAATGAGGTAGTTATAGACTTGTAGTAATCAGTATGGGGTTCAAGACTTCAAGTTATGGCTGATGTGGGAATGACAGGAAAGCACCTGACGAACAATCACATGTAAAGAGCATTAACCATTTGAAAAGCAAATAATACAAAAGCAAGGTAAAAATATACATCTCATGATTTCTATTTGCATATACCCAGCATCTTCTAGAAAGACTTTCGATACAGCTCAAGCTCCAATATTGTTGTTCCTTAACTTGCTGGCGCACTGCTCTTGCATGGACTTAAAATGTTCTTGCCTATCCTACAAAAGAGCATTGACTTCATGAATCTACCTTTCCAAATCCTCAAGATTGTCTTTTACAAAGTCAATTTTGTTCAATATCACATCATCCTGTTACACAGGATTTTATAACTTTGTTATAGTTGTTTGGAATTTGGACTTCACCAAATATGTTAAATTTTAGCCTCACCAGGATCAAAACAAGGAATTCCAAATTCTGAAGCAAAGACCCAAAAAAAAAAGGAAAACATGAAACGATAGAAATCGGAGAACATTGAGGAGAAGTTACCGCAAATGCAATTTGATGATATGCTTTAGGGAAGGAAGAGGAGTTTTTGTGCTCATCAACTTGCAGCCTAAAGTTTTCTTGCATCAATAACCTGTGGACAAGCAGTAGACAATGTATAAAAAATGGTTCAATATGATGTGGCATTTTAAATTGCAATACGACGTATAAAAAATGGTTCAATATGGTTCAAAAATTGTATATTATCGGAATGAGAAGAATAAAGGAAAACTATCTGCAAAGTATTATTCACCTTAAGACAATTCTTCTCTATCACCAAAAATATGCAAGCTCAGTTCAAAACTTTCTATTATTACAGATTTATAGTTCTCGACCTCTTCTGGTCAAGCTCAACATCATAAAGTTTAAAGAATTGGCACACATTGGAAATCAACAAGTGTAAAGCAAATTGGAAATAAAGTGAAGTTTATAGTTTATTCATATTGACCAATTGCCTCACAAACCTTGTGGAATGAATCATTAGTTAGAGCATTAAAAGAGATACCACATTTGTATGCCCAATATGCCACATGATCATTCACATTTTCCCTCTCTTTCTTGGCAAAAGCATCCTTGATGCCTTTCTGTATACAGTCTCCCTCCTTAAGTGCCTTGGCTATCTCGGGGTCAAGTCTAACAAGCTTATATTTATCCATTGGGCCTCTTGTTTGCTTTCTTTTGGATCCAATTTTCAAAGTCTCGTCATCTTATTTTTCATCGTAGATGTCTACCTCAGCTCTCTCCTCCTCCACCACCTTTGCCGCATGTTCCTTCTTTTTTTATGCCCTCAAGGTGCTCCTTGCAAAGCTTCTTTGCCTCAACATTAGAATTGGGGCATGGAGCAACATCTCCTCTAATATGTGCAATATGCCTCTTGAAGCAGTTTATCCCACCAGATACAAGTTTTTAGCATAACCTAAACTTTACTTTTCCTGCTTCATGCTTATTGGGGAGGTACCCATATTTCCAACTAGGGTCTTCTGTACTGGGTGCATATGGCTTAGGATGAGGCTATTGCTAAGGCTCTTGAGCTTGACTTTCATTTGCCATTGGATTCAATCATGCACAACCACTAGTCCAGTATCACCATAGGAAATTAGAATGTTTGTCCTTTGAGCTTGATCCTTTTAACCTCAATAGCAGCCTAGCAGTACTGAACAGAAAGAAGTATTTACAACATGTAGAATTCAGGACACGGAATTAACTGGACAAACTAAGCATATGGTAGTAGCAAAATTGTAAAACATATGAAAAGATGATAATCTTAAATGCTTAATAGCAGTGAATAAAAGCACCAAATCCTAAAAACAATGCGTCTCCCATTCACACAGGAAGCCAACAGCTAGTGGCTACGGTGGCATATGGCAGCTAGCGGCGGCGGTGGCAAGAGGCCAACATAGGAAGAAGCAAGAAGTGCTAGGGGTGTAGAATCAAGGCAAGGAAGGAGCCAAGGAAGGAGGGAGGGGGTGGTTAACCGCTAATGTGTGTTGGTGCTGGTAGTGGCCGCCAGAGGGACGAGCTGCAACAGGAGAGGCCGTCGTCGGATGGAGGAGATGCAGCACGGCAGCAGGGAAGCTGCCACCGGAGGGATGAACCGCAGGAGGGGTGGGGGCCGCCGGGTGGAGGAGACGTAGCAGGGGACACCACCACTGGAAGGAGGAGATGAAGTAGGGGATGCCACCACCGGAGGGAGGAACCGCAACACGGGGCGCCATCGCTGAAGGTAACGCAACATAGAGAAGATGCAGCTGCCGCCTCCGGATCTAGGTTTCCTCTCCAGCAAGTTCCATCATCACAACTGTGTGCTACACTACTGTGGGGTGTGGGCGGCTTAGAGTCTTCAGGAGTGCTATAGACTCCGCTGACCATGGGCCATGGGCTGAATTTGACCATGGGCTGAATTGCACTGAGCTGCCACTCGGTGAGTATATGGCTTGGTAGACGATTATTCCGAATATTCAGCCGCTTATACCGGTTAAACCGATTAGCTACTTGTACTCGGTGAGAGGATCTGGTACGAGTACTCAGGCAATTACTCAGCTGAGTAAACCTATTTTTAGAACCTTGACGAGAATAGCACTCCGCTCGGAGAGTTTCAGAAGGTAACAATTTAGAGTTTTAGTAGGAAAATGCCTTGAGTAGCCATGTTTGACTTCAGTCGATGTAGAGTCTATCACAGACACGAAGATGATCATAATCATAACCTCTGACCAGTTCTCAATGCTTTGAACAAATATTGATTGAACTCTTCAAATGGTTAAGTTAATATGCAGCAATATTCAAGCTTGAATTAAACCCTGATGAGCTATTTGAGCTAACACAGCACCTCGTGTCAATGGACCAAGAAAAATGCATACCTTGTGATCCAACTTACAGCGATAGACTAATAAATAAGCATACCTCGTGTGTCAGACTTAGGATGGTAATATGCTAAAACTACGAATGTAAACTTATGAACTAATTTATAATGATTTTTTAAGCTTTTCAAATTTAAAAAATGATGATTATTTTTGAACTTAGGGTGATAATTTATAAAACTGTAAACGGTAACTTAGAGTACAACTAATCGTAAATTTTAAACTTTTTATGAATTCACAAAATGATGACTATTTAACACTTAGGGTGATAATTTATTAAAATTGTACACTGCAACTTAAAGTCTTACTATTATAGTTTTGAGCTTTTTACAAACTCAAAAAGTAATGGTAATATTCCATTTAGTGTGGTAATTTGTTAAAAAAAATGGATGATAATTTTAGGTTCAATTGATGGTAACATTTAGGTACATCACATGGTAACTTAAATGCAATTGATACTACATTTATGATACATTGCTATGTGCACAAGTAGGCCTACATACATATATGCAAAGCATGCTTTTGTCATGCTAATTTCATGTGGGCCCACAATTCAAGCCAAGCACCATCTGGCATCACATGTTAAAGGGCACCAACTCTTTTTGACCGTATCTCTTTGCTTTCCACTTCACTTAGTGTTCGATGGTAATTTGTTAGATTCTTTTAAATGGTAGTTTTGAACTTAGGTTGATAATATTTTAGATTTGCATATGGTAACTTAGGGTGTAGTTGATGGTATTTTTTTGAACTTTTGAAATTCCCAAAACCAATGGTAATTTTAGAACTTAGGTCGATAATTTGTTAAAAATGTAGATGATAATTTATAATGCAACTGAAGGTAATCTTTTGAACTTTATTTTAAATTAAAAAATTGATGATAATTTATTAAAACTACAGAAGGTAACTTAGGATAAAGTGTGTAAATGTGGAGGTGGCTGCATTATAATGCAGATGATAACTTAGTATGTGACTGATGGTAACTTTAACGCAATTAATGGTAAGTTTTAAAATGTTTCGGACTTGTAGAAATGGTGGTAATTTCGAACTTAGGGTGATAATTTTTTAAAACTATAATGATAACTTAGGGTTTGAATGATGACAATTCCTAATTTTCTTAAATTCATAAATTGATGGTAATTTTGAAACTTATGTTGGTGATTTGTTAAGTTATTGGTGGTAACTTAGGGTTTAATGAATGATAATTTATGTGACTATAGTATGGTAATTTATTAAAAATCTAGATGATAACTTTTGTTTTTTGTTGTATTTTTGAATTTCTTTAGTTACATGACATAATTTAGTAGTAATTGTTATAAATAGAAGACCAAATATTTTTAAGATTATTCCATAAAAGAAAAGAAAAAAGTGAGTGCTCTATCAGACTAAAGAGCACCTAGGTATTCTATAGTCAATAGTCAATCCCAAAACTAAAGAGAAAACTGCTCTGTAGGGTCACAGAACTTGTTAGGGTAGTTCAAACAGCCCACCGCCACCGTCCTCCTGAAATGCATATTTGGATCATCAAATGCGATTGAGTGACGTGCATGATGGTAACATCAACGTTGGGGAGTGGTCCCATTATGGCTCCTTCGGCTCACCATATATGGATCTAAGGACCTGTTTGGGACTGCTCCGCTCTCAACTTCGCTAACCAAACAGGTCTAACTCCAAAAACTCCGCTCCAAGAAAAAGGTGGAGTTAGAGGCTAACTCCACGTTTTTTATGGAGCTCCTCAAGGGGTACTCCACAAACAAAGGTTTCCAAACTCCTCGTGGAGTTGGTAAAAAATTACCCACCACTGCCATTACACAGTTCCTCTCCTACGTACCGATTAGATTTCTTTTTCCTTCTCTGACTTCTCTTCTCCGCCCACCCACTGCGCGCCTCCTCTCGCCTTCCCCCACCCGCACCCGCGCCTCCTCTTCGCCTTCCCACCCACACTCGCGCGCGCCCTTCTCCACCCCCACCCGCGCGCGCCCACCCCCGCGCGCGCCTTTCTCCGCCCCCCCTCGCCCGCCCCACCCGCGCCTCTTTCTCCGCCCAACCGCGCGCCTCTTCTCGCTCAAGGCGCGCCCGAGGGCGGGTCGCCGGCTGTCCGGCACTCGACCGGCACTGGGCCGGTGACCACGCCACCGAGCTCTCACTCGCTGCGATCGATCGAGGCGAGCTCCGAGTCCTCGCGTCGGAAGAACCTCATCTCCGGCCGGATACCCGACGGCTTCGGAGTGGAAGGGCTAAGCCGATCAACTCGGCCAGGACAACGCCAACGCCATTGCCGGATCGGTCGGAATCGGGGAGAGGGAAAAGAATGGAGGAGATTGCAAAGGGTAGTCTCTGATTCTTTGATTAATTTGTTCAGTTTACTAGTGTCCCACTGTGGATTATTATTCGTTTTGGTTGGGGAGGAATAGTCACAGACAACTAAGTGCTTTAATAATCGGGATTTATAGGTGTAAGTTTTTGTTTAGTTGTTGCATGTGCTTGTGTCTCTGCTGTATAGTGATGAGTAACATTGCC
Source organism: Dendrocalamus sinicus (assembly GCA_036346575.1). Taxonomy (NCBI): domain Eukaryota; kingdom Viridiplantae; phylum Streptophyta; class Magnoliopsida; order Poales; family Poaceae; genus Dendrocalamus; species Dendrocalamus sinicus. The sequence goes on along the minus strand of CM070656.1, from coordinate 31,160,067 downwards.
TCTTGATGTTGTGTGAGGTGGTGATGTCCTGATGATGGTGGTGGTGGTGGTGGTGTTAGAAACTTGGATCAGTGATGATCGTTATTTTTGGTCATCTCATTGGGCAATATGACAAGCATTCTCTGTGCTTGATTTTGTTTTTCTCGAATAAATTAATTGCAATTATAATATTTTACATCATATTTCAATTGGCAACAAAAACAAATTCAGTTACATATGCTCTGCAGACATCAAAACATACACCAAACATCATTCAGGGGCACATTGAACCTTTCTCAGGGAAACTTCACATTCCTGGAGCTGGAGCTAGCTGCGTGCCAAACAGGATCACCTGCTCCAGGAACTCCACAGTGGAGCTGCTCCATGGTGGAGTTGGTAGAGCAGAGTTGGAAAAACTGAAGCAGAGCAGTCCCAAACAGGCCCTAAGTGTACATGTAAATAAAAGGTAAGCTTAGATAGAAATGCCTCTGTTAGTAAATTTCTCAAGTAGTGCATTGTATAAAGACTCATCCATAGCTATAAACATAGCCCATAGCCCTTCACACCGTTTACTCCAAAAAAAAACCCTAAGGAATATGCTTGGGCCAGGGTTCTAATTAGTGCCGACCCTATGGTTCTCTATACGAGCGTCAGTATCTAACATGAAGGACTTCAGTTGGGCCAGGCCATTACGATACGAGCGGACTAAAGCAAATACAAAAAAGAATTGCTTTTGTGCTCTAGTCCAGACTCGGTGAACTTTTATACCGGTACAAGGATCACCTTCGCTTCCCCTGTCTCCTCCAGCTCCGCTCAAGAGGCAAGGTCAACGCCACCATCGCCATCCAGGCGTCCACCATACCGACAGGCAATACCAACCTCGCGAAGGATCGCTACGCGGCTGCTGCGCTCGCCCGTGGCACCGTAAACTACGGCTGTTTTGAGGACGCGCGCAAGGTGTTCGACGGTAGGCTGTTTTGAGGACGCACGTAAGGTGTTCGACGAAATACTGAAGACCCATTGCCGGACTCTTGCAGCACCCGGAGCCCGGAGTTTGCTGCGCGTACCACTAGGGTATGGTTCAGATGCTAATGCAACTATGCAAGAAAAGTTCTTGACGCACTGCGCGGTGGTCGCAAGCGCGCTGCCCGCATGCGGAATCTGCGGTCGTTGTCATGAAGACCGGGAAGTATTTGGATTGATGTCATCCATGATTGATGGCATCCACCCCACACCCAACAACCCAAGGAAAAGAATCAGTATAATGAGCAGTGCCTCTGGTTCTTCGCGGGAGCACGCCATCAGTGGCGGACCCAGGATTTGAATCCAGGGTATGCCTAACTAAAAAATTATTATCCAATATGATATAATCTAATACAAAAATTCGGTAAACGGTTCGGTAAAAAGCATAATATATCTAAAAGATCTCATAATACATTAAATTCAACAAATAAGTTCGAAATTTGCATAATTGATAATATAAATTGTTCAAATGTAATATAAGGTCTTACATAAATAGAAGATTGCATTAAAGTCAAATGTAATGCCCCAATCCATCTAGCAATCGCCAATTTCAAACATTTGTCTCTACTCAAAGTCTCAAACTCAGTAAACAATACTCTATTTCTCTGTACTCACCAGTCACTACTCAACTAGATGGTTAGTAACTATGCTGGTTCGATTTGTATGTCCTAGGCCATCACTCTAAAAGAACTACCAGTCTACCACGAAGGTATAAACAACAACGACAATGGTGTCAGATGCAGTCAGTGGCGGACCCAGGATTTGAATCCAGGGTATGCCTAACTAAAAAATTATTATCCAATATGATATAATCTAATACAAAAATTCGGTAAACGGTTCGGTAAAAAGCATAATATATCTAAAAGATCTCATAATACATTAAATTCAACAAATAAGTTCGAAATTTGCATAATTGATAATATAAATTGTTCAAATGTAATATAAGGTCTTACATAAATAGAAGATTGCATTAAAGTCAAATGTAATGCCCCAATCCATCTAGCAATCGCCAATTTCAAACATTTGTCTCTACTCAAAGTCTCAAACTCAGTAAACAATACTCTATTTCTCTGTACTCACCAGTCACTACTCAACTAGATGGTTAGTAACTATGCTGGTTCGATTTGTATGTCCTAGGCCATCACTCTAAAAGAACTACCAGTCTACCACGAAGGTATAAACAACAACGACAATGGTGTCAGATGCAGTCATACAAAAATACAAGTGAATGACTGCCAAGGACAAACTGTTGAATTCAATGTTGGATTTAAGTTCTGAAGACTGTAATCATTGGGAGTAATGGTTGGGAAAGAATAATAAACTGATCCCGGTATTCTTTCAATAGCATCCAACACGGTGCAAAATAAAGGTTTGATGATTACATGTAGGAACTGCTAAATGTAACTCAATGTACCATAAAACAACTGTAAAATATTTCTACTGAAGCAAATAGTGACTTAGTATGAAACTCACAGGGCATTTTCTGCAGGCTTCAGACTGTACTCAGCACCATCAGCAGACTGAATTGAAAATTCGGTAGGACTCCCATATGGGATATTGATCTGGAAACATCGTACAATATTAGTTGCTAATCATTACATATTGAGCAAGCAATGGAATGCAAAATTCAGTTCAACATCAAAGATCCCATAAGTACTAACATATATAAAGATAAAACTAACAATTACTACCTCCATCACAAAAAGGTAATCCAAATATTTAAAAAGGATATCGTTAATCATAGTTTAAAGATTTAATCACACAAATCCCATGATGACAGTTTTGTGACTGAACAGAGTATAATCAGGAGTCAGAACAGAGTGATTTTAATCAGAAAAAGAGGAATATTAAGGACAATGAATTTTAGGAACCATACAGCAGTGTCATGCTGGAATTTCTCAGTTATAACAACATCACGCTGTCCATTACACTTAATGCTGTAACCTTCCTCTTTATTTCCAATACTGCTGGTTCCCAAATATCTAAAAAACTAACCTGCAAATTAATGTTTCAGTGGTTATATGACATCAGAATGCTTTGCCAGACCACTGCAGAAGGATAGAGAACATACAGGTAGCAGAACTTCATAAGACACATGCCCAATTGAAAGAATTTTCTTGATGAGCTCCTTTGTTTCAGGATCTGCACAACAATGACCATTCAAATTCTAGTATGTACCAAATACGCCAAAGAAAACCCTTCTACTTCACTACTCAGCAACATGCTTATTTTCTCTTCTTGTAGTTAAAAAAACCATCCTGGAACTAACATTGTTCTAGGAATCCTTTCAAGGGGGCATGAAGCTCAGATACTTCATCATTTAAAACAAAAAAATGCATCTGCAATAAGAAAGTTTAAGCTGCCAACAGAAAGAGAAATAAATCCTCTCGGCCAACTCACTGCAAGTAATTTTTCTTCGCGAGGGAGGGAGCCTGGCGGAGGCGGCTGGCGGAGGCGGAGGGAGCCGGCCGCCGGGAGTTGCGACCCGCGACTTCGCTTCTTCGCGAGCGGCGCGTCCGACAGGGACAGTCGGGTCGACGCCGTGGGTTAGGGCACCGGGAGTCAGGAGCACAGGATGGCTGTAGGGATGAGGCAGGCCTTTGATTATTTGTTTGGCTTTTCATCAACTAGGCCTTGAAAGATAAATAGTAGTAGTTTTTTGGGCCAAATTGCAGGGTAGTTCTGGGCCTATATGGACTACCTGCTGGGCCCGCCCCTGCACGCCATGGTATGTAGATTGCGTTCGCTCCTCCTCCCTTCCTGATTACTTCCTTGCCTTCTTTCTTTCTTATGGTCTCTAGGTGTTCACGCTCGAGTGCCTTCTTGCTTCAGCGCCTGGATGGACCTCCGAAGCTTGGCCCCCGCGTGCGTGTGTTGCGTCTGTGGCTTTGTTCCGTGGCTCGCCCGGTAAAATCTCCTGGATAGAGTTTAGTAGTTCAACTCCTTTGTAGATACGGATTAAGATTTGAACTGCCATTCTTATCTTGAACGGCCGCAGCGGCTGCATCTTTCGAATTATGCCATGCATGCACTAATCCATGATCCATACGTGCATATGCCCCGTACAAGACTAGTTGTAATCTACATATGCATTTCTTGCCTCTTGAATGCACACACAAGTATTTGAAATTGTACGTGTGTATATTTTCCACATGCGATTATATATTAAAGCGCGTACAAAATCTCGTCGAACAGAGATTAAGACTGAATAATGAGTTGGCAACTTCATCCCTAGCCCATTTATTTGTAAAATTATTACTTTGCTAGTTTACTCTGCTTGCTCCCGTGCTATTTCTGGTATTTGACTTTCCCTTCTCCCTGTATTGATTCTTGATGGATAGAATTTTTCTTTGACTTTGTAAAGCTCTCTCGCTGCATCTCGTATTTGCATCCGTTCTGCAGGTAGTTGTTTCGAACAGAGGATACCGACCCTCAGAATGGAAGTTAGGCATGAAAGCGTTGCTTCCTTGTTCAGGAGTGAATTTTGATTCCTCTCTGTGTCCTCCCTTGGTGATATGAGATGCTGGTCCACAATGTCCTCAACACGATCAGGCAATGCTGCCTCGACAAACTTGTGAAGGTCGAAATCCTCCCCAAAGTTTTCTTCTGTAGGCCTTCTTCCAGTAAACATTTCTAGTACAAGTATCCCATAGCTATAAACATCTCCCTGAGTAGTAATTTCATTGCCAATTCCGTATTCTGAAAATGCAATTGCAGCACAGGCATAACTCAGTGTGTTACTGTCAGAGCAGATCATATACAAATTACAAAATATCACAAATGTTAATGTCAGAGTAGATCATTTGCAAATTATCACAAAAGACTCATATATTTCACAAGGGCATAATATGAGGATTGATGTGAAATATATTATTTTCTAACAGAAGAACAAGAAAAGGTGATACAGAAGTTTGCAAATACTCGTAGCAGATGACAACTGATGATGCAATTGTGTACAATTGAGTACATGAAGTATAAATTGTCAAGTGATAAATGTGCACCTGGAGCGGCATATCCAAGGGTCCCTCTAAATGCGGCCCAGCTGGATGATACTTGAGGTGAATTGCTTTCTTCTTGATTTATGAACCTCGCTAGTCCAAAATCGCCCACATGAGCCACCATGTCACTGTCTAGAAGGATATTGCCGGGCTTAAGATCGCAATGAACTATTGGTGTCGGCTTGTACTCATGAAGATACTCCAGTGCAGATCCTACATCAATGGCAATGCTTAGCCTTTGGTAAAGGTCTAGGGCTCCTTGATCACTGTGCTCATCTATGTGAGTATGCAACCATTTGTCCAGGCTGCCATTCGGTAGAAACTCAAAAATTAGAGCCTTAAAATCATGGCCTCTAGGATCAATAGTTGAGCAGGCTGTTAAGATCTTTACAAGATTCCGATGCCGGAGATATCTTAAGGCGTCACATTCTGCAAGAAAACTGTGTGATGCTCCCCTCTCCTGGAGCTTGAGTATCTTGACAGCAACCACACTATATTGATCGACGCTCATATTTCCCAAGTACACTGAACCAAATCTTCCCTCACCAATAAGATTTGAAGAAGAGAACCCATTTGTTGCTCTAGCCAGCTCAGTATAAGAAACTCTTGGTAGTTGATTCCTTCCAGCTGTGGGATCTGATTGTCCTCTGTTGGATCTATGTTTTTGGTATCGAATGGCGAGTAAAGATATGATAAAGATAATAGACAAAAATGTTATGGACACTGACATGACTACTGCTAGCCTTGAGAATTTATGTTCCTTGCTTGCTTGTTGGATTGGACATGGCGGCAAACTTAACTTAGGAACACCCCCACACAGGCCATCGTTTCCAACAATTGAGTATGCACTTGTATTATGAAATACCCCATCAACTGGAACTTCACCTACCAAGTTGTTGAAGGAGAGGTTCAGATATATGAGACCATTAAAAGTGCCAAGAAAATCTGGAATGGTCCCGGAAAAGTTGTTGCATGAAAGGTCTAGATCTTGGAGGCCTCTCAACTTGTTCATTGAAGAGGGAATTGAACCATGAAGGGTATTCTGTGTAACATAAAGAGATTGCAAGCTCTGGCATCCTCCAATGGAGATGGGAATTTCACCGGTTAGCTTGTTACCTGAGAAATCAAGAACTTGCAAATTTCTCAAGAGACCAAACTCTGAAGGTATTGGCCCTGTTAATATGTTGTTCGAGAAGCTTAAAATTCTTAATGTGCTGGATAAGAAAACTTCCTTTGGTATTTTACCGGTAAGTTTGTTGTAACCAAGGCTTAATATACCTAAAGGGCATTTTCCAAGGGTTGAAGGTATTTGCCCAGTAAGTCCATTATCACTTAGATAGAGTTCGCTCAATTGAGTGAGATTTCCAAGAGTTGGTGGGATCTCTCCTGATAGTCTATTTTCACCTAGTGATAGCACATTCAACTTCGGTAGTGTACCCAGAGAAGCAGGTATGGCACCAGTGAGGAGGTTAGGACCCATGTAAAGTGCCGTCAAATTGGCAAGTCTCCCAATTCCTTCAGGTATATTTCCTCCTATCTCATTGTTGAGAATCTCAAGGCGTTCTAAACTGGTAGAAAGATTAGAAAGTGAGTTTGGTAGCACACCTCTAAGCCTGTTGAAACCTAATTGCAAAACTTGTAGTTGGCTGCAGTTTGTCAAAGCATTCAAGAAGCCCCAGTCAGCAGCCAGGTTTGCCTCTAATTTGTTGTAGTCAAGGCGCAATTTGGACAAGCTCTTGAGGTTTCCTAGACTTGAGGGAATTGTACCAGAGAATGAGTTATTATCTAGTTGAATTAGTTCAAGCATCGAACAGTTGGAAAGAGAGAGAGGAATGGGACCATAAAACTTGTTCCCGTTCAAAGCAAGACCCTGTAGTTGAGGAAACTTGTCTCCAAAATAATTTGGCAAACTGCCACCAAACCTGTTGTTTTGCAGATCCAACTTTTGAAGAGAGGAAAGGTTGAATAGTGATGGAGGGATCACCCCCGTAATGTTGTTGAATTGCAAACCGAGATAAACAAGATTAAGAAGATTGCCAAAGGATGGAGAAATGGTGCCTGTGAGCATGTTCTCCGTAAGAGCGAGAAGATTCAGACCATAAAGATTTCCTAAGGAATGAGGGATGGTGCCAGTAAGACTATTTCTTGCAAAGTTTAGTTGGGCGAGTAAAGAAAGGTTCCCTAATGATGGAGGGATGTCCCCTACAAGGTTGTTCCCTGCTAAACTAAAAATGCTAAGATGAGGGAGGCCACCAAGCGACGGCGGGATGGTTCCAGTGAGACTGTTGTTTTCTAGAACCAACCAACTCAGTGAGGAGATGTTGCCTAAAGACGCTGGAATGGATCCTGAAAGCTTGTTGTTTCCAAAGTCCATGTACAGCAAAGTCTGAAGGTTGCCAATTGCAGGAGGGATGGAGCCAGTAAGGCCATTATTGCTTATATCAACCAAGTATAAGTTTGTCAAGTTTCCCATGTCAGGTGGGATGCTTCCAGTGAGGTTATTGTCGAAAAAGTTCAGGAGCTGAAGATTCTGGAGTGAACCGAGCTCACTGGGTATCTCTCCCTCAAGATAGTTAGCAAAGACTTCAATGGTCGTGAGGTCTGAACAGAGGCTAAGGTTGGATGGAATGCTGCCTTGGAGGTTATTGTACCACAGACTGATGGTTTGGAGGTGCGAGCAGCGAGATAGAGAAGTCGGAATCTCTCCCTCGAGAGAATTGATACTCAGGTTCAGATGCTTTAGATCGTTGAGAAGGCCGAGTTCATGTGGTATGTGCCCACCGAACTGGTTCTGTGGCAAATGGAGCTTCCTGAGGTACGTGAGGTTGGAAATGGAAGGAGAGATTCTACCAACCAGCCCGAGCGAGTTGAGGTCGAGGCCGACGACACGGCCACGGCGCCGGCCACGCTTTCCGCACGTCACGCCTTGCCATCTGCAGCAGTGGAGTGACCTGTTGCCCCATGAGGTGAGCGCTCCAGAGGGGTCCTGAGCTATGAGTGACTTGAATGAGAGGAGCACAGAGCGGTCTGAGTTGTTGGAGGCAGTGGTAGGAGGTGGAGATTTGAGCATGGACGAGGTGAAGCATGGGATGTTAGACAGCAAAGCAACTGCAAGCAGAAAGCATACTGCCCGAGATGCACCTGTGGTGCAGTTGCAAGGCCTTAGCTCCATTGAACCAAAATGATCAACAGACAAGATGTGTAATGTATTGTATTGCATCTCAGGTAAGCCGAACACACCTTCTTAAATAGCTTCAAGTTTCAAATGCGTAACGTGTTTGCAGGCTGTAATCAACTCCAAGTCGTCTCAAGAAAGAGGACAGGAGTACACCGCGTAGACCACGGCCAATTGTTTCCTTTGATGCTTTGTTGAATAACATGATTCGAGGATCCTCTTGCGTGATAGAGAAGCTGAGTGACTGACACGGCAGATGGCACTGAAACAGAGAGAGCCACCGTCAAACAAGGCAGGGACAAGAAGAATCTTTTTTTATATATAAGTTCAATTCCAAGTATTTGTTAAGAGATCTTTTGGTACATATGAATCTCTGCTAGCATTTGCTACATCTTCCGAACTCTTTGCTTTGTTTTTTTAGAGAATCATCTGATGTTTTCTGATGCATGCATTTTCTTTTTGGGGGAATTTTTTGGGTTGTAATTTTTGTATCCTATCTCAATAACTTGATTCTTGCGTCCTTCTCACTGTATATTCTCTATTTTTTCCAAACTTTTTTACTGGTCAGAGTGCTACTTTTAAGTAGTCCATGATGTACACTGGAGTACATAGGTTTTGCACAATTGTGTCCAAGTCTGATGAGTTGACTTGAGGCTGTAACATACTATTTGAGTTTGAGCATAACTCCGGAAGCCACCTGGAGGTTCGTCAATCAACTGTGAGTGGAGCCATGGGCTTGTTCTTTTTCAGCTTTTGACTTTATTTTTTAGGTTTTCTACAGTAACTAACTTTTAAATGGAATGCCTTTTCAAGATGGAGTCTACTAGTTAATTGTAGTGCATATTGTACCGACTTTATTTATATCAGCAAAAACCGTACGTGAGTTTCAGTTACTCTGTAGTCTTTCACACGAACAGCCCAAAAGTCATAATTAGCTAAAAATCACAAATCGCAGCAAAAAAGAACAGACCCATGTGTAGTGCTTGCTTACAGCCTTACACCAGGAATGGAGTGTCTTATCCATGAAATGGGATGTTCCAATGGGAATCATTATTGATCGAAGTCCGTCATTGACATGACCGAGTGCCCCCCATGGTCCTGGGGAGTTGGGTGGATTCGATTCACCGAGGACCTATCTCGGTCTATAAATACCCTTGCCAGCTGGCTCCCCTCAGGGCTCCACAAGCACTCACTCCCCAAATTCCCTTCCAGCCAACCCGGCTCCCTGCTTAGCTGGCCCATATCCTCCTCTGGTGACCCAAGCTATCGGCTTCCCCATGGGCACCCCACTCGGGCAGCCTCTGAGCTCCCTCAGACCACCGTCTAGGTTGCCTTCGGGTCCCGGGCGTTCGACCACGTTCGAGCCGACTCCAAGGCGACAGGTCTCCAGTCAAACTCCATTTCCGACGCCGCCTCACCCGTGGTTGGGCTCCACTTCTAGCGTCGCCTCACCGGCAGCTAGGCTCCACTTTCGGCATCGATGTCTTAGCTGCCAGAACCACCCCAGGGAGTTTCGTCCTTGGGGCCTCGGACCCCTCCCGAATAGTGCTGCTTTGAGGCCTCGGACCCCCTTTGGGGGCTTCCTTTGTTGCCACTTGGACCCCCTCCGGGGGTCCTCTTCCTTGCTACCCAAACCCCCTCCGGGGCCTTCTTTGTTGCCGCCTGGACCACCTCGAGGGACTCACTTCTTGGTGCTTGGATAACTCGTCATGACTTCGCTCCTTGGCACCTAGACCACCCTAGTGACTTCGCTCCTTGGCGCCCGGACTGCCCCGATGACTTCGCTCCTTGGCCCAGACCACCTCCGTGGGACTTCGCTCCTTGGGCCCCAAAACGTCCTACTCCTCACTGCCTAGATTCCAGAATGATTCTACCCTGACCTCGAGTCACCCGAGCTGCTGCCAAGTTCGCTTTTGACCCAACCTTGGGCTGCCCGGACCCCATCTGGGCTTCACCACTTGGTCGACTGGACCGCCTTACTCCACACTGCATGGACTCTGGAATGACTCCGATTCGACCTCAGGTCACTCGGACTGCTTCCAAGTTTGCCTTTGACCCGACCTCGGGCTGCCCATACCCCATCCGGGCTTCGCCACTTGGTTAGTCGGACTGCCTCGCTCTTCGCCACCTAAGCTCCGGAACGGGCGGGTCGCCCCTTGCTTGTCGCCATGAGTGGCTTTCAAGCAGCTCAGTGTCACTTTGAACCTTGCTGTGACTTCTAAGAAGAAGGCAGCATCCACCAGTCCCTCCGCCAATAAAGGTGGGAGGGCGAAGGTAGCAACCAAGGGGGAGGAAACCCCGAGAAGGGCGTCCAGTTTTCTTGTTACTTGGGCTCTTCCAACATGAAGAGGGGCTTTCTAGAGTAATTGGAGAGGGCAAGATCGAGAGCGTCGACTTGGCCATCTTGCCCAAGCCTGATGAGGTTCGCCCCAACCTAGGGCCGGGGATGCTCATCGTCTTCGCTACTCAATTCAAAGCTAGCCTCCACATTCCCCTAATTGGGCTATTGAAGGACGTGCTTCATACATTCGATATTTAGGTCTCCTACCTCAATTCGAGTTCCTTCGTCCACCTCTTAGTGTACGAATGGCCGATGTGGAGCTTGGGGGTGAAGCATCCCTCAGTTGAGCTCTTGTTGGACCTAGATTTAACAATGTAGAATTCTTTGTGATTCCACCGCACTATTCCCTATATCAGTAGATAGTGCTCACACATACATTAATAAACATCAAAGTACATATCATGCGGAAGGGTAAATATAATAGTAGACTTACTCAAGGGTCGATCGGGCCGAAATCAATAAAAGCAGCAGCAAAAATAGACCACACAAGTGGGACCCTCAGGATGTACCCACAGGCAGCCAACTAGGGTTCACGACCTAGTTCTTGGACTCTTCATCTTCTTTACCATCATGACCAGGTGTATTACTGAAGCGTAGCGATCTGACTCCTGATTCTGGATTAATTGAGTGAGCGAGAGTGGGCACAAACCGCCGTGCTCTGCGAGCCAACACACAATATGCAATTAGACAGATGCACTATTTGTCAAAGGAAGGCTCGGGCTATTTTTATTTGCCAAATGCCTTAAAATTTACAACAATTAGAAATTCCTAAGACTTCGCAAATTTAACTAAAATAGTTTTTTAATGTGTGAAAGAATGCAATAATAATAGCGATCCAGATTTCATCAACCGTTAAATGGTTTTTGCACCTCATGATAATTTTTCGGCGTTATATCCGCCTAACTTTATCACTGGGGCAACACCCAGGGCAATACAAATCAAGGCTTTTACGGCCTGTCACTTTTCGATCCCACCCACAAAGTTTTGAAATAGAACTATATCTGGTTAAGTTCGCATGCCTACCCATGACAGTGGGCACGGCTGTTCGAACAGTTTTTACTCTGCAGAGTTTGTACACTTTACCCCACAAGAGATAACCATCCCATTTTACCCCACACTATTCCTTGGTCATGCAGATGAGGAGATCGTCGCAATATCCTTTCAAAATACCTCACCGCTTCCATCATCTCACCAATATGGGCTGCTCCCATGCGAAGTGGGTCCCATAAGTTTTTTGGAATGCCTACACAACGACTAGCCACAGTAGGACTACAATGTTCCCCAACGGCTAGCGCAACTGACAAACCCCATCCTCTCCTCAGTGTCCCTCAAGCCGAAATGAATTCTGCATTTGTACTACCCCACTTCCCCACCGATGAGATGACTCCTAGGGTCCGGTAAGTTTACTAAGCCAAGTTGTAATTTGCAGATTTGTGAGTGCACTTGTTTTTCATAGAAGGTTATGACAAGATTTAGCACTTAGGGTTATCTGAGCGGTTCTACCCCAAACCACATGTTCTTGTGCATCTATTGCACCGACCCCTCTGACCATCTGCCTAGATAAATAAGTATGTTGCGGATTTTGGAAACATTATATACCATGTCAAAACTAGTCATTCTCCCAAATTAGTTCTCATGATTGAAAGTGATACTTGGGGCATTTTGGTGCCCCCGAATATCTAAACAGTACTAAGTATGGCGTGTAATTGTAGACTTACTTTCAAAAGGTTATATTTATAATTTTCCTAGGGTGACAACGCTCGAAGGCTCAAATGTTCTAAGGGAATGTAATACTCACCAGATAAATAATAGGCATGTAACTAGATTATTAAAATAATAGGCATGTAACTAGGTTATTAAAATAATCATAGATTTGCATATGAAATAACAGCAGGCAATTTGATAATTTAAATAAAAATAGATTGCATAAAATGAGGTTCAACATGATCAAAGTATTGACTCTCCTTGCGCGGTTTACCACAATCTTAAGCTCACTCAAAGCTTTCTCATTCGATAGTCTTGAGCTCATAAAAAGCTTTCTCATTCGATGATCTTGAGCTCTCGGTCTTCATCTTCATCTGAATATTGGTCTCGCTTGATCCATTGATTCTTCAAGTCTCCAATTTATAATTACGCACTAAATACCTAAATTCAAATAACTGCAAATAACTCAAAAGGCCCAAATAAATCCAAATGAATTCAATTTAGTTTTATTGTGATTACACAGGTGATTTGAGACAAAGTTTATTAGGCACGGGTTATTTCTGGAGTTAAATAAGGTTTAAGTGAGGTGAGGAATTATGGGGGGGAAATGTGTCGAGACAGATGACAAAGGAGGTTTATGGTAAGGGAATAGCCACGGGAATATTTCGCTTTGGGTTTGAAGATAGCCAGGCGTAGCTAACGGTGGAATAGCACGGCCTGATCTTTTAATTTAATAACTTCTTTTATTATTTTATATTTATTAAGGAAGTTCTATGAGTCAGGTTAGACTTATGGACAGATAGATGAGCTTAGCTGGGATATTGGGTATTAGTTGTCGAATTTTAATATTTAGGTTACCGTCAAGACCTGGCTCGCTTGGTTGAGCACGACCGGTGAGACGGTCAGGGTGTCGGTGTTGGGCTCTCAACGCTACTGCATGAAGGCTTTCGATGAGGTCCTACTCACCTCCTTCTGGCTGGTGGGCTGCTAGCACTTCACGTCTTTTGGGAGGCTTGCTTACGAGACACCGAGCTTTGCCGACTTGGACGGGACCGGAAGGCCATCACCGATCACGTTCGCTCCTTCTTCTTGTGAGTTTGGAGTTCACGTGGGTTGGGCTACCTTGACAGGCTCATCCGCCAAGCCCATGCCTGCCCGTCTAAGGTTACAAAAATAGCCTTTCCTCTCCCTTTACAAGGGGTCCTATTTATAGAGGAGGAGAGGGAGGCAAGTGAAGTTAAAAACGTGCTCTTAAGGCCTAACCTAATCCTATGGGTATTCCTGTCCTTTGCCCCATGCAGGTCCCACCATGTCTGAGACTCCGGGGGTCGGTTTGTGGCTGAGGTAGGTTGGCTCGCGGACTCCACCGAGGTTGACTCACAGACTTCACCAAGGTTGGCCACGGACCTCATCTAGTGTTGGCTCGCGGACTCCGCTGAGGTTGACTCGCAGACTTCACCGAGGTTGGCCATGGACCTCGTCCGGGGTTGGCTCGCAGACTCTACTAAGGTTGGCCTTGGACCCCATCCGGGGTTAGCTCACAGACTCCATCGAGGTTGGCCCTGGACTCCATTCGAGGTTGACTCACGGACTTCATCGGGGTAGGTCCTCGATAAGTGACACTACGCCAGGGTTGTCATGGACCCGAGGTGGCGCGAGACCCCTCCCTCAACACATCCCAAGATATATTCTCATGTTGATCTAATGACTCATGTGGAGTTTACATGTTAGCACTAAAAAGTAGAAAGCATCCTGCCCAAGATGCACTTGTGGTGCAGTCGCAAGGCCTTAGCTCCATTGAACCAAGTGATCAAGAGATGAGACATGTAATGTACATCTCAGGTAAAGCTGAACTCACCTGTCTTAAATAGTTTCAAGTTTCAGATGCAGTAACTGTAATGCCTCGTGTTTTCTAACTAACTCAACCGATGTAATTAGCATTAACAGAAATACTTAAGCGATCGAATTAATAGTGTCAAGTTAGTTTAGACCATTTAACTAGGATTCCAAATTGAATGTAGGCAACCAAATAAACAAATATAAGTCATGTCTTTTATTCCAAACCCAAATCTGAATAGTCCGGTGTTATTAATACATTGTGTGCAACAGAAGAATTACATTATGGGAAGGAAGTCTTTATATACATACATCATTACATTCCATTTAGTGAAGAATAAAATTATAGATATAAGAGTTTCATGCATGTAAAGTAAGGAGGAATGTGAAGTTACATATATAGCATTTCTTATAGTAGAAGCCACCTCCACCTCCGAACCACCACCACACCGCTATTTCAAATGTGAATAACCTAGTATTAAAATGCCAAAAAAGACCGAACAAAAGAAACAAACAAAAACAATGAAAAGAAGAAGGAAGAGAATCACTGTCAAAGCCCTAGAGGTTACTTTCGGGCAAGGCATTCTATTCACGGAGATACCAAACCGTTCGGAGGCTAGTCAACACCTCTCACAACCATAGGGTTATCATTCGGTAATAAAAACTAACCTGTATTTACTAAAATCCCGAAGAACCATTGTATAGGCAACCACCAAATGCAAAACCATATGAGACCTGTGCAGAGGAGCCTCACTACGAATGGGAGGGAGATTGCGTCGATGCAGAACCATATGAGAGTTACACCTTATACAAGGATTAGGACGACTAGAGTTCTAGTAGCAGCACGAACTTGACCTTTAGGGTATTGTATCATTAGTGTATTGTATTTGTACCCATCTTTCTTGTATAATTAGAATGCTGAACTAAACTAGATCTCTAGTATTGTAATAACTCCGTGGAACAGGTTGTATGACACTTTAGCCCTACGTGGTTGTATAGATGCATGTAAATTACTGTCTCTAATTATTATTCTGCCGCAATACTTTGATAAACTTATTATTCATTAGAACGATATTTTATTGGCTAGAATGAATAATAATGCGTTGCCTATTATTTTTGCCACATGGTAGAAATGCGGGACATGCGTGCTTGTAGCCTGTAGTCAACTCCAAGTCGTGTGAAGAAACAAGGATAGGACTGAACCTGTCACATTACCGCGTAGACCACGCCCAATTGTTTCGTTTGATGCTTTGTTGAATAACATGGTTCGAGATCCTCTTGCATGCTTTGGACCTGAATGACTTGACAGGGCAAATGGCACTGGAAGAGAGATGGCCAAGTTAGGCTCACCGTCAAACGAGAGGGACAAGGAGAACATCTCTTTTTTTTCAGTTCAATTCGAAGTACATACAAATTTCAGCCAGCATTTGATATATTTTCCGAATTATTTGCTTTTTATTAGAGAATTATATATGTGATGTCTGCTGCTTCACGCAACAACTCTTCAGTATTTGCTATTAAATTGTGAGTTACTATATCCTACCTTAACAACTTGATTCTTGTGTACTGCTAACAGTAATTTATAATTTTTTTCCATGCCATTATACTGGCCAGACTGCTCTTTTTTAAGTAGTCCATAATGTACACTGGAGTACAGTATTTTGTACAATTTTGTCCAAATTCTAGTGACTTGACGTAAAGAGTTAAGACTGGGACATACTATTTGAGCATTACTCCGGAAGCTGCCTGCAGGTCGCAATCAACTGTCGGGTGGAGCCATACGTAGCGTTTGCTTAATACAAGGAGTGGGGGGAGAGTCTTCTCCTTGAAATGGGATGTTCCCATGGGAACCACCATAATGATGTTAGTCTCCAGTCCCTATGACCACTTTTTAGGAGCCGCTCCAACCAGCTGAAAGATTCAGCTTAGAGCATCTCCAGCAGGGCCCCTACTTGAGCCCTCAAAACCAAATTTGAGGGCTTGAGGCAAAAATAGAGGTCCAGCAGGGCCCTTACTAGAGCCCTTAAATTTGAGGGGCCCCTTAAATCCCCCCTTCAGCCCTTATTCCTAGGGGGCCCCTACTCCGGCCCTCATTTTTCAGCTTTCCTCGTTTTTCCCGTACGAGTGAAACAAATTTAAATTCGGAACAAATTTGAATATTCGAATAAATTTGAATTTAAATTTGAATATTCAAACAAATTTGAATATTCGAATAAATTTGAATATTCGAACAAATTTAAATTCAAATTTGGATATTCGAACAAATTTGAATATTCAAACAAATTTGAATTTAAATTTGAATATTCAAACAAATTTGAATTTAAATTTGAATATTCGAACAAATTTAAATTCAAATTTGATATTCAAACAAATTTGAATTGAAATTTGAATATTCGAATAAATTTGAATTTAAATTTGGAACAATAAAATTAAAACAAATTTGAATTTAAATTTGAATATTCGTATTTGAATTCATAAATTTAAATATTGTCCTCATTTTGAAATCATAAATATTTTATTGTGTATTGTGCTTTTGTCTCATACATATGCATATAGTGTGTGAGGAAATAGAGGGAATTGAGAAGTAGGGGCCCTGTTTTGAGAGCTCTCACTGAGTGCACTTGCAAAACAGGGTCCTCAAAAGTAGAGGGAGCCCTCAAATTAAAAGTAGGGGGCCTGTTTTGAGGGCTCCTGCTGGAGATGCCCTTATAGTTATAGTTTTTGACTTTAGGCTGAAATTAAACTATAGCGAATTTTAGTTTTTTCAAGTAATTCAATTAAAAGAAAAGACAATCGATTCTATGCCACTAGAGAGTGGTCAGTTCAACAAACTGCTATCGACGAAAGGTCTAACTATTATATGCCACTAACCTTGTTATTAATTCCACTATATGCCACTGTCATTAGTTGACCGTTATCTTCTAAAAAAGACCAAAATGCCCCTCCAAAAGACCAAATACCCTATTTATTTAAAATAGCAAACGACCTCCAAAATTATGAAACTTCACAGGGGTGTTATTCAATATGTCAGTGAGCTACAAAAAAATTTCAAGCCACTGTTCAAAGAAAATTTTCAGATTTTTAATTTAAATGCTAATAAAGGCTACTATTTACAAACAGAGAATAATGAGGTCCAAAAATTTTGGAAAAATTCTCACATGCTCCTAAGATTCCACATAGATCCCAAAAAATATTATTTTCCATTTTGATACAGTAAATTTGTCCCAGTTAAAAAAAGCTTAAATAGGCTGATTTTGTATTTGAATTTCAAAAATAGAACAAATGGAAGATTCAGTTCACAAACTTTTATATTTGAGTTGCACACTACTCCAATGATCCACCAAAAAAATTTCAGTATTTTTTACTATGCCAATTTGCCCTATATTTAATTTTTTATAATACGGAAAAAGTTGAACTGAGGGCAAAACCGTCATTTTTCAGAGGCTAACGTATCCTAACCTATGGCAATAGCATATAATAGAACTTTGGTTGAAATGAGTGGCATACAGTAGTTAGGCCTTTCGCTGATGGCAGTTTGTCGAATCGTCCACTTGCCAGTGCATAAAATCTATTATCTCTTAAAAGAAAATGAGAAAAATAGAAACACCGTTATATCTTCACGGACAATGGAAAGAAAAAAGCAAAAGCAAAAGGCCAAAAAAGTCAAGAAAAAACCAAAATTAAAAGCCAACATGGTTTTTGGCTTAAATAAGCTGAAAACTAAAAAAGCTAGAAGTTAAAGCCGTTTAGAGCGGGGTAGCTGTCAAATGCAAATGAAAGAACTTGACTACTGGATGGAAGGTAGACTAGCTACCGGAAAAAACTTTGCTTACAAAGTTACCCAAGGCACTGTTCTGTTACTTACTACATACTACTTGAGAATTGAGAATATATTAGAGCAACTCCAAGAGTCTTGTTAAAATAGAGACACCCATAATGTATTTTGAAGAGTCATCCCAACCCTTTTTTTAATATTTTGTTCCTCCAACTCTAGCAGACTCTCTATTTTAGCTATCTTTGAATACAGGGGCACATATATGTGCCGTGAATTGTCATCGCGGCACACAGCATGTGCCGGTTTTCATTAGGAAATAAAGGCACATATAACTGTCGTGGTTATCTATGTGCCCTCGAAAAGCATTCCAAGGCACTTTCTTAGATACAAGGGCAAAATATATGTGCCGTTTATATTGGCTCATCATCAGTAGTGTTTTACACGCCACAAGCTTGCGGAGCAAACGAATGTCGCGGAGCAAACGAAGAATGGGATGCGACCACCGAGCTTGCGGGCCGCCGGGCACCGCCGGCGCTGCGGAGGGCCGGCGCCGCGGGACCACGCAGAGGCGTGTGGGCGCCTCCAATCCTGCGCCCGCAGGGGGAGGGGGGAAAGGGCGCCACGGGAGGCTTCGACGCAGGGGAGGTCCGCGCGGGAGGGGTCGCGAGAGGGAGGGATTCCGCGTGGGAAGACGACCGACTAGCGCGGGAAAATGGAAAAATGAGCGGGAGGAAAGCAGCTAGCGAGCCACGATGCCTCGCCAGATTTCGCGAGCGAGACGGTGGAATTCGGCTCCACTGCAAAATAGATAACAGGATAAAAGAGCTATTGGAGGGTGTTTTTTTTCCTTGAGTCATCTAATTTGGAGAAAAAGTGCAAGATAAAGAGTCTCTTGGAAATACTCTTAGGTGCTAACTCTTTGCTCACTGTAACATGTAAGCACTCCACTATGAGCCATTCAATGAGGAATTACTGTTCGATCTTAAGGAGTTAGCACTGCTATCATTCCTAGGGATGATGGTACTGTTAGCAGCAATAGCGTCCTAAGATCAATTGAAAGAACATGTCATGTGGTGCTCAGTTTGATGATGGTTTATAACTTATTTTACTGTATCGGACTTATTTTTTTACTGTAGTTAATGGTGACTTATTTAGCGTAATTAAAATAAAAATTAAAAACAAAAAATATATTAGTCCATCATGGACAATGCAAAGAAATATGGAAAAAAAGAAAAGGTAAAAAATCAAAATAAAAGAATAAAAGAATAGTAAATTAAAAGCTAGAAACCAGAAGCTAACACTCAAACGCATCGGGGCATAGGGCCTGTTTTTTTTTTTGGCTGCGGCTTGTGGTTTTTGGCTACGGTTTGTGACTTTTGGGCTGTTTGTGCGAGAGATTATAGAGTAACAGAAACTCACGTGTGGTTTTTGGCGAAATAAATGAAGTCGGTAAAGTATGTACTACAATTAACTAATATATTCTATCTTGAAAAGATACTCCATTTAAAAACTATTTACTGTAAAAAAACCAAAAAAAAGCAGCTTTTTAAAAATTGAAAAAAAACAGAGCCTATAACTCGCGTTGCTCCGACGGCTCACATGGAGTTTACATGTTAGCTCTAAGATGGGTATATGTCTTTTGAGTCTCCTATTTCCTACTTTTCCAGTGCGCAAACGTGCCCCATGGTTCGATCTTAATCAGCATGTGTGCGGACTGTTTAGCTCATTTTAGCGTACTTTCTGCTTTCTTTTTTAATTTTCTATTTCTTAATTTTCTATTTTTCTATCTTTTTAGTTTTTTTTGTCTTTTTTTGTCTATATTCTTTCGTATTATCTATGATAGGTTAACATAGTTTTTAATTTTTAATTTTTAATTTTTTAAACTTAATTATGTCAAATAAGCTACCTATTCTATTTTTTGTCTTTTTGGCTTTTTGCCTTTTTTCATATTCCTTCGCATTGTCTATGATAGATTAATATATTTTTCTATTTTTAAATTTTTTAAAATTTAATTACATCAAATAAGCCACCTTAGTTACAGTGGAAAAATAAATCACCTACAGTGAAAAAAATCATAAACATCACCAAACTAAACGCCCCTTAATCTGGTCTTCTGGAACCAGAGCCGTTCTTCCCAGAAATCGTTTTCCTTGGATTGGTGTATCAGTATATATCGAACAGGAGATACCTTCTTTCAAAAAGAACACGGGTTATCACACATGAAACTTTTCCTCAGGGAGTCCACAAACAAATGACCAATATGTGCCAATGGAATGCATTGAATGCAAATTACCTTTAAAAATAGAGCTATCACTGTTGTCCATTGGATATTCCGAATTCCTGGTGGTTCATGTCAGCCCGTGTATTGATGATACTTGTGCATCTCTCACACTCTCCATGTTGCTGTACACAGCCATATTGGACTGCCCCGTGAAGTGCCCAAATGTTGCTAGATTTTGAAACAGAAAAAAGGCCCCAACTAATGAAGCTTTACCCTTAAGCCCATGACATCTCTGCGATCCATAACCATGTCAGCCGCTAAGAGCAAGTATAATAAGATGCTGAGGTGAAGGAGAGAGAAGAGAGATGGGCTGTAAGTTTACAGTCAGCTGAAGCACAAGAACCAAGAAACTTTGTAAGAGAAAGATGTGGGTCATACAGCCTTCAGCTGGCTATAAACATTATATAAATGGGCTGATAAGTAAGCTGTAAGTATTCATACAGCCAGCTAAAGGCTGTATTATTAGCCTTGCTCTGGTAACTTGTCTCTTCGTTAAGCCGATTCCTCGAAATATATCCACTGGTGGGGTAGGCCACATCTGCATATCAACATGCTCGCTAGGCCTGGGCGTTCGGGTTACCCGAATTTTTCGGGTCGGGTAGTTCGGGTAATTCGAAATTCGGGTAATGAAAACTGCTACCCGATATTAGCCCCAAAAAAACACTACCCGCAATTTCGGGTACCCCGATAATTCGGGTTCGGGTTCGGGTATACCCGATATACCCGAATTTATATAAAACCAGCTAATTTCCCGACAATTCGGGTAATTTACAGACAATTCGGGTAATTTCCCGACAATTCGGGTAATTTACAGACAATTCGGGTAATTCGGGTAGTTCGGGTACCGGGGGATATTACCCGAACTACCCAAACTAATTTCGGGTAATCAGAATCGCTATCCGAATTTGGGATCGGGTACCTCGGGTTCGGGTATTTCAGGTCCGGGTAATTCGGGTACGGGTAACGGGTAGCGGATATTTTGCCTAGGCCTAATGCTCGCGAGTAAATGTGGACCTGGATGGAGCATCATGGTATCGCATATCAGATTTTTCCCATTAGCACTCACTTTCAACTTTGAGATGGAATGAAAACGGGCACCATTATCTCCGAAATTAGAACCTTTTTAAGTTGGAGATTGAAACCTCCGACTGGGAATTTGAACTCTCGATAGAAAATTTGAACCTAACTTGGAATTTGAGAGGTTTCTCTCAGGTTACTGGGAGTTTTCTTCATGTAGGGGCTGACCATTCACGATTATAGCGACGAGGCGGCGGATGCCTGACCCGGTAGAAGGCAGTGTTCGGCACATTTACGTATCGGGAGAGCATTCGTCGCGTACTCATGGTGGCAAAGTAGTGGACTGGCATGGTCTTCTTTACTGATTACATGAAAGACATTCACGTATACACATCACTACGTACGCATACCACACACGTGAATGGCTTGTGTTGAGTCTCACCATGGTCTAATGGTTCATACATGCCGCACAATAGCAAAGGGTTAAGGGTGGGTTGTTTTGGACTTATGACTTAGTTTTTTCAGTAATTAACTTTTAAATAGATTATTTTTTAGGTCGGGATCTACAAATTGATTGTAATAGATATTGTCCTGACTTTATATATATCGGTAAAATTACATGCGAGTATATCTCTTTATACTCATCTCGTGAATATCCAGAATTTCAAATTTTAAGTCAAAAGCTATAAACTACAGTTAAAAAAACCACCAAAAATCTAACACCATGTTTGGCTTCTAGGTATTGGCCTTGGAACTGTGGGATTGCAATTCAATTCCAAGGACGTAGTTGTTTAGCTAGGGATGGGCATTTTTTACACTGAACGGAACCAAACTGTATTAAGTAAAATTCTCGGTTTCCTTGGTTTTGGTAATCATCTCGGTTTTTACTTTCAGTCCATTCGGTGTTCGGTTTCTTTGGTTTTGGTAATCGTCTCGGTTTTTTACTTTCAGACCATTCAGTGTTTGGTTTTTGCTTCTCCAAAACCGACGAGACTGAAAAACAACTCTATTAGTAGGGGTGGATATTTTTATATCGAAATTGAAATACCGAAGTGAACCGAACTGAAAAAACAAAAAAATATGGTTTATTTGGTGTATGGTATTCGGTGCAGTTTATATTTTCATGCTATTCGGTTTTCAGTGCGGTTTTTAAGTCACAAAAACTGAATTAACCAAAATATTATCTTTCCCTTATGTGAATTTGTAGTAAACAAAGGCTATTATCATTTAATTTTACGGGTATTTTTCAATATCTCAAAACGAAGAATATTGGTAGCTTCTAGAGATATCATTCACTCAAAAGTAAATTCGGTATGATAACACTCGACTAAAGAATGTTATTATACGTTAAATCGTTGTGCATATTTTGGTTAACCAAAAAACCGAATTAACCAAACCGAAATAATTCAATTAATTGGGTTTGGTTTTCTATTTTAGTTTAGTTAATTCGATTGTCAACTTTTAAAAATTGAAATATTTTTTATCGAATAAATCGAACTGAATAAACCGAAACCCACCCCTATCTATTAGAAACAAGTAAGGGTGGGCTTTCGGTCTATTCGGTAAAAATAATATTTTAGTTTTTGAAAGTTGAAAACCAAATTAACTAAACTAAAATAGAAAAACGAATCTAAGTAACCAAATTATTTTGGTTCGGTTAATTTGGTTTTTCAGTTAACCAAAATATGTACAATGCTTTAATGTATAATAACATTCTTTAGTCTAGTGTTATCATACCAGATTTATTTTTTAGCGAATGATATCTCTAGAAGCCACTAATGTTCTTCCTTTTGAGATGTTGAAGAGTACCTACAAAATTAAATAAGAATAGGATTTGTTTACTACAAATTCACATGAAGGGAAAAATAATATTTTTGTATTTTGGCTAATTCGGTTTTCGTGATTTACAAATCGCACCAAAAATCAAATAGCATGAAAATATAAACCACATCGAATAAACCACAACTTTTGATTTTTTTTTCCGGTTCGATTCGGTATTTTGGTTTCAGTATAAAAATGGCCACCCCTAGCAACAAGGTAACTCACCCCTACGCAGCTATGCTATTACTGCCCAACCCAAAGGCCCAAGGCCCAACGTGCTGGTCTCCCTATGGTTCGCTCCCAACCCAAGCGGCCAACTTGTGTCGTGCTTGGGTTAAGACCTCGACCTGGCAAGTGAACATGGCCTAGGCATAGCTTGTTATGCCTATTTTATGTTTTTAATTTTTATATGATTTTTATTTTGTATTTTTTGAATTCAATACTATTTGTTTTTTAATTTATGCGATTTTATTTTGTAGTTTTTTTAATTTTATGCAGTTCATTCTATAAGTATATATTTGTATTTTTTTAAAATTTTTAAATTTTTTTGGTCTTTTCACATTTTTAAAATTTCCATGTCAAATGGGTTAAATAGGTTGACATTGGCCCAGCGGGCTAACCGTGCTCAGGGCGGCCCCGCACGGCCCATGAGGCTATCAGGCCGTGCTTAGATTAGTGCCAACAGTGGAACGATATGGCCCATTTAAGTAATGAGCCAAATGGGCTTGTGCCTAAATGGGTCGTGCCTACATGGATTTTGTGCCATGTCTTGCTGGGCCACCCATTTGGCACCTTTAGCGGCAACGAGGGCTGGGAGTGATCCAAGCTGATGGTGCCAACAACCACTCGCTATGGTCACGCCATGCGTGGAATGGGAGGAGGGAGGGAGCTGGTGAGGGGTAGTGGCCGACAATGGGCGACAGTGGATGGCGACTGCAGGCTACCCAAGTTTAAAGTTGCAAACAGGTATGGTATTTAGGTGGTGACTTCGACGATGAGTGTTGGGGATCTATAAATCTGTTGGTCATGTATGAGTATGAAACTATGTGGTCATTTTGGTTTCCTATTTAGCTTTCAAGATTTTTTTAAACAAGTGTCTAACTTCAAGAATTTCAATATTTGAGACTTTTGAGTATGTGCTGCTGTTAGGGGTAGGCATTCAGTTTATTTGGTAAAAAATATTTTGGTTTTTGAAAGTTGACAACTGAATTAACTAAACTAAAATAGAAAACCAAACCTAATTAATCAAATAATTTTGGTTTTGTTAATTCGGTTTTTCAATTAACCAAAATACACACAACGCTTTAATGTATAATAACATTTTTTAGTCTTGTTTTATCATACCCGATTTATTTTTGAGCGAATGATATCTCTAGAAGTTACTAATGTTCTTCCTTTTAAGATGTTGAAAAATACCTACAAAATTAAATGAGAATATCCTTTGTTTACTACAAATTCACATAAGGGAAAAATAATATTTTGGTATTTCGGTTAATTCGGTTTTTGTGGCCTAAAAACCATACCGAAAACTGAATAGCACGAAAATATAAAACACACTGGATACTATACACCGAATAAACCATAATTTTCGGTTTGGCTCGGTATTTCTGTATAAAAATGCCCACCCCTAGATACTGTTCTACTCAGTTCGTATACCAAAAAACCAACTGATATATTCACTTTTATTATGTTCAATGCTCAATTCCAGTTTGGTTAATATGGTAGCCAATTTTCAAAAACCAAAATAATTTTTTACCAAATAAACGACCTGTAGAAACCGTAAAAACTGAATGCCCACTCATAACAGTTTGGCTGCCACCTAGAATTGACTTGTATTGTTAATTCCAAAGCCAATTCCAAAGGGCATGATAGAGCTAGAAGCAATTCTTAACTTACACCCTGTCATTTATCTGGAATTCAGTCTATAGACTTAAGTAAAAGTTTGCTATTTAGAATTTCAACTTTGTATTCACAGTATAAAAATATCATGAAATCGGCTGAAATTTTTGGAGATGATTCAATATATAGAGAAGCTAATTTGTGTATATATGGCTCCCACAACCTTATAGAGAATGATTTCGTAAAAGTTCGGTATTTGAAACTTTTCGCATTCATACTATAATTTTTTTTATGAAAATATCTGAAATTTGTTGAAAATGATTTAACATGTAGAATAGCTACTTTATACACATTGTTGGACCTAAGTGTACAGTAGGCCCATAGTCTTATAGAATTTCAAATGACACCAAACAGACAAATTGGAATTTTAATTGGCTTGAATCAAATGTAAAGTCAACTAGAATAGAATTTGGAATCCAATTTTAGGCAACCAAACGGTGTGTAAAAAACCATTCTCCCAGCCTTACCCCTCCCCGGATTTCCCCATCTCGACCCCCTCGCCTCTCCGCTCCCAACTCAAACGCAGCCGCGAGCCGAAAACCAAACACCCGGAGGAGAGAGAGAAGAAAAAAGCGCCTCCGCTCCGCTGCGATGGACGCCTCGGCCGGCGGCGGCGGAAACTCCCTGCCCACCTCCGGCGCGGACGGTGCGAAGCGCCGCGTCTGCTACTTCTACGACGCGGAGGTGGGCAACTACTACTACGGGCAGGGCCACCCGATGAAGCCGCACCGCATCCGCATGACCCACGCGCTGCTCGCCCACTACGGCCTCCTTGACCAGATGCAGGTGCTCAAGCCGCACCCCGCCCGCGACCGCGACCTCTGCCGCTTCCACGCCGACGACTACGTTTCCTTCCTCCGCTGCGTCACCCCCGAGACGCAGCAGGACCAGATCCGCGCGCTCAAGCGCTTCAACGTCGGCGAGGACTGCCCCGTCTTCGACGGCCTCTACAACTTCTGCCAGACCTACGCTGGGGGCTCCGTCGGGGGCGCCGTCAAGCTCAACCACGGCCACGACATCGCCATCAACTGGGCTGGCGGCCTCCACCACGCCAAGAAGTGCGAGGCCTCTGGCTTCTGCTACGTCAACGACATCGTCCTCGCCATCCTCGAACTCCTCAAATACCACCAGGTACGTGCTGTATCATGTTATCTGTCACCCTTGTATGCTTCAATTTTGCAAAATTCTGTTTTTCTAATCCGGTACTGTTTTGCCATTGCAGCGTGTTCTTTATGTGGATATCGATATCCACCATGGGGACGGCGTGGAGGAGGCGTTCTACATTACGGACAGGGTGATGACAGTCTCATTCCACAAGTTTGGGGATTATTTCCCGGGGACGGGGGACATTGGTGATGTTGGTCACTCCAAGGGGAAATATTACTCCCTGAATGTCCCATTGGATGATGGTATTGATGACGAGAGCTACCAGTCGTTGTTCAAGCCCATCATGGGCAAGGTGATGGAGGTTTTCCGCCCTGGTGCGGTGGTGCTCCAGTGCGGTGCAGATTCCTTGTCGGGCGACAGGTTGGGCTGCTTCAACTTATCCATTAGGGGACACGCGGAGTGTGTGAGATTCATGAGGTCTTTCAATGTCCCGCTGTTGCTGCTTGGTGGTGGTGGGTATACCATAAGAAACGTTGCACGATGTTGGTGCTATGAGGTATGTAACAGGGTAATTTTATGGAAAAAAACACATTTTGTAGGGACTTTTCACTCTGTGGTGCATCATTCTGTTTATTCTAATAGCCTTGCCTAATTAATTAGGTCGAAAGCATCTGACTATATAAAATAAGGAAGTTCCTCTAGCATCGTCTGTAGTACCAAATCTATGCCTAACATGTATATGATTCACCATGGACACACTGGCTTGGCAAAGTGATTGACATTTATGAGTACTTATGTAAAAATAATTCATCATGTACACTTGCCATTTCTTCTACATATGCGACTAGTGCAAAGAAAGTACGCTGTTAGTTCATTTACATATGCATATTTTCCACAACTGTTGTTATGTTAAGAAATGTCTGATGTCCCATTCATACCCATTCATGTACATATATGTTGTCACTATAGGTCTCGTTTTCGTTTTTTTAAACTATCAGCTAAATGGCCTGCAGCTGTGTTTGAAACCAAACCCTTAAAACATCAGTTATTTATGGTATGCCCACTACCATGACATGTTGAGCACAAGAATGGCAATTATTAGGAACATCAGTTCTGTCTAGCTAGCACATGTTGACCCCTTTTGTTGCCACACCACCCTCATGCTGCATCTGATAATTCTTCTTGGCTCCAAACTCGTACCTTCTATATGTAAAGCACATTTCTTTGATTTGTACCCATGTTTTAAATCGTGGGCTATAGTGGCAATGTGGCACTATCGCTGTTTCACCCCTCCACATAGTGCATTATACAAAATTAGTTCATTGTACCACGAGACCCAGCAGGACCAGATTAAATTAGGATATGTGGTGACCCACATTAGCATACCTAGTTTTTTGCACTTCTGTTGTGCATTATTCTGTTTATTCTAATAGCCTTGCCTAATTAATTAGGTTGAAAGAATCTGACTGTATAAAAAAGGAAGTTCCTATAGCATCCTGTAGCACCAAAAATATGCCTTCCTTTGCTTATGCAGGGCAAGAATTTGTCGAGTTGAATCAGTACAATAAGAGATCCTAAGTATTTTTGGGTCAGGCGACACCCAGATTTGAACTGGGGATGAAGGATTTGCAGTCCCCTGCCTTACTGCTTGGCCATGCCGCCAAATCCGATAAAAAATCAAGACCCCTTCTTCCCTTCCCTAATCCAAAAATGAGTCCACCGCCTGCCGGGCACTGTATGGGAAATTACCCACTCAACAAAGAGCGGAGTCGTTGTCGTGAACATGATTCTTCCCACCCTTGGGAAGTAGGCTAGCAGAAAGAAATAACTTTTCTCTCATCGCCATTTATGGTTATGGCCTGGTCTGTGGATTGACCCTATGGCTATGGCTATTGCGCTTATCAATTCAAAAATGAAAAGATTCTTATTCTTTGCATATAACATGTATAAGATTCACCACGGACACACTTGCTTGGCAAAGTGATTGACATTTATGAGCACTTATGTAAAAATAATACATTATGTACACTCGCCTTTTCTTCTATATGCTACTAGTGCAAAGAAAGTACATTGTTATTTTGTTTACATATGGATATTCTTCACAAGCCACAACTATTGTTATGTTAAGAAATGGCTAATGTCCTATTCATATCCATTCAAGTACATACATGTTGTCGCTATATGTTTGAATGGTTTTGGGCCAACAAGTATCGAGAAGTATCGACAGAGTACCGTGATTAATTTTATTTATTTCGAAAATTAAATTCTGCCAATACTTCTTGATACCGTATCTCCACGTATTGCTGTATCGGATACGTATCAAATACGGGAACGACAGTTCAGTGGAGTATCAGTGCTTCTTAGTCTACAGCTGCCATAGGTGTAATAGCTGCCTGCTGCAATGGAAAGAGCAGTTGCTACACATCATTACTTTTTTGGCTTGATCACTAATTCAAAGCCATCATAACCAAGCTAAAAGTAAAGAAAAATCACTTGTAAACCTTCAAAGTTCTTCTACCCAGGCTGCTCTTCAAAACTCAAAAAAATTTGAATTCCGTTGTATGAGCTGTGTGTATTAACATTGTAATGTAATTGAAATCCTGACATAACATAACTATGTTTTGATTTATTAATTTCTTATTGAATTCATGTTATTTCAAAGAAATATTTTAAATAATAGAACTGAAAATATTAAACTGAACCACAAATTAGAATAGTTTTTTTTCTGCTGCCACATTGCCACAATAACCATGATATAAGAATTCGTTAGTACCGTGTTGCTGTCTAGGTTTTTAGATTGTAGTTACTTCTGTTTGTTTAGGTGTTTCTAATATGGGATAAATGCTCATAATGTGTTTTGAGTTTATTAGATGCCAGCCAAACTTAATTATTGCTGTTCATTGTTGGGACAATAAATAGGCTCTTCTTATTTTTTGTTTTGTATGAAGCAAATCATGTTTTTTTAACTTCAAAGATTAGCTTCTTTGCATTTTCCGACTGCTCTCGCCATCATATTTTCTTCTTTGCATTTTCCGACTGATCTCGCCATCATATTAGGCAAGACTCAAGCTATTACTGTGGACAATGGATTATACTTTTAATCACGTAAATTGAACAAGTAATATATAAATTATGATTATCCCAGAATTTTTTTAAGGGCTTGAGGCTTCTGTTGCTTTTATAGATATGTTTTTTAGTCTTCACCAATTCAAATAATTATGACCTTTTCGTTGTTTTTTACTGTCTTTTTCCGCCTATGTTTGAGCAGACAGGAGTTGCACTTGGTCATGAGCTCACTGACAAGATGCCTCCAAATGAGTATTATGAGTATTTTGGTCCAGATTATACTCTTCATGTTGCACCAAGTAACATGGAGAACAAAAACACACGCCAGCAATTGGATGATATAAGATCGAAACTTCTCGATAATCTTTCAAAACTCCGACATGCTCCCAGTGTCCAATTTCAAGAGCGACCTCCTGAGGCAGAGTTACCTGAGGTGACATTCTATTATAAGCAAGAAGTTCGCTGTATGCTGTCTCTTTTTATTTTCTTAAATACATCAGCTACCAGGTTAAATGCCATCATTGGTATAGTTGCTGTGAACAATAATGCATAAACATTCGTATGAAGGGTAAATGCTGACTCTGGTTATGGTAATTGTTCTTCATTGGGAACAGCAAGAACACAGGAGCAACTTTCTGTTATAAATATAAGTATAGTTATTAGTAAAAGCAAGTAGATGGTCTAATTATTTCATACTATGTTCTGATAAGAGAAGCTGGAAGGGTGATGGAATTTGATGTCCTTTGTTTGGGGTGATTAGAGTAGAGACCCAAAAAAACTGGTAATATTAGAAATGGACTTGAAAGTTGTGACTGCTATGTAACACCAGTACGTTACAAAGCTGAAAGTAGCCGGAGATTGAATACTGCCCACGGCCTTTTTTTGAAAATGACCAAAATACTGTCTGCTAATCCTTGCCTGCTCATGCATTATCAATGTGGCATGTGTGCACCTTGAAAGTAGTGAATTGCACTTTGTTCTTGCACACTCTGCTTATTTCCTTTCAGTTCAGATCTGCTTATTTCCTTTCAGTTTGTTGTGTATATGGTCTGTATTAGGTTCATTGGTATGTCAGGGAATAATCAGTCATTAGTTATGCGCATGTGAGAATTCAAAAATGTTTTTTCCCCATTTCAAGACAATTTCACGAAACCAGCTAAAGCTTGATAGGCATTATGGTATGAAATCTCTATGCAGAGTTTGTCCTTTCTTGTTTTGTTTGGTTGGATCATGTTTGAAGTAATCCATCTTTTATACTGTATACTAACACTTTGCATTCTCTCCATAATGTTCAAATCAACTTTTGAATTTGTCAAGTTGAATGTATATTCATTTAAATAAATTCCTTACGGAGGAATCATTTGTGAATTGTCTGATGTACTTCATAATTAAAACTTAGTATCTTGTCAAATATCCATAATCAAGACTATCTCTGTTCACTTGTTGGGTCGGCTAAAGATCAACGGATACACAGCTAGGAGCATGGTATTTTTGTCTTGCTACCATGTTAATCTTAGGAAAACAGTCAAGCCATCATCCAACATATTGATGTTTAGGAAGTACTAGCTTTAGATGCGATCACCAATGCTTATTGACTATAGTTGTAGATTTGGAAGTGAGAAAGCAATAATTCATCATAATTTGGCAAAGAGCCTAAGACAAGGCAATAATTTATCATATTTTGGCTAAGTTGCATTTATGTTTACGCTACAGCAAGATGAAGATCAAGAGGATCCTGATGAAAGGCACCATGCTGATTCTGATATGGAAATTGATGATGTCAAGCCTTTGGAGGACTCGGGAAGGTATTTGTTTCTATTTAGTTCCTCAAATCATTTAGGTGATTATAGCAATTCTTATATTTGTCTAGTTAACATAATATTATCAGGATGATGGCTTGCGTCCTTTCCCCTCCTGCACCCCTTCCCCCTCCCGGCGCACCCTCTCCCACCAGCCCCACGCCGGTGCCTACTCCAGGCCCGGCGGCCACCCCCACTGCCGCGGCGTCGTCTCGCGCGGTCTGTTCTTCCTCCCCAACGCCGGGTTCCCTCCCATCTCGGTCCCTGTTGGTGCCTGGCCGTGCGACGGTAGGGCGGGCCAAGGCCCAGCGGTGGAGTGACGATTCCCCCCGCTCGGCAGGTTCCACCGACGGCCTATCCGCCTGCTCTCCTCTATCCTTCAAGGGAGCGCTGCTGGGAGGAGTATCTGCACAGGCAGTGCAACCTTCGAGCGCCACTTGCTGCATGTCCTTGACCGCCTCGCCGCCGGCCGTCGTTGTTGCCTTGCCTCGGATTGTGCTACGTCCTGAGGACCGGGCGACGGCGGAGGGCGGAGGCGGTCCAGACGCGGATGGCTGGTGGCCGGCGGTAGGAAGACGCGCGAGGCGCGTTCGTGGCCGGCAGGCGCGTCCGACACGGCGACCAGTCCTGGCGGATCTCCAGGGGAAGTGTTTCAACTGTTTCTCTCGACATCACAAGGCGGTGAGCTGCCGGTCTGGCCCCCGTTGCTTCCGCTGTTAGGCTCCTGGACACCGTTCGTACGTCTGTCCGGATCGTCGTCGCCCGACTCTGAGGATGGCGTCTCAGCCGCGGCGCTTGTTGGCCTGGCGGCTGATTGCTGCCTCTCCTCCGCTGGTGACAGCCCCTCCACCGTTGGTGCCTGTCCGGGATTGCTCGGGCCAGCCTAGTGGGGGTGGGGGAGTGGCTCAGGTCCAGGGACGTCGGAAACGGCGTAGGTCTCGCGGGCGGCGTTCTGGCGGTGGTGTTCAAGGGGCGGCGTCGCTTCTGCAACCTGGCGAGGTTGATGAGGTGGCCCCGGTTGATCCCCCTCCACTTCCTTCTAGCGGGGACGTTTCACCGGTGGCCCCCGTCCAAAGGCCCAGGCGAATCCTTGCTCGGTCGGCCTCCATTGCTCAGCGTGAGGATGCTCTTGGCAGGGCGCTGGTGGTTTCTGTGATCGGTGATTGCCATGATGGTTTGGAGTCTCCCATCAAGGAACTGGTTGCCAGCCTTTTTGAGGTTAACTTGGAGGTTCTCACCCTTTTCCGCTTTGGGCCATCAAGCTTCCTGTTGGTTTTGCCTGATGAAGAAACGGCGACAAGGGTCTATAATGGCGGTCGGGCAATCTGCAGCCCAACCCTCCGTCTGCATGTCATGCGTTGGACGCGTTTCATGCAGTCCACGGCGTCAAGCTTGATCTCGGCGGTGGACATCGAACTGCGGGGCATTCCGGCTCACGCCTGGGAGCTGGCTACGTCGGAGCAGCTGCTCAGCGAGTACTGTTGGATTGGTGGCGCTCACCCTGACAATGATGTTCGGCGTGATGTCTTCAGGGTGGCTGCGTGGTGTTCTACCCCCATGCAAATCCCCACTGAGATGGACCTCGACATAGTGGAGCCTCCAACGGCTGATGGTACCTCCGGTCCGGCGAAGCGCGCGTTGAGTTACCCCATCCGGATTTCAGTGGCCCCTTTCAACCAGCCGTCGATGGCGGGTGATCCTCCTTCCCCGCCTCCGGACGTTGATGGACGGGGCCGCCGTAGGAGGCGGCGGTGGCGGCGTCTTTCTCCATAGGCAGGAATGCTGGCTCCGGCGGCGCCAGGGGGCTCGGCTTCGTCGTCGGCCACTCAGCGTGTCTCGGTTCTTGCAAGGCTGGGCCCACGGCCTACGGATGGCATTGATCTCTCGGTAGTGGTCACACCGCCCGAAGGGCCCGATCCTCCGGCTTCCGGGGTGGTGATTGAGGAATCCCTTTGGGCCATCGGTCCCGCGGCGGAGGTTATGGCGGCTGCGCCTTCCCATGCGTACGTGCGCAGTGCTCCCGAGGAGTCCCTAGCGTGCCACTGCGAAGGATTTATGGCGGTGGCGGCTTGCCCTTCCCATGTTGGGCCGTCGGCCTTTCCGGAGCCCGCTTTGCAGCCTGCCTTGGTCCCCGGTCGGCCTTTGTCTTCTGCTGGGTCTAGCCCACTTAATGCTTCTCAATCTCCTCCCTGCGCTGGTACAGATAGAGGGGATCTGGTCCAGCCTGTTAGCGCCCCGCCTTCCATCTTGGAGTGCCGTGGACAATGCCTCTTCCCGCCGCTGACTGGCCGCTGCCGCCGCCGCCGACCGACCGAGGAGCCTCGTCTCGGCAATGCCGCCGAGGTCTCAATCTCCATCGCCCGAAGCTGTCCCTTCAGCGCCGCTGCCGGGTTCTGGGGCCGCCCCCTCCCTCCGGGTTTATTCTCGGCAGAGGCGCCGTGCCAGGGCGGCCGCGTCACCGCAGGAGCTTGGCTCCCCTCGGGAATCTCGGCCGGCTACCCCAACTCAGATGCTCTTCAAGGTTTGCAAGCCGGTGGATTTGCTGCTCCCTCAACCCGTGATCCGAAGGAGAAGAAGGAAGGCCCCTCCGCCGGGCTCTCTGCCGCGCCGAAGCTGGCGGGTGGCTGGCGCCAGGCCCTGCTTGCCAGGGCCGGTGGCCACGGTGGCTCAAAGGAAGGTGATGCGGCACCTCGGTTTTGGAGACCAGGAGATTTTCGGCCCGGAGGCTCAGGACAGCTTCAGTAAGCTGTTTAATCCTTTGCTTTCTGACTCTCATATTGCTGCTATAGCCGCTATCTTTGGCTGGGCGGTAGGGGAGGGGGAACAGGTGCGTTCTACAGAGGCCATTGCAGTTCTGTAAGGTTTTTGGTTTTCCTTGGGGGGTCGGTTTTTCTGTTAGTTGAAATGAATCCGGCTGCTATCTTAATTTGGAACGCGCGTGGCCTCAATCAGAGGGTTAGGAGGATCTCTGTCAGAAATGTTATCCTTTCCAGTAATGCTGATATTGTTTGTCTCCAAGAAACAAAGGTCGCAGATATGTCCCAACATTTGTTTCTCTCGGTATTTGGTTCAGCGTTTGACAATTTCGTTGCTCTCCCGGCCTCTGGCACCCGGGGAGGGGTCTTGATCGCTTGGAAGGGTTCTTCTTGTCAAGCAATTGCAACGAGAGTGGATACTTACTCAGATTCGGTTCTGTTCGCTGAGCAAGAAGGTCGCAATTGGTGGTTTACTGGTGTTTATGGGCCACAAGGAGATGATGAGAAGATCCAGTTCCTACAGGAGCTTAGGAACATTCGTGCGGTTTGCATTGGACCATGGTTCGTGGCTGGAGATTTTAATCTAATTTACCAGGCTGCTGACAAGAACAATGCAAACTTGGATAGGGCCATGATGGGTAGGTTCAGGCGTTTCCTGGATGATGTGGAGGTTAAGGAGATTCCGCTGCTAGGCCGCAAATATACATGGTCAAATGAGAGGCAATCCCCCACCCTTGTCCGGCTGGATCGAGTGTTCTGCTGTGTGGGCTGGGAGGTTATTTTTCCTAATTCTGTTTTGCAAAGTACAGCTGCGGGAGTTTCTGACCACTGCCCTCTAATTCTTGGTCTGAAGGTGAGCACTGGTGGCGAGCGTCGATTCCATTTTGAAAGCTTCTGGACCAAATTACCGGGTTTCTTGGTTGCTGTCAAACAGAACTGGGAGGCTCCTGTACAATCAGTTTGTGCAGTTGAGCGCCTATTTCTGAAGATGCAGCGGCTCAGTAAGGGTCTGCAGAAGTGGGGGCAACGCAAGGTGGGGAACGTCAAACTCCAACTAGAAATGGCTAAGGAGATTCTCCATCGTCTGGAAATTGAGAGGGATACTAGGGAGCTTTCTGTAAATGAGCAGTGGCTGCGCAGGAAGCTCAAACTCCATTGTCTTGGCTTGGCTTCTTTAGAGCAAACTATTGCCCGGCTGCGCTCCAGAATTCTGTACCTCCAAGAAGGGGATGCTAATACTGCCTTTTTCCATCATCAGGCCCGGTTTAGGAAAAAGAAAAATTTTATACCCAAACTGCAAGTTGGTGACCGGTTGGTAGTCTCTCAAGAGGATAAACAGGAAGCAGTGCTTGATTTCTATGAAAGCATTCTTGGGAGGGCAGAAGAAAGAGACTACACTCTTGATCTTTCAGAGATGGGCGTTCAACAACATGAGCTCTCGGTGCTGGACACTCCTTTCTCGGAGGAGGAAGTCTGGGCGACTATCAAGGATATGTCGTTAGATAAAGCCCCAGGGCCTGATGGATTCACAGGCCGTTTTTATAAATCTTGTTGGAGTATTATTAAGGGGGATATTTTGCTGGCATTTGATGCCATTCATCGGGGCCATGTGTTCAAGTTTAGGCTCCTCAACTCGGCTTTCATTACTCTTTTGCCAAAGAAGAGGGGTGCTGTTGAGGTGAAGGATTTCAGGCCTATAAGTTTAATTCACAGCTTTGCTAAGTTGGTGACAAAAGTCTTGGCTAACCGGCTGGCCCCCCTGCTTCCCTCCCTTGTCTCCACAAATCAGAGTGCGTTTGTTAGGGGAAGAAGTATTCATGACAACTTTATTTTTGTCCAGCAAATGGTGAGATCTCTGCACAAGAAAAGGGAGGCTCATATCCTTCTAAAGCTGGATATTTCTAAGGCCTTTGATTCAGTGTCTTGGCCCTTTTTATTGGAGGTGCTTCGTCATGTGGGTTTTGGACAGCGGTGGCGAGACCTAATATGCCTGATCCTGTCTACTTCTTCTACTCAAGTTTTGGTGAATGGGGAGCCGGGGGAGACTATTCTTCATCGTCGCGGTCTTAGACAGGGAGATCCGCTCTCCCCTATGTTATTGATCCTTGTTATGGATGTTTTGAATTCAATGTTTGAATATGCAACTAGAGAACAGATGCTGCAGCCTTTGGGCATTCAACAAGCTCGGCACCGGTTTCCTTTTATGCCGATGATGCTGTGATCTTCTTGAGGCCTTCTAGTTCGGATCTGCATGTAATTAGATTTTTCTCGACCGGTTTGGGCATGCTTCGACTTCGTACCAATTTGTCCAAAAGTTCGCCTCCTATCCATTGCTCTGAGGATGAATTGGCGGTCACAATAATCGCTTTCTTGTTCAATCAAAAACTTTCCATGTACTTACCTTGGTATTCCGCTCACCATTGGTAAACCCTCCAAAGAGGTATTATCGCTTTGCTTGATAAGGTGGCGACTATCTCCCAGATGGAAGGCTTCCCTGTTGAACAAGGCGGGGAGGCTGGTTTTGGTTAGAGTGGTCCCGACAATGCACCAATTTACCTCCCGATTGCCTTGGACCTTCCTAAATGGTTCCTCAAAGCAATTGATAAAGAAGGCGGGTTTCCTTTGGAAAGGACATGAACAGCAAATGGGGCAATCGCTCGTAGCTTGGGAAAGGGTGCAACGTCCCTTAGAATATGGGGCCTTGGGATCCATAACCTCGAACTCCTTGGCTGGGCTTTAAGGATCGATGGTCAGGGCCAATAAAGCACTCCCTCTAGGCCTTGGGTAGGACTCCCATTTCAAGTCCTCAAAATGCCCATGCTCTGCTTAATGTTGCAGAGATGCCATTGTGGGAAATGGGAAGAGAATTCTGTTTTGGAAAGATCGTTGGTTGGATGGTCGCACCATAGCCGAGATTGCCCTAATTTAGTGAAATCTGTCCATAAGCAAACCGTTGAGAGGAGGACGGTGGTTCTAGCTCTCCAATCGTAAATGGGTGGATGATATCAAAGGGCCCTTTCGTGCGTGTTATTATCGAATATCTGCAGATCCGGGATTTAGTGGATGGTTTGACTTTGCGGCAGGGCGTGCGGATCAATTTAGATGGAAGTTTACTCACCGCTTATATAGCAAGAAATCGGCCTATGCTTGCATTCTTTTTGGAACCATTAAGTTTGGTTTCGCGAAGGATTTGGAAAAGCCGGGCACCTCCACGCCGCAAATTTTTCATATGGTCGGTGTTTCACAACCGGCCTTTGGGCGATCGCTTAGCGGCGCGGATCGCCCATTCGGATCCTTGTCCTTTCGTGATCGGCCGAGGAGTCGATTCACCATTTGTCGGTTGGATGTGTTTTCACCGCCAAGTCCGGGTCATGATTCTTCAACACAGGCCTATTTAACTTGGCTCCGGGAGGCGCAGAGTCCCGCTTTCTGGTTGGTGGAAGAAAGCAATCTCGCAGCACCAAAAGACTTGCGGAAGGGTCTCAATTCCTGATAATCTCGATGGCTTGGGAGATCCGGAAACACCGTAATGAATGTGTTTTTGAGAAGATGAGGCCAAATGTGCGAGAGGTAATTAGGGTCATAACACGCATTGTGGTTTGTGGTGCATGGCGGGTGCCTCCAAGCTCCGTGATCTCTGGCTAGGTCGTGACTGGATTTTAAGCGCCAATGAGGCTCGTCGTTTGTATTGGTTTTAGTCCTTGGCGCGGTGTAAATCTAGTTCTGTGTGTGTGGGGTGTGTCAGACTCGGAAGATTCTTGCCAGACTCGTGTACTTTTTATCTATCTTAATGAAATGACACGCAGCTCTCCTGCGTAGTTCGAGAAAAAAAGGTGATTATAGCAATCACTTCAGCTGTTTATATTGTGTAACATATGCCATTCTCTTGTAGGAGGAGCAGTATTCAGAGTATGAGAGTTAAGAGAGAATTTGGTGAAACTGAGGCCACAGATCAGGTACTTTTCTATTTTAATTCATATTGATGTGATGATATATGCACGAAATTACGATTGTTTTGGTATATAATATATACTAGAAGGCATGTAAGCAGCGATACTTACCTAATACATGCTGCTGTTTGTCTCTTGCTGAATGGCCATTATATTTATATCTTATGCGTTCTTCAGAGAGCATATATTCTATAGTTTTGGGCTGTCAAAGTGTCGACCTTGGATTTGGCCAATTCAGAATCTCCTGTGATTACCATTTGCACTATTCCCTAGATCAATAGATAGTGCTTAAAGATACATTGCTAAATCATTTCATACAGATCGCGAAACATGTCATACGATAATATTACATATCGGAGTTCAATGGACCACAACGGGTCAGGTTTACAATAAGCCGACTAGGCCAAATATTACATAACATGCAGAAAACGTAGCGGAGGCAAGGCGGGACATATCCCGCCACAAGCAATCAATCGGTCCCTCGGGTTTCCTCCTTTGCCGGTCGTTGCTACTCGGGTCGCTTGGGCTTCTCCACTCAGGCTAGACCTCCACTGCTTGACGCCACTCGGGCTGCTTCTTCCGCTGTCGCTCGAGTTTCCTTCGCCGCCGGCCGCTCAGGATTCTTCTTTGCCACCCCATGCCACTCCTTTGGCTTCACAGGAGTCGGAGCTATCGTCGCCAGGGCCTTGCCAGAGCTGGAGCTGCCATCGCTGGAGCCATGGTCGTTGGGGCCCGACAACCGACGTCGCCAGGTCGCCTTCTCTCACGACCGATGCCTTGTGCGTTGTGACGCGCTGGTGGCTCGGTCGGTTGGTTAAGTGAAGGTAAAGGTAAACAAAAGAAAGAAAGAAAGAAAAAAAGAAAAAAGAAAGAAAAAAGGAAAAAAAAGAGAAAAATGTCATCCTTTTCAAGCACCGTTTCCGTTCCTCGCTGCCTTGTGATTTTCGATGGTTTCAATTATCGGGACTAGTTTTAGCGCACGCGTGGTCAGCGTCTTTGGGAGTTTCTTACTGGCGAGTTGCCTTGTTCGTCTTGCCCTACTCTTGCTGCTCTGCCTGTGCTCTCGAAAGATGCTTCCGAAGACGCTCGTACAAAGGTATATGAGGTTTTTGATGATGCTATGGAGACTTTTCAGAGTTAGTATGTTGCTTTCAAGACATGGATCGACAAGGATGCTCGTGCTTATGCTATTTTGGTTGGCTAGCATGGAGATGCATCTCATTGGTGTTGTTGGCTTGGCTTCCGCACAGGCGATGTGGGCGCATCTGCGCAACCGCTATGAGCCATCTGGTGATTCCTTGTACCTTGCTGTTGTGCGTCAGAAGCAGTCCCGCAACAGGGAGATGCCACTGTGGACGAGTTCTATGCTTAACTGTCCGCGGTATGGCGTCAAATTAACTCTTTGGGGCCAAATGTTTGCTGCACCTGTCAGTGTAGTCAGCGTCAGCAATCTCATCTAGAGGTTCGCCGCATTTACGATTTAACACATCTCCGGTCTGAGTTTGAGTAGACTCGTGCTCAGTTGCTGGCTCGTCATCCTCGTGTGACTTTGGTGGAGGCTCTTTCAGTTGTTCGTACTGAGGAGATTCGCCTTCGTGGTGCGGGTCTACTGTCGTCACCGTTGTTTCTGTTGGTTTGGGTGGCTCCTTCAGCTTCTACACCTGCCACACCTCCGGGTACTCCTTCACCAGTTGCTCTTCCATCAGTGATAGCTGCTATTGGTAGGGGACTCCACTGTACCTATTGCAACAAGGATACAGGACATGTGGAGCAGTTTTGCTACAGGAAGAAGGATTTTCGTCGTGGTACTCTTCCGAGGGGTACTGGAGGTTCCTCCTCTCAACGGAGTCTTAGTGCCTCTGACTTAGCAGTTTCTCACACTGTTAGGTCGCATGGTTGCTTCTGCGTCGTTCGGTTCTGCCGCACAAATCTTCTGGTGAGAGACCACTTTCTACTTCTCCTTCCTTAGGTATATCACCTTGGATTCTTGATTCTGATGCTTCCTTTCATATGATATGATTCCACCAGTCTCAGTCCTTTGGCTGCTCCTATCATTGTTCAAACAACAGATGATACCTCTCTTTCTGTCGCAGGACAAGGCACTTTCAAATTCATCCTTTCATGTTTCTACTGTTTCTCATGTTCCAAAACTAACCATGCAGCTCATATCTACCGGCTAGCTCACTGATCATGGTTGTCGTGTTATTCTCGATTCTGATTCTTGTTGTGCTCAGGATCGCCGCACGGGGATGCTGGTTGGTACTGGCGCTCGCCACTGTGACTCACGACGGCTCTGGGAGCTTGACTAGCTTCATCTTCCTTCCGTTGCCTCGTCAGTCTTGTCGCCTCCGCCATTGCCTCATCCGCTGCAGCCTCCATCGCATCTTTTGCTCAATGGCATCATCATTTATGACATTTTTGTGGGTCACATATGTCTTCATTACTTCGTCGTGGTCTTTTAGGGTCTGTCTGGTGATGCTTCTCTCAATTGTCAGGGTTGTAAGCTTGGAAAACAGCTCCAACTCCCCTATCCTTTCAGTGAGTCAATGTCTTAACGTCCTTTTGATCTTGTTCATTCTGATGATGGGGACCTACTCTCGTTTCGAAAGGTCATCGATATTATATAATTTTTATTGATGATTTTTCTCGGCATATGTGGATATACTTTATGCCATCTCTAGTGAGGTTCTATCCATCTACAAGACTTTTGCCACTATGGTCCGTACTTAGTTTGACTCCTATTTGTGTTTTTCGCGCTGATTCCGCTGGGGCGTGCTTGTCGAGAGTTCTTCGTGGTTTTCTTGCTGAGCAGGGCACTCTCAGTTTTCTTGTCCCGGTGCTTATGCTCAGAATGGTGTGGCTAAATGCAAGCATTGTCATCTTTTTAAGACAACTCGTGCTCTCATGCTTGCTTTTGCTGTTCCACCACACTTCTGGGCGGAGGCTATCTCTACTGCCACTTTTCTGATCAAAATTCAACCCTTCTCTCCTCTTCAGGGTGGGATCCCAATTGAGCTTCTCTGTGGCAAGACTCCTGATTATTCCAGTCTTCACCTCTTTGGGTGTGCCATGTTCTTGCGCCTCGTGAGCGACCAAGCTGACCGCTCAGTCTATTGAGTGTGTTTTTCTAGGCTATAGTATTGAGCACAAAGGATATCATTGTTGGGATCTTGTTAGCCGATAGATGTGGATTTCTCGAGATGTTACTTTTGATGAGTCTCGTCCTTCTCCTTCCTCCACTTCAGCATCTCTTGTTAAACCACTTTCTTTCCTGACTTTTCCTTCCACCCCCATAGTCACCACTCCACCATAGTCTTTGATCTCTTCGGTGCCTCCTTCCCAGTCGGCACTTTCTCCACCACTGGCACCCTCTCCCGAGGTTACTCCTGACCTTGTTCCTTCTTATTCTCTCTACTATACTTGTCCGCGAGTTGAAGATTCTTCTGATGTGCCCTCTCCTAATGGGTCATCCTCTTCAACCTCTCCTTGCTATGCTCTTCGCGATGGCCAGTCTATCCGGCCTCTTGAGTGTTTTGGTTTTGCTATCGCAGCTTTTGCGGAACTGATTTCTTACTGTGATGCTGCTGTATCAGGAGTGGCAGCATGCGATGGCAGACGAGATTGCTGCCCTTGAGCGTATTGGTACATGGGATCTTGTTCCTCTTTCTGCGCGTTACTCCTATCACGTGCAAGTGGGTCTATAAGGTTAAGACCTGCTCTGATGGTTCTCTTGAGCGCTACAAGGCTCTTTTGTAGCGTGTGGTTTTCAGCAGGAGCATGGTCGTGACTACGATGAGATATTTGTCCTGTCACTCACATGACCACCGTTCACACTCTTCTTACTGTGACCTCTGTTCGACAGTGGTCTATCTCGCAGCTGGACGTCAAGAATGCCTTTCTCAATGGCGAGTTGCGTGAGGTCTACATGCAGCCACCCCCTGGGTGTTCTGTTCTTAAGGGTAT
The DNA here is from genome assembly GCA_036346575.1 of Dendrocalamus sinicus. Taxonomy (NCBI): domain Eukaryota; kingdom Viridiplantae; phylum Streptophyta; class Magnoliopsida; order Poales; family Poaceae; genus Dendrocalamus; species Dendrocalamus sinicus. The sequence continues at coordinate 31,118,577 of CM070656.1, read as the reverse complement.
AGTTTGTCGCCTTCGTCGATCTCTCTATGGCCTCAAGAAAGCTCCTCGTGACTGGTTTGATCGTTTCTCTTCTGTTGTCATTGCAGTTGGTTTCTCTGCCAATGCTCATGATTTTACTCTTTTTATTCACACTTCGCCTCGTGGTCGGACACTTCTCCTTTTGTATGTTGATGATATGATCATTACTGGAGATGATTCTCAGTACATTACTTTTGTCAAGGAGTATCTTCATGAGCACTTTCTCATGTCTTCCTCACAAGGGCACAGACTAGAGCTCAACATAGCTTCTACCTATTCAAACTTCATGTTGTTGATTTACCATAAGTTTGAGAGGGTGTTAGATATGTATTATATAGCTGTGTGTTTACCCTGTTGTGTGAGGGGTTTCCTGTATATATGCTATACTTGTATGTGTATATATTGGCCCATTGGCCTCATGATGAATACAAACGCTATTCATAACAGATGTAAATTAGTTGTCCAGGTCGTATCCATTATAGATTTGTGTTTGTAGTGTTTTTACATTGAGAGGTCATCACAGGATTTAGTCCTTAAAATTATCTGGGCTGTTCTACCACATTTGAACCCTCTTGTGCATCCACTGCACCAGTCCCTCGTACCATTTGCCTAGATTTTAAAGCAAGTTGGGATTTTTGGGAACATAAAATAATAGTCTTCAACATATCAGTCACTTCCCAATAGTAATTGCCCAAATTGAGATTTCATGTGTGAAAATTGATGCCAAGGCAATTTATTGCCCCAAGTGTCTAAGCCAGACTAAGCATGTTGCTATAAGTAGGGACTTAATATTGATAGGTAAGTTATTAGTCCTAGGGTGACAAGGTATTAAGTCCAAAGTCAAGGAGTGAGATAATCATTCTTACATAAGGTGTTAACTAAGATTTATTTGTGAATATAATTTGCATAGTAAAATTTAAGCATGCATTTTAATAATTTAAATCAAAATACTTTGCATCGAAATGTAGGTGCAGAATGATCAAATTGATGACTCGCCTGGTTCGTAGGCAGTAGGGTCTTGAAATTCTTAAGCTTAGTTGAACTGGGGTTCCTCGGTGTCTTTGTACTCTATTTGGGTGGTCGCATCGAATAACGTGCACGAGAGAACAACACATAAATACAAGCAAAAATTCAATTGAACTTCAAATTGAATACAAACAGTACCATTAGATAGATCTCGATTTTAGAAAAATTTGGGAACAAGTTCGAGCCATTTGAAGCTTGAAGTAGAATTTAATTCAAAAAAAATGAGAGGTTACTCTCACTGACAGTGGGGCCCATGGTTTTCTTTTAAATTCCAAATTAAAATTCTATTGAAAAGAAGTTGCAGAGGCTGACATGTGGGTCCCATGAAAAGAAAATTATTTTTCTTAATTGATTGGGACACCGATAGGCGGGGTCTGGCTACTGTATCAACAGTAGCTTGGGCCCACATGTAAGTGGCACCGGCTTTTAGACCTGGTTAAAGGCCAACCTAAGTTGTCGTAGGGGTCCATCTATCAGTGGAACAAGACGCTATTAAGAGGGGAGGGCCCACCTAGCATAGACTACTTAACGGATGCTAATGAACGTCATTAGCTCAAAATAATCCACGTTAAGTTAATGATCTTGCTACAGTGCTTGCCTTCGTCTCTGAGCAAACACGGCTTGTCGCCGACGATGGGGGGCCGTGGCGGGTTGGCAACATGATCAAAATGGGACCTACGGTCTTGCATAGACCCCCATGCGAGTTGGTGCAGGCTAAGACCTTTGGGTCTTCGGTGGTGGAAACAGGGAGCTCGGCGAAGTGGCGCTGCAAGCTATTAGATTCCAATTCAAAGTGAGGGGAGCATCCATGGGTGGTTAGGAGCTCAGCTGAAGCGGAGATGAAGACTGAGGGTGAGGCGGGTAACTTGGCAATGATGAAGCCGAATGGCGGTGGGGTGCGTATGTAGGGAGCTTGCTGGAGGGGACGGGGAAGCTTGGCGGTGGTCGGGGCGGGCTTAGGACCTTTGGGTGAAGCTTCACTCACGCTCAATTGATCACTGGTGCAATGGAGCTCGAAAACTGCTTCGGCGGCGAGATGACCAGAGGTGGGGACGATGGAGGGGCTCAGAGGCTCTCGGGGTCAATTGATGGCGATGCAAGCTGTGTGGTGGTGCCAGGAGGCGGAGGAGTGGCTTTATAGTGGTGGAGGGGAGGCGTGGTGCCGTAGAGCCATGATGGTGTTCAACGGTCGTGGTAGTGGTGCTGGTGGTTAAAGGGGATGGAGCTGCTCAGGGTTGGTGCAGTGATTTTCCGGTAGCAGTCATGGGCACATGCTTCAAAAGAGTCGACAGACTTGGCTTGATGCGATGGAGCGAGGCGGCCTCGGTCTGTGATGATGCGGTGGGGAAAAAGGAGAAGGGAGTGGGCAGCATTGGTGCAACGGGGTGGTGGCAGGATAGGGCGACGGGGTGCTGGCACAAAGCTGGGTATTCGGGGACTGCAGGGGGCCGAGTGGCGCAGGGGCTTGGGCGACATGCAGGCAGGGCAGGCATTGCGCGCATGGCGTGGTAGAGGCGTGCGGTGCGCGGCCTGGGCGCACTCTGGCGCGCCGGCCATCGTGGGCCGTTCCCGGCCGGGCCGTGTGGGCTCTGGGCCTAGCCCAAGAGAGAAAAAGGCGAGGTTGGGCTGGGCCAAGCCAATGGACAAATAGGATTTTGACAATTTGCGGTGGAATTTGAAATTCAGCTGAAAATGATCAAATGGCTTCAAATTCAAAATTGGTGTGAAAATTCTCTTGAAGTCCAAATACAAATTCCCAAATTGGGTTGTTACACAAAGACATCCATGTAGAGCTGATGTCTTGTGCTGTGCAGCATTTTGAATTTAAATCTTGGTTGCGCTGGCACTTCTGATTCTTATATGTTTGATTTGTCGAATTAAACATTAGGAATTAGAATAGCTGAAGTGAAGTAAAAAAAATATTATGTCATGACTGTAGTGTGTAGCTATGTTGTTGTTTTTTTGGAAAAGTATTAGTACCATACCTATATGGCTATACTAGTGTTGGAGCAACCTTAGTCCTTAATGCTAATTAAAAGTTGTAAGATTAATAGGGCTATGTAAAATCTCTGGTGTGATGCTTGAGACTGGCTGTTGTTTTTGGCAAGTTCAATTTCTCAAATGTTCTCATGCATGTTGGTGCACTTTATATTGGAGATAGTTGTAATGGTGGTTCTGTTTGACAAGTATTATTTTATTATGAAAAATGTCACCTGCCTGGGTATGTTAATCTAATTTAGCAATTTCTATGTGGCCATGTGTATGTCGAATACTCTATTTCTGTGGGCTTGTCAAAATTCTGTATTATCTATTTTACTGAGAAGGCTCTTGCTTGTTGGTGCAATTTTAGCAAGAGCATCATTCATTTACCAACTTATCTGAACTTTTTATAGATACTGTGTTATTCTCTGTTGGTAATATTCTTGCTCCTTATTTGTATGCTGCAGGATGGTAATAAAGTATCCGCGGAACATGTGAGGGGCACAGTACCTGTGTCTGGAGTTGGCTCCTCGAAACAAACCCTTGTAAGTGTTCTTTTGTTTATGTGATCATGGAATCTTGCAAGAACTCCAGTAGACATGCACATAGTACTGTCCTAGGCCACACGCTAACCAAAGCTGCCTTTTCTTGTTCGGTGATTGTTGTCTATAGCCTAGTGATGCAAATTCGATGGACATAGATGAGTCAGGTGCCCCGAAAGTTGAACCAGAGAGCTCAAACAAATTGCAGGACCAACCATCGATGCTTCAGAAACCATGATCACCTACATTAACTTAGTAACCGATGCCATCTGTAACTTAGTAATTCTATTGGATAAGCCAGGAAAGTATCGAAGCTGAAGCAGAGAGCTCAAACAATCTGTTGGACACCTTTGGAACTGGTGGTGTTTTGCACACTACATTTGTGATTTCGACACAAATGATGGTGGATTCTTCATGGCATTTTTAGCCTTATTTCAACCCCAGCTTCAGGAACTGATGTAGTAGTGAAATACATTCTGGACCTATCAAGCAATGCTCTCTATGCAGGCGCATGTGACTTTGTAATGTATAGCTCAGGAAGGCTTCGTTTAGGTGGGAGCTAGCTTCAATTCCATCCCTAACACATGGGGGTGTCTCGTGGTTGCTTAGGAATACTTATCTGCGGTAGTCTATTTTGTCAGAAAACATTGTTTTCACAATGCAAGGTTATTGATGGATTGTGACTTATTGACTTATTTTGCCCCTGTGAAAGTGTTCTAATTGATGAAAGGGAGGTGCTTCTACGCTTCATCTCTTAATCACACTAAAATTCATGTGGCCATTCTAAATACTTCTATATACATTGATGGTTAAAGTTGTAAATTTTTTTTATTAAAATTGTAGAATTTTTGACTATCTTTTGAGCCTTAGCCAATGTACTATCAAATGTTGTAGTCACAATGGCTGTCAATTATTTTCCCATTTTTTTCAGGAAAAAGGGAGCTTTGTTTATTTTTATTTACAAGAAAGAGAGTTTTGTTTATTACGTAGGGTAGCCTGTACATTCTAAGCTAGGGCAGTGTGTACATGGACTAAAATGCATTAGTGAAGTCAATTTGCACAACAAGTTGCCACACGCATGAAGCCACACTGTTTCCAACCCTTGTTCTTAAACAATGCACCATGAGTGCTCCTTGCATCATTTCCATATTATATCTGAAGAAAGTTATAACCAATTGGTTCAGTTGGTGTTTTCAACAAACATGCCCAGTCACTTGATCTGTAATGTCAATGTCATATTCGTCAATTGTATCTAAAGTCCTGGATCAGAGTCTGTCATTTGAATTCATCAATTGTTGTGACCACTGATCTAAATTTCTTTGAAATTTCCCTAATGATTTGTAGGCTGACAGTTAAATTTACATAATAGATCGTTCATGTAACAACCTAGGCTCCAAAATTCGTTAAAGCCTAGACTCCACGCCAGGCAGGATTACACACATGTAGCAACTTGCTTGAGCTTGGTTTCTTTTGGATTTATTACTTCGCTTTCTATAGTAATTAGCCTTTAAACGGAATGTTTTTAAGGGGGGGTTTATAAGTTGATTGTAATAGATACTGTATCAACATCATCTACATCGGTCAAAATTGCATACGAGTGTCTCTCTTCATACTCTTTCTCGTGAATAGCAAGAATTCAAAATTTTAAATGAAAAACCATAAACCACGTATCAAAAGAACCCATCTCTTCATCCATACGGACTAGTCTGTTCATATTAGTTTTTGATTTTAGCTTATAAATAGTTATAACTTACAGATAAATTTATAGGGAGATATATTCACATACGATTTTGGTTGATATAAACGAAATCATTATAGTGTATACTACAATCAACTAGTAGACTTTGTCTTGTAAAGACACTCTGTTTGAAAGTTCTATTTGAATGTTAGATACTGCAGAAAAGTTATTTATTACAGAAAGCAGTTTTTATAAGTCAATACGAACATACCCATAAACTTACTACATTTTGAGCCCTCAAGCATTAATTATATGCTAATACTATTCATTTGAAACATTTATGGGACTAAACGACCTCCACAACACACACGGTCCTCTCCGAACACTTATAAAGTACTAATGGGCCGAGGTGTTATCATCGCAGTCATGTGAAGATGAAGCATTGTCACATTTCTTGCTTGTTTCGTTTCCAACATGCTGAGTTTGGTCAAAGCATTGTGATTTTGCCTTCTGTTCTCTCCTGAGCTCTTTCGTGCTGGCGTTTTGAAAGTCCAAACCTCCTCATGCTCTGTTTGTAATACCGACAGGGGTTACTTTGCTTTTTTTTTTTTTTTTTGCTACGTTTGTATTTGCTTTCTAATGATCTCAGCAATAAAGTCCATATGCTCTAATTAAGACTGATTCAGTATCAACAAGCAACTCACGATTGCGTTCCCGTTCATTGTTCTTGAAAAGCATCCTTACAATTTACTTTAACCTTCGGGCAATAACCGGACAAATTCCGGCAATGCGGGAACATGAGCGCCAAGGCGTGCCGCAGCATCTAGTCCGTTTGATTGGGCCCTAGATCGAGAAGTTTAACACAGTTTGTTCGGTATCAACTCAAATACGAAACAGATCGCGATACCTAAAAGTCCAATTACTATAGCACGGCTGCCTTGCAATTGCAAATCCCCAATTACAGCTACTCCTTTTGCACGGCGCTAGGTGCTGACCGCGCGCGCCGGTGCTTCCAGTTTTAGCGGCCGCGGGGAGGAAGAGCAGGCAGCCGGTGACCATAAATTAGAACCAGCAGAATGATTGCCGATCGAGAGTCGGATCGCGCTACAACCAAATCGGGGGTCGGACCGGTGCCATCCCGCGGTTCAGGAGTGGCATGGCGTGGCATGGCGTCACTCATATCCTATGTTTTTAGGATCTGAGAAGGTGGGCTATAAAAAACTCTAGATAAATATTACTAGGATTAGGATTTCTACATTTTTAGAGTCTATGATTCATATTCTATTTTAGAGAAGATATAGGAGGGACTATATAAACCATAAGGATGATCATAGAGAAAACCCTAGTAACAAAACAACCAAGTCTACTCATCTAAAGCGGAGGATGAACACGAGGATTAGATACTAGGCAATTATTTAGCACTAGATTCTTATATAGCGTAAGGATCTGCGAGTACTAAAAGATTCGAGAGGGATATAAGTGAGCGACAATTCCGTGTACTCTTTTGAGATTATGCTTAAGGAATCTGCGGTTGGCTTTGCCAAATATTTTCTCTCGTTGTGATTGTTTCAACGTTGTTATTTTAGTTCTCTTTATAAGATTTATTTTCTTCGTTGTTGATACCACACGCTCGTGTCATACTTTACAAACTCTGAGACGATCCTGGGGTTGCTCGCATAAGGAGTGTTAGAGTGTAACAATGGTATCAGAGCTAAACCCAGATTAATCTGATTTATGAGAAGGTCGGTAAAGCGTCAGGTGGCACAGAATCAAGATAGATATCAACGATGTGGAATCAAGTAGAAAAATTTAATAGTAGAGGAATTTTCAGTGTGTGCCAATGCGTGGTGAAAAACGTCTTTGTCCAACAGGGGCTAATCGATGCTCTTTTAGGAGGCAAACTGGAAATAGACGTCAGATGAAGAATGGAAGGTGATGGAGCGAAAGGCTATCAGTACAATTCATATATGTCTCTCCGATGAGGTAAAGTACTCAGTGAACAAGGAGAATTCACCTAAGAAATTATGATAAGACTTAGAAGAATTATAAATGGTAAAGTCATTGACAAACTAGTGGGTGCTAAAGCATCAACTGTATAGATTGCATATAGAGGAAGGTACACGGTGTGCTGGCCATATCAATGTCTTCAACAAGTTTATCATATAGGTGATTAGTGTGGATGAGAAAATTGAGGAGAACGATAAGGTCATTATACTGGCATCATCACTACTACCATCATGGGGGTAATTGGTGATCAATATTCCCATTGGGAAACCACTCTCAACTTCAATAAGACAATTGTATATCTATTGGAGACGGAGTCATTGAAAAAGCCATAGAAATCTGGATCCTCAAGTGATCAGCATTGGCTGCAGTAGGTGTTGTAGATAAAAGTAAAAGTTACAGGAAGAAGAAGAGTAAGACCAAGGTCACACGTGTATGCTATTTATGTAACGAGTAAGGTCACATGATAAAAGACTGTCCGAGTTTGAAGCAAATGAAGAGTGCTCAGTGACGATAGCAAATGATGATTCGGACGTACTTGTCGCCGGTCAATCGAATACTTCTCATGAAGGATATTAGATTAAAGTTGTTGCCTCCATATATATTTGGCGAAAAGAAATGTTTAACAAAGGATCTCTATACTCAGTGTATAGAACTATCCACTTAGCAGATTGTAAGAAGTATGTTCCTGGTTTAAAGAAAAATCTAATAGCTATAAGACTGCTTGAACTCATAGGTTGTGAGGTATCATTTTGAGGTAGAGTCATGTAAGGTATTTGCAACTAGGGCTGTAAACGAGCCGAGCTCGGGCGAGCTTGGCCTTCCAGGCTCGAGCTCGGTAGAAGCTCGAGCCGAGCTTGAGTTAAGGTTCAAGCCTGGACTTGGGCTTGAGCTCGGCTCGGCTTAAGCTCAAGTAGGCTCGAACTCGGCTCGTTGAAGCTCGACAGCAATTAAAATAATTTATTATGCACTATTTTTCAATAATAAGAAAATTTTGAGCTCGAGCTCGGCTCTAGTAAGCTCGATAACAATCAAAATAATTCAAACATACACTAATTTTCAACAATAAGAAAAGCTCGAGCTCGAGTTCGGCTCGAATAAGCTCGGTAAGAGTTAATATGTATCACTATTTAAGCTTGAATTGAGACTCGCGAACTATTCAAGCTCGGCTCGGTAAAGCTTGCGAGCTCTGGATCAAGCTCGAGTTTGGCTCGTTTAAAGTTTGGGTCGAGCTCGAATCAAGCCTAAAACGAATCGAACTTGAATAGTTCACGAGCTTCGAGCTTTTTTTACAGCCTTATTTGCAACAGGTAAGTAATCATAAAAAGTATCTAGAGGAAACGAGAATACCGATTAAAGGATAATCTTAAAGGTGGAGCAATTAATGAGAAGTCTGATAAAAATTCTAGTCTGGAGAAGAAAACCGTGTCATTAATGGTAGGTATTCAGATATCATCTATAGTTATGTACGGAACTGTAAAAACGGTTGCAAAATCTAGCAGACGTAAAGGTGAAGATGCGAGTTGTTAGAAGAAGAAATACTTGATGGGACCAAAGATGCTATACCGAGGAGAAGGTGGAGCTCGCAGACGGTACAAACTATGACATGGAAGGTTGTAGGAACAAGAGGTGTGGTTAACCAAAGTATATAACGAAGGAGCTTTCAAGTGGATGGTCTAGGCAGGCTAGCCCGAACACCGAACACTGACACATACATTGCGGTGATGTGCATGAGCTCCTGTGGTGGGGCAGTCCCAAAGGTGGGAGAAAAATGCGGAGCTAACTTAGAGCAAATTCTTAGAGGAGCACGGTGACTTTAACGGATAAGAGTCAATGTGAAGATCATTGAGTTAGGGTGTGAATCATATCCTAATCTTTTAAGATTTGGAAATATATGCTAATGGAGTCCTAGACAAATGTTACTAGAATTATGATTACTACTATATTTTAGAGTAGGATTCCTACTATATTTTAGAGAAGGGTTCGGAGGATTGTATGGGTGAACATAGAGAACCAAGCAACAAAGCCTACTCATCCAAAATGGAGGACGAACCAGAGGATTAGAGGATAGCTAATTCTTTAGCACTATGGCAAGGATCCGATTTTTCTAAAAGAATCGAGAAGGTTGTAAGTGAGCGACAATCCCTTGTACTCTTTTCAGATTATACTTAAGAAATTTGCAGTTGGCTTCGTCAAATCTTCGCTTACTGTGGTTGCTTTAATATTATTATTTTAATTCTCTCTATAAGATTTATTTTTTTATTCTTGATATGATGAATGGTCGTGTCATTTTTCATAAATTTTGATTTGATCTAAAGACTGTTGCTCATAAATTTTGATTCAATCTGAAGACAGTTGCGTAAAAAAAAGTATGAAAGTGTAACAAGAGTGCTTAACTTACGCGTAGTCCTGCTGAGATCGGTTGCTAAACAGTCAGGTACTGCGAGGGGTAACACAAACAGCCCCGGGCGTCAACTTCTGCATTTAACGCCAACTCTCCCATCAGAATTTAGAAATGGATCTTTGAACAGGTTTTAGTGGTTGGTGGCTTCATGAAAAATTTGCGCTGGACAAGTTGAATGGAAAAATTCTGTTGGTGTCTTAGCTGTCCACCAACTCAGGTTTTGCACTGGTTGAGGAAAAGACACCTGTAGTGTAGACTACACGCTCATCGCGTTTTCTTCCCATGTGTCTCTGTACCACTGTATTCTCATGCCCTAGAGGCAGGACAGTTGCCAGAGTAACTTTGACATTTCCGGCTTCTCAGTAAACTATTGTTCTCTTACTGCCAATTCTAAGTTCTCTTCATTGTCAGAAGTGCCGACAATTAAGGGGCTGTTTTTTTTTTATCTTCAGCCTTTTTTAAAAAATTATTATTTATTATATTAATAAGCCACAGCCGAAATCTATGGCTACAATTCAAAAGAACACTCTCAACAAATTTCTTACCAAAATTTAGTAACGCTAATGAAAATTAGTTGTTATTTAGTTTGTTATCAAAATTTAGTAACACCTATGAAAATTTGGTAACGTGAATGGAAACCAATGTCACTCGCGGACAATCGAGGGTGAGCAAATTGGCCACCAAATTTGATTTGGACACGATCAAAATAATATTTTTGTTAATATTTAGTTTTACCTATATTTTCACGACACTAAATTTTTACAAGATTTTCGTGAATTTTTTGTACGGATAATCTATTTTTTATTCAAAATTATAGAAATATACCCGCGGGAAATTTTTTTTATAAAAATATGCTCCAGTCGCCTACTGGTTGGGCGACTGGAGCCTTTCGCCCAACCCAGCGGCGACAGCTAGAGAATCTACCAACGGTTCGGTGATTAATTGCAGTCGCCCCACCGTTGGGCGACTGCAATCCAGTCGCCCAACCGTTTGGCGACTGCGGGTGGCATAAAAGCACCGCACGCTCGGCCGCTGGCGTCGCACACTGTTTTCATTTCTCCGATCGATCCAGCGAGCGCGATTTTGAGAGGAAGGAGAGGAGAAGAGAGGAAGAAGGGGAAGAAGAGGAGGGGGAGAAGGAGAGGGAGAGGAGGAGAAGAGGAGAGGGAGAGGAGGAGATAAGAGCAGAAGGATCCAGGTAATTTTGTTGGTAAAAAATTTAGTTTAGAAATTTAGATGTAGAAATTTAGTTTAGAAAATTTAGTTTAGAAATTTAGATGTAAAAATTTAGTTTAGAAATTTAGATGTAGAAATTTAGTTTAGAAAATTTAGTTTAGAAATTTAGATGTAGAAAATTTAGTGTCAAAATTTTGTATAGTATTTTTATATATTATTGTACAAAATTTAGTTTAGAAATTTAGATGTAGAAAATTTAGTTTAGAAATTTTGTATAGTATTTTTTATGTATTATTGTAGAAAATGTAGTGTACAAATTTAGATGTAGAAAATTTAGTGTACAAATTTTGCATAGTATTTTTTGATGTATTATAGAAAATTTAGTGTAGAAATTTAGATGTACAAAATTTAGTGTCGAAATTTTGTACAGTATTTTTGATGTATTATTGTAGAAAATTTAGTGTACAAATTTACATGTAGAAAATTTAGTGTAGAAATTTTGCAGGTATGACTCGTGATGGTCGTGACTCCGACTGGCAATACCCGCTGTTGGACGTGCACGTGGACCGCGTGCACCGCGCTTCCCGTTGTGTGCCGCCACCGGAGAGCACGAACGAGTCGGCTGAGTTGGGAGTTGTCCGGACACGCACACCTCGCGTGACCTGGGGACTCGACCCCCGTTGGACTGCCAGGTTTGCACTACGCCAGCATTTTAGTGCTGCCGTAAGAACGTTCCGTGCTGACGTTCACTTTGTTTGCAGGCTGCAGGATGCCAGGTTACTTCCTCTTGCCCAGATGGTGCAGGCCACAGAGGAGGATGGAGCCGCCTTGGCCGCGGGTGGGGACGAGGCGGGTGTGGAGCGATCACGACACTTCCTGTTCGACCGTTCCCTGCTGACGGCTTTGGTGGACCGTTGGCGGTCCGAGACGCACACTTTCCACCTCCCATTCGGGGAGATGACGCCGACCCTGCAGGATGTGTTCCTGCTTCTTGGCCTTCCAATCGCGGGAGGTGCTGCCTTCCTACCGGAGGCCCCGGCCGAGTGGTGCGCTGACGTGCTCGACAGATTCGAGGGGGTCCTTCCACCGGCCGATGACCACCACATCTTCGAAGAGACTCAAACCCATGGGCTGACGCTGAGGTGGCTCGCACAGTACCAGGTACGTGGTATTTACAATCGAACGTGTCTTCGAAGCCCTTACTTGTGCTATTACATACTAATAACAACTTGTTTGCATTCAGGCGGACCGCATGGATCCATAGGCAGACGATTACCAGGTCTCGCGCCACTTGGAGGCGTACGTGCTGTGGCTGTTTGGTTGGGTGCTCTTCACCACCAGCCACGGCAACACCGTGGATGCGCGCTTTATTACTTATGCGAGGGCGATCGCGGCCGGCGAGCCCCCCAGATCAGCTGGGGATCGGCCGCACTTGCCGCACTTGCTGTGCGATGCGTGCATGAGGATCAAGGCGAACTCGATCCTCACGGGCTGTCCCCTGCTGCTGCAGTTGTGGTCATTCGAGCGCTTCAGCCTCGGACGACCTGTGCTAGACGACATGGGTCCGTACGGGGCCGAGATGTATTCGGGGGGAGACGATCGTCATACTAAACAACTTGTCTTTCTTGTAGGTACAGTTCACGCATGTGTAGGTCACGCGGGCGTACCTGCCCTTTGTGGAGCAGTTTGACCGTCTCACAGACTCCGACGTGCGCTAGGAGCCTTATGCAGATACGGCAGTGCAGGCCCGTGCTCCTGACGGGCTATCCACACTGTGCTGGCGTGACCGGGCTTTATGACTCACTCGGCGGAAGCTCGTGTAACATCCTGATTTTCAGAGCCTTTTTGAAGTTTTCAAAATAAAATTCACCATTTGTATTTTTCTGTAATTAATTAAAGCTTAATTGAAATTTTCATAAATTAGAAGGAGTTAATATGATTAAGTTAAACATTAACATTTGCCAAAAATATTTTATTTCAGTTCCTGGAGTCTCAAGGAATTTTCTGGAATTTTCTGGATTTATTTGCTATTTTCTAGAGCTCAAAAGCTTTAATTGAATTTCTGGAAAAAACTTTAAAATAAATAAAAACCGGCCGGTGGGCCGAAACCCCGAACCGCCCGGTCCACCGATCACGGCCAAAGACGCCCGCCGTGCCACGCGCCGCACATCCGCCCGCTACCCGCGCCGCGATCGCCCGCGCGATGGCCGCCACGTGGCCATCATCCGCCCGCCTCGCGCCGCGCCCCGCATCCCGACCGCTCCCTCTCCCGTGACGCTGACAGGTGGGGCCCACCTGTCAGGTGTTGTCTCCGCCCGGGACGCCGTCCCCGTCCTCGAGCAGACTCTGCGCGCCGCCGCCGCCGACTTGAACTCCTCGCCACCTTCCTTTTCCTCGCCGCGTGCCGTCGCGCGACACCTCTGGGACCGGGTATAAAAGGGGCCCCGACCCCCGGAGGTTCTCCTCGTCCCGCAGCCGCCGCCTCCGCCGCCGCTAGCCACCGCCGCGCCGGCCATCTTCGCCGAGATCGCGGACACCTCGCCGAGCCGCCGCCGTGGCGCCGCCGCTGTCTGCCGTCCTCGCCGCCGTCGTCCACCGTCGTCGGTGAGCACCGCGCCGTCCCAGCCCGCCGGCGAGTTCTGCCGCTCGCTCGCGGTTAGCCGGGCCGCCATGCCGCCAGAGCATCCCGCCGCCGCTGCCGGTCCGCGCGCTTCGCTTCGCTTCCCGACCGCTGGTCCACGGTGCGCCACGCCGCCGCCGTGTGGGCCCACCTTCCGGCTGTAAACCCGTAGACCGAGTCCCGTCAGCCGGCCACGCAAGCAAGCCACGTCAGCCCTAGATCCGACGTGTCGTGCCACGTCAGTGCCACGTCAGCGGCCGAGCCCGCCCAGTGCCACGTCAACCGCCATGTCAGCCGCCACGTCAGCCATGCTTGCACACGTGTCATGCCACGTAGCCGCCACGTCAGCCCTAGCCGCCCCGTCAGCACGCCCGGTCGCCCCTGCACTATTCCGTGCGCCGGATCCACCGTAGACCTGTTCTCCCGTGCACCCGGTCCACAGCACAGTGCATTTTTCTATTTTCCCCGAATTTCTGTAGATTTATTCTTCCAGAGGCCCGTTCTCCCTCATCCTAGCTCCGATTGACCCGATTCTTTTTCCTAAATTCATCTAAAATTGAGCTCTATCTTTTGGTTCAGGTTTGAGAATTTTTGGAGTTCATTTGAATTTTATTCGAAGTTATTTTCTCTTTTTGATATGTTTTCTCTCTCGTTAGATCACGCGTTCGAGGGAGCCCCAAGGCAAGTCGTGTCCTTTGATCATGTCGAACCTAGTTTTCAAATCTATTATGTATTACTTTGTTTTAAACTATCATGCATCGCTAATTTATTATCAAACCCTTGTATTGGTAGCTATTGTCCAAATTGATTAATCCCTCCTTGATAATTCGATTGCCATGATTCCATTGTCACCATAGGATGGGTAAAATATTTAGTGATGCAATACTAGTTGTCACATGGGGTGTACGTTTAGAATTGCTTAGCCATGCTTCTAGTATACGTTGGGTCTATCATCACATGTGTTAATTAATTTTGACTTAATGATATATTGGAACATGGCGGTCAGCCACAGTTATAAAATTTGTGTGCCATAACATGGGTAGTGTCATTGGTGTTGGTTATACAAAATTGGTTTCACTCGGGCGAATGATCGTGCAGTAAAGGGGGTGCAGGATGCACATGGGATGTGGATGCTTCGTCTGGGTAATATTTAAGGACTTAACTTTGTGCGCCATTGATCTAAGCTTTACTGTGCAAACCACATGTCTAGTATGGGATAGACCTAGCTGATTAACTTGCAAAAGTTTAGTTCAGATATCATCATTGGTAAGTGAGTACCAGGGGTACTGGTTTGCTCACAGTGAGGAACAGGGTTACTGTCCTCATACGGCGCAAGAGGGGGCTTCTGACTGTGGTGGTTAACCCTTCAGTAGTGAAACCTTAGCGGGTGATGTCTAACTAGATTGGAGTGAGGTAAAGGCTTTGTGATAATTTATCTGGGTCTCATGCCTAAGGAAGCATGCTGGCTATTAAGATGATTTATCTCTTGTGGGTAAAGTTGTGCAACCTCTGCAGAGTGGAAACTATTCGAATTGCCGCGTCCTCGGTCATGGACAATGCTCGGTGATTTCACACGAGGGGTAGAGCTTTCATAAAACCTGGTTGGGTTAAGTTGGGAAGTGAATGGTTAGTTCACGGGTGTTCATTTCATGGATCTTGGTTCATGGTGGATTCCTTGGGTAAATGGTCAGTTCACTTGTGGTTGGTCTCAATTCCTTTGGTTACTTATTTATTATCATTTACAAAGCTTGCCTTTCAATCTACTTATCGTATTTACCTTAAATTGTTGCTTTCTGCAAAATTAACCTTTCAGCCATCCTTTGGTAAGCCTTGCATACTATATTGCATTCTTTGTTACAAACGACTTGCTGAGTACTCTATGTACTCACGGCTTCATCAATATTTGCTCAGTTGAGGAAGAAGGACCAGATCAGCAGGAGCTACTTGAAGGAGGATACTTTGACGACTTCGCGGATTAGGACTTCGCTCCCCAGTCGATTGCCTGTGGGCATGTCGAATGGCTACTACGCTTATTTCTGGTTTTCCGCTGCTAGCTTCTTTAAGCCTTTCAGGCTATTAATTGTAAGCTTGGCCATAAGGTCGCACTCTGATGATTATTAATAATATTTGAGTCTTTTCCTAGTAAATCGTGATATGTTCGATATTTCATCTTTGTTTATACTGTGTGCACTAGCGTGATACTGGACTAGTGCAGAATACACAGGAGAGTCCGGATTTGCATATTCGGGTCTCTACAGCTCGTGTATGATATCTACGTGGAGGACTACGCACCCCAGCGAGTCATGCGACAGTTTGGGTTACGGTAGGCGCTTCTTGTACCAGTCGGACCACCGCTTCTGCAGAACGTGCACGCGTGAGTGATCGCTTCTCATAAATATGTATGTCGTAGGGGTGGCCCCCACCTAAGCCCAACAGGCCTCCTAGAGGGATGTAAGGCCCAGAATGGGACATGTGTAATGACATAAGTGCCCCTGAGGGGGATACATGGATGTAAGGGTATAATTGTAAAAGCACTCCCCATGTGGATATATATATGCAACACAGGCCATAAGGAAAACCCTAAGCCATTGCTCACCTAACTCTCCATTACCATACTCTCTCTCTCTGTTTGGTCTGTAACCACTACAGCTGGCGCCGTCCGTGGGGAGGACAAGAGCAAGCCCCCAGATCCGAAGAAGGATGGCACCAAAGAAAACTTCATCGTCGGCGGCGAAAAAGAAGAAGGTGGGAGCGGCGGAATCTCGTGTCTTCGCCACCACCACCGCGACGCTCGACCCCGCCACCACCGGCACGATGCCCGACCTCGTCACCGATCCCGGAGTCCACCACGCCACCACGGCAGGCAGCCTAGGAGTGCAAGCTGTGGTTGCTGCCGTCTCGGTGGTGTGTCCGGGTGCGCCGGCGGCCCCGGTCATGCCCACGGGGGACAACGTCCTGCTGACGGCCCTCGGCACACTCCAATGAGAGTTGGCGGATCTCCGCAGGGCCGTGCAAGATATGCAGGAGGCTCGGAGCCAGCAGCCCCCACCAGGGGTCGTATCGGAGCCCACGCCGGAGAGGGCGGACAGCCGCGATCCCCCCGCGTCAAACCGGGTCCCGCTGCGGCGCGTGGACCCAGAGTCTCCGCTTTCTGCAGGTTTGCAACAGGCGGCGTGGCCGGAGGACTTCAAGTTCCCCAGCACCATCGAGCCGTACAATGGTGTCACGGATCCCCGGGAGTTCGTGCGCATATATGAGACAGCTATTGAAGCCGCTGGCGGAGACGACACTAGCGTTGCAGGGAGTAGCGCTTTCTTGGTTTTTCACCATCAAGCCAAGCTCCATCTACGCCTGGGAGCAGATCCGCTACCGCCTCTACAACAACTTCCAAGGAAACTATGTTGAGCGCATCGACGCGGATCAGCTCTTCGCCGTCAAGCAAAAACCCTCAGAGAAGCTCCGCGACTACTTCAAACGCTTCGCGAAGGTACGCTGCCAGATCAAGGACGTCAACGAAACAACCATCATCAATGCAGCGATACAGGGTCTTCGCCCAGGGCCACTTGCTGAATACAACGCACGGAAGCTAGTCAAGTCGGTGGTGAAGCTCTTCGACAAAATGGAAGAGTACGCTCGGGCAGAGGAGGATGCGCGAAGACGCAAGGGCGACGACTCCGACCCCGCTCATGAGGAGGAGTTGTCGCAAAGAGGAAGCACGTAGGACGACTCAAGAACAAAATGCAAGCAAGCATCCGTGGGAGACGCTCCTGAACGCGTCGACGCCGGGGTGCACCACAACTCGTCAAGCGGCAGGCGCAAGCCCCGGCGTAACCAGCGAAGGTCCCAGAAGTCTCGCCACGTCCTCGCCACACAAGGCGTTCTCTAGGAACCTATCTTCGCCCCGCGCGAAGGAAGCCACGACGAGAGACCGCGCGCGGAGCAGGAAATCCTGGACTACGGCAGATGGTGCGAGGTGCATGGCTACGGTGAGCACTTCACGCGGGCATGCACCGCAGTTATGGCGCTGCACAAGCAACTGCCCGAGTTCGGGCTTGGGAAGCGCCGACCTTTGCAGTAGCCCGCGTGCAGCAGCCGCAAGGAAGCCCCCCGCGAGATGGGGTCCCGGGAGGGACCCAACACCGCACCGTGAGCGTTATCATCGGAGGCTCCTCGTTAAGAACCTCCTCGGCGCGACCATCCCTGGGGATGCCGCACTGCAACGTCACCTTCACGCCAGCTGATGCTCATGGCGTGGAGTTCCCCCATCAAGATCCCTTGGTCATCCGGGCCGACATTGCAGGCTGCGATGTCAGGCGTATCCTCATCGATGGAGGAAGCTCCGCAAACATCTTGTTTGCAAAGGCCCTCGATTGCATGGGGATACCTCGGAGTCGGTTGGGAGCATCAGAGACCCCTCTCAAAGGTTTTGAAAGCCAGCCACTGAAGGCCTTGGGTCAGATACGTCTCCGAGTCTCCTTGTGCCAGGCCGACAATCCCAGGAGCGAAGACATCGTCTTTGATGTCGTGGACATCCCGCACTCATACAACGCCATACTGGGCCGATCCGCCATCAACTCCTTCGAGGCGGTCCCACACCACGCCTTTTGTGTATGAAGCTCCCGGACGCGCGGGGTGTCATCACCATCTTCGGCGACCAGGACCTCGCTAGGCGTGTTGAAGCCGACGCCAGGAGTCCGCACCGCAAGGTGCACGCCCTCGCCGGCAAACTCAAGGCGGACACACCATCCGCTCCAGGATGGACACCTAAGCCCCGCCCGAAGGGCGGGGTCAAAAGGGTGCCTCTCCAAGCAGAAGGGCAATCCGTGTCCATCGGCGAAGGTCTCCCCCCGGAGGTGGAGCAAGACTTGCTCTAGGTTTTTCGGAGTAACGCTGATGTCTTCGCGTGGTCTCTGGAGGATATCAAGGGTGTGGACTGCGCCCTCATTGAGCACAACTTGGCGGTCCGCCCCGACGCCAAGCCGGTCAAGCAGGAGCTTCACCGTATGTCCATGGATCGGCAGCAAGCAGCCAAGGTGGAGGTAGCAAAGCTTCTCCAGGCTGGAGTTATTCGCGAGGTACAGCATCCGGACTGGCTCGCCAATTTGGTGCTGGTCAAGAAAACCAGCGGCGCCTGGCGCATGTGCATCGACTTCACCGCTCTCAACAAGGCTTGCCCGAAGGACGACTACCCTTTGCCGCGCATAGATCAACTGGTTGATGCCACTGCGGGGTGTGAGCTCATGAGCTTCTTGGACGCCTACTCCGGCTACCACCAGATCTACATGGGCAAGGATGACGAGGATAAAACCAGCTTCATCACGCCTCGTTGCCTATATGCCAAAAGAGCCTAGTGGCACCCACATGGAGAATTGCTGAGGGGGCCGCCTCGGACGTGGCTGCCCGTCATGGTAGTGGCACACATATATGCAACTAGGGTTCACGCAGCAACATGTGGGATCATACGAACTTCCTATGTTCACGACCTCCTCGTTGCCCCTCTCGCGTTGCATATGTTGGTGGAGATCGTTGTTCTCCTCAGTGAGAGTCTCGATTCGGTCCTCCATCTCCCATATTCGCTCCCATAATGTATCCACATAACGAACAATATACCGTTCATGAGGAGGGTTGATCCAGCGGGAGAAGTTGCATTTCGCCATCTGCGGGAACGGACGGTAAACACGGAGGGTCCATAACCAATAACAAAAAATGTACTATTAGTAATTTGTACCCCGGAGCGTGGGCATCGGAAGAAACTTCGCCCGCCATCGAACGGGGCATCCACGATCTGCATGACCGTGTACTCATTGTGTCTGCATTTCGGCCACGCTGGTTGAGCACACCGGCTTGGTATCAAGCGGTACTGTGGACCGAAGATCTCCCTCCTTTCGAAGGGAAGGTCTTCCTTCGGTGACCCAAATCCGACTGGTCCCTCGGCTTCCGACATGGTATGTTTCAGCACGAAAGAGAAGATACTTCTTTGTTCGATTTACAAGGTTCTCTGCGTACAATGTCATGGGACCCCAACCGTGCTATTTATACCATACGAGAGAACTTACTGCAGTGACCAAAAACGAAAAATAGGACTGTTCTACGCAGAGACGTGACAAAACGGGGCAGCTTTGCTCAGAGAGATGACAGAATAGGTCTGCTTTCGCAGTGAAATGACACAAGAGGCTAGCTTTTGCTCAGTGACATGACAACAGAGTGCAGCTTTGCGCAGTTACATGACAAAACGGGGAAGCTTTGCTCAAAGAGATGACAGAGGACAGCTTTGCGCATAGACGGGACAAAAGAGGGTTGTTTTTTGCACAGACATGACAAAAGCGTCAGCTTTGCTCAATGAGAGGTCGGCTTTGCTCAGTGCGACGTCGGCTTTGCTCAGTGAGATGACAAAACATGCCAGCTTTGCGCAGTGACATGATAAAACCGGGCAGGTTTGCTCACTGAGATGACAAAAGAGGCTAGCTTTGCTCAGTGACATGACAAAAGACTGTACCTTTGCGCAGTTACATGACAAAACGGGGCAGCTTTGCTCAGTGACATGATAAAAGAGGCCAGCTTTGCCCAGTGACATGACAAAAGAGTGCAGCTTTGCGCAGGGACATGACAAAACTGGGCAGCTTTGCTCAGTGAGATGATAAAAGATGCCAGCTTTGCGCAGTGACATGACGAAACGGGGCGGCTTTGCTCAGTGGGATGACAAAAGATGCCAGCTTTGGGCAGTGACATTACTAAAGAGGGCAGTTGTGCTTAGTGACATGACAAAAAGAGGTCAGCTTTGCTCAGTGAGATGATAAAACAGGGCAGCTTTGCTCAGAGACATGACAAAACAGGGCCTTTTTGCAGTGATATCGCAGCACTCCCATCTTTACTCACTGCTACGACCATGCGGACTAGCTTTACACGTACAAGTAGAGAGAAAACGGACCCTATAAATTGGTGTGCATTCCATTTCCCAGCGAACATTGCACATCCAAACCCCATACTACACCGCGCTTCCCTCACCCCACCGAGATGGACAAAGGCAAGAAGAAGCAATGGGACAAGATGGTGAAGGATTGGGAGGAGACCCGTGACATAGCATGGTTAGCTGCCGCCCGTGATGAGAAAATAAGGGCTATACAGGCCTGGGTAGAACAAGCCCATCGTGCTACGATGAAAGGTCCCCCCAAAGAGCGCTCGCGTAGCAACAACCCCATCCCGGATGTCCCCACCGGGCGTTCACCACAACTACCACCTGAGGGGGAGACACCTCCCCTTTATTGGTGCAGGGACGTGTGCAAGTTTTTCAAGTCTAAGCACCGCATCAGCCTAGGTATGCATTATTGGGGTTGCGCAAACTACTCCAGTGACTACCCCAACCGCCGTTTTGACACCGCAACCTATCGGCAGCCGGTAACGACCACATGCACCATTTTCCCCTACCTTTTCTCCTTCACAGCACGCACTAACAATCTCTCCTTTATTTACAGTCTCCGGAGCCCCTATGTGGCTTCCGCAAATGGATCGATCTTGAGATCCACCCTGCGGACCAATGGACCCTCAACTTCGACGAGTGGAATGTCACAAAGGAGGAGTTGCTGGAGGAGGAGCGCCGCAAGAACGAGCACACCCTGTGTATACAACGCGAGACGCAAGCTCATCTCGAAGCGTGCACTCGTAGGGAGCGGGAGGCTCGCGAGAGGGAGCGCGAGAGAAAGAGGGAAATAGCGGCCAAGGCAAAAGAGGCCGCAGAGGAGTTCAACGCCGAGCGGGCAAGGAAGGAAAGTTGCCCCGGTCCATACAGTAGGCCGTACGAGCAATTGGGTGGGTTAGTTGCATATCATGCTATATGTTATGCATGTAATAAAAATGTACGCAGCATGTTACTCCCAACTGTATTATGAAGTTTATTTCTATTCAGCTAAGCAAGTTATCTCGTCTTCTCGCACTCAATGATTCCTACACGTTCAATATCACTTTCCTTCCTTTTGTCCAATTGTTCATATCACAGTTGTGCTCAAAAAAATTTTCATTTAATTTCTTCCAATAAAACAACACAACATTATCGAAAAATGTTACTGCCAGTTCAACATATTTTTCGCGGTCAGTAATTTACGAAAATCACCAATACACTAATCGTTATCGTACTCTACCAACCAAAATTCTTAATTTTCATAAATGCAAATAAAATTACACTACCAGCAAACTCCACTTCACATCAAATACATATTTTTTTCAAACACCATTAACAACGTACCAAAATATTTCAAAAATATTTATCTACAAAAAAAATAATTCCTACATGTATCATCCGCAATAAATAACGAATTTTGAAAATAAACTTCATATTTTTTTGCATCTCCTATTCTATATTATAAATATGCTGCACACTCTAAAAAAAATTACATGTGTATGCATAATATTTATGTAACTATGTAATCAAAACAAAAATTACAGCCTTTGTTTTACGCAAAACCCAAACCCTAATATCCGGCGCAAACCCTAAACCAGTAGGAACCGAGTGGTGCGGTCGGGGGGCGCACCACTCGCTGAGTCATGCGATCGGATACCGCACCACTCGAGTGGTGCGCCCGTGCACCGCACGATTTGCATGGCCAGCCGAGTGGTGCGGTCGGGGACCGCACCACTCCGGTGTCGTGCGCTCCCCGACTGCACCATTGCCACGTGTCAGCGCCCGGTTAAATGGTGCGGTCGGCTGGAGGCTAGGATTGGAATTTTGTTTCCACCGGCGCTATTTTTGGAATTTGCGATAGTAACAGTGCCAAAAGCGTCCAAAATTCGCATGCAGACAATTAAAGCATTGACTAACACAACCAAGTAGAAAGACCTCATCTATGCACTCAACGTCAGATCACAACGTCTCATGCATGGTCAGGCTGCAATCATTTCTCAACTCATTTCTAATGTACTACTACAGTTACTGACAAACGACTTGCTGACCGTGGTAAAATGCAAACTCAAATATTCCAACTCTTAAAAACCAAACTTAAACTCTACAAATTCTCTGAATCAAAAGTCAATTACTCATCACAACTACGAAGCAACCTCTACATAGTCTCACAGATCCTTTTCTGCTATTGATGAAAATTTACCCTCTGGAGTGTTGCAGCCTAAAGTAAGAATGCTAACACAGCACTCAACGCCAGAAGTATAACTTAACAGCTAAATGCCTTTATTTTCTTTTCTTTCCCTGTGCATATTTTTCCTTTCAATTATTGATATGTGTACACAGTAGTAGCACTTTTCCTAACGATTCCCCTAAAAAAAAGCAAATATATAACAGCTTTTTGAAGCTAGCTTCCCTTAATATCGACTATAGACAAACAAACGGTACACGTTTGTTTAATCCTCTTCCTAAATTACCACAGTTATCATTATTTCAAGGGGTTACACTTGCAAGAAGAAAATAGTTCCTGTAGAAGGATAAACATTTCATTTGTACGTAGAAAACATCCTATGCAATGGGTCGTGAAAAAACCATCCAGCTCGTCCTAGTGGAGCAACAGATGCCTCGGAATCGGATGATCCCTGCTTCTATCCTCAGATCAACGATTTGGGGTATCTTCTCACGTTCTGTTGTCTAGAAAATAGAATGAGCTCCCTATCCACGGCCTGGACAATATGGATTGTGCAGTGATGGGCAGCCGACCGGGCCATCTGTGAGGATGGTGAAAAAAATCAGGCCATGAACAAATGTGTAATAACTGTACGATTGCCAGACAGAAAACTACCTATATTGCGAGTGGGTTTAGAAAGATGTACAAAGACCTCACATTTAGAAACATGAGAACTTACAGCCGAATGGTGAACTTAGACCACCGGGAACGGGTTTGCCACCGACGAAAAACAGTAAGACGAGGAGAGTAAGAAGAAGCAACCGATTCAGAAAATGGCAAGCGTTGGGTAGCATTGTACATTCTTCCTGATTCGCGGTGCGTTCCGTGCGTCGCAGAGGCAGAAATGAAACAATTGGCACGCTGGAAAATCGCAATGCTCCAGCACCTATAAAAAGCTCCAGCGCGAATTGCTTTTTGACTGGAGATGACGCATCCGGTTGGCCGTGTTTTGCACGGGGCACATGAGCCATGAATCCATGACACTGTCAGAACTGAGATTGACATAGGGGTTTTAAATTACAAGGATTTTGACATATGGTGCAGAAAACGTACGTGGGGCATAATGACCGAAGGGCTTAACGGTTATTGCAAAGAAAGTGCTTAGCAACGTCGAATCGCATGATACTCAAAATCTCTGCAGGACTTAATGACTTCCCAAGTCTTTAAGGCTACCGTGATAGACTCTTGGTGCAATACGTGACGGCTCCTCCGACGTCTCTGAAGCCTATGTTGACTGGTCATTGGCATGTAATTAGGCCTTAGAGGCAAAGGTGACACTACATAGGGTGATTGTACGAATTGACGAGCCATCTGAGCTGCCGGAACTTTTTGTTGGAGTGGTGCCTGCATCCAAGGTTCATGCACTAAGGGGCTCGTAGTTGAGAAGGATTTTGAATTTGCCACTGCTGCTTGGCATGAGCGGGCATCACTGGATCTTGACATCTGGACCATTGATTCCATCGAGATGGCAATTTTGTGTGTCTTGGATGGGCAATTGGAGCAGATGGGGACCTATGCCGGGGTGCCTAAGTTTGGCGCTCAAGCTGCGGACGACGGCTTGCTGGTGAGTACCTCGATCCTCCATGGTCTCGTGTTGCTGACGACCCAGCTGGTAGATCGCGATCCTAAAGCTGCCTTCGCAGTTGGCTCATTTGATCTTGGAGTTGTCAAAGCTCTTATCGCAAATCCTCATCACGAGGTGTCGGAGCCTCATTTGCGAGTACAGCAAACATGTTGCTGGCACGGAGAAAGGATGGATCGCCTTTTGTGGAGAGATGCAGGCAGGGTGCTAAAACACCTTGTCGGACAGGACCCTTGCTATTATTGAATAAGCCCGTTGGCCCAGGTAGCACAAGCTTTGCATGCGATCATCGTTTTTAGTACTCCTTCACAATTTCCTTCCTTACTATTTCTTTGATCTTTGATGGCTCATGTGCCCAGTCGTCCGGGAACAAGTCATACGGTGAGGTCCCTCATGCTAAGAGATCATTCTTCATTAGGGACAATGCTATGCACGATACAGGAGCTAATCAACTGTTGATGTCGAAGTCGCTGCACCTTCTAATACTTCCTCCTGTAGTTATAGAGGGGATGAGGGCTACATGCTTGACGAGCGTTGGCCATCAACATCCGAAGATTTTGTGAGACTGCCTCCAGAGACTACATCAGTTCGACTTCGGTGCATTGCATTTTCAGCTTAACCAATTTTAGGTCAATAGCCGGAGCAGGTAGCCGTCAGGCAGCAGCATGCACCCACCTATTGGAAGCTTTAGTGTGCAATCGCTGAGCACCATTTACATCTCCTTTGATCTCAGTGACAATCGAATCTTTTAGTAAATCATGTGCTTCGAACATGAGAGCACGATGCTCCTTCTTCGCCTCAACAGCAGCCTGCTTTTGAGGTTTCTTGGATAGAACCATCTTGAACTGGACTGGCTCCTGAGTTTCACGAACATAGATCTTGCAACCTTGCTTGAAAAGCATCACAGGTGGAAATGATCCAAATTGGATCATTTGCGGCACTAGGGTGTTGTTGACACGGGAGGATCCGCCTGCGAGAAGAGGATTTACGATCAATAGGGGCTCGACTCCCATGATCATTATGCAACATGCCATGTCTATTTGATTAACGAGTGAGGGCGAGGCTGACGACCAATAAGCGCAGTGAAGATGGGAGGAGAACCATGTCCCACCGGGCGTGCCATTTTGTATGACGCGAGAAATCACTCACGGATTTCTTGTCCTGGGGTATAAGGTGCGGGCGTGCCAGTGTACTAAACTATACAAAAATAAATAAACACAACAACAGTGAGAAAAACATGTATTTTATTCATTCATTTGAGAAGAACAAAATTATAAGTTCCCTTTACATGATTGCACTCCGTAGTTGCTTTGTATAGCAGATCTAACATAGATGATTTGGTGTCCTGGTTCCTAAGGCCTCGGAATGCTCCCGGTTAATTACATTCGTGGGGCGAACCCACGGAATACCTCCGATTAAGCTGCACATTGGTCTTTGTCTTTAGTCTTTGCTTTATGTTCTCCATGCAAGGGATGAATGGTTAATGAAAGTATAGGCGTTGGCATTATCCATAGCCTCGTAGATCTATGAGGCCGTTGATAGCGTGGTCATTACACTAATCGTGCTTGCCCGTGCCATTCGACCTCATTGGTATCGAACATACACAATGGAAGTGATTTGAGGTATGCATGATTAACGTCTAGCATGACCAATCTGACAATAATGGTAGCAAGAATCGGTGTCGAGGACATATCAGTAGTCAAGGGTCACATGGTCAAAATCCATTAGATGTTGCATGTGGTCGAAAATCATTATAGTCGGAACCCATTGAGAAATGTCTATGGTCAAAATCCACAATGGTCGAAATCCATCAGAAGATGCCTATGGCCAAAATCTGTCATGATCAAAATCTACTGGGAGCGCTTTGTTGTCGAAAGTCACTGTGGTCAAACTCATTGGAAGATGCCAGTGCTCGACAGTCACAGTAATCAAAACTCATCAGAAGATGTTCAGGGTCGGAAGTCACCATGGTTGAACTCACTAAAGGATGTTTGTGGTCGACAGTCACACTAGTCTAAACCCATCAAAAGATGTCCGTGGTCAAAATCCATTGTGTTCGAAACACATCAGAAGACGTCTGTGGTTAAAACCACCGTTGTCAAAACCCATCGGAAGATGTCCGTGGTCGAAACTCATCGGAAGATGTCCATGGTCGAAATACACTATGGTTGAAACCCATTGGAAGATGTCTGTGGTCGAAATCCACCATGGTTGAAACCCATCGGAAGATGTTCGTGGTTGAAATCCACCATGGTTGAAACCCATCGGAAGATGTCATGGTCGAAATCCACCGTGGTCGAAACCCATCAGAAGATGTTCGTGGTCGAAATGCACTATGTTCGAAACCTATTGGAAGATGTCCGTGGTCAAAATCCACTATGGTCGAAACCCATCGGAAGATGTCTGTGGTCAAAATCCATCATGATCAAAACCCATCGGAAGATGTGTCCGTGGTCGAAATTTAGTGGAAGATGTCCGTGGTCAGAATCCACCATGGTTGAAACCCATCGGAAGATGTCCGTGGTCGAAATCCACTATGGTCGAAACCTACCAGAAGATGTCTGTGGTTGAACTCTACCGTGGTCGAAACCCATCGAAAGATGTCCGTGGTTGAAATCCACCACGGGCGAAACCCATCGTAAGATGTCCGTGGTCGAAATCCACCATGGTCGATACACATTGGAAGATGTCTGTGGTCAAAATCCACCGTGGTCGAAACCCATTGGAAGATGTCCGTGGTCAAAATACACTATGGTTGAAACCCATCGGAAGATGTCCGTGGTCAAAATACACCATGGTTGAAACCCATCGGAAGATGTCCGTGGTCGAAATCCACTATGGTTGAAACCCATCAGAAGATTCCGTGGTCAAAATCCACCGTACCATTGTGGTTGTAAAAGTGTTGTAGCACCATAGTTGAACATCATGGTATCACCGTAGTCGTAAAAGTGCTATAGCACGATGGTCGAACGTCACGGTATCACCATGGTCGTAGGGCGTACTCGTTGGAGTACGGAAGCACCATGATCGAAGATCTGCAGCCGAAGAAGTATGCGTACAACGGGTGATCAGCAGCGCTTGAGTATGATGAGTGTCGAAGGCACTCGACTTCGGCAAGCATACGGAGGGGCCCGCCTTCGTGAAGCAGTTGGAGGCACTCGACTTCAACAAGTGGTCGGAGAGGCCCACCTTCACGAGCGATCAGAGGGGCTTGACTCTGGCAAGTAGTCGTATGCGTCTGTCTTTGAGGAGCGGTCAGTGGTGTTCGGCTTTGACAAGCGGTTGGAGGCGTTCGGCTTCGAGGAGCGGTTAGAAGTGTCCATCTTCGAGGAGCGATCGGAGGCACTCGACTTCGACAAGCGGTCAGAGTGCGCGTCTTCGAGAAGCGGTCGGAGTATCTATCGTTGAGGAGCAGTTGAAGGCATTTGACTTCAACGAGCGATTGGAGACATCTGTCTTCATGAAGAGATTGAAGGCGCTCAACTTTGCGAGCAGTCAGAGGGCATGCTCATAGGAAACGATCAAAGGCACTCAACTTTGTGAGCGGTTAGAGACGCCTGCCCATGAGAAGCGGTCAAAGACACTTGAGAGTAGCATCATTTGCCTTGCCTTGTAGAGCCATCATTAGATCAGACACACAAGCGGGCCAAAAATCTGGTATATGACGGATCGCTGCAGCTGTGTAGCTTGGGCTGGGACGATCGAGCTGCGAGTAAGGGATGAAGGGGCTTTATACTTTAAACTCGTGGGATTGGCAAATGATCAGCGATCTTGGCAGCATCTTCATCATGACCACGAGCTTTTTGACGGCAAACTCTACAGCGCCTAAATGATGGTATTGCCAACAGCGATCGTGTTGCTTGGCAATCTTCCCTACATGCTGCCATCTTTCAAGATGTGAGATGGCTAAATAGCAGAGAAAGGGAAAAGAGGAGATTTACCTTTCAGAGTAGAGCGCACCATGGCCTTGCCTTGTGCAGAATATTCTCCTGAGTTCCTCTGCCTTCTCTTCCTTTCCCCTGAGTTCGTCAGGGTCCTAACTTGTCGTTGAGTGTTCTATCTGCGTTTTTCCTCTGCGTCTGTATCTGCCTCCATGTTTCTCCCTCCATTTCTCCCTTCTCTTTTTATATTGGTGAGCGGATGTGCTCCCCTTTTATAGGTGTGGGCGAGGGCGGTAGGCATCGTATGTGGCTCCCACATGGTGCCGATCATGCCATTTAAATTGAAATTAAATTCCTGATCGACTATGGATTAGTTACCTTCCGAAACTTTGCTTTCCATATCAAAAGATTCGTTAAGAATTACTTCCATCGGATGGGGACACGGTGCGATCATCTTTCCATTGTGAAGATAATGCATCCTGAATCAATCATTTCTTTCCATCCTTGGGCATAGGTTTCCATAAATTAGCCACGCACCTTGCAATCAGTTGAGAACATGTGGTTGTATGAGGCACAGCGCCACAATTGATTGAACTGTGGTCGTAGTACATGGTCGAAGTGACCGTGCTCAAGCAGGCGTGGTTGACATAACGTGCTTGTCTCAACGTGGTCATAGTATGCACCTGTAAAAGCCCGTAATAGGCTTGGTTGAAAGGAGTATTCGTAGAGCACTGGGGCGCTATGATCTGTGGTCGTAAGTGAAATAAAGAAGCCATGGTCGACACAACACGGTCGAAATGGCCGTGGTCGAGCGGCCCTGATGATGTAAGGCGTAACACACCGACCACTTTATGGTTTTGTTTCTCGTGCTATTTCATGGTTCGATTATGCCAAAGTTCTTACCCAGCATATATCTCCCTATTTGCTCAGACTTGACATATTTGCAAAAAATCTCGTCAAACAAAAAGTGCTTAGCAACTTCGAATCGCATAACACTTTTCATTGTCTCTGCATGACTTAATAACTTCCCAAGTCTTTAAGGCTACCATGATAGCAATAGTTGTCATTGGTCGTAATATTGATTTTTGATGCAGTAGAGTTTTGAGAACTAAAAGATCCTTTTTTTTATTGTTATTCCAAGATATTTAGTTGGGATCTGATCTTAAGGTCATGATCTAGTCTTGGTTCAAGTTTCAACTCTTTTGAAGCTATGGATTAAAAGTTTTGTCAATTTTTAGATTTAAAATAGTGCTAAAAATATGTTCCATTCTTAGCTAGAGGTAGACAGCTAACTAGCTATAGGCTAGACCACTAACTAACTAGTAATCTGACCACCATGTAGCTAGATGTCAGACTGCCCCTGCTTAGAGTAAGATCGCCAGGGCATGTCAAGGCACAATTTGCTTGGTTTTTTATATCTTTCCTTGTAGGTGATTGATATCTGATCTTCATAGCTTCTCATGACTATTGGAGTAAATAATCGGTGAATACATCGGAGAAAATTTAAAGGTACCATTCACCACTCTCTGTTGCTATACTGGTCCAACAGAAAATCCAAACCTCTCATGCTCTGTTTGTTATACCGTAGACGTAATTTTGCTTCATTTTGTTTTTTCCATGTTTGTATTTGCTTTGTAATGATCTCAGCAATAAGTCTTTATGCTCTAATGAAGGACCCGTTTGTTTAGGTTTTTCCGTCGGCTTAAAAGCAAAAAAGCTAAAGCCCAAACAAGTGGTTGGCTTTTCAACTGAGCTTTTGGTAAAAACAAAAGCCTCTTATAACTAGAAGCCATAAGCCAGCCTTGATATGCTTTTTTGGCACTTGTGGGATGGAAATAACTCTTTGTCACTCAACTTCATCAAAATAACCTACAAAATGCCATTGTATATTCACAACCCTCTCGTTTTTTCCCTTAATTCTTCCTCTCCCTGCCCAGCCCAAATCACCTCTAGGCGATTAGGGTTTCTCAAGCACCAACTGCGTCGGTGATTAGTGACCCTGCCGGGCTCCCATGATGCATCACCGGCCTCTTGTGACCTCGCTGTCGGTGCTGCTACCTCGTAGGCCTCCTCCCCAATGCCACTAGTGGTTCCTCCCGGATGCCGACGCCGGCTCCTCCATCAACAGCATCGTTGTTGAGTTCCTCCTCGTCATCGCTGCTGGTCTCGTCCCTAATGCCGCCGCCGGTCTCCTCCCTCATTGTCGCTGCTATCCTCTTTCCTTGATGCCGCCGCCTCCTCCTTCCTCGACATCGACATTGACACCTCCCTCTTCCCTTGACGCCAATGGCTCCCTCCTCTCCCGACCCCGACGTTGACGCCTCCCTCCTCCCCCGCCACTGCCACTGCCTCCTCCCCGACGTCGATGCCGCCTCCTCCCTTGACGCCTGACGCCAATGCCTCCCTCCTCTCTCGACGTTGCCACCGTCGTCTGTAGGGTTTGGCCCATTCCAGAGCTAGCGACACCGGTGAAGGTGTGATTTTTTGTTTTTTCATTTTTTCATTTTTATTTCTTTTTCTGAATTGAATTGTGATTACCATGTTCATCGTCATGAATTAAATTACCACTACTTGTTGTGTGTTGTACCAATTATTATTGTGATTCTATGGATTTTTTTAATGATTTGTGTTGTTGTTGGTCAAGTCTCATGAGGCCATGAACATTGAAATTGTTGGATGTAATGGAACTCATTGTGACATTAGAACTAAGGATATTTTAGACATTTCAACAGTAAGCTATAGCTCGAAAGCCAAGAAAAGACAGACTGCCAAATAACTTGACTTGGTTTAAAAGCGAACTGCTTTTAAGTTGCTAAAACCAAAAGGCTCAGCCTAAATAAACAGGGCTAAGACTGATTAAGTAACAATAAGAAATTCACGATTGAGTTCCCGTTCATTGTTCTTGAAAAGCATCTTCACAGTTTCCTCTAACCTTTGGGCTATAACCGGATAAATTCCGGCAATGCAGGAACATGAGCGCCAAGGCGTGCCGCAGCATCTAGTCCATTTGAATGGGCCCTAGATTGACAAGTTTAACTCAGTTTGTTCGGTATCAACTCGAATACGAAATAGCCCACGATAACTAAAGGTCCAATTTCTATAGCAGGGGCCCTACCGCGGCCACGACACAACAACTCCACCCCCCCAACCCCCCGGCGCGGCGCCCGAGGCGAGCTCCAACTTCCCAGCGTAGCTACGTAAAACAAGGCGCACCCAAATCAAGAGTCTAGATTACAAAAGGCTGATGGACCTCAGCACAAGCCTAGATCAAAGTCTCCGCTTCTCAGTATAGTGCCTTCAGATGTGTTCAGGGAAGCTTGGAGGGTAGGTTTGCTTTGTGCTTGGTAGTGGAGAGTTGGTGAGGAAGACAGAGTGTGTCTGTTCTTTGACCAACCATGTATCAGTGTGTGTTCTTGAGTTCTTGATGTATCAAGCATTCATGGGGCAGTAGAGTTGGTGTGAGTTGTGTTGTAATCATTCCTCTGCTGTAATCGCGTATCGGGACTCAATGGAATGAATCAAGTTGGTTGATTTTACTCTCTGTCCTGTTCTTTGTTCAGTTTGCTTCGATGCTCTCTTAGCCCAATTTCTTGGTTTTTGATTCTTGGTGTTTCTTGTTCCGAGGTGTGCCAAAATGGGTTGCTCTATGATGGGAGGTTGCCTTAAGATCATTTGATTGTTTTCCCCTAGAGCAAACTTAAGTTTAATCTTAGATTTCATATTTGGGGTGCTCTGTTCATGCTTTTCCTCATCTAGGGTTTTGGTGAAATCTTAATTCTCTTGGAGAAATGGCATGAAATTTGATCTGGATTATCCCTTGGCTATTGCTAACTTATCTGCAAAATTTCATGGTCAAAGGATTAAAGGATGGAGAGTAATTTGGTTTTTGGTTTAGTTCCCTGTATTTTTCAGGTTTGAGCTCAAATCAAGATTCCTTGCCTTATGACTGCAACCTTCTTTATCTTTGAGGTCCTCTTGCTATTAGATTTGTAGCCTCACTCTTTTGTCAAGAGTTCAGCAGCAAGTATCAAAGCATTTCATTAATTTCGGCTGCTTGCAGTACCCTCTGCTTCCCTTCTTTTTTCGGTCTGAACTTTCTTCAGTCTTTGGCCGCTAGCAGTCTTTGCCTTCGGCTGCTTGTTCCCAGCTTGCAGTGTGTGCATTTCGTTCGGCCAAAAACTGTCCCAGGAAGGTTTATTCCTTGCAGCTGAAAGGTGTATTTCTTGGTTGCACAAAAGACGATTGGAAATTTTTGTCTTTAGTGCTCATGTATTAGAACGGATGCATTTCAGTTTGTCTTTTCTCGTTTCTTGTTGCACTAAAGACGATTGAGTATTTTTGTCTTTTAGTGCTAGAAGACCAACCGCACTTCTTTGTGTTTGCATCACTGCATCAAAAGAGGACTATTTGAAGATTTCGCCAGCTCTTTATTTCTGTTTTTAGCTGAAGTTAGTCTCCCGTTGCTGCTCTCTCTTTAGGCAGTAGTTTTGGTCAGTCCGTTTCTATGTTCTGTCAGCAGATTTTGTTTATTAGCTTTATAGCTATTGGAGAAAAATTGCAAGTGGATACTTGGGGTAATTTTAAAGGGCTCCATTCACCCCCCCTCTGTCGCCATTTCGGTCCTACAATTGGTATCAGAGCCGGTTAGCTCTAATTCATAGATCTTAACCGGTCTCAAGAGGCATGGCGACGGACAAGTACTCGACCAAGCCGCCGTGTTCGATGGCATCGACACTTACCGAAGAGCCGAATGGAGACATACATCCAGGCCCGGGGTATGCCATCCGCGGAAGGTCAAGGTACGATTCATTGCTTCTGCCGATGAGAACATCAATGCCGGAACATGGCTGATGTTGAGGCGAATGCAAAGGCAAGGAACATCATCATCCGGGGTTGAGTCGTAGCGAGTTTGACCGTATATCTCACCGCCGTCCGCCTCGACATCCGGGTGACCTCGACGCATACCATGAGGGCACCACCGGATCAAGACGGTTCGACAGACCGCCTCAGCGCGAATACAACAAATTAGAGATGCTTGCTGGTGAGTCCTCGGACGAGTGCTTTTCGCGATTTCACAAAATCTTGAGCAACCTCCGAGCGGTCGGTCTCACATACCCGACTCGGACAACGCTCGCCGATGCTCGCGGCACTCGATCTGCGCGTGTGGGAGATGAAGGTGACCACCATCAAAGACACGACAGACCTCTCGACCACGACTCTTGACGCGCTGTACTCGCGCCTCAAGACTCACAAGATTGACGTTGTCTCGTCGGTCGAAGTCACGATCGATGGCTTTGGTCACCGATCGATTAAACTTCGTTTTTCTGCCGATTCGCTTTGTGGGTTCTCCTAGCTGCTCTATGTGGCGTAGCGATGATCGCTTAGAGCAGCTAGAGGATGAACAGTGGCCCTCCTAGCTCGGAAGTTCTCCCATGCTTACAAAGGAGGAGGGACAGAAGAGAGGCGGACGGTCATCGCCGAGTGTGGTGGCCCCAACCACATTCGAGCGAACCGTCCCAAGCCGGAGAAGGGCAAGAACGACTACGGCGGTTCGGGCAAGAACGACTACACCGACAAGAACCGCAACAAGAAGACTCCAGCTCGACGCGGAAAGAAGAAGTTCCGCAACCGGGAAGGCCAAGAAGCTCTTCCACGCGTCCTCACCGCTTCGACGACCTCGACCTCGGCGAGGTGGAGGGATGGAGCGACGACGACGGACGGGTGACCAAGAGCCCAAGGATGGCGGCGACGACTTATCCGGCATGTGCTTCATGGCCCTCGAGGGCGAACTTCGGCGACAATGAGTGTACTCCGACTCGGATGAGGTACTCCCTTCTTATGACCAGCTTAATCATGCTTTTCTTAAGCTAGGTGGTTTTCATGCTAGAGCTAAGGCTAGGTGTGCCGAGTTAGAGAAGGAAATAGATAGACTGTCACTAGAGATTATTGCTCTTACATCTGATCCTCCTAGTGATTGTGATACATGCTCGCTTTCTTTGGTTGATATGGAAAAATTAAGGACTTCGCATGATAGTCTGTCCTCTGAGCTTGATACTGTTAAGGTGGAGAACATTAGTCTGTTGGCTGAACTAGAGATGAGTAGGATTACTCTTATTTCATCTGCTCCTGTTGAGACTAGTGCTTGCACCTCATGTGAGGATAAGGACAATGCTTTTAGAGGTCTTTATACCATGTTGCTTGATCTGCCCGAGTCTTGTGAAAATTGCAATAACTTGAAGATGAACCTAAAACGGGCAGATGACAAAATATCTGAGTTGTATGCTTGGTTGTGTGAGCCAGTTCCTTCATGCTCAAATTGTCCTAGATTAACTGCTGAACTTGAATCTGTTTCCAAGCAGTTTCAAGAAATGATTGATCACAATAAGAAACTGGCTAATTATGCTTCTAAGGACCCTGTTAGCTCACCATGCAGAAATTGTGAACAACTAAAAATTGACTTGATTGCTTTGGATGAGAAATGTGTGAAGCTAACTAAGGACTTACTAGAGAAGCCACAATCTTGTTGTGATGTGATTGCTGAGGAGGGGGAGAAGCCCCAGGGTAAGGTAGAGACGCCTAGTGACGCGAACCAACCTGCTAGCAGTAGGACCGTCCATTCTGAGTCGGCTGTGCGTGCACAAGCCATTCGTTCCTCTGCTATTGGTTCTTCATCTGCTCCCTTACCCCCTGCTGTTCCCTCTTCTCCCTGCTCTTCTTGTGCCTCTCTCTTTCGGGAGTGTCAGTATCTTATGAACACTCTCGAGAGATTTGTAGGTGGCAAGAAGAAGCTCAATCTTATTCTAGACCAATCCAAGATTTGCAAGTTCAATCAAGGTCTAGGATATGACTTTTATGAGGATATGAGGAAGCATCCACCTGCTATTCTTCGTCCCATAGTAGGAGGTGTGATCGAAGTAGAGCCCAGATCTGATGAGGTCAAATTCAAATCAGCGGGCTTTGTTCAAGGGATTTCTGACAGTAAGGTGAGTCCACCTGCAGCTTCGGCCTCTCAGAAGGCGAAGCCTCCCCGTGCTACTTCTACCTCTCAGAAGGTGAAGTATCACTGCACCTTCTGTCAGAAGGATGGACATACGATCGACCGATGCTTCAGGCGCGCCAGGATCGCGCAGAGAGACCATGTTGCAGCTCTTAGGCGTATTCAGGGTCAGCCCCAGACTTTGAGTGCATCTAAAACCAACACGAGGTCTAGGTTTGCTTCAGATGCTTCTGATGGGTTTGGGCAGCATCGAGGACTTGGTTTTTCCGAGTTTTCTGGTTTTCGTCCTCGTGCTGCTCCGGGTCGTGACTTCCGCCGTCCGAGGTACATCTCGTTTCCCCGTCGAGACGATTACCCACGGCGTGTTCAGCTGTTCTTTGGTGCTCCGACTCGCTTCCTATAGCGATCGGACCAAAGAACGACTCCAGTCTACTCGTGGACCTTCTGCTTCTTTGAGTCACGGAGAGCGTAGGGTAGATAGAGGTCAGTCGTGCTTGACTACTTCATCTGCTCGACGTGTTGTTCAGTATTGGGTGCCAAAATCACTCTTGATTTACCCCAGTACTGAGACTTTACTCTCTGCTTGACTCAGGTTCGCCGGGTAGGGAAGGAGAAGGTTTGGCTTGTAGACTCCGGTTGTTCTCGTCATATGACCGGAGACTCCCGTTGGTTCTCCTCCCTAGCCCGCGCTCCAGGTGATGAGACGATCACCTTCGGAGATGCTTCATCTGGGCGCGTCATCGCCAAAGGTACTGTGTGCATTAATGCTTCTTTTATTCTTAAGGATGTTGCCTTGGTTAGTAAGCTGCAGTACAATTTGCTTTCTGTCTCTCAGCTTACCGATGACGGTTTCGAGGTGAGCTTTAAGAAAAATGCTTGCAAAATTCTTGATTCTTTGGGTAGTCTTGTTTGCGGGATTTCTCGTTTTGGGAGGATCTTTCGTGCTGATTTTTCTGAGTCTTCTGGTGATCCTCTCCGGTGTTTAGTTGCTTCTGAGTCCCGCGACTTGACTTTCTGGCATAGGAGACTTGGTCATATAGGATTTGACCATTTGACCCGAGTTAGCGGCCACGATCTCATTCGTGGTCTGCCAAAGCTCAAGATGGTCAAAGATCTTGTTTGCTCTCCTTGCCGGCACGGCAAGATGGTTGCCACTTCACATCCTCCGGTCACTGTGACCATGACCGATGCACCGGGACAGCTGCTCCATATGGACACTGTTGGACCAGCTCGAGTGCAGTCAGCCGGAGGGAAGTGGTATGTCCTTGTCGTGGTCGATGACTATTCGAGGTTCTCTTGGGTGTTTTTCTTAGCCTCGAAGGATGAGACGTTTACCCATTTTCGAGGCTTGTTTAGTAGGCTTTCTGTTGAGCTTCCGGGTGCCTTGAGAGCGATCCGCAGTGACAATGGCACGGAGTTCAAGAATTCCTACTTTGAGAGGTTCTGCGATGAGACGGGTGTAGAGCACCAGTTCTCTTCTCCGCACGTCCCACAGCAGAATGGCGTCGTGGAGAGGAAGAATCGTACCTTGGTCGAGATGGCCAGGACGATGCTCGATGAGTACTCTACACCGTGGAAGTTTTGGGCTGAGGCTATTGCGACCGCGTGCCATGTTTCCAATCGAGTTTTTCTTCGGGCACACTTGCACCGCACTTCTTATGAGCTGAGATACGGGCGAAAGCCCAGCGTCTCTCATTTTCGCGTGTTTGGTTGCAAGTGCTTCATTTTGAAGTCCGGGAACCTAGACAAGTTCGAGTCACGCTCTTGTGATGGGATCTTTCTAGGTTACTCGCCTTCTTCGCGGGCTTATCGGGTTTGGAACTGCGAGTCTAGCAAGATGGTAGAGACCTGTGAAGTGACCTTTGACGAGGCCAGTCCGGGGACTAGGCCCGATATCTCAGGTTCTTTAGAGCAGTCCGAGCCCATCTTCGTGGATGATGAGGATGATGGAGATGAGGATTGTCTACCTGATCCAGTCCCTCATCCACCCCTTGAGGTGCCTTCTTCCACCGCACCTCAAGGCGATCAGCCCATGCCTTCTGCCTCTTCTGGAGCTAGTGGCTCTGTTCCTATCTCGTCAGCTCACGAGGTAGAGGCCACTTCTTCATCTCATTCTGGACCTCCCCGACATATCCAGAAAAGGCATCCTTCTGAGCAGATGATTGGAGACCTGTTCGAGCGTGTTACCCGCTCAAAATCTGGCTTATCTCAATTCTGTCTCCATTCTGCTTTCATTGCCTCCTTTGAGCCCAAAGATGTTTCTCATGCTCTTTCCGATGAGTCTTGGGTTAATGCCATGCATGAGGAGCTAGAAAACTTCGAGAGAAACAAGGTTTGGTCGCTTGTCGAGCCCCCGCGAGGTCACAATGTCATTGGGACTAAGTGGGTGTTCAAAAACAAGCAGAGCGAGGATGGAGTGGTTATTCAAAACAAGGCTAGACTGGTAGCTCAGGGGTTCTCCTAGGTTGAGGGTCTGGATTTCGAGGAGACCTTTGCCCCTGTAGCTCGACTTGAGGCTATTAGAATTCTGCTTGCCTTTGCGGCTTCTAAGGGTTTCAAGCTGTACCAGATGGACGTCAAGAGTGCCTTCCTTAATGGGTTCATTGAGGAAGAAGTCTATGTCAGACAGCCTCCTGGTTTCGAAAACCCCAAATACCCTAACCATGTCTTCAAGCTTTCTAAAGCGTTGTATGGACTTAAGCAGGCCCCGAGAGCTTGGTATGAGAGGCTTAAGTCCTACTTGTTGAGTCATGGTTTCGAGATGGGTAGAGTAGACAAGACCTTGTTCATTCGCCGTCATGGCAATGACTTTCTGCTCGTCCAGATCTATGTCGATGACATCATCTTTGGCGGCTCCTCGCATGCTCTCGTTTCCCAGTTTTCCGATGTCATGAGCTCGGAGTTTGAGATGAGCATGATGGGTGAGTTGAGTTTCTTCCTTGGCTTCCAAATTAAGCGGACTCGGAGGTACCTTCTTGCATCGGGCAAGTACACTCGAGACCTCTGAAGCGCTCGATATGAGTGATGGTAAGCGGTGTCCACTCCGATGGCTACCTCAGCTTCACTCGACCTGGATGAGGATGGCGAGCCGATTGATCAGAAGGAGTATAGGAGTATGATCGGCTCCCTCTTGTACCTCACTGCCTCGAGACCGGACATCCACTTTGCTGTGTGTCTTTGTGCTCGGTTTCAGGCTTCTCCTCGCGTTTCTCACCGCCAGGCGGTGAAGCGCATCCTTCGGTACCTTCGAGCTACCATTGACTATGGTATCTGGTACTCTTCCTCTTCTTGCCTTTCCTTGAGAGCCTTTTCGGATGCAGACTTTGCTGGCTGTAGGATAGATAGGAAGAGCACATCTGGCACTTGCCAATTCATTGGCACTTCTCTCATTTCCTGGTCTTCGAGGAAGCAGTCCGGAATTGCACAGTCCACCGCAGAGGCCGAGTACGTAGCTGCCGCTAGTTGCTGCAGCCAGGTGCTTTGGATGGTCTCGACCCTGCGGGACTTTGGGTTGACTATCGATAGTGTTCCACTCTTTTGTGATAACACTTCTGCGATTAACATTGCTAAGAACCCAGTGCAGCACTCTCGGACCAAGCATATTGATATCCGATATCACTTCCTTAGAGACCATGTAGAGAAGGGTGACATTGTGCTCCAGTTTGTGGAGAGTGACCACCAGTTGGCTGATATCTTTACCAAGCCATTGGATAGCTCGAGGTTTTCAGCTCTACGGGGAGAGCTTGGGGTGGTTTGTCCTTATGGACTGTTGTGAGGGGGAGTCTAAGTTTTACTGCTTTACTATATTGATTATGCTCTTACTCCTTGCTGTTGCATTGCATTTTAGGTGCATCGGGCTTAGTCCTTCTAGCATAGGTTA
Source organism: Dendrocalamus sinicus (assembly GCA_036346575.1). Lineage (NCBI taxonomy): Eukaryota > Viridiplantae > Streptophyta > Magnoliopsida > Poales > Poaceae > Dendrocalamus > Dendrocalamus sinicus. Next base: position 31,079,670 of record CM070656.1, on the reverse strand, counting down.
GAGTGCTTCTCTTGTCTAGCTGCTTAGACTTCTTACTCTTATCTTGTGATGCCAGGATGCTTCTTATTAGCTGTTTCTTATCTCACTAGATTGAGCTCACTCACTTCTTGTAGGATCTAGCGAGGGTCGGGCCACCCTCGAGTAGACAGGGTACGTGTTTGCTCTCTAGTGTGTGGTTTACGGTCAGCTAATAGTCCTGGGGTCATATGGGGTAGATGAGAGTCTGTCTGAGCCATATCTGTCTCTATATCTTATCTATGCTTTAAGGACTGCCTGTTTGTTGTTTTCCTTGCCAGCTTCTCGATTTATTGCTTTGGTTCAAGGGAGTTCATTTGGGAGCTTCTGGAGCTTAATATTGACATAACTCAACTTGAACTAAAAAGTTGCATCTCATGTTGAGGGGGAGCTAGATTTTCTTGCATTTCAGCTTTCTGCATTGTAATATAACTATATTGAGCCTTGATTATTATCCTGCTATGACATGTTTACAATGCTTTACACCTTGCCATGACTTGTGCTTATTTGCTAGATTTATCATGACGTCATTTGTGTAGACTAGCTTTTGCCATGATAAGTTAATTAAAATTGCTCAACTTGAATTAAAACTTGTCATGCTCGCATTTGAGTCTAGTCTTGCTTTAGCTATCCTTTTATGATTCATGCCATGTCAAATAGGCTAAGTTGAGCGTTGAATCTCTATTGAGCCTTAGATTGAGCTATTGTAGTCACTTGATGATGCATAAGTTAGTACTACATGTTAAAATGCAAAAAGATCTCTTTTGTGCGAAAAAAAACTGATCTCACCAATTCTCTCCAATGAGACGGCTTGCCATTGCACTTGGCATGAACTTAGGGGGAGTTTTGGATGACCTAGACTATCTTCTTAAGCTTATCGCTTGGAGTAGTCGCATAAGGCTTGAGGTCTAGCACATGATAAAACAAAATCTGGTTGGCAACAACCATGAATTTCAAAAGAAAATATGTCATTTTGTGCTCAATTTGCTTAAGCTACAACAAGAACCAAGTACTTTAACAAATGTTTCATTCTTGAGTATATAGCATTCTCTTTGGACTCTATTTGAGCTTCGTAGTTACGCTTAGCTTATTGACATGGCCTGCATCATCCTTGGATGTCTCTAGCTAGACTTTGCTCTTTGATGACTTGACTTGCTCACATAATGCACCTCATTTTCAGATTGTCATCTATGTGCTCTAGCTGGCTTATATATATGTTGTCATGATCTAAATAGCGTTTATTCAGTTATGGCTTGGTGTAGAACTTGTTGGTCATATTGGATAATTCTCATGGCTCTTAATGCTTAAAATAATCAAACTTCAGCCATTTCATCCTTATGCATGTCATATTCTCTCTTTTGCATCCTTGATGTGTTTATTGCCAAAAGGGGGAGAATAAAAAAAAAGTCTGTTGGGAACAGTTTAGAGCTTTGTAGAACAATTTGCTCTTTCAGTTGTTGCTCTAGTGTTTTTTCTGTCGACATGGTCATTTGTTTCATTCCCTTCTTTGGACCATGTTGGATTCTTCAAACTCAAACTCATTGTTTTTCGGGGTTTGTCAATATACTCATCAAGGGGGAGATTGAGAGACCATGTGGTCTAAATCCCATGTTGGTGATGAGTAATTGACTAGTGACTTGGTTTATGTGAGTTTGGTTTGAGTATTTCGTGCCAAGTTGGCATTTGGCGAGGTCGGGTTGTGACTAGACAGATTTGACGCGTGGGCGTCGTCCCGGTTGGCCACGTGGGCCATTTCTCGCTTGAGTAGGATTTGTAGGTGCTAACCATGTTTACATGTTTTGTACCGTGCTATGCGATGTGTTTGTTTGTCTGTGTGGCTGCAGGACGTCGAGCGAAGTCGTGGCGAGACACGGTGGACCGGACTAGGCGCAGGTGGCGCTGAGGTCAGAACGGTCGGGATGTGTCGAAGACGACGTGGACTCGAGGTGTTTGCGAGGCGTGCGAGACAAGCAATGCGGAAGCTTCCCGGAAGGTGCAGCAGGGGCGTTTCGGTAAAAACGCAAGGCTGCAAAAGGAAGCGGGCATTAGCGGGTAAAGCATGAGGGTTAGAGGGTAAAGCAATAGCAAAATCCACTTTGGAGAGGCTATAAAAGGAGGGTGTCTCCTGCATGGTTAAGGTGGCTTGGAGGGTAGGTTTGCTTTGTGCTTGGTAGTGGAGAGTTGGTGAGGAAGACAGAGTGTGTCTGTTCTTTGACCAACCATGTATCAGTGTGTGTTCTTGAGTTCTTGATGTATCAAGCATTCATGGGGCAGTAGAGTTGGTGTGAGTTGTGTTGTAATCATTCCTCTGCTGTAATCGCGTATCGGGACTCAATGGAATGAATCAAGTTGGTTGATTTTACTCTCATCCCGTTCTTTGTTCATTTGCTTGATGCTCTCTTAGCCCAATTTCTTGGTTTTTGATTCTTGGTGTTTCTTGTTCCGAGGTGTGCCAAAATGGGTTGCTCTATGATGGGAGGTTGCCTTAAGATCATTTGATTGTTTTCCCCTAGAGCAAACTTAAGTTTAATCTTAGATTTCATATTTGGGGTGCTCTGTTCATGCTTTTCCTCATCTAGGGTTTTGGTGAAATCTTAATTCTCTTGGAGAAATGGCATGAAATTTGATCTGGATTATCCCTTGGCTATTGCTAACTTATCTGCAAAATTTCATGGTCAAAGGATTAAAGGATGGAGAGTAATTTGGTTTTGGTTTAGTTCCTGTATTTTTCAGGTTTGAGCTCAAATCAAGATTCCTTGCCTTATGACTGCAACCTTCTTTATCTTTGAGGTCCTCTTGCTATTAGATTTGTAGCCTCACTCTTTTGTCAAGAGTTCAGCAGCAAGTATCAAAGCATTTCATTAATTTCGGCTGCTTGCAGTACCCTCTGCTTCCCTTCTTTTTCGGTCTGAACTTTCTTGATCTTTGGCATGTGATCTTTGCCTTGGTACGCTTGTTCCCAGCTTGCAGTGTGTGCATTTCGTTCGGCCAAAAACTGTCCCAGGAAGGTTTATTCCTTGCAGCTGAAAGGTGTATTTCTTGGTTGCACAAAAGACGATTGGAAATTTTTGTCTTTAGTGCTCATGTATTAGAACGGATGCATTTCAGTTTGTCTTTTCTCGTTTCTTGCTTGCACTAAAGACGATTGAGTATTTTTGTCTTTTAGTGCTAGAAGACCAACTGCACTTCTTTGTGTTTGCATCGGCTGCATCAAAAAGAGGACTATTTGAAGATTTCTGGCCAGCTCTTTATTTCCTGTTTTTAGCTGAAGTTAGTCTCCCGTTGCTGCTCTCTCTTTAGGCAGTAGTTTTGGTCAGTCCGTTTCTGTGTTCTGTCAGCAGATTTTGTTTATTAGCTTTATAGCTATTGGAGAAAAATTGTAAGTGGATACTTGGGGTAATTTTAAAGGGCTCCATTCACCCCCCTCTGTCGCCATTTCGGTCCTACAGAAAAGAACATCTATGGCAAATCGTTTGGTAGGGAAGTGTCTGATATGGGTCAAAGCCCTAATTGGTGTTCGACTCCAGTGCTCTCTGATAAGCACAAGTCTCAGAAGGACAGCTCATGGACAAGGAGATACTTTTGACAATAGTGGGAGGAGGGTTAGTGCAGTGGACACTGCTGATGATCGCAGGAGGGGCCAGAGGATTAGCATGGCTCAGGCAGTGCAAACGACAGTTGATTGGACACTCGATTCATCCAAGCTGCTCGTTGGGCATAGGTTTGCTTGCGGAGCTTATAGCCGGCTGTACAAAGGGGTCTATGATGATAAACCAGTTGCCGTTAAATTTATCCACCAACCTGATGAGGACGACAATGGGAAGATGGCTGCAAAACTTGAAAAGCAGTATAACAGTGAGATATATCTCACCTGTATCACAAGAATGTGATCATGGTAACAAATAACTAGTTGCTTTTCATCATGTGTTATTTCTCTTACATCTCCTGCCATATGGTTCTGTACAAGTTGTGCTTTGATTTTTTTACTTTGTCTTCATTTTACAAAAGAACACTTAGGGATGAGTCCATTTAGTTTAATTATTTGCAATAACCAACTGATAGTGGCTTGTCAAGCATTTAAGCTGATGCTATCTTATTTTAGGAGCATTAGTGCTGATCATGTTTGATGAGTAGTGTACCATAGAGTGCTAAAAATTTTAATCAATAACGTGCTCGCTAAGGTTCCTATGTGCAAGGAAAAGGAGGCAATATGACAAACTATCGCAGACCGGTAACTCAGCAAATCGGTGAGCGAGTTTCATCAACGTACTCTTCCTAAATTTTAATTCTAGATCTGCCAGTATTCTATAGCACGGCTGCGTTGCAATTCCAAATCCCGAAACACAGGTACTCCTTTGCACGGCGCTAGCTGCTCACCGCGCGCGCCGGTGCTACCATTTTTTAGCAGCCGCTGGGGAGGAAGAGCAGGCTGCCGGTGACCATAAATTAGAACCAGCAGAACGATTGTCGATCGAGAGTCGGATCGCGCCACAACCAAATCGGGGGTCGGACAGGCGGCATCCTGCGGTTCAGGATTGGTGACGAAGGGCGTGACTTACATATACTAGTTTTTTAGATTTGAAAATGTGTATTACCAGGAGTTCTAGATAAATTTTACTAAGATTAGGATTTCTACTTTATTTCAAAGTATGATTTTGACTCTGTTTTAGAAAAGGTCTAGAAGAGACTATATAAAGCATAGGAAGTGATTACGGAGAAGAACCAAGCAACAAAACAAACAAGCATGCTCATTCAGAGCAGAGTGCACACATAAGGATTAGATGATAGTAATTCTTTAGCACTAAATTCTTTTATATGGCAAGAATATGATTTTACTAAAATATTCAATATTATTGTAAGTGAATGATAATTTTATGTATTCTTTTGATATTGTGTTTAAAAAATTTGCGGTCGACATGAGGCTACATGACATGGATACGCTCATGTTTTGCACTTCTCAGTTAAATATATTATTTAACTGGAAGGAATTATTGAGCCACATTAAATATTATCATGTGAACTTTAATTTAATTGGGTCTTTAATTATTATACTTAGAGATACAGAGTTACTACTATTTTATTTAATTATATACAGGCCCATACTCGATCTATACAAGCCTAAAGTGAAGATGCGTTTAGAAAGTATCGTCGACACTAGTGCATCGTCCATCACTTCAAGTGTACAAGATAATGAGGACATCTCAATCGAACCGATTACGCGAGCACGAGAATATAAGATTAATCAACAGGTGAACTCGCTTCTAATTGAATTTAGTTTTAATTTATATGAACATAGGTTACTATCTCATGTTAGTATTTTACTTGTTTTTAGAATTGTGCATGAAGAGACTTTGGAAGCTCTACATGAGAAGTTTTATGTGCTGTCAGGTTCATGCAAGGATGCATGCATGCTACCACACCATGGGAAAATTAATGGGAGGAGCATGCTGCATGGCGCAAGAGAGAAGTCAAGAAAAGTGCATGGCGCAAGAGAGAAGTCAAGAAAAGACATGCATGCATGTGAGAGAAAAGCTACTATTCTAAACAGAAAATTGTAACATCCCAATTTTTGTTTTATTTGGAAGAAATAATCTTAAATTAATTATCTCAATTTATTTGGATTTATTTGGATTTTTTTCAGAATATAAAGTTCTGTTTAAAAATAAAAATTTAATATCAAAATAGGTTGTAAATATTTTTCATATGTTCAAAACTTTATCAGTGAATTATGTGAATTTTTCTGCAATTTTTGGAATTTATTTTGTATTTTTCTGACTATTTTAAAGCCTCCTACTGATTTCTGAAATATATAAAAAAATTTTATATCAAAACCCTTCCTCCGGCCGCCACATGTCAGCCATACATCCGTCCATCTCCGCCCGGACCGATCCCCGCCGTCCGCGCCATCCCGCCTCCCCTCCCTCTCCGTGCGCCACGTGTCGTACATCCGCCGGCTTCCCCGCAGCTAATCCTCAAAGGGGTTACCTACCCTTATTGGGTAGGCAATGCCTCCCCGCCCGACTGGTTTACACCGCCGCTCTCTTCCCTCCCCGCTCCCTCGGCGCGCGTTCGAGCCCCGCTCCGCGCGCGAGGTTGAGTTTCTTTTTGTTTTTGCGCTGACAAGCGGGCCCCACCTGTCAGAGACCGCCGGTCTGCGTGAGGTCACGCCGATGGGTCCCACTGTCGAGCCTTCGCCCCGCGCGACCGTTCCTTCTCTCGCGTCGTCGCCATTATCGCGCCGCCGCTAAGCTCGCGTTCGTCTCTCGGCCGTTACTTCTTCGCCTTTAATGAACCGGAGCGTCGCTCGCCGCCGCCGGTCGCGCGCCGTTTTCATCCGAGGAGATGCCCGTTTCCGCCGCGAAGCGTCGGTAACCGTCGCAGTTACGCCGGCGAGGACGTGCGTCGGTTTTTGCTCCGTCGCGTATAAAGCGAGCCCCGACCACCCCTCTCACCCCTTCACACTCTCCCTCTCTCTTCCGCTCTTCGCGTGCGTTGTCGCCGCCGTGTTTTGCCGTCGTCGTCGAACGTCTTCGTCGCCGCCGGTGAGACCTCCGCCGCACTGAACGCCCGCTCCGCTCCTCGGTCGCGCCGCCGCGTCGCGCTCGCCAGCCAGGCGTCGCGGCGCCGCGACGCCGCGGCGACGCGCTGACACGCGTCGCCGATCGCCGGACTCCGCCTCCGCACGCGCCATCTCCACCGTTATTTCTCGATGGCTCGGATCGCGCCACGCGTCCTCATCTCGGCCGTCCCACGCCCGCACCGCCTCGGCCCGTTGCCGCGTCGCGCCACGCGGCATCCATCCACCGGACGCCGCGTCTCGCCGCCTCATCACCGCCGCTCATCGGATTCGAGCCAACGCCGGGATCGAGCCACGCGTTAAATCCCACCGTCCGATCCACCTCGCCGACGACCGCGCACGCCGCGTCGGCTCGCCACCTCGGCCTCCACGTCGGTCCTATCCGACGTGTCAAGCCACGTGGCGGACGCGTGTTCGCCACGCCGCCACGCCGTCGGAAACCGCCGCCGTCCCACGCGGATCGCCACGTCAGCATGCCACGTGTCAGTTTGGTCTGCCATGTCAGCAATTTTGTGGGTCCGTGGACTTGGTCCACCGTGGGCTGGCCCCACATGTCAGCCTCTGTAATTTATTTTTAATTCCATGCTGACGTCATAATTGTAATTTTCTTCAGTAAATTAATTCCCAGAAAATCCATGCTGACGTCATAATTCATTTTCAGTTAAAAGATAATTCCAGAAATTATCTTTTTCCATTTTCTCTGATTTCAAACTTCCAACAGCCATAACTTGCTCATTTTAAATCCAAATTGATCCATTCAAATTTCTAAATTCATCTAAAATTCTAATCTTTCAATTGGTATATTTAGTTTCAATTTTTGAATTTTTTTATTTTATTTATTTGGATTTCTTGATTTACGTGTAGAGACCGATTTGTCCGAGGAACTTCAAGAGCAAGCCCCGGAAAATTTCAACCCAACACAGGAAGGCAAGTCTCCTTTGATCATTTTGATCCTATGTTTTGCAAGTTTTCTTTGATCAACTTGCTCAAATGAATTATAAAATGATTAGGTAGTTATTTTAAATTATTGCATGCTTATGTTATATCAAGTGATAATTTGATTTAGAAAATTTAGTTAAATACCCAATTTGTTATACCTTCCATTGAAAATTGTTTAACTTGTACCATTGTCAACTTAGGATATCCCTTTGACTCAATAATGAGTTAGTATTACACCTGTTGAGTTTGTAAATACTAGCAAATGCTTAGCGTAGCAAATTAATGTAATAATGCTCAAATGAGTAGCATTTTTGCTAAATGTTTTGATGAATGATTTGTTTGAACATTGGTAATGGATGTTACCATTGTTAAATGATTTGTTTGAAAAGTGGTAATGGATGTTACCACTGTTAATTTGAAAATAAAAATGAAGTTCAAAGGAAAGGTTGACAAGGGTGGATGGAAGGTTTGGCTGGTGCAGTTAGCACGAGAATTTTTGGAATTGTGAATGAACCACCCTGGTCGTTTAAGGACCGACGCTTGTGTTTGTCCAAACTGAGCAAAACAGTGCAACCACAAGTCTATATGGGTACGACCTAGCTAACTAACCTATAAAGGTGTAGTTTAGATATCACCAGTGGTGTATTGAGTGCCGTGGTGTCTTGGTTACTCATAGTGAGGACAGGGTTTCATTGTACTCATACGGCGCAAGAGGGGGCTCCGACTCGTGGATTCGAGTTGTGGTGAAACCTTAGCGGGTGGTATCTAGCTATATTGGAGTAGGTGAAAGGTTTTGTGATATTTTATCTGGGTCTCATGCCAAAGGAAGCATGTTGACTATTAAGATAATTTATCTCTTGTGGGTAAAGTGTACAAACTCTGCAGAGTAATAAACTATTCGAATAGCCGTGCCCACGGTTAAGGGCGGGCAAGGAATGCATTCACATGGTAGAAGTTTGATTTTGATTTCAAAATAAAATGGTTTGTCAAACTTGGGAGTGGTATAACTCTCGTGATTTAAATCTGGTGGTGTAACCAGATCAGGTAGTTTAACCTAAGTTTTTAAAGTTGGCAGATAGCCTGAGATCTTAGTGTTGGTGGTTTAACCTTCACTAAGTTATTTATATAATTTCATTTATGAAAAACAAAGATGTTTATCAAATGGCCTTTGAAGTAATTATGTAGATTTGAAATAAAATGCTGATTTTTGCAAAAGAACCATATAGCCTTCCTTTGTGAAGCCTTGCATCTATGCACCTTTCCCAAGACTTGCGGAGTACAATTTTGTACTCACATGTTGCTTTACAAATACATTAGCAGAGGATGAAGAAGCTCAAGCTGGAGAATTCGACTTCTGTGCCGAGTGTGGATACGGTGGATTCTTCCCGGATGCTTAGGATTCGTTTCCCCAGTCAATTGCCTGTGGCAGATTGATGGGTCGATTAATTTACTTTTTGCTTCCGCTGTATTTATTTTTGTTTTAAGGTTCTGTGAACCTTCGTAAGGCAATGACCAATGTAAACTTCAGTTATTATTGTAATAAATCGTGGATGACAATGTACCGTTTTATTCTGGTTATCTGTGTGTACTAGCTTTGATCTGGGACTAGTACTGTAATGCACAGGGGGGTCCGGAAGCTTCTACTCCGGGTTCCACAAAAATTCATGCACAAGCCAGGAAGCCAGACTTCTAGTCAAGATTATCTAGTCCGGAGACATACATGCAATAGAGACGTTTTCGTTGAGTCCACTCGGTCATGTAGCTTTTAATCATGTACTTGGACCGAGTCCGAACCGGAGTGTGTCAAGTCTGACTAAACATCATTGACTCGGCCATGTAACTTCTTTTTATCTGGCTTAGTGAGTCCAAATATTAGGAGATAAGAATAGGAGTTAGAAGTTTCGTTCGGTCCTTCCGAACCGAATCAATGTTGGAGTCGGCCACTTGGCCTTTTAAGTATTTTTGTACGTGAGGCTTTTAGGACAGACCACTATAAATCAATCTATTATTTTTAGAGAGAGCTATGCGCTTATTTTTTCTAGGATTTAGCATACGATTGCATCCTAGAGGGGAATCGGGCATTCTTCCCCATCATTCTTGTGTTTCCTTGTGATTGGCTGGAGCGATGACGTGTCTACTTGGTGGTCGGATAGACGGAATCACGAGCGTGTGGTTGGGTGGGCGAAATCTTTTGTCACAGGTTGCTGTTCTAACAGTGGTTGGCATCATCAATTCGTCAGGTTGCACGGATCCAAACTATCTTCATCAATCCTATGCTGTGAAGATCAGGCCATCCCACATCACTGCAACTGAGAAAAAAAATAATTAGACGAGGAGAGTAAGAAGCAACCGATTCAGAAAATGGCAACCGTTAGGTAGCATTGTTCTTCCTGATTCGCGGTGCGTTCCGTGCGTCGAAAAGGCAGATATGGAACAATTAGCACACTGGAAAATCACAATGCTCCAGCACCTAAAAAAAGCTCCAGCCAGAATTGCTTTTTGACTGGAAATCTGTGGAACTGGAACTTGCTCCAAGGGATGACGCATCCGGTTGGCCGTGTTTTGCACGGGGCACACGATCCATGAGTCCATGACTGTCACACCTAACATTGACATAGGTGGTTTTAAATTACAAGGACTTTTGACATATGGTGCAGAAAATGTGGGGCATAATGACGGAAGGGCGTAACGGTTATTTCAAAGAAAGTGCTTAGCAACTTTGAATCGCATAACACTTAGGGCGTCTCCAACAGCTGGCTATTTAGCTAGCTAGATCTGATGTGGCAAGGAAAAAGTAGGAGAGAGAGTAGTCACTAGTGACAAGCAAATAGCTGATCTATTTCACGTAGTCCAAGAACATGAGAGAGGAGCATGTGGGTCCAACAGTATAAAATAGTCTTTGCTTTTGTCTCTCACCTCCACGTCAGCTGACTATATAGCTAGTACTAGCTATTACCATTGGAGATGGCCTTATTCAAAGTCCCTGCATGACTGATGACTTCCAAGTCTAAAAGGCTACCGTCACTGGTCATAATATCGCTTTTTGTTAAGGAAAACACTATGAAAGATACGAAACAACAAAGAATAATTAAGAATACGAGAAAAAAATTTAACGTGAAATTCTTGTGAAAAAAACCATAGACACACAATCGACGAAATCACTATATAGAGTAGAAGTTACAGAATACTTTTGATGTATTATATATATTATAAATTGCGTGTTACATATGTATTATGTTTCAATGAAGATAGTGCTTAAAAAAATAATTCAATTCTGAACTTATAGCACTCTAAATAGACTCAATTGTTGTTTCTTGGTTCTATTTAGTTTATTGACATGATTTTGCTCATTTTTATACCTTTCGCAAACTATGATAGTAAGCAACTTGAAATGGTAAATGTCTATTTAATTTCATATTTTTTACTTACATGGTTTAACTTTGCTATATATGTTTTGCATGATCTAGATAGTTACTCCACATAATATGGCTTAGAGTAATACTAGTATAGTTATTTTGGACAATTTTTATGGCTCCTTAAGCTAAAAATGAATAAAATACAACCACTTCATTGTCATTTTCAATCTTTACAATACTTGTGTGACCATTTTGAGCTTCTATTTGTAAATTTTTTATCTAAATTCTAAACCACCTCTTGCTTACATTTTTGAGGAATTGCTAATTGGTTCATCAAGGAGGATATTGAATGACTTTATAAGAAGATTCAGGGTTTTGTTGTGATGAATCATTGTCATTTTGGAGGTGTAAAAATTTAAAATTTGTAAATTTGCAAATATTCCTTAACAAATTGCAGAGACGACGGCCTGACTGACCAGCTTGTGTTGCTTCAGCTGAATTTGGTAATTATAGAAAATTTGAGTCATGGGGTGATTTGATTTGACCTAGGTGAGTACATATGTATGGCATGATCCATATTTCAGCTAACATAAGTCAAGTTATAAAGAACTTATGTTTGAAAATAATTTTTTGGTTTTTGGATGTATAGGGTCGTTAAGAGTCAATCATGGTTAATGGTAAGGATCGGGGCTACGCTTATGGATGAGCTAAGGCCCAAAACGATCAAGGATACTATGCGAGATAGCTGATCTCAAGTATGGCATAAGGAAAGCGGAAATGTTGAAGGGAAGTTCGAGCAACGGGTTACACTATGTGGTTTAATTGGTCTAAGTGAGGCAACCACCCTGTAAGACTCGGTCATCTTCGACGTCTTCTTGATCGTCTGGATCTCGGCTCCTCTTGAGTTTAGTTCTGGTTCCATCCATCTCGCCATGACATAGCTTCGGAGTCCTGCAACAAACATAAACAAGCAAATCGTCACGTAGAACCGCACAATACACAAAATCATCGAGTGACACAATTCATCTATATAATACACTGGGCAAAATATATATAACCAAACCACTGATCTTAAACTTATGATCAAATAATAAATTCATGTACACATAAACAACGACCTAGACCACTCAAAATCTTCAAAGATCAAAATAGGTCACTCAAAATCCTCAAGGATCAATATATGCCTAACTTCTCTGCTAGCCGGTCTGACTGGACATCACTTTCGACCAGGCCCGCTGCCATCACCCAGTTTGAACCGGAAACCATCACCGGTTCAACCTCTGGAGACTAGATCAATCGCTGATTAAATCTGTAAAAGCTACCTCATTAATTGCATGCAAGCATGGCAGAACAGGTGAACTCACATGCTGCTCATTGATTCTGTATGGCATCACGGGCAATTGATGAGTCTGATGGCATCACGTTAATTAATCTACTAATTCATTTCTCACGTGTGCATGCATGACTTTATCAGTTAGCAGTCCATGTTATGGCAATCGGCATGCAGACAATTAATGCATTGACTAACACAACCAAGTAGAAAGACCTCATCTATGCACTCAACGTCAGATCACAACATCTCATGCATGGTTAGACACAGCAGTCATTTCTCAACTCATTTCTAATATACTACTACAGTTACTGACAAACGTCTTGCTGACCGTCTCATAAAATGCAAACTTAAAATTTTCAACTCACAAAAACCAAACTCAAATTCTACAAACTCTCTAAACAAAAAGTTAACTACTCATCATAACCACGAAGTGACCTCTACATGGTCTTACAGATCGTTTTCTTCTATTGTTGAAAATTTACCTTCTGGAGTGTTGCAGGCTAAAGTGAGAATGCTAACACAGCACTCAACGCCAGAAGTATAACTTAACAGCTAAATGCCTTTATTTTCTTTTCTTCCCCTGTGCATATTTTTCCTTTCAATTATTGATATGTGTACACAGTAGTAGTACTTTTCCTAACGATTCCCCTAAAAAAAGCAAATATATAACAGCTTTTTAAAGCTAGCTTCCTTTAATATCGACTATAGACAAACAAATGGCACACGTTTGTTTAATCCTCTTCCTAAATTACCACAGTTATCATTTATTTCAAGGGGTTACACTTGCAAGGAAATAGTTCCTGTAGAAGGATAAAAATTTCGTTTGTACATAGAAAACATCCTATGCAATGGGTCGTGAAAAAACCATCCAGCTCGTCCAAGTGGAGCAACAGATGATCCCTGCTGCTATCCTCAGATCAACGATTTGGACGATCTTCTCACGTTCCGCTGTCTAGAAAATAGAATGAGCTCCCTATCCACAGGACTGGAGACAGTTAACCATAGTTGACTCCAAATGACCCTACACGTCTGTAGTTCCTTAAAATGTGTTTTTTGTTGATAGTTATGCGAATATACCTGTAATTACAAATTCACTCTTTGTTCCTTGAAAGCAACATCATCCATCGATTAAATATAATAAGACGTATCGTTTTCTGCTGTCGATGAAAATTTACCCTCTGGAGTGTTGCAGCCTAAAGTGAGAATGCTAACACAGCACTCAACGCCAAAAGAAAAACTTAACAGCAAAAGGCCTCTATTTTCTTTTCTTTCCCCTGTGCATATTTTTCCTTTCAACTATCTTTTTTCCTAATGCTTCCCCTAAGAAAAACAGAAAATATATGACAGCTTTTTAAAGCTAGCTTCCTTTAATATCGACTATAGACAAACAAATGGTACATGTTTGTTTAATCCTCTTCCTAAATTACCACAGTTATCATTTATTTCAAGGGGTTACACTTGCAGAAAGTAAATAACTCCTGTAGAAGGATAAACATTTCGTTTTTACGCAGAAAACATTCCATGCAATGGGTCGTGAAAAAACCATCCAGCTCGTCCAAGTGGAGCAACAGATGCCTCGGAATCGGATGACCCCTGCTGTTATCCTCCGATCAATGATTTGGAAGATCTTCTCAGGTTCCGTTGTCTAGGAAACAGAACGAGCTCCCTAACAACAGGTTCCAGTACAGCACGGATCGTGCACATGTAGGCCTATGATAGTAAGCAACTTGACATGGTAAAGGTCTATTTAATTTCATATTTTTACTTACATGGTTTAATTTTGCTATATATGTTTTGCATGATCTAGATAGTTACTCCACATAATATGGCTTGGAGTAATTTTGCTATATATGTTTTGCATGATCTAGATAGTTACTCCACATAATATGGCTTGGAGTAATTTTGCTATATATGTTTTGCATGATCTAGATAGTTACTCCACATAATATGGCTTGGAGCAACAGATGCCTCGGAATCGGATGACCCCTGTTGCTATCCTCCGATCAACGATCTGGAAGATCTTCTCAGGTTCCGTTGTCTAGAAAACAGAATGAGCTCCCTAACAACATTTTGGACAGCACGGACTGTGCTCATGTACGCCGCCCCCCGGGTCACCTGTGAGGATGGTGAAAATATCAGGCCATGAACAAATAATGTGTAATTATTGTACGATTGCCAGACAGAAAACCACCTATATTGCGAGTGGGTTTAGAAAGATGTACAAAGACCTCACATTTCGAAACATGAGAACTTACCGGCCGGCGGATAAAGGCCACCGAGGCTGCCACTGAGAACAAACAGTAAGACGAGGAGAGTAAGAAGAAGCAACCGATTCAGAAAGTGGCATGCGTTGGGTCGCATTGTTCCTCCTGATTCGCGGTGCGTTCCGTGCATCGCAGAGGCAGAAATGGAACCATTGGCACACCTATATAAAGCTTCAGTGAGAACTTAACTTCGACCGGAAAACTGTGGGACTGGAAACTTCCTACAAGAGATGACACATCCGGTTGGCCGTGCTTTGCACGGGGCAGACGACCCATGAGTCCATGACTGTTACACCTGAGATTTGACATAGGGGTTTTAAGGGTGTGATTGGATTGTTGCCCCGCTGTGCCGAACCAAAATTTTAACTAGCCTTCATGATTTAGATATCGTTTGGATTGATGCAACCAAAATTTTGGCTAGCCTTCATGATTTGGCTACCGTTTGGATTGATGCCAAATTATTGGCGTGCTTTAAAAAATTTGGCAAGCCAATGCAAAGCAAAAGGCAATCCCTGGGCAAGCAATTTGCTCACCAAAATTTAGGCTAGCCTTGATGCTGAGGTGGCACCAGTTGATTAGTTGCATTAATTGCACTCGGTTTTTTATTAACAAACTTCAAATGATAATATTTTCTAAACTGTATATCTGATTTGTGATCCTTCGCATTATTGTATTCCTTGCAATGTAATCAACACAAGATACATAATGGCTATATTTTTGGGCAAAAAAATTAGATGTCATATAAGACCAACATGCCATACTCACATTTAGGGAAATCTTGATAATCTTTGTAGCTATTCGCATGGTTGCAATCTAAACGTTTCTACTCTATCAAAATTTTGGTCAAGCTCTCACTTTGATTATGCCTAAATTTGATAGGACTGTTTGGGGCTCCAACCGAACTCACCCTAAATTACAAGGACTTTGACATATGGTGCAGAAAACGTGGGGCATAATGACGGAAGGGCTTAACGGTTATTGCAAAGAAAGTGCTTAGCAACTTCGAATCGCATAACACTTACTCAAAAGTCTGTGCATGACAACGAGAAAATGGTACGACGAGTGGAGCACGCTTCTTAGCTCATCAACGAGAAAACGGTTTGTGCCTCTTAGCATTACACAATAATGTAGTAGTCAAGCACGTGCCCGTCTACTGTCCTATAGCTCATCAAACCATTTTCGAGTTAGCGCCCCGCTTATTTCAGATTAAGTTTTTAGTTTCTAACTTATTTTTTCTATTTATAAATTTCATCTTTTTTAAAACTTTTGGGCTTTTTTAGCTTTCTTGCCGGTTCTTTTTTGCCATATTCGTTTACGTTGTCAATGGTGCACTAACATATTTTTTTCTATTTTTAAATTTAATTACACCAAATAAGTCACCTTCAGTTACAGTTTAATTTTAGCCAGCTACAGTGCAATTTCAGTCACAAGTCGCTATTTTTCAGCCCAACCGAGCGGGGCATAGCTGTGACAGCATGGCAGTCACTGGTCGTAATATTTTTTTGCAGTAGAGCTTCAAAAACAAAAATATTCTAATTTTTTAAGTTCTTTCAAGATATTTAGTTGGGATAGAATATTAAGGTCATGATCTATGCTTGTTCAAGTTTTAAGTTTTTTAGAGCTATGGTTCAAAAGTTTCATCGATTTTCAGATTTAAAATAGTACTAAAAATCTGTTATGTTCTTGCCTAGAGGTTAGACTGCCAACTAGCTAACGGTTTGGCCGCCATCTAAATAGAGGTCAGACGTCCCCTGCTCAGAGCTCAGACCGACGGGGCATGTCAAGGCACGTTTTAGTTGGTTTTTCTTGAATCTTTTTTATGGATGATTGGCCTCTGATCTTCATAACTTTTCATAGCTGTTGAAGTGAAAAATCGATGAATAATTAGGAAAAAATTAAAGACACCATTTATTTCCTCCGTTGCTATACTGGTCCTATAGAAAGTCCAAACCTCTCGTGCTCTGTTTGTAATGCCGACAGGGGTTATTTAGCTTTCTTTTGTTTTTGCCACGTTTGTATTTGCTTTGTAATGATCTCAGCAATAAAGTCCATATGCTCTAATTAAGACTGATTTAAGTATCAATAAGAAATTCACGACTGAGTTCCCGTTCATTGTTCTTGAAAAGCACCCTTACAATTTCCCTTAACCTTCGGGCTATAACCGGACAAATTCCGGCAATGCAGGAACATTAGCGCCAAGGCGTGCCGCAGCATCTAGTTCATTTGAATGGGCCCTGCATTGAGAAGTTTAACACAGTTTGTTCGGTATCAACTCAAATACGAAACAGATCACGATAACTAAAAGTCCAATTTCTATAGAACAGCTGCGTTGCAATTGCAAATCCCTATTCCTTTTGCACGGCCCTAGCTGCTCACCACGCGTTTTAGCGGCCGCGTGCGAGGAAGAGCAGGCTGCCGGTGACCACAAATTAGAACCAGCACAAAGATTTCGATCGAGAGTCGGATCGCGCTACAACCAAATCGGGGATCGGAACGCCGGAATCCCGCGGTCCAGGAGTGGCTTGGTATGGCGTGACTGTATCTTAGTTTTTTAGAATTTAAAAATAGGAGCTATAAAAAGTTCTAGACTAATGGATTAAAATTTCTACTTTCTTTTAAGTATGATTCCTAATCTATTTTTGAGAAGGACTAGGAGAGACCATATAAACCATAGGAGGTGATTATAGAGAAGAAGCAAGCAACAAAACAACCAAGCCTACTCATTCAAAGCCGAGGGCGTACATGAGGATTAGATACTAGGTAGTTCTTTAGCACTAGATTCTTGTATAGCAAAAAAATCCGAGGGTGCTAAAAGATTGAAAGAGTAATAAGTTAGTGACAATTTTTTATATTCTTTTGAGATTATGATTAAGAAATTTGCAGTCGGTTTCGTCAAATTTTTTTTCTCTTTCATCGCAGTTGTTTCAATATCATTATTTTAGTTCTCTCTACGATATTTATCTTCATTGTTGTTGATACCGTGCACACTCGTGCTGTATCTTATAAACTCTGATATGATTTGCGGGCTCGTAGGCGTAAGAATGAGTATCAAAGTGTAACAAATGGTATCAAAGTTAAGGCCAGATTAATCTGATTTGTGAGAAGATCAACAAAGTGTTAGGTGACACAAAATTAAGGTCGATGTCAACGATGTAGAATCAAGTGGAGAAATTTAATGATGGAAGAAATTTTAGCGCGTGACAATACGTAGTGAATGACGTTCTTGTCTAGCAAGAGCTAATTGATGCTCTTGAATGAGACCAACAGGAAAAGACGTCCGATAAAGACTGAAAGGTGATGGAGCAGAAGACGGTCAATAGAATTCGTATATGTCTCTCCGATGAGGTAAAATACTCAGTAATAAAGAAGAATTCGTCTATGAAATTATAGAAGGACTTATAAAAATTGTATATGATAAAGTCATTGATAAACCGGTGGATGCTGAAGCAATAACTATACATGTTGCGCATGGAGGAAGTCATACGGTTTGTTGACCATATCAATATTTTCAAAAAGCTTATCGTACAACTAACTAGTGTGAATGAGAAAATTGAGTAGAACAACAAGGTCGTCATACTAGCATCATCACTACCAGCATCATAGGAGTAATCGGTGAAGAATATTCTCATTGAAAAAACCACTCTCAAGTTCGATAAGGCAATTGCATATCTATTGGAAGCAAAGTCCTCGAAAAAGCTATCGAAATCTTTACCCTCGGTTGATAAGCATTGGCTGCAGTAGGTGTTGCAGATAGAAGCAAAAGTCACTGGAAGAAGAGCAAGATCAAGGGCACACATGTATACTATCTATGTGACGAGAAAGGTTACATGATAAAAGATAAAGAGTGTTTGCTCAGTGGCGGTAGCAAAGGATGATTAGGAGATTTGGCGAAGGGAGATGTTTGACAAAAGATCTGTGTGCCCGTGTATAAAACTATTCATTTAACAGATTATAAGGAGTATGCAATTACTGAGGTTGGAACGGTTACATCGGAGATTTATAATGGGGCACGTCACACGTTGACTAGAATTTGGCACGTCACACGTTGACTATAATTTGGTATGTTCCTGGTTTAAAAAAGAATCTAATAGCTATAAGGTCGCTTGAACTCAAAAGTTGTAATGTATCACTTCGAGGTGGATCATGCAAGTTACTTGCAAAGGGCAAGTAATCATGAAAAGCATTTAGAGCAATTGAGAATACCGATTAAAGAGTAGTCTTAAAGGTGGAGCAATCAGTGGGAGGTCTGATAAAAATCCTAGTAAGGAGAAGGAAACCATGTTGTCAATGATAGGTACTTAGATTTCATCTATAGTTATGTGCGGAGCTGCAAAAACGGTTGCAAAATTTAGCAGACGCAAAGGCGAAGGTGCGAACTGTTAGAAGAAGTAAGACGTAATGGGATGAAACACGCAGTACCGAGTAGCAAGTGGAGCTCGGAGACAGTACAAACTTATGATATGGAAGGCTGTAGGAATAGGAGGTGTGGTTAACCAAACCATACAACGAATGAGCTCCCAAGTGGAGGGTCCGGGCATACTGACTTGAACACTAACACACACAATACGGTGATGTGCATACACCCTTGTGGTGAGGGCACTCCCAAAGGTGGGAGGAAAAAAGTATGAAGCTGGCTTGGAGCGAATTCTTCAAAGAGAACATATACTTTAACGGATGAGAGTCAACATAAAGATTGTTGAGTTAGGATATGACTCATAACCTAATTTTTTAAGATTTGAAAATATATGCTAAATGAGTCCTAAATGAATCTTACTAGAATTATGATTCCTAATTTCTTTTTGAAGTAGTATTCATACTTTATTTTGGAGGAGGGTTAGCAGGAACTATATAAACTATAGGGTTGAACATAGGGAAGAACCAAGCAACCAAGGCTACTCATCTAAACTAAAGCATACACGCGAGGATGGGAGGCTAGGTAATTTTGTAGCACTAGATTGTTGTATATGGTAAGGATACGATAGTTTTAAAAGAATCGAGAGGGTTGTGAGTGAGTGGCAATTCTTTGTATTCTTTTTAAGATTGTATTTAAGGAATTCGCGATCTGTTTTGGCAAATCTTTTCTCTCTAGTCATGGTTGCTTTAATATCATTATTTTGGTTCTCTTTATGAGATTCGTTTTCTTCGTTCTTAATACCATATACGTTTATGTCGTATCTTATAAACTTTGATCTGACTTTAAAACTTCTGCACATAAAAAAAGTGTGAAAGTGTAACAATAGTGCTTAATTTCCACGCAGTTCGGCTGAGATTGATCGATAAACACAGCTACTGCGAGTAGGGGTGAAAACGGAGTGGATAATTTCCATCCGTCCAACCGACCGAAGGCTTATGGAACGGATACGGAAGGGGTAGATGGATATCCGGCACTATCCATGTCTGACTCCGACTCTGAGAAATAATATAGAATAGGATATTGTAGGATCGTCGATGGCAATCAGAGGGGGGGCGAATGATTGCAGCGCACAGCAGAAACTTTTCTCAAAATTTATTGTGCTCTGTTTTTATTCAACTTGCTAATCATACGAAGCACACAAAAAATAGAAAGATGGCAATATATATAATATATGATTTTTTTGAGTTACTATAGCATCTAATTAAAAACAAAACCAATGACTATTTACACTTAGCTAGCCGTATGAACCAACTAGTCCTGTGAAGCAACTAATCATGAGAGAGAGAATTAAAAAGTACTAAACTCACTGCATGCATTAGATTCGTCACTGCATGCATTAGAAGGCCATGAATTTGGCTGGTTGGTGTCGACTTGCACTCGGCCTGGCACACGGCAAGCATAGCCACATGGCGTTACGCCCGCGCACGAGCGATGACCACGGGCAGAGCACACACACGGTGATCAACGAGAGGAGATGCCGCGTGAGATCGAAAACGACGCAAAGCAAAACGATACACGCCGCCTTCACGCAACAAGTCTCGGTAAAATCTTCAATACATGCATGCCCCACGAGAATCAACTATCCATCAGATTCAACCATCCAGTCGCCGCACTTCTTTTTCTTTTTTTTGTTCACTCAAAAACGGCCAGCAAAAAGAAATGTAACCAGCCGCCACCCCAAACAATCTAAATCTAAACTAATAATCCACCAGTTAAAATTATCCTACATCCACCCAACAATTACCTGCTCCACAGTCATGACCTTAACTACGTTCACACCACAATATGCACCCATAATTACACCATCTTAAAAACGTCCGCACCAGATTAACTCTCCTTCATTCTCTCTCCTTACTCAACCATATCCGACGGTCATCCTTCAATGGATCTCCAGTACCCCTCCCTCCGCCTCCCCCTCCTCCCCCGCGCCTCCCCTCCCTCCGCCTCCCCCGCACCTCCCCCCTCCACCCCCGCGCCTCCCCTCCCTCCGCCTCCCCCCTCCTCCCCAGCGCCTCCTCCGCTCCCTCCGCCTCCCCCGCGCCTCCCCTCCTCCCCCGCGCCTCCCCTCCCTCCGCGTGGGCCTGTCGGCGTTCGGCATGTACATGGAGGCCATGGCGGCCGCCGAGCTGGACGCGATTGCGCACGGGCTGACGCCAAGAACTCCGGCGTTCCTCGCCGCCGTCTCGACGCGCGCCCACCGACAAGACGCCGCTGCGGCGGCACTCGCTCTGCTGCTCGCGCTCCTCGCCGCCGCGCGCCGCCGGACGCTGTCGCGCCGCTTGTGCCCAGCTCGTCGCGGCGCGCTGCGTCGCGTCCGCGACCGGACTCCTCCGCGCGCGCGCGCTGCGATCGATGCCGCGCGCCACGGCGGCCTCGGCGCTCGCGCCCTCGGCCCGCTTCGCCGACACGCTGCTCCACGAGCAGGACCAATGCGCACAGCTCGCCGCCACGCTCGCGGCGGCGGCGCCATCGAGGCCTCCGCCCCACCGCCGACCTCGCCGCCTACCTCCGGCGCTCCTCCGCGCCTCCTCAAGCTCCTCCACAGCGCGCATTCAAGGCCAAGCCGGCGCTCATATCCTCATAGGCGCCGCCTCGGCGCCTCGGCGGCGAGCCGCCGCCAACGTGGTGCCCTCCCTCCGCGACGCGCCGCCGGTGACGGCCCGGGCGCGAGGAAAGCCGCCGCCGGCGCTCGCGTTGCTGGCCCTGGAGCACGGAGACAATCTTGTCGCCCACAAACCCTCCCGCATTGCCGTCTTGAGGCGGGAGATTTGATAAGGTCGGCACCTTGCAACAAAGCTGGGATCTTGTCGATGGTGATGGCACTCGTGGATCCGCTTACGTGTTAAGATCTTATGACACATTCTTGGCAATGCAGGTGAAGATTGTGCGGAGTCCATCAACCGGATGATCGAGGCGTGGAGGAGATCCGGACGTGGAGGAGGAAGTGTGCTTCTCCGACGTGCCGCCTTCGTCGCTATCGCAGGCGAGATATTCTCTCACAGGTGATGTGGCTGTTCTTGAGGCTGTAGTCACTGCTGCTCTTTTGGAGATTTGAGTAAATTTGTGTCTGTTGTTTGGACTCTCAGTACATATGAACTTGTTTGGTGAAAGACAGAAATGGACTGGGTATTGTTAATGAGTTATAATCACCATATTTTTACTGAAATGTAGTTGTTTTGAATTGTTATGTGCATTGCTCTGAATTTGATTGGTAATGCGGATGTTGTGAGACTAGGTGTCAGTAAGAATCCCAAGGTTTTATGTTGGCTTGGCTACACATTTCTTGGGTACTGCTATGGTACAAGGGATCTACTAGAGTGCTCTCACCTAAAATTGTTCTGAATTTGACGCTGGGAGTATATCTGGGTGCAGCATAATTGCTGCAATTTCTTCTGCTTCATGTCCTGTTGTACAGTTTGATGTTCTTCACATAATTATGTTCGCCGGTGGCCTAAGATTTCTTGGTTTCTTGGCAAGTGCCGACATGCTTTTCGAATTGAAAATTGGATGCTGGCTTGCATCTTAGCCATAAGTAAGTAGGATATGTTTCCGATGAATGTATGCACAATGTGTTATCTACTTCGAGAGGAACTACCGCCTGATGAAATTTGCAACCCGGACATCCGAGTTTTATGTTTGGTTTGTAGGTGCTCATAAACATTCCTCCTAACTTTGAACAAATAAGACTGTATCTCATTTAATTCCTCCTAAGTGCTGATTACATTTGTGCATGTTTGCAGATGGGACGGAGATTACTGACTACACCGGCATCATCGTCGGTTGGGAGGAGGCCAAGAAGTACGCTAGGATCCTGACTTGTTCTGAAACCGTAAGCGCCAAAGGCAGATTACTTGATCCCCAACCTAAGGTACAAACAATCCGTGCTTTACAAAATGTGCAGTAGAAACTGAGTTTTACCAGCATCAAAGCCTTCTCTCTGCTTGGTATCTGAAATTGGCGATCTGAAATTTAGAATGATTCCTAAGAGCACGGGCACTATACTATTACCTATAAAGGATTAGTTTTCAGATAGGGAATTCACGTAGGCCTGGATTACACGATAGGCTTAGCTTCTGCCGTGTGGCCTTTGCGCAGGTTTCTTAACCAGCGTAGCAGCGTGAATCGTTTAGCCGGCTCGATTGCTTTCTTGCAGTTTTCGCTGCTGTGGGTAGGATCTCTTCCTTTGCCCAGGGAAGATAGGATGATGCCAAGACGGTATTTTTGATTGCATAAAAACTTCTTGGTAAGCATGGAAATTCACCTTTGTGTTGCCGTGTTGCTTCACAAGAATGGAAATTGACCATCGATGATGCTGTGATGGGGCAATTGCATAAGGTTTCTTGATGAGTGTGATGATACAGTAATACCATATCAGGGTAAGAAATGGAGATTTGATTGCTTCATTCCTTAGTCTTGGTTTACCTCACTGGAATGACATGTGCTCGGTTTTCTAGGTTTACCTCACTGCAATAAATAGAGCTAGCCCACGATTATGGGTTTCTTGTCCGTTGTTTTTTTAATGACCTGGTACAATTTCAATTCTGTAACTTCATCCTCCAAGACATAGTGCTTCATTTAGGTTTTTTTTTCTCTCTTGAAAGATTGCAGAAAGTTCTATTCTAGAATGCTCTTCATCTTTATTTTGTTTTTTGTTCTAATTGAGCAATTTGATGTGGCATAAGTCTTGTACTAAAATCATTAAAATGCACTGAATGTCTTTTCGTTGTCAAGGCTATCGTTTGAGCAATGCTGTACTTAACATGCCGTATTGGCTTTGATATTTCCCAACACTACTTAAGCTGAAAATGTTTCCTTTCCAGTGTTATCTTGGAGATGTATGGGGATCAAATTAGGAGTTATAAATTTAATTCTTGTTGTTGTTTCTTACTTTTATTCAGAACTTGAAGTGCCATACTTAATCATAAAGCTGGTTAAGTTAGGTAGAAATTCACACTGTAATCACTATCAAACAAGAAACCGCAAGAGCTGTCAAATGTGGCTACTAGAAGATGACTATACTACACTTGTAGGGTTGATAATGTCTTTATATATCTTTTATATATCCAGTATTCAGAATTTCAGATATAGGTGTTTACTCATATAATCATAAATCATAAAGTGAGACAAATTGAAAGGTGGGCACAAACAATTTTTGATGTTTGTAACATTGATGTTGCATCGAGTTCTCTGCAGATCGCCAATTTCAAATTTTAGATGTTGATCAAGTTTTCCATTGTAGAATGTCAAGCATAGCTGTGAATTCATGACCCATTTTGAATTAAGATATGAGAAATGAGAGTGGTTTGCAGATTCAGCAAATGCTCCAAAGTCCAAACTGATCATTTCATGCTTTCATGCTCACCAATGTTTGCCATATATGTTTACCTTGTATTCAGATTTCAGATATACATCTGTAAGACTGTACCCCACTAACACAGAGATATTTTGAAACAGTGGAATGCCTGAGTGCAAACTCGGGCTGAATGATAGGGTTCTTTTGGAAGCTCAAGGCCGAGCAACTAAAGGAAAAGCGATAGATCTTGATGACATGAAATTTCATCAGTAAGCAAACAATATTGAATTTTTTTATCAAGTCAAGTACTGTACATTGCAACTTTAGAATCACCATTCTCTCTTTTGCTACTAGGTGTGTACGGTTGGCTAGATTCGAGAATGACAGGACTATATCCTTCATACCTCCTGATGGATCTTTCGATCTAATGACATACAGGCTTAGCACTCAGGTTTTTCTTCTCACTCTAGCTTTACAACTATGGCCTCTGTTCCAGATATCTGAAATGCCTTGCTGTGCTCTTTTCACGTTTGAATTCATTTGATGCCCTTTAGGTGAAACCTCTTATTTGGGTGGAAGCACAAGTTGAGAAACATTCAAGAAGCCGGATAGAACTAATGGTGAAGTGTAAGCATAGTTGAAATGCTAAATTGTTGTGGCGAGCTTGTAATTGGCCTAGGCTTGTAATTTCATGACTTGAACTTGCTGGTGATATACATGAGTGTTTTCCAGATTATATACATGGTGATATACAATTGCGTGAAACTTAAACTTTGAAAAAAAATATCGTCATTTGGTTGTTTTCATGTGCATTCCTGAAATGCCGCCGTGGCGTTAGCACGGACACTATACTAGTATATAATAATCCATCACTCAAAACCCTAATACAACTCGTCTAACTGAGCCTAGGCCTTTTTATCTCAACTAGGCTTTTGGCCCACTAATTTGCAAGGAACCCAAAACCCTCCTAACACGGGTTTTTGCACACTTCCGAATTTTCCAACTCATCACGTGTCGAAGCCTCCCAGACTGCACCTCCCGTAGCTTCTTCACGCATCATCCATCTCTGATCTCCATGCGCCCCAAGCATGAGCCTGACTATCTCGTGACCTTCTTGACCGTCCGAACCTCGGATCTCCCCATCCTAGTCCCAGTCCACCTTATCATCGACTTTGATCGTCTCTATGCTCAGCCTGCACATGCAAAGACCAAAGAACATTCTTCCGGCACAAGTTCGTCCAAACTTGACCAACATCAATCCACGCACGCACGCCACACCCCGCATAACATCGATAAGCAATGTCATGAAATATTCAGCATCATAAATTAACCATTGTCAATTATTCATCATCAAAATATCCTAGACCTAGCCATATGGTCTAACAATCTCCCCCTTGATGAATACATTGACAACACCTCAAGATAGCACGATGAATTAGCTTCAAATAGATATAAATGAAGAACTGAAGCCGAAAAAGCATTTTAACCCATAAATCTCAAATCTCTCCCCCTCAACACAAGAGAGGTAATTTTAGCAAATGTCTCCAATCTCTCTATTCTTTTTAATTTCTCACAAAGCACATCAAATCTCTCCCCCTTTGGTAATGTAATCATCAAGAAAATGCAAAGAAGGAATAATTCTAAGAAGGAGCAATGAGAGTAGATATCACGAAGCTTTATAGATTATACAAGTCATTGTGCATTGATTAAATAAAAGAATCAAGCCATATTTTTTTAGTAGAGCTATCTGGATCATATAAAGTCATATATCATAGAGCAATATCAAAACCAGTCTTCAGCATGATTAAACAATTTATATTAATAACAGACATCTCAACAATGACCAAATCAATTATAAAGAGCATAATAAGAATGACTTGAGTCTTTCATACCATGCTTTAGGTGCTTGTTTCAAGCCATACAATGCTTTAGACAATTTGTAGACATGATTATGGAATTTAGGATTTTCAAAACCAGGTGGTTGCTTAATATAAACTTCCTCCTCAATAAAGCCATTAAGTAAAGCACTCTTAACATCCATTTGATACAACTTAAAACCTTTAGATGCAGCAAAAGCTAAGAAAATTCTAATAGCTTCTAATCTGGCAACAGGCACAAAAGTTTCACCAAAATCAAGACCTTCCACCTGAGTAAACCCCTAAGCAACCAGTCTTGCCTTATTTGTAACCACCACATCATCCTCACTTTGTTTATTTTTAAAAACCCATTTAGTTCCAATCACATTATGTCCATGAGGAGGTTCAACTAAGGTCCATACTTTATTACGCTCAAAATTTTCTAATTCTTCATGCATGGCTTTGATCCAAGACTCATCAGATAAAGCGTGACTTACATCATTGGGCTCAAAAGAGGTAACAAAAGCAGAATGAGCATATGAGTCAGGAGAAGTAAACTTGGAACATGTTAACCTTTCTTGAATGTTACCAATCATCAGTTCTGAGGGATGGCGCCGCTGAATATGCAATGGTGCAACGGGTTCTGAAGTAGCGCCAACATTATCAACCTCTTCTGCATGTGGTCCATCAGTTGATGGCGGCTCACTAGAGATAGCGGTGTCTCCAGCTGAAGTCGAAGTAGAAGTTGCAAGATTCTCAGCTGGTGCAGGTGGTGGCATAGGAGAAAAACATCACCAAAGTCAAGATCTTCCTCATCATCAATAAATATGCCTTCTGACTCTCCCTAAACCTGTGTACCTGAAATGTCGGGTCTAGTACCAGGACTAGCCTCATCAAATGTAACCTCGCAGGTCTCAACAATTTTGTTAGTCTCTAAGTTGAGTACACGATGACCACGAGAGTGAGCAGGATAACCAAGAAAAATACCATCTGAAGATCTAGATTCAAATTTATTAAGATTACCATGTTTAAGAATAAAGCATTTACATCCAAATACTCCGAAGTGATAAACACTAGGCCTACGCCCAAATCTCAACTCATAAGAAGTCTTGTGCAATGAGGCTCTCAAAAATACTCTATTAGAAACATGATGCAGTGGAAATAGCCTCAGCCCAATACTTCCTAGGAGTAGCATATTCATCAAGCATAGTCATAACCATCTCAACTAAGATTCTATTTTTCCTCTCTACAACCCCATTTTGCTGTGGGACACGAGGGGACAAAAATTGATGTTCTAAACCTTTTCAGAGCAAAAAGAAGCAAATGATGAATTCTTAAATTCAGTACCATTATCACTCCTTATAGCTTTCATAGCACTTGGCAATTCATTATTGAGTCTAAGAAATAAATCCTTAAAGCACCCAAAAGCCTCATCCTTAGACACTAAAAAATAAACCCAAGAGTATCTGGAGTAATCATCAACAATTACAAGTATATACCATTTACCTCCAATAGATTGAACTCCAGAAGGACCTACAGTGTCCATGTGTAACAATTGACCAGGGCCATCTGTGATGATCATTGTAAGAGGTGGGTATGGAGTAGCTACCATCTTACCATGTCTACAAGAGGAACAAACCAAATCTTTTCCACCTTTTAGATTAGGTAACCCCCTAATGAGAT
Source organism: Dendrocalamus sinicus (assembly GCA_036346575.1). NCBI lineage: Eukaryota > Viridiplantae > Streptophyta > Magnoliopsida > Poales > Poaceae > Dendrocalamus > Dendrocalamus sinicus. The sequence continues at coordinate 31,051,940 of CM070656.1, read as the reverse complement.
CCATCCCACTAATCCGTGTAAGGTGATCAAAACCAATGTGTCCCAATTTACGGTGCCAAAAGAAAATGTCTCTAGATTCAGAGGCTACCAAACATCTAACATCGTGTGAAAAAGTATGATCAAAATCAGCTATAAAGACTTTTCCTAATCGAGATATATTGAATACAAGATCCCTAGAAGCATCTAAAACCCTACAAGCATGTTTCCTAAAGCTCACCTCAAGGTTATCGTCTATCAACTGTGAAACTGAAAGCAAATTACACTTCAATTTACTTACCAAAGCAACATCCTTGAGAATGAATTTATCATTAACACGCACTATACCTTTAGCCATCACAATACCTGTCGAAGCATCCCCAAAAGTAATCAACTCATCATTGGATGCCTTAGTGAGGGAGGAGAACCATCTTGAATCACCAGTCATATGCTTGGAACAACCTGAATCCACTAGCCACGTGTTCCCCTTCCTCATCAGCTGTACCTATACCATAGGAAACATCGGTGTCACAGTACTGGGGTTAGTGAAATAAGATCTAGTAATCCAGTACTGAGACACACGACGAACAGAAGCAACAAATCTAGAACCAAAATCACGTGCATGTGGGTGATAAGAATGCCAAAAAGAACGTGAATTATTTGAATTTGATCCCAATCTAGCATGTGAAGTAGATTTAAAGCCACCATGAAAGTTCTCTAAAAACATAGCTTTCGCATTTGATCTAGGAACAAAAGACAATGCACGATTTTGTTTTAAAGCATTCAATCTTTCCTTCTTCTCTTTCTTAGCACGCTTAAAGCAAAATTCATGTAAGTGCCCATTTCTTCCACAGTAGGTGCAATGAAATTTAACATAACCAGAATTATTTTGAGATGATGAGCTAGCACCTACAGAATTATTTGATGATTTTTGCACAAAACCAACAAATTTAAACACAGCTTGTTTTGGTTCAAATTTTACTTCAATTTTTCCAGGTTCAAGAAGTTTAATAGCCTTAGGAGGATTATTTTTGGCATGCTCAACAAAATTAAATCCTAGACCATAATTTTTCACACTTATTTTTGACTTGTCTAGAATCATATTCAAAATTTTCTTGCCAAAAGAGAATCTCTCTAAGGTGTCCTTAAGGTATTCATTTTCTTTAGCCAAAGTGGGACAAGTTGTGCATTTAACAAGTTCATTCACAAGATTCTTAGAAGCACTAGACTGAGCCAATATTTCTTTTTCAGCAAAATCATTAAGCTGTCTAATCAAAGCTTCTATTTCAGTGTTAAGCTTAGGACAATTAGAGCAAGAAGATATCTCATGATAAAGCATCCGTTGAATTGTTTCTTGTGATGGATTAAGTCTATCTTCTAGCAAATCACATTTAAAGCAAGTTTTAGATTAAGCATTTGAAATACTTGACTCTAAACATGTAAGAGAGTTAAATTTGAGCTTTTCAATTTCATCATGCGCAAGTTTTAACTTTTCACCACAAGAGTCATGTGCCAATCTCAACTCATCAAGTTAGCAGTTACATTACTAAGTTGAACCAAGTTTGATGCATTAATTGTTCTAGTAGATTCTAACTCAGTATGTAAAACTTGACAAGACTCACATGATTCATCATCAGAAATAGAAGCTCTAAGTCTATTGATTTCAGAATTTAAGCCCTCAACAATGGTTAAATGATTTTTAATTTTCTTTTTATACTTCTTAAGCTCATATGTCAATCTAAGCACAGCACGAGATAAATCAGCATAAGAAGATTTTACCTCATCAGGATCGCTATAAAGATCATCACTGTCGAGCTCCTCACTGTTTGCCATAAAGCACATCCCTATGAAGTCCACCTCCTTTGTTTTCTTGCCATTATCCTCATCGTCACTTGCAGAATCTACATCACTCAAATCAATCTCCTCAAGTGCTAAAAGTACTTTGTTGACCGCCCTGAGGTAATTGCGCTTCTTGCTTAGGTCAATCTTGAATTGAGAGCGACAAGTTGGTGTCTTGTCATCTTTAACCTCCTTGCATCTTAGTTTAGGGCAATTCATCTTGATGTGGTTAAGCTCACCACATTCATAGCATCTGATTGGACCTCCTCTCTGCCTTAATCTGATATTATTAATTGTCTTGGTTACCCTGTTGGAGAGAAGTACAAACTGCTCTTCTGAAATCTCCTCTAATTGTTCATTAAAATAGAGCACAATGCAGATAAAGAAATAATAGAAGAACTAGAAAACTGTCAGCTTGGTTAGTCACTAAGCCCAAAGAATTAGTCGTATTTATCTTGGCCAAAACCTCAATCACTACTATAGAATACCGTATTACAGACGGTTCACAAACGTCATCACAGACGGTTTTCTGAACCGTCTGAATTTATGGGTCAGTGATAATCAAAGGTTATCACAGACGGTTTTTACCTCAAAACTGTCTGTGATATATCAATATCACAGACGGTTTTTAGTAAAAAAACCATCTGTGATATTGATAACCGTCTGTGATATTGATATATCACAGACGGTTTTTAGGTAAAAACCGTCTGTGATTATGAGATATCACAGACGATTTTTAGTTAAAAACTGTCTGTGATATTGTTTTCTACCCCTAATTCCATTTCTGTTTATTGGCTAGCCTCAGGAAATGCTAGCCATGCCCTCTGAAACAAGTAGATCAAGATATACCAGTATACATACAATTCACATCTCAAATCATTTCACAAACATAAAACATCCAATTCACATCTCAATTCATTTTCACAAACATAAAACATCCAATTCACATCGCACTTCATTTCAGAAACATACAGCATCCATTTCGCAAATCAATTAGTTCAAATGAAATAAAATATCAATTAACAAATACACAATAACAAAAGATGTACATTGTATTTGCACTTAGATGGTAACATAGCATTTTTTATTGCTTTATCACTTCGGAATCGAGGTTTCGCGAAAGGAACAGATTCATAATCAACGAACTTGTCAGGCTGCACAAGCTACACTTGGATGGTGCATGATTGCCATTAAAGTATTGCTTGTGAAGCCGACAAGTTCGTTGATTATGGACCCGTTCATTTCGCGAGACCTCGACTACGGAGTGATAAGAGCAATAAAAAATCATTGTGTGCAGTGGAACTCTCCATCTGATCTTATGACTTTAGAGCACAAAAACCAAGCGCACTCTCCTCGAATTAGTGCAAGGTCCGGCTGTTTCAATGCAGTTGTAGAGATGGACGCAGCCTGTCGATAGGAATATCAATGCGCGTACATATATAACCTAATAAATATGAAATAAATGTGGGAAGATTAACAAACATTAGAATTGGTGATCTTCGAAGAATCGAGGAGTAGTCTCATATGGTGGCAAACGTAGAATCCACACGTGTTGCCTGGCTGCTGCTGGTGGCACTGCAAAAAATAGAATATGTTAAATCAAGAGGCATTACTACTAAGTGTTGTATATGATTAATTAATGTGTAGCTAGCGAATACCCGAAAACCGCGAACATGTTTCAAGGGCTTGGCCCCTGTCGTCGAGCCACATGTTTGTGCAACGTATGTGGCGAACGACCTTCGTTATTCGAAAAAGTTAGATTAGTTATTCGGAAGGAAAGAAAGAGTACAATGTAGTTATGTATGGAGAAAATGTACTTACCTATCGAGTATTTGGGTGATAGCTGTGTACTAGGATTTGTTCTTACTTAGAGAATCAAGGTATATAGCCTTGTTCCATTTTGGTATAATTACAATTAGAATCCAATGGAAGTGCTCATTGTATGGCATAGGAACAAATTCCTTATCACAGTGAGCCAGCAGTGTTGATGTAATATAGCTCTCGACGAAGGATGCATCCTCGTTGATGGTATCAATGGAGACCAAGCGTGGGTCTAGGAAACCAATTGGTGATTTCGATGATCTAGCTTGGGTCAGTATGAATCTATATATATACACAGAAAAGCAACAAATTGGGACATATATCCATATTACATGAACAGAGACTGTGATTGTACAGACTTACAGTGTCCAGCATCGAACAAGTGAGACGTCGAGAGCGTTGAGCATGAAAAGAGCAAATATATCGTTGAAGGTTACCGCGAAGACACATTCCTGAAATTCGTGGTGGAAATGCTCCCACCTGAATTTGACCGTGATTCCTGAGCGCCGTTCTCCCTCTGGCTTATTGGACTGTTCCATATACCAAGCGTGTAATGTTTGGCAACCAAGTCCTAGGGTTATGAGGTGCTCTTCTGGGATTATCATCGGCTCGTCTAGCACGAATTTGCGGGCCAATGGCAGGTACAGGATATCATCATCATCCTTCGTCTTTGATTTTCCCTGGCCACTGCCTCGACTGTAGGTTGACTTTATGGTAGTCGACCGTAATGGTAGCACCGGTGCAAGTTGCTTTGGCGAGAATAGTACCCGTGGAGATAGCACCGGTGCAGGTAGGTCTGGTTCGGAGTGCCCTTGTGGAGATAGCACCGGTGCAGGTAGGTCTGGTTCGCAGTGCCCTTGTGGAGATAGCACCAGTGCATTTAGCTCTGGTTCGCACTGCCCTTTTGGTCCGGCTACCTGTGAAGAAGCCTCCAGGAGATGTCGCTTTTGGGCCACTGGATGAATGTTCCAATGGCCTGCCCTAGAGTCACAATCTCGTCGTTAGGGGGCTTCGGTAGCGGGACAACCTCAAAATTAACATGCACACCATCCACATTAATTTTTGCGTAGCCTGGCGCTATAGCTTGACCGTGCACCCTGGCCCCGATACCAGACTGATATGCCTAGCCCCAAGCAGCATACAAGGGAACGGAGGCATATCTCACTTGGAGCCTGCAATTCGTAGGCTCCTACATAAAAATGCAAAATTAGCTACTCGAATAGGCCTATCAATGGAGCAAGCATTCGAGAGATAATAATTATTACCAGGATGTCGTCCACAGGAAATCTGGCCTCGCTTGCCGTCGGATTGGACACGCAACTACTCGGACGATTGTGCGGGCTAGCAAGCATAGGAGCGGCGGCGGCGGCTTGCTGACTTTCTGTATGTTTCCACACCTTATCTCTGATATAATCAACCAGCTCACCTTTTAGCTACTCTCTAAGAGTTTCCTTGATATCTTCTCGTAGCCGCTTCTCACGCTCGGCTTTGGTTCTCTTCCTACGCCGATACATTTCGGAGTCATCTTGGAAACCATGTTTCCAAGGAACGTAAAGCCCAAGGCCTCTCGTACGGCTCGGGTGCTCCTTGTTTCCCAGGGCCACGGAGAGCATATCATTCTCCCTTGTTCCCTGGAATGATCCCAGGGTAGATTCAAAACTCAGCTCTTTCTGCAAGAGCACGATATGTCATTTCACTAAGTACGTAGTTGTGAAGTAATTACAAGCTACGTAGTTCGATTGATATATTACCAGGCGCTGGGACACTTGCTGGTCTACAGGGTTTCGAAAGGAGACGTCCCCCAATGTCATTGTAGATAACCTTGCTCTATCCCAATTTTGAGCACGGTCATCCGGGATATTGGCAAATGGCGGGGCGATATCCTGAAGGGCTGCCAGTTCATCCTCCTTCCTCCACTACGGGATTTTACTCGCATACCCAGCTGTGCCAAGTCTGTGGGGTGTGTGTGTTTTGCCTAGAGGGCCTTGTGCGCCGCACTTGTACTTTTGAAATCTTTGGTCATCTTCATCGCCTTGAACTCTTCCCATTGTGGTTCCAGGAATGGGTATTTATGAAAAGGTGTTTCATCCGTCTCCACGTATTTCTTGACAAGCGTGCTCTTGAAGTTCTTCCATGCTTTGCACGCCGCTAGCAGGGTTTGTCGTTGCATGGCGTCTTGGTGTTCTTCTGGGATCTCGAACGATGCCAAAATTTCGGTCAGCAGCTCACGTTTCCGAGTGTGAGGCACGCTCTTCCACGAATTGAATGTGATCTCAATTCGTTCTCGTGCAACTATTCCGACCATTCTTCGGAATGCGCTTACTGCTTTGGGAGGAAGGAGAGGGGTCCCAGATCCATCAACTTCTGTGATGGTAAATCGGCCCTCAGGCTTCTTCGATAGCCCTCTTCCTCGGCATTTTGAATTTGGAGCGGACGCATCCGACAATGATGTTGAAGAATTCGCGGTGACATGTTGCTCAATTTGTGGGTCTATTAGGATAAGATAAGCAAGTGAAAGTGAAACATGATGCTCAATGTTAGGGAGAGAGGAGAGGAGTAGAGGGGAGGGGGTGATGTGCCTATCTTAGCACCTACTATAGTTGTTAATACTATATACTAACACTCACAACAAGCAAAAGACAATCTACTACAAGAAATGAACATTACATAATAAACGAAATAGCAAACTATGCTACTACAGTAAACAAGATCTCTATTCACAACACACTTTTAACAACTCAAAGATTGTATTATACCAGATAGCAAACTATGCTACTGCAGTAAACCAAATAGCAAACTATGCTACTGTAGTAAACCAGATAGCAAACTATGCTACTGCAATAAACCAAATAGCAAACTATGCTACTACAGTAAACAATTCTATTCACAACACACTTTTAACAACTCAAAGATTGTATTATACCAAATAGCAAACTATGCTACTGCAGTAAACCAAATAGCAAACTATGGGTTATACCAGAGTTACAATGGCGGCAGTGACGGCGACAGGGGACGGCCGGCGAGGGGCTCGGGGAGGCGGCCGACGAGGTGCTTGGGGGAGCCAGCTCGGGGAGGCGGCGACAGGCTCGGGGAGGCGGTTGGGAGGCGGCAACGCACTCGGGGAGGCGGCGACGCGCTCGGGGAGGTGACGCGCTGGGGGGAGGCGACGGCGGCGACGGAGGAGTGAGGAGGCAGCGAGATTTAGATCTATAATTGCAGCATACACGAAAAACCCTAGCCAGAGGGTATATATAGGGAGGTTTATTACAGACGGTTCTAAAGTAAGAACCGTCTGTGATATTGACACAGACAGTTCTTACTTTAGAATCGTCTGTGATAAGCCTCTGTCCCCAACTGTAGTAATTAAGACAAACACCAACCAGCTGCATTCATATACAACACCAACCAGCATAAATGCAAATTCACATATACACAATGTATTTCTTCACACATCTTCACATATACATAAATGTAAATTCACAAATACATCACACACATGCATTGTAGTATGCATAAATATAAATTCACAAATATGTCACACACATGCATTGTTATATGCATATATGTCGCACATTCTCATTCTACTTGCTTATTTCCTTTAAAAATTAGCCCTTCGTGATGATCAATGCATACATAACTAGTTTCGTCACGTTGTTCGTCGTAGACCCTTATGCCATTTCCAAAAGGAGGTAACTCATCAAATTAATTGTATTCTTCCTCGTACACTACATTCTCTACTCCGACAATTCTCCTTTTTCCATGAAGAACTACATGGCGTTTCTTATTTGCCGGGTCGGTTACATAGAAAACTTGAACAACTTGGTTGGCGAGTACGAATGGTTCGTCTTTGTACCCGACAGGTTGGAGGTCAACGGTAGTGACACCGTACTTGTCAACCTTCACCTGTGGGAGATGCACCCAACGGCAGCGAAATAAGGGAATTTTGAAAACCACATAGTCGAGATGCACTGGCACAGTTATGTTTTCTCAGCCTTGGACAGAGTGTAACATGCAGGGGGATGGTACGTTCGTCCATTATCAGTGCATGTCGGTGTGAACTCAGGCCTGATGTCCATATCAGCCAAGTCAAGCCGTGCGTTGACACCGTCCTTTGTTTTATCACGAATGTTCAGTAAGAGACCAATCAAGCTATCACATACATTCTTTTATACGTGCATGACGTCGATGCAGTGTCGAACATCTAGGTACTCCCAATAAGGTAAGTCCCAAAATATTGATCTCTTCTTGCAGGTGTTCTTCTCATGAGCCCTCAATTTACGTCCCTTTCTGAGGACAACATCTAAATCCTTAACCATATTATAAACCCCTTTTCCCCTTAAATGCCGTGGAGCTGAACCGTCTTCCTTCTATCCGTCAAATTGTTTCTTCAACTTGCGGTATGGGTGAGCCCTCTGAAGGAACCGGCGGTGACGCATGTAGACGGTTTTGCGTGAGTGTTTCAGCCACACACTTCGGTACCATCTAAACAGTGAGTACAAGCTTTGACACCTTTTGTACTATGGCCCGATAGGTTACCAAGGGCAGGATAATGTTTATGGTGCAGAACAAAAAGGAGCGCAAATTGAAGTTCTCTCGTTTGTATGTATCCCATACCTGTACTCTTTCGTTCCACAGTACTTTTATATCTTCCACCAACGGCGCTAGGTACACATCAATATCATTCCCAGGTTGCTTTGGCCCTTGGATAAGTATCGACAGCAAAATATACTTTCGCTTCATACACAACCAAGGAGGAAGGTTATAGATGCAGAGTCACGGCCATGTGCTATGTCGGCTGCTCATGCTACTGAAAGGATTCATTCCATCTGTACTCAGTCCAAACCTTATATTCCTTGGTTCTGCACCGAAGTCTGCAAAACTCCTATCGATGTTTCTCCACTGGGCGGAATCAGCAAGGTGTCTTAGCATTCCATCCTTCTTGCGCTCCTTCGAGTGCCAACGCAGCAATTTTGCCTCCTTTGGATTTACAAAAACCTTTTCAAACGGGGAATTATAAGAAAATACCATGCCACCTTAGCAGGAGGTCCTTTCTTCACCTCTGTTCCCTCGCTGTCATCTGATTGATTGTTATGTTTGTATCGGGATGCGTTGCACACCGGACATACATGCATGTTTGCATACTCTTTTCGGTAGAGGATACAGTCGTTCGGACATGCATGTATTCTTTCTACTTCCATTACCAACGGACAAAGAACCTTCTTGGCTTTATACATAGTTTTAGGCAACTCATTTCCCTAGCAGCGTCGTGAAACTCTTGTCGGACCAACCGTTGCTTGCCTTCAATATCAACAGTTCAAGCACGACCGACAACCTCGTGTACTTTGACCTGCAACACGTGAAAAAAGGTTTCTCCGAGTCCTCCATCAAGCCCCGGAATTTAACATAGTCTTTCTCATCATAGTTTTCTTCTACATCGCAAAGCATCTGATCCAGATTGTCATCGTGCAACCTATCCGAATCCGAACAACAATCGACATCATCTGGCGGCATGTCATTCACTTCACCGGCGATGTCATCCGGCGGCATATCATTCATTTCACCGGCGATGTCATCCGGTCCTACGTTATGTATATATATAGCAACTTAGTATTAAAAATTAAATTAATTAATTATTACTACATATATACCGGCCACATGCATTGAGGCTTTGCTAACTTAATTCATATTATAAACACAACAGCTATTTCCCCAGTGATCGCTGAAGGTATATAACCAACAATTTTGACAAATTTGGCCTCCCACATGACAGGAACTGATCATGTATGGTCAAGTAGATGCAAATCATCTTCAATAACACTCACCAAAACTTAAATCCAAATTGTAATGCAAACAAAAATAAATTTCATTACTAACCATATCTAGAGCAACCAGGAACTATGAATCTTCAAAGCTCAATCTCTGCCTCCTCCCACCAAATTAATTGGCCTAAAATCGCCTAGCTTGCCTCCTGAGCGAAAGAGTGCAGCACCGGCTAGATCTGGATCGAAATGAAGACAGATGCGGTTCTGACCGACGCAATAACTGTCTAGTGCCATAATCACAAACGGTTTTTATTAAAAACCGTCTGTGATAATTCTGAGATCATCACAGATGGTTTTTAATACAAACCGTCTGTGATAATCAGCTTATCACAGACGGTTTTTATATTAAAAACTGTCTGTGATATTTCTAGATTATCACAGACGGTTTTTTAATAAAACTGGCTGTGATACTAAAATACCATAGACGGTTCATCGGTAAGAACCGTCTATGATACTCGTTTTCTCCGACGCCATCAACACAGATGGTGTACAAATTAAAACCATCTGTGTTAGTGTCGGTCACAGATGGTTTTGTCAAATCGTCTGTGATTTGGCGTCTAGTATTAGGTTTTCTGAAGTAGTGGCAGAAATGGAACAATTGGCACACTGGAAAATCGCAATGCTCCAGCACCTACAAAAAGCTCCCGCGAGAATTTCTTTTTGACTGGAAATATGTGGAACCGGAAACTTCCTACAAGAGATGACGCATCCGGTTGGCCGTGTTTTGCACGGGGCACACGACCCATTAGTCCATGACCAGTGGCGGATCCAGAGCCAAATTTTAGGGGGGGCTAGCGGGATATAATGTATAAAAGATAAACACAATAAACATAAAGCAAACTATATTTTGCAATCCAAAATCATACATAATTAGAATAGGGATATAATAAAAATACAAAATACAACAAAGATTGTATGCCATACCTATTGATACCTGACACCTGTTACTGTAATAGTGTAATCCACGGCTGTCGGTCGCCACTCGGAAACGAATGGAAGACTGGAAGTAAACAAACTCAACACGGTGTCACGGTCGGCAGCAGATCGCCACTTCGCCAGACGCCAGATCCCGTGCCTCGGGCCCTCGGCCACTCTTCCTCTCGCCCTCCGCCCTCTCGGCCAGTCGGCCTCTCCGTCCGCCCTCTCGTCCTCTCCATCCGCTAGCCCTCCGCCCTCCGGCCGACCGGCGACTGCCGACCGGGTCACCGGGCCTCCCTAGCCCCTAGCTCCCCTCCCAATCCCAGCCTCGGAAAGTCGGAATCACTCCCCTCCGGCTCCGACCTCCCTCTCCGGTCGGCTGCTCCTGCTCGGCGTGACGGCGCGGCGGCGGCTGCGCTCCACGCGTCCTACCTCCTGATCTGGCAGGGAGGCGGCCGCAGCTTCCAGATCTGGCGCTAGCCTAGGCGGCCGGTCGGGAGGCTGCTCCTACTCGGCGAGATCTGGCGCGGCGGCTGCGGCAGTCGGCTGCTCGGTGGATCCGTTGCCCCGTGCGGCTGTGCCCCCGTCCGCGCCGCCGACAACCCACCGCACTCCGCAACCGCAAGTCAGGACTCAGGTCTCAGGAGGTGAACTGGTGAAGCTAAAAGGGGAATAGGAGATGAAATCATGAAATGGATTCTTCATTCTTGCTTTGCCCTTGTTACTTGCTGTGGTGTGTCCGAATGGATCTGTGTTATTTTGTGGCCTGGTATATATTTCTTGATGGGCTTTGCAATGTTGTTTTTGGCCCAAGTGCATGCACTTTGCTGATGTTGTCATGTTGGCTTCTCTGGCCTTTCGTCGGCCTCACCCTCACCAGACAGGCCGCACCGCCGCAGCAGCAGGGCGGTGGCCGGAGAAAGGGGGGGCTAGGGGGGTACGGGGTACCCATGCTCCGGCCGGAGGTAGGGTGGGCATGGGGGGGGCTCTGGGGGGCTCCAAGGATCCGGTAGCGGTAGGGGCTCGAGCCCCCGCCCCCCCACCGCTAAATCCGCCCCTGTCCATGACTGTCACACCTACTAAGAGGTTTTAAATTACAAGGACTTAAGACATATGGTGCAGAAAACGTGGGGCATAATGACGGAAAGGCATAACGGTTATTGCAAAGAAAGTGCTTGGCAACTTCGAATGGCATAACACTCAAAGTCTGCATGACTTGATGACTTCCAAGTCTAAATGGCTACCGTCACTGGTCATAATAATATTGCTTTTTGTTAGAAAACCACTAGGCAAAATACGAAACAATGATGAATAATCAAGAACACGATACAAAAATATAATATGAAAATTCTTGCGAAAAAAATCATAGACGTATAATCAGCGAAATTAATATATGGAGAAGAAGTTACAGAACACTTTTAGTGTATTACATGTGTATTGTGAACTGCATGTTGCCTTCTGAGAGGTCTACAGAGGGCATAAATAGCTTTGAGAATAAGAGTTTCAAACGATAAAGGACCAAAATCCTAGTTGGCAAAGGGAATAGTATGCTACTCGGAAATGAATGAGAGTCCCAGTTAGAGACGTTGAAGTGTTGCTGTCAGAGACGCCTCAAATAGCCACGTCTGACTTCAGCCAGCTTAAGTACCTTTTGGCACTACGTCTGATGCAGGTCGGTATAGAGTCTATCACAAATACGAAGATGATTCTAAACATAATCTCTGACCAACGACCACAATCAGTCCAACCAGTCTAAAATCCCAATTAGTTCAGAATCATATATTAGTCGGGTAAAGAGTTCTGGTAGAACTTGTCGAACTGATTGTTTTTCCTTTGGAGGGAAATTTGATTGAACTCTTCAAGCGGTCAAACCCAACTAGATGTAGTTGAACCTAACCAGATTCGGATCACATAATATGATGGTTTTCAAAAATACAAACTTTGCATGAATATTTGTGTAACTTTGAAATGATGATACAAGGAAGCACCTCTCCACTTTTATACACCGATCAAGCATGGATGCAAGTAGCGGGCGACCTATCGGCCTTCTATAAATGCGGCAGAGAGATCACAATTCACAACAACGTCTGCTAGAGCATAAGCATGTGTGATCGAAAACACATGTCTCCTGTGGTGGGAGCTCTCAGTTCCTCACTGCCTCTGGCCGTTGTCCTCTCCTCTCTTTTGATACTCCATGTGTCTTCATTAGAAGATGCTAAAGCTGTCCATAATGAATCGAACACCGACCTCCAAGCCCTCCATTGCCTTAAGTTCCATCTCACCGATCCGGCCGGACTCCTAGCCTCATGGAAGAACGACTCATTCCAATTCTGCAGTTGGTCCGGTGTTACTTGCAGCAAGCGGCACGCATCTCGTGTTGTTGCACTGGACCTCGAGTCGCTCCACCTTAATGGCCAAATACCTCCTTGCATCGCCAATCTTACTTTCCTCACAAGAATCCACCTCCCGAACAATCAACTTAGTGGTCAAATCCCACCTGAACTTGGCCAACTAAATAGGTTGCAGTATCTTAACCTCAGCTTGAACAATCTTAGCAGCATGATCCCAAACACACTATCTTCCTGTTTTCGCCTTCAAATCATTGATCTTGGAAGCAATTCCCTCCACGGTGAGATCCCCTCAAGCTTGAGCAATTGTTCAAATCTTCAAAAGCTCAACTTGGGTCGCAACATGCTCAGTGGAGGTATCCCAGAAGGGTTAGGGATGCTCCGCAACCTTTCAGTTTTAAGGCTTGCTGGAAATAGTCTGACAGGCAACATTCCTCTTTCACTTGGAAGCAGCTCTTCTCTTGTCTCGGTTATTCTCACGAACAATAGCCTCACAGGACCTATCCCGCCTCTCCTAGCAAATAGTTCGTCACTTCAAGTGTTGGCCTTAACAGACAATCACCTTGGTGGAAAGATTCCTCCTGCACTATTTAATAGCACATCACTTCAAACATTAGCATTGGAAGTGAACAAATTTGTCGGGTCCATACCTGTTTTTTCGAATATTGACTCACCCTTGCAGTATCTTATCTTGCAATCAAATTATCTTGCGGGCACCATACCTTCCACTTTAGGGAATTTTTCTTCCCTTCTCTGGCTTTTGCTTGGAGAAAACAATTTTCAAGGTAGCATTCCCATGAGTATAGGTAAAATTCCAAACCTTCAAGTATTAGACATGACTTACAACATTTTGACAGAGACCGTCCCAACCTCTCTTTACAACATGTCAGAACTCACATACCTTGGCATGGGTATGAACAGTCTCATGGGGGAAATTCCAAATAACATCGGATATACCCTTCCAAGCATCCAAACTTTGATTATGCAAGGAAACCGATTCCAAGGCCAAATCCCCACTTCACTAGCCAACACAACCAATCTTCAGGTGATTGATCTCTGCAGCAATGCATTCCGTGGTATTGTTCCTTCTTTTGGTACTCTACCCAATTTAATTGATCTGAATCTAGGCAAGAATCGGCTTGAAGCTGGAGATTGGTCTTTCTTAGCCTCATTGACAAATTGCACACAGCTGGTGAAGTTGCGCATAGATGCAAACAACCTTCAAGGAGTCTTGCCGAGTTTCATTGGGGGCCTTTCAAAGAGATTAGAGGTATTATTGTTAAGAGCAAATAAAATATCTGGCACCATACCACAGGAGATAGAGCACCTCACAAACCTCACGCTTCTTTACATGGAACAAAATTTGCTTACTGGAAATATTCCTGAATCACTTGGGAATCTTCCAAACTTGTTTGTCCTAAGCTTATCCCAGAACAAACTTTCTGGACAAGTTCCTCTTTCAATTGGTAATCTCAATCAATTGAGTGAGCTGTATTTACATTTGAGCGGACCAATCCCAGGAGCTTTAGGACAATGCAAAAATATGGATAGGTTGAACCTCTCTTGTAATAGCTTTGATGGTAGCATACCAAAGGAGCTCTTTACTCTTTCCTCCCTTTCTGAAGGTTTGGACTTGTCACACAACCAACTCTCTGGACAAATACCACTGGAGATTGGCGGCTTGATCAATCTTGGCCCATTGAATATTTCCAATAACCAATTGTCTGGACAAATACCCTCCACTCTCGGCGAGTGCGTCCATTTGGAGTCCCTTCACATGGAGGGGAACTTTCTTGATGGGAGAATCCCTGAATCTTTCATTACTTTGAGAGGCATCATTGAGATGGATCTTGTTATGAATAGCGCTTGTATTCATATGAGGCCAATGGGCCGGTATATATACACAAAGTACAGATGGTAAATATGCAAAGAACCCCTCATAACAATGGGGAATAACAAACTATACATATATCTCTAACACCCCCCCTCAAACTCATGGTGGATCAACAACACTGAGTTTGGAGAGGAAGAAGCTGTGCTGTGCTCGAGTCTGGGCCTTCGTGAAGAAATCCGCTATCTGAAGCTCTGAGGGCACATACTGAAGAGCAATCACCTGATCATGCACACAAGTTCTCATGAAAGAAGCATCAACTCCAATGTGCTTGGTGAGCTCATGCTTCACAGGATCACGAGCAATACTGATAGCACCTGTACTGTCTGACAAGAGAGGGGTCGGTGTAGTGACAGAAACACCAAAATCCTCAAGTAACCACCGTAGCCAAGTAATCTCTGCTGTCAAGAGAGCCATAGCTCGCAACTCAGCCTCTGCACTCGAACGGGACACTGCAGTCTGTTTCTTCGTCTTCCAGGCAATGAGAGAACCACCAAGAAAAACACAGTAAGCAGAGATAGACCGGCGATCAGAGGGATCGCTGGCCCAAGTAGCATCCGAATAGGCCTGAAGCTGTAACGAGCTGGAACGTGGAAAGAAGAGACGGCGAGAGATAGTCCCACGAAGGTATCGCAGAACTCGAAGAAGGTCGATGTAGTGAACCTGAGTGGGAGCTGAAACAAACCGACTCGAATATGAATGGATAAGTGATATCTGGACGAGTAACAGCAAGGTAGACAAGACTCCCAACAAGATGACGATAGCGAGTCGGATCAGAAAGAGGCTCGCCATCAGAGAGTCGGAGGTGAACATTGAGCTCCATGGGAGTCTCAACAGTACGCTGATCAGTGAGAGAGGCGCGATCAAGAAGATCCTGAATATATTTCTCTTGGGACATAAAGAAACCATCTGGAGTGGAAGTAACCTCAATCCCAAGGAAATAACGAAGAGGACCAAGATCCGACATAAGGAATCGCTCACTAAGACGAGCCTTAACAAAGGCAATGTACTCGTAATCATCTCCGTAATGATCATATCATCAACATACAGAGAAGAAGAGTCCGACCACGAGACGAAGTGTGGACAAAGAGCGCAGGATCATGATCACTAGCTGAAAATCCAGCACCAAGAACCACGAGGAGAAGCGCCAAACCAAGCACGGGGCTTGCTTAAGGCCATAGAGAGAGCGACGAAGGCGGCATGCACCATGCCCTCGTGAAGAATACCTAGGTGGCGGATGCATGTAGACCTCCTCACGCAACTCGCCATTAAGAAAGGCATTCTTGACATCAAGCTGAGAATGCACCGCATGGCGAAATGACGCCACCGAAAGAAGAGTGCGAACGGTGGTCATGTGGGCCACAGAGCAAAAGTCTCGTCGTAGTCAACACCATGCTGCTGCTGAAAACCACGAGCAACAAGACGCGCCTTATAGCGCTCAAGAGACCCATCAGAGCGAGTCTTAATCTTATAGACCCACTTACATGTGATGGGATGAGAATGGGATGGAAAAGGAACAAGATCCCAAGTACCAGTACGCTCGAGGGCAGCAATCTCCTCGGCCATGGCAAGCTGCCACTCGGGGTGAGTAACAAATCCCAGAGGAGACAAGCTCACGAGTAGCTGCGCCAAAGAAAGCCAAACGGGCAGGAGGCCGAATCGACTGGCGATCGCGGAGAGCGTAGCGAGGAGAAGATGACCCATCAGGGGGAGATGGAGCATCAGAAGAAGATGGAACATCAGAAGAAGATGACTCATCTGGAAGATCCTCAATACGAGGTCGACGAGTGTAGACGATAGTGGGAGGAGGTACTGTAGTGGGAGGAGCCTGGGGAGTCGTAGAAGACGACACAGGCGGCGACAACGGTGGAGAGGCCACAGGGGGAATATGTGGAGACTCAGTGGGACAGGTGGACGAGGGCAAAACAGATATAGGAGTATCTGGAAAGGTCAAGAAAGACAGAGACTCCACAGAGGAATCTGAAGGAGAGGCAGGACGTGGGTAGAATGGACGAGACTCGTCGAAAGTCACATCCCGAGAAACCCGTATCCGACGACCAACAGGATCCCAGCACCGATAGCCCTTGTGCTCGGCACTGTACCCCAGAAAAACACACTCAACAGACTGAGCGGTCAGTTTGGTACGTTCTCGAGGGGCAAGGAGAACATAGCAAACGCAGCCAAACAGATGAAGGGCAGAGTAGTCAGGAAGAAGACCACAGAGACGCTCAACAGGGATTGCACCCTTAAGAGCAGAAGAGGGCTGAATGTTGACGAGATAGGTGGCAGTAGAAACAGCCTCGGCCCAAAAGTGAGGTGGAATAGAGGCGGCGATCATGAGAGCACGAGCCGTCTCAAGGAGGTGACGATGCTTGCGCTCAGCGACACCATTCTGAGCATGAGCACCAGGACAAGAAAACTGAGCGAGAGTGCCCTGCTCAGCAAGGAAGCTGCGCAGGTGACGGGAGAGGTACTCGCCAGCAGAATCAGCACGAAAAACACGAATAGGAGTGGAGAACTGTGTGTGTATCATCTTGGCAAATTGTTTATAGATAGGCAAGGCCTCACTACGAGAAGACATGAAATATATCCAAGTGTGGCGAGAGAAATCATCTATAAAAATAATATAGTAACGATGACCCCCTTTCGAAACGAAAGGAGCCGGACCCCAAACATCTGAATGAACAAGATCAAAGGACGCCGAGACACGCCTCACTATGAGAATAAGGAAGCTGAATCTGTTTACCTAACTTACAGCCCTGACAATCTAAAGACACGTCTCCTGAGACAGACCCCAGAAGACCACGACGAACTAAGGACGACAGGCGAGATCCACACAGATGGCCAAGACGGTGATGCCACTGCTGGAAAGAGCCGGTAGACGAAGTGGCAGAAGCGGAGAGACTGGCGGCGGTGGTGGCAGCGGAAGGAAGATGAAGCCAGTCAAGCTCCCGAGACGCCGTGAGTCACGCGCGAGGGCCGTAACCAACCGTGAGCTCCCGTGTGGCGATCCCGAACACAACAAGAGTCGATTCGAGAATAACTCGATAACCAAGGTCGATAATCGCCCAGAGAAAGAAGTCGCAAGGTAAGACGAGGAACATGAGCAACAGAAGGAACATGAAAAGATGAGTTGCTAAGAGATCCTCGACCAGAGACAGAAAGAGATGTACCATCAGCAGTAAGAACACTGACAGGAGAAACAAGGGGTGTAATAGAAGACAGAGTGGAAGAATCAGGAGTCATGTGGAAAGATGCTCCAGAATCAAGAATCCACGGGGAGGTACCTGACTGTGTAGGAGGTGGTCTCTCGGCTCAAGAGTCGTGAGTGCATCCCGCAGAACTCGCCGAGGAGAACCCGGCGGCAAGTAGGCGTCGAAGTCTGGCTATCTCCTGCTCGGTGAGAGAAGCTGCTGAAGAAGTCGAGGCGACGCCGTCGAGAAGCACTAGTGCCGATGAAGAGCGGCGTGAAAGATGCCGCTTTCTTCTTGTAGCACCGACTCGGTGTGGCCATCCTTGTCGCAGAGGAACAGTGAGGACGGCCACCTCCAGATCGAGGACGGCCACCACCACCGTGGTAGCCGCCGGAGGAGGCAGATAGCAGCGGACGAGCGGCGAGCACGAGGGGAGTGGCATCGCACCAGCACCACTCAAACGAGTCTCCTCTCATGCGTATCTCGGTAAGAGCCTCCAGAGAGTGACACGAGGTGGCGTGCAAGGAGCTGGGCACGCCTTTGCTCGAACTCAGACGGGCGAGTAAGGAACTCGTAAACCCGCTGAAATCGCAGATCAGCCGACGTACCTCCGTGCAAAGACGGACAGTACGACGGCGGCGAGCGCGGTGAGTCCAATCGACGCCGCATGCAGAACTCTGAGCGTAAAAAGCGTCAACAGTAGCATCACCCTGCTGAAGAGAGTGCTCCTGACGGACCACGGACAGGTACAGGGCATCACCAGAGGGCTCATAGCGCTGACGAAGATGAGTCCACATCTGAAAAGCCGAAGGGAGTCCCACAACCTCAGAAGAGAACTGAGGCTGGACACTGGCGATGAGGACAGCAGCAGCCCGAGCGTCGTCATCGTACCACTGAGTGTAGACGGTCAGACGATCCTTGTAGGAATCCAGAGCCTCCTGGTAGGCAGAGGCAGCTTTATCATCAGCGGCCTCAGCAGCGGCCTTATCGGCTGTCGGGGGCAATGCAACAGGCGTAGGCTCCGTCGGAGAAATAGGGCAAGGCGGGCAGGTGACATCGCCAGAGAGGACGCCCCAGAGACGAAGACCACGCATGTGAATGCGCATGTGAGATACGAAGTCGGTGTAATTAACACCATCAAAGATTACCGGGCAGCGAGGGAGAGCAACGGTGCCCATTGGTAGGCGGCGCCGACGGCGCGGCGACCAAACAACGGTCTAACAGCGGCGCCGGCCGGCGCGCGTTAGAACGACGTTTTTTTGCTTTTTTTTTTTTTTGCTTCCGGTCGGTTTAAACCGACCGAGCCACTACACGGCCTCGGGCCTCAGACGACTCGGGCACCAGCGGCAGAGGGGGGCGGAGGCCGGCGGGACGGCCGGCGCGCGAGGCGGCGGGACGGCAGCGGGCGGAAGCCGGCGGGACAACCGGCGCGCGAGGCGGGCAGGAGGCCGACGAACGAGGCGGGCGAGGCCGGCGAGTCTACAAGACGAGCGGCGGCGGCGGCTCGGCGGCGACCACCAACGGCGGCAGCGACGCCAGCGGGCGGAGCGGCGGCGTCCGGCTCCGACTGCAGATCGACAGATCCGAGGAGCGGCGGCGCGGAGCGGCGCGCGACGGCGATGGAGGCCGAGCGGACGGCTCGACGGCGGTGGAGGCCGAGCGGCGCGCGCGAAGGCGGTAGATCGGCAGCGGTTGGAGTCGCCGGCGGCAGCGACCGCACGCCGCCGTCGACAAGCGGGGCGCGCGTCGGCGACCGGAGAGGGAGGCGAGGCCGCGTCGGCGATCGGGAGGCGAGGCGCGGCGGCGCGGCAAGGAAGGGAGGCCGGCACGCAGGCGCGGAACCCTAGGTAAACCCTAGTTTTGGCTCTGATACCATGTTATGAATAGCGCTTGTATTCATATGAGGCCAATGGGCCGGTATATATACACAAAGTACAGATGGTAAATATGCAAAGAACCCCTCATAACAATGGGGAATAACAAACTATACATATATCTCTAACAGATCTTTCTCAAAACAATTTGTCTGGTGAAATCCCTGAGTTCCTTGAGTCCTTTAGCTCTATGAAGCTTCTCAATTTGTCCTTCAATAATCTCGAGGGACCAATACCAATAGGTGGGATATTTCAGAATGATAGCGAGGTGTTCCTTCGAGGAAATAAGAAGTTATGTGCCAGCATCCCATTGCTACAGTTGCCACTTTGCAATGTAGAGACATCCAAAGAAAGGCACACCTCTTACATTCTGAAGATAGTAGGATTTACTGCTCTTTCTGTGGTCATGTTATCATGCTTTGTGGTCTTTGTTTTTAAGAAGAGAAAGAAAATCAAACAAATATCTCATCCATCCTGCAAGGAGTTGAAGAAGTTCACATATGCTGATTTAGTCAAAGCAACAAATGGTTTCTCCTCAGCCAACTTGGTTGGTACCGGAAAATATGGGTCTGTGTACAAAGGTATATTTGAGTTTGAAGAACATGCAGTTGCTATAAAAGTTTTCAAACTTGACCAAGTTGGAGCACCCAAGAGCTTCCTTGCTGAGTGTGAGGCCCTGAGGAACACACGTCATCGTAATCTTGTAAGGGTGATTACTGCATGCTCAACATATGATCCAACAGGACATGAGTTCAAAGCTCTTATTCTTGAATATATGCCCAACGGTAGCCTAGAGAGCTGGCTCTATCCAAAACTGAACAAGTATGGTTTGAAAAGACCATTGAGTTTGGGCTCTAGAATAATAATAGCAGTCGACATAGCTTCTGCTTTGGATTATCTACATAACCATTGCATGCCCCCTATGGTCCATTGTGATTTGAAGCCCAGCAATGTCCTACTGGATGATGCCATGGGTGCACGTCTTGGTGACTTTGGGTTAGCTAAGTTTCTTCACAATTACAGTTCGTCAAGCGATAATAATTCTACAAGCTTAGCTGGACCAAGAGGATCAATTGGATACATTGCACCAGGTGAAAATTCTTCGTTCTTATTTTTGTTAGTATAAAAAATAATAGAACATCTCTAATACCTCATTTGTTTTCACGATATTCATGTTTTACTTTTCCTTTCTTTGGAAAGATGCTTTTATGATTTTTTTTATTTCAATATTGTGAGATAGTCAATTGTTTGAACTGTTGCACCTAACATTGCAGAGTATGGCTTTGGGAGCAAAATCTCAACAGAGGGCGATGTCTATAGTTATGGAATTATCATCCTAGAAATGCTCACTGGAAAGCGGCCGACAGATGAGATGTTTAACGGTGGTTTGAGCCTTCACAAATTTGTGGGAAAAGCATTTCCTCAAAAGATTGGAGAGATTCTTGATCCTAATATCATTCCAAATTTTGAAGATGAAGACAATAATTTAGACCATGAAGATCATGTGACCGTCCGAATGCTGAGCTGCATCATGCAGCTTGTTAAGCTTGGTCTCTCATGCTCTGTGGAGACACCAAAAGATCGACCAACAATGCTGGAAGTTTACGCTGAAGTCATCACAATTAAAGAAGCATTTTCAGCACTAGGCGGTTGAGAAAAAGGACAATTGTTACGGTCTATGTTCTGGAAAAGTTTTCTTCCCTTGGAAATCGTTTATGTCGTGATTCTTGTTTTCCATTTTGCTACTGACTTGTGTTTGTTATGTATCGGAACTGGTAAAAATATTATGAAATAAAGTTCACCTCAGAAACGTATGTATTGGCTTGGTTGTTTTGTTTAATTGATGCGTGTTCCATGTTAACAAACTAGTACTTTCACACCCTACTGGTCACAAACAGTATAGATATTAGTCAAAATCTTGCAGGGAGCCAAATTGTACAAATTGAAAGGCATGGAGATTTACAAACTTACAATGTTACAAAGGGGCACAGAATTGGAGCGATATGCTTCAGATTACCAAGCAAAAAAGATGGAAACGAAACTTTCTACTTTGAAATTCTGATATTTTGTACAAAATACCTCTTTAATGTTTCGTGAGAGGAGTAAGTATGCTTGAACTTTACATTTACAATCCCCTGAATTGGCTAGGTCGATCAGGCCTATCAATTCAAGCCCATGAGTGAAGGTATAAAATTAAGGATGCTTTGATAAACAGTTCTACATAAAACAAGATACCCATTCTATCGGGGGCGAGGGCTCAAAGAACTTTATCGGCGCCGTTGCTCGTCTGTCGTCGTTCTCATCGCCGGCGGCCGTTGCCCGGTAGGGGCGTAGGGCTATCCAGTTTGCGAGAGCAGTTGAGAGGTCTGTTTATATTGAGTTTTGGCTTTGGTTTTATGGAGAATTTTATAGAAAGAGACTGATATAAGAAGATTATTAAACGATCGTTATGCAATTCCAATCCAATGTTGAACGATTATTGAATAAGAAGATTATTTGTATGCAAACAGTTTGGGGTGACGAATACAGGAAGCTTCATTCCTTTTTTAATAGTGTTGGCATATCACACCACACCTCCTGCGCCCATGCTCATCAACAAAATGGTGTGGCAAAAGGAAAACATAGGCACATTGTTGATGTCAGTCTCTACTGTTGAGAATATGAGCATTTTCCGACATACTTTAATCCAGAAATTTGATAGATAAATCATGAAAGTTACTCTAATCATGTTCGCATAGTAAGTAAGCAGGAACACTATAGACATACTAAGATCCAGAAGGACACACACTAGTATATCTATCTTAGTGTTGAATTTAACAACAGATAACAATACTAACCAACATATAAGTGCAGAATAGACATACCCAGATACAGCAGAAGGAGTAGCAGGAGTAGCAGCAGCGGGGTTGTTGGCTAGATCGTTGTTCGTCATGGCGTTGTGGTAGTAGTCGTGCGATTGATGTAGACGTAGCAGAGAATCGAATGACGAGGAAGCAGCCAGCAGTCGCGCGAACGCTCCCCAAAAACCTTATTTGCCCTCGCTCGTGCAAGCCTTCAAGGACGAGGTTCCGGAGGCCTGCTGTCCCGGTGCGATCGTACACGCACCTCACCAGGATGGGGATTGACAGAGACAGCCACAAAAACCAGAACCAGAATACTGTCAATTTCCCCTCTTTTCATATGGAGAGACCAGAGCCACATTTGTGCTCTTGTAATAGCAAAAACGAAGAGGCCAGGCCAGAGTAACTGCAGCCATTACTCGAAAGTAACCGCAGCCATAACTCACCAGTAACTGCACCGTTACTGCCAGCTATCCGTTAATACCATTTACTGCGAGCGTTTCGATTTTCGAATAGATAAAGAAAAACACGCCCGCACCCGACACGCCTGCGCGCACGTGCACACGCACCGCACCGCACGGCTCGGCTCGGCGTGGCGTGGCGAGGCGAGCGAGCGAGCGAGCGCGCGCGCGTGTATTGGCTCTCTCCAATTCCACAAGGGGGTTACCACGTTCCACCTTTTAAAGTGGTGTAACTCCCATTCAACTCTCCATATGGGATTAAATAGTTTTAGCACATGCACATGGGTCTTTGGGATTTCTAGGAATTAATAAGAATTAAAGATGGGCCTAGCCCGTATTAATTCCAACAATCCCCCACCAGATCCCAAGGACGCATGTGAAATGCCTTGATTCACAGTATGTGTTAATATACCAGTGTTTCGATGGAGACCGATTAGGGTTGAACATCCACCTAGAACAGAATCTACACTTATCCACAACTGCACAATGGACTAAGCCTTGAATTGACAGTTTTGTGTGAACAAGTTTCACTTAAGTCCTTAACTGATACTAGGCTGCCAGGCATCCCCGCGGGTTGGAGCATATAAGTCATACTCCTGGCCTATTCATGAGCTTCCTAGAGATTACCCTATCTCATAGACTGTGACTAGCAGTCGGGCTCATATAGGTGTGTTCTTTCAAGACTGCTCTGTAGGACAGCATCTTTGCTTAAACAAGCCATAGAACACATTAAAATAAAAATTAACCTGCCATACAGATTTAGGAGAGAATTGCATCTCCAATAGAGTGGGTCTATAAAGGTACTCTCCTTCCAGTTAACCAATAGCTTGTTTCGCCAATCCTACTTCACAGGATCTCCGATCACATAGAATGGGTTACCACTATGGTATAACTCATGTGGGTCTCAAACCCATCTCTCTCGATGCATTATCTATCACATTTCGTGATAAACCCTTTGTGAAGGGATCTGCCAGATTCTTAGCTGTTTGGATATAATCCAAAGCTATTACTC
Source organism: Dendrocalamus sinicus (assembly GCA_036346575.1). Lineage (NCBI taxonomy): Eukaryota > Viridiplantae > Streptophyta > Magnoliopsida > Poales > Poaceae > Dendrocalamus > Dendrocalamus sinicus. The sequence goes on along the minus strand of CM070656.1, from coordinate 31,027,944 downwards.
CGGAGTTTCTCATTTTTCTGACAGACTTCAGTCTTCTCTTCACATGTCTTGATGCCTTCATATTATCCTTAGAACTGTTCACTTTGACGATCACGGTCTGATTGTCACAGTTCATCAGAATAGCCGGTACTTGTTTTTCAACCACCGGTAAGTCCATCAAGAGCTCACGAAGCCATTCGGCTTCAGCAGTGGCAGTATCTAAAGCTGTGAGTTATGCTTCCATTGTTGACCTCGTTAAGATGGTCTGCTTGCAAGACTTCCATGAAACAGCGCCACCTCCAAGTGTGAAGACATATCCACTTGTGGCCTTAATCTCATCAGCATCAGATATCCAGTTTGAATCGCTATAACCCTCCAGTACCCTGGGGTACCCGGTATAGTGAATGCCATAGCTCATAGTACCCTTTAGATAATGCATTATCCTCTCAAGAGCATGCCAATGATCATCTCCCGGATTGGAAACAAAACGGCTTAGTTTGCTCACAGCAAACGAGATGTCAGGCCGGGTAGCGCTAGCTAAATACATGAGCGAACCAATTATCTGAGAATATCTCAATTGGTCTCTGGCTATTCTCCGATTCTTCCTAAGCAACACGCTAGGATCATAAGGTGTTGGAGAAGATTTGCAGTCGCTATAACCAAAACGACTCATAACCTTTTCCACATAATGAGATTGCAACAATGTAATCCCACCATCATCACCTCTCAATAGCTTGATGTTCAGGATAACATCAGCTACTCCCAGATCTTTCATCTCAAAATTCTGGGACAAGAAAACCTTGACTTCCTTAATCACATTAAGGTTGGTCCCAAATATCAGTATGTCATCAACATACAGACATAGAATGACTCCCTCGCCCCCACCATGGCGATAATACACACATTTGTCAGCTTCATTCACAATAAAGCCTGCAGATGTTAAAGTCTTGTCGAACTTTTCATGCCACTGCTTAGGTGCTTGTTTAAGACCATACAAAGATTTCAATAACTTGCACACCTTTCCTTCTTGACCATCTACTACAAATCCATCTGGCTGTTCCATGTAAACTTCCTCGTCCAACTCTCCATTTAGGAAAGTCGTCTTAACGTCCATCTGATGAACGAGAAGATTGTGTGAGGCAGCCAAAGATAGTAGTACTCGAATAGTGGTCAATCTGGCCACAGGTGAATAGGTATCAAAAAAATCTTCGCCTTCCTTTTGGGTATAACCCTTGGCCACAAGCCGTGCCTTATACTTCTCGATAGTACCATCAGGCCTAAGCTTCTTTTTGAACACCCATTTACATCCTACAGGTTTACAACCATAAGGACGCTCAGTGATCTCCCAAGTTCCATTAGAGATAATGGAATCCATTTCACTACGGACTGCTTCCTTCCAGTATTCCGCATCTGGAGAAGCATATGCTTCAAAAATGGTACTTGGAGTATCATCCACAAGATACACAATGAAATCAGGACCAAAAGACTTTGCAGTCTTTTGTCTTTTACTCTTCCTCAGAGTTTCATTATCTTTCTCCTCAGGAATTTGCTCAGGTATTTGTTCAAAAAATTCCATTGAAATGGCAGGTTTAGGAGTTGTATCAGGCTCCTGACTCGATGAACTAGTCATATCTTTCATCGGAAAAATATCTTCAAAGAATGTAGAATCTCTGGACTCCATAATTGTACCGACATGCATGTCAGGTACTCCAGATTTCACCACTAGAAATCTATATCCAACGCTATGGTGAGCATAGCCTAGAAAGACACAATCTACGGTTTTTGGTCCAAGCTTACGCTTTTTGGAAATTGGCACATTGACTTTCGCCAAACAACCCCAAGTGCGCAAGTATGAAAGTGATAGTCTTTTCTTCTCCCATTGTTCAAATGGAGTTTTCTCTTTATTCTTTGTGGGAACCTATTTAGGACATGACATGAAGTCAATATAGCCTCCCCCCACCGTGCTTTGGAAAGACCCGCTGTTTCTAACATGGCGTTAACCAAATCAGTTAGAGTGCGGTTCTTTCTTTCAGCAACCCCGTTTGACTGGGGTGAATAGGGAGGCGTCCTCTCATGGATTATACCATGTTCCTCACAGAATAAATTGAACTCATTAGAAAAGTACTCGCCACCACGATCAGACCTAACTTTTTTGATTTTCTTATCAAGTTGGTTCTCAGCTTCCGCCTTATAGATTTTAAAGTAGTGAAGAGCTTCATCTTTAGTTTTCAAAAGATACACATAGCAAAACCTAGTGGAGTCATCAATCAAAGTCATGAAATATCTATTACCACCTTTTGTCAACACACCATTCATCTCACATAGATCTGAATGTATAAGTTCTAATGGTGACAAGCTTCTTACCTCCGCAGCCTTATGAGGCTTGCGAGGCTGCTTTGATTGCACACAAACTTGACATTTAGAACCCTTGGCAAGGGTGAATTTCGGGATTAATTCCAAACTGGCTAACCGTGTCATGCAACCAAAATTTATGTGACAAAGTCGTGAATGCCAAATAGTAGTCTCATTACCACTGCGAGCATGATTCACAACATTATTACACAAATCTGAAAGAGACAGGCGGAACATGCCTCCGCACACATAGCCTTTACCAACAAATTGTCCACACTTGGACACTACAAATTTATTGGACTCAAATACCAGTCTAAAGCCATATCTACACAGAAGAGATCCGCTGACGAGATTCTTATTGATAGATGGCACATGATGCACGTTCTTCAGTTGCACAATCTTCCCCGAAGTAAACTTCAGATCGACCGTACCAACACCATGAACAGAGGCATGTGACCCGTTCCCCATTAGAACGGCTGAATCCCGTGTGACCTGGTAAGAAGAGAACAATGAACTATCAGCACATACATGTATATTAGCACCAGTGTCTATCCACTAGTCTGTAGATTGACATACGGAAAGAACAGTAGGTAAATTACCATACCCTGATGTTCCCGTCTCTGTAGTACCAACAACAACATTAGCAGACTTGGAATTCTGCCCTTGCTGATTCTTTCCACCCTTGCGTTGGCTGCACTCCTTAGCCCAATGACCAGGTTCGCCACACACAAAGCAAGGATTATCCTTTATGTTCTTCTTCTTCTTCTTGAAGCTAGTTGTTTGTGCAGTCTTGTTCTTGCCTTTGAACTTTTGAGCTTGGCCATTCTTCTTCTGCACCACATTGGCACTAGAATGTCCCTCATTACCTCTAGTGTGTGTATCTTTTGCTCTCGCCTTCTCTTCAACATCAAGAGACCCAATGAGATTTTTAACAGAAAACTCTTGTCTCTTATGTTTTAGAGAAGTAGCAAAATTCCTCCAAGAAGGAGGAAGCTTGGCAATAATGCCTCCCGCGACAAACTTGTCCGGTAACACACAGTTGAAGTGCTCAAGTTCTTTGGCCATGGATTGTATCTCATGAGCCTGCTCAACTACAGAACGACCATCAGCCATTCTATAGTCATGATATTGCTCCATGAGATACAATTCACTACCTGCATCCGAAACCCCAAACTTGGCCTCGAGTGCATCCCACATCTCTTTCCCAGTTTTAATCACCATGTATGCATCAACTAACTTCTCACCAAGAACGCTAATCATGTGCACCATCTTGGTGTGCCACCTCTTGTAATTTGCACCATCGAATTCGGAGGGTTTTAGCGCAGCAGCAAAGCCAGTTGACGAAAAATACCTAGAATAAGGTCTTTGGATTGTTGAGAATATGAGCATTTTCCGACATACTTTAATCCAGAAATTTGATAGATAAATCATGAAAGTTACTCTAATCATGTTCGCATAGTAAGTAAGCAGGAACACTATAGACATACTAAGATCCAGAAGGACACACACTAGTATATCTATCTTAGTGTTGAATTTAACAACAGATAACAATACTAACCAACATATAAGTGCAGAATAGACATACCCGATACAGCGAAGGAGTAGCGGGAGTAGCGGCGGCGGGGTTGTTGGCTAGATCGTTGTTCGTCATGGCGTTGTGGTAGTAGTCGTGCGATTGATGTAGACGTAGCAGAGAATCGAATGACGAGGAAGCAGCCAGCAGTCGCGCGAACGCTCCCCAAAAACCTTATTCGCCCTCGCTCGTGCAAGCCTTCGAGGACGAGGTTCCGGAGGCCTGCTGTCCCGGTGCGATCGTACACGCGCCTCACCAGGATGGGGATTGACAGAGACAGCCACAAAAACCAGAACCAGAATACTGTCTATTTCCCCTCTTTTCATATGGAGAGACCAGAGCCACATTTGTGCTCTTGTAATAGCAAAAACGAAGAGGCCAGTAAAACGCGCCGCACCTAACACGCTGCAGCACAAGCGGCGCGGCGCGGCGCGGCGTGGCGAGGCGAGCGAGCGAGCGAGCGCGCGTGTATTGGCTCTCTCCAATTCCACAAGGGGGTTACCACGTTCCACCTTTTAAAGTGGTGTAACTCCCATTCAACTCTCCATATGGGATTAAACAGTTTTAGCACATGCACATGGGTCTTTGGTATTTCTAGGAATTAATAAGAATTAAAGATGGGCCTAGCCCGTATTAATTCCAACATCTACTAGCACACGCAAATATGCCCATCAATTTTTGGGATGATGCCTTTCAAACTGCTTGCTTTCTTATCAAACTCCAAGCAAAGTCATCAATCTAGACACATCTATACATCGTCTTTTTAGATCTAAACCAAACTACTCATTCTTACGAACTTTTGGTTGTGTTTGTGTTTGTTGGTCTAATCTTAGACCATACAATACACACAAACTTGAGTTTCGATCTAAACGTTGTGTTTTTCTTGGGTATAGTCCATTTCACAAAGGATATAAGTGCCTCCATGTGCCAACACGCTGGGTGTATATCTCCCGTAATATCTTCTTCAATGAAACGGTTTACCCTTTTGCTCAGACACTGCATACACCTTCTGATCCACCTTCCACAGAGTCTCCAGTTCTTCTTCCTTTTAGTGTTCCTTTGGATGCATCATATCCTTCTCAACACCAGAATGATGGGGGAGATGACCACATGGATAATGATTATTCTTTGTCATCCACTAAAGCTCCTGTGTAGTCTGATCCTTCTTTGCCACAGGTACCACAGAACTCCTTGTTATCGCAACTGCCACAGTTGCTATTGCAACAGTCTCAAGATTTGCCGTCACAGTCACTGCTTCTATTGTAGGATCCTTTGATGTCAAGCGTTGCTAAATAGCCTATTAGGAACCATCCTATGATAACAAGGCTTCATGACAACATTCGACAACCGAAGCTACGCACAGATGGCACAATACCTTATGGGTGTTGTCGACATGCTTCCTTCGCCGTGGTTTAGCCAACATCCCATGCCAAGGCTCTAAAAGATAGCAACTGGAAGCAAGCTATGGTTGCTGAATATAGTGCTCTTGTTAAAAATCAAAGATGGGAATTGGTACCTCCTCTTCATCAACAAAGTATTATTGATTGCATATGGGTTTTTAAGCTCAAATGGAAGGCTGATAGCTCCATTGACCAATACAAAGTACGACTAGTAGCAAACGGGTTCAAACAATGTCATGGTATTGATTATGATGATATATTTAGTCCATTTGTGAAACCTGCTACAATTCACCTTGTGTTATCTCTAGTAGTGTCAAGAGGATGGCATTAGGGCTGGAAACGAGCCAAGCCGAGCCGGCTCGAGCCAGGCTCGGCCGAGCTCGCTCAAAGATGTGGCTCAGCTCTGCTCGGCTCATTTCCGAAACGAGCTAGGCGAGAGGCTTGGCTCGGCTCGCCTGACGGCTCGAGCCGACTCACGAGCCCGAACGAGCCAGGACGGCTCGGCGCTGCCCCCGAGCCAAAATGGCTCGCAGACGCGGTAACGAGCCAAAATGGCTCGCAGAGGGGGGAACGAGCCAAAACGGCTCGCCAGCATACAGAGTAACAGAGAGCATTCATAATTTCACATTCGGTATTCGGTATAGAAATTCACACACACAATTTCACATTCGGTATTCGGTACAGAAATTCACAGACAGAGAGTTTAATAAGTTCATAGATTCACAGAAATAGACAGAGAGTTTAATAAGTTCACATATTCACAAAAATAGCATAGCATCCACCAGCAGTATTCCTGTAATCCAAAAGTAGCCATACATCCACATAATCAATATTCCAAACAATCCTACAATGAAAAGGCCAGGAGTATAGCCCATATAGTGAATGACTGAACAATGACTCCGCCTCCACAAACGAAGCGCTATTAAACAATTAGATAACATAATCTCTTCAGATATCGTTCTTACATGGGAAATCTTGTATCCTTACTTGTAAGTAAAAGTTACTAATTAAACAAGTACATTAGATGACGATGAATGGAAGCAACATAGTCTGCATTGCAATAAGAAAATTACAGGGAGAAAACAACAGGAGACATAGCCCCAGAATTCTTTTTCTATTATATCATTCCTAGTTTCCTCTCGCTTCATATAATTTTTCCAGGCAATCTAGCTGAAAAAGCATAGCATACAGAAATTCACAGACAGAAAGTTAATAAGTTCACAGACAGAGCTTCATACACAGAGAGCATTCACATTTAGTACAGAAATTCACAGACTGAGTTAATAAATTCACAGACAGAGATTCACAGAAATTCAAAGACAGAAATTAACAGAAATACCATAGCATTGCACTAGCTGCTCTCTACGACGCTTTTAGGAAATGGAATGGTTTGAACATCATCATCTTCATCTTCTTCCTGAAAAGATATACAATATTCAAGTTAACATAAACAAAAATAAAATAGACAAATATTGCATTACAAATGAACCTACCATAACTATAGGAGAACCCATGACATCATGTGCACCTCTGATCCAACTAGAGGCACAAACCAAATATTGAACCATATCCGGACGTAGAGAACTCCGATAGTCATCTAGTATTCTACCTCCAGAGCTGAAAGTTGATTCTGAAGATACACTAGTAGCTGGTACAGTCAAGAAATTCTTAGCCATGTTCGACACAACTGGAAATCTATGTGCATTCAAATTCCACCACGCGAGCAATTTGAAATCCTTATTATCTAAACTCTCGTTTACTTCATCTAGATAGATGAGTAACTCTGACTTTGAAGGCTCGGTAGAAGTGGAACGCAAGAATGACTGAAACTGAGATGAAACTGATGATAGTGAGCTACTTGTACCCACAACTGAAGAAGAGGTTGCTTCACCTCTGTTGCCCATTCTGTTGTGCCGATGATCCATCTCAAACTGTGAATACAAATCTTCCAATTCAACCTTAACATCATCAAGCTCTTTTGCAGCTTTTGAGGGCTCATACATTTGGTTGAAGCACCAACTAATGAATCTCATCTTAAACCTGGGATCTAGAATAATAGCAAGGACCATGACATTGTTCTTTTCTTCCCAATACTTGTGAAACTTATCCAACATTGCAGTAGCCATTTTCTTCAAATACTCATCTCCAGAAATAATTGCGGCTCTTAATGCAATCTTAACATTAACTATATGAGGATAAAAAATATTTGCCGTTGGATAAGTTGATCCAGAAAATGCAGTAGTCACTTCAGCTAAGGACTGCAATATTGGTGCAATTTTTTCATACAATAACCAATCTTGGCCCGATGGTTGCCATTGATAATTTGCATCTGTGTCAGCATAACATACTAAAGCATCCTTATAAGCAATACATACTGACAACATTTTGTATGTGGAACTCCATCGTGTGGACACATCAAGGCTCAATCCAGGGCTAATTTGCAAAGCAAGCGATGAGCAGATTTGTAAGAATTTGTGCATACGAGATGGAGATTTCTTGATATACTTGACTGTTTCTCTGAGCTTGTTAATCAAAGGTTCTAATGGTTGTAGGCCATCATTAACAACCAAATTCACTGTATGAGCACAACATCGAACATGAAAATACTTGGAAATGAACCGAGCTGATCCTCTAGCAGCAAACTTGGCCATTAAACTACGTACAGCAGCAGTATTCAAGGAAGCATTATCAAGAGTAAGTGTGATGATCTTATCCTCTATCTTCCATTCAACAATGCAATCAAAGACAGCCTGAGCTATGACAACCCCAGTGTGTGGAGGATCCAACTCAATAAAGTTCAGCACACGACATTGCATAACCTAATTTTTATCTATATAATGTGCCACCAAAGACATATAGCAAATGTTTTGATTTGAGGTCCACAAATCACAAGTTAAACTAATATGTGACACACTTCTGAGACTCTTTCTAAGAACTTCCCTCTCTGATTCATAAATCTTGATGCATTCATTTCTTATTGTCTTTCGACCAATGAACTGATATAATGGATTTAAATATCTCATCAAAACATTAAACCAAGTATACTCGACCATCCTAAAGGGATACTCATGGACAATTATCATCTTAGCAATAATTCGACGAGTTTCATTTTGATCATATTCCGTAGGAGTAGAAATCAAAGGTAAACCAGTCTCACCTCCCATGGCAGGGCCCAAGTTGAGTTTCACTTGAGCTTTCATCTTAGCCATCTTGTTCATATATGGCGTGCACTTCGGTATATGTCTCATAAGATGTGAAGTTGCACCCCCTTGTTTGTAAGACATGAGTTTGTAGTAGAACCTACACTTTGCCTTTGTATCAACCTCTCCTTTCTTTGTCTTCGATGGAACATTCACCACCTTAAATATCTTCCAACAATCTGATCTCTGTTTCTGTTTCTGTCTATCAGCTGCCTTTGGAGATCCTTTCCTCCTTTTTGCCCCCCTCTTCTGAGACACTGTACCCTCTTCTGTTGTCAATGCCACAACGGCTTCTTCAGCACCGTTTGAACTTGAAGAGTCCACATCAATATCATCCATGGCTTCATCACCACTATGAACATTACCACCCAAAGCCTCCCAATCTACATCCTCACTCGATGACTGCATAAAATGGCATATACAACATACAACCAAACATCAGTCATATACAACATACAACCAAACATCAGTCATATACAACATACTACTTTCAGATCTAATAGTGCATTTCAGATTTAAAATGGCATATACAACATACAACCAAACATCAGTCATATACAACATTCTACTTTCAGATTTAATAGTGCATTTCAGATTTAAAATGGCATATACAACATACAACCAAACATCAGTCATATACAACATTCTACTTTCAGATTTAATAGTGCATTTCAGATTTAAAATGGCATATACAACATACAACCAAACATCAGTCATATACAACATTCTACTTTCAGATTTAATAGTGCATTTCAGATTTAAAAATGGCATATACAACATACAACCAAACATCAGTGAATAAATTACTAATCTCAGCAGAAGAAATACATCATACAACCAAAGAAACAATAGTAATCAAATATATTATTAATGCTGAAATGGTTATGCTAACTATTGTGAATAAGAAATATGGCAGGTGATCAAGTTAACAAAATAAGCCAACTTCGTCACTGAGCTGAACTGAAATGATATACCATGGCAGGCAATCAAGGCAGCGAATCTGAAACTACATTAGTAAGCTGAGCAGAAACGACATACTGAGGTAGTCAACTACATTATTAAGCTGAGTGGGAAGGACATAGACATACTAGGGGAATTGAAGTAGCACTAGTAACAGACTACATACTGGGGGAATTGAAGCTAGCCAACTAAATTGTATGCTGAGCAGAAACGACATACCAAGGGAACCAAAGTGGCAATAAGCCAATAATAACACACGACATTGATTAAAGTTGAAATGGCCATGGTCTCCAACAGAAAATACTCGAGCAAAAATAATAGCATGCAGCCATGGCCTAAGAGCAATGCTGACAGTGTCACATCGGCATCTACCAAGCTAGCATCACATCCTCATTCCTCATCCTCACCCTAACCCTAACCCTAATCCTCAGTACTAGCATGAACTCAGTATTAGGGCGAAAAGATGCTCAACAGAACTGTTACTCACCGAGGCTGCTGGTTCGGCGAGGTCAGGAGCTGGTGCAGCCCGTGTAGCCTCGCCCCCTATTGCCGACGGGGAGGCCCCGACGGCGGACGGCTTCTTCCCTCGAGCACGAGATTCCATGCTTCGTTCGCGGCCCATGCGCGTCGGTTGGAGGAGGCTGCGTTGTAGATCGGGAAGGAAGGGGGTCGGACTCGGGGATGATGGGGATTGGGGAAGGACTCCGCCCGCGCGCGTGGGGAAGAAGGGGATCGGGGAAGGATGGCGGGCGGCGGCCGAGCGCGTGGCGTGGGGAAGGACGGCGGGCGGCGGCCGAGCACGTGGCGTGGCGGCGACGGCGGCGGCGCCGAGCGCGTGGCGTGGCGGCGGCGGCGGCGGCGGCCGAGCGCGTGGCGTGGGGAACGACGGCGTCGGCGATCGCCAATCGGGGACGGGTTAGGGTTGGCCTGACCTGGCCGAGTGCCGACTGCGGAGTGCGTGCGGACCGAGATCGCCAATCGCTTCGATCGCCGATCGGACTGGGCTGGACCGTGTCCGTGTCACTGGGCCGGCAGACCGACCGACTCGGGCCGAGCTCGCACGAGCCAGCGAGCGGCTCGGGCTCGGCTCGCAAAACTCACGAGCTAGACTGCAAGCTCAGCTTGCCTTGAATGAATACGAGCCCGAGCCTGAGCCGGCTCGAGCTCGGTACGAGCCGAGCCGGCTCGCAAGCCTCAAGCCAAATGTCCACCCCTAGATGGCATCTTCGACAGCTTGATGTACTAAATGCCTTTTCGCATGGAGTACTTGAAGAGTAAGTCTATATGAGGCAACCCCCGAGTTATCAAAATTCAAGACATCCACACTATCTTTCCAAGCTTAAGAAGACACTATGGTTTGAAACAAGCTCCACGAGCCTGGTTCTCAAAATTGAGCTCGACATTACAGGAATTAGGATTCATATCTTCTCGGGCTGATCCAACACTCTTCATATACAATCATCAAGGTAACATCATCTATATGTTGATTTATGTCGATGATATTATAGTAGCAAGCTCCTCAAATCATGTTGTAAAAAGATTGCTTGAATAACTTCAAGAAGAGTTTGCTATCAAAGATCTAGGTGATGTACACTATTTGCTTAGCATTGAAGTTCAGAAAACATCCCAAGGGTTGATCCTAACTCAGAAAAAATACATTTGTGAACTGCTGCAAAGAGCTAACATGAAAGAGTGCAAACCTATTGTAACTCCAATGAGTACTACTAAAAAGTTGACAAAAAAGATGGAAAAGTTCTATCTGCAGTAGAAGCTACAGCTTATCGAAGCTTAGTAGGTGTACTTCAATACCTCACTCCGACCCATCTAGATGTTGCATACTCTGTGAACAAAGCTTGTCAATTCTTGAGTGCACTAACAAGCTTGCATTGGATAGCTGTTAAGTGCATTTTGAGATATCTTAAGCATACACCTTCAGTTGGTTTATCTATACAAAAGTCATCATCAACCTTGGTGAGTGCATTCTCGGATGCGGATTAGGCGGGATGCCCAGATAATCGTTGTTCTATTGGAGGTTTTGCAATTTTCTTTCGTTCCAATCTTATCTCTTGGAGCTCTCACAAACAGGCCACAGTGCCTCGATTCAGTACGGAATCTGAATATAAAGCGTTGGCCAATGCTACTACTAAAATCATTTGGATTCAATCCTTGTTAGGAGAGTTAGGCATTTATCAGTCAAGACCAGCATGTCTATGATGTGACAATTTAGGTGCAATCTATCTTTCTGCCAACCCAGTCTTTCATGCTAGAATGAAGCACATCGAGGTAGACTTTCATTTTGTAAGAGAAAGAGTGGCATTGAAGACCTTGGAGATCAGGTTTATTTCGTCACAAGATCAAGTCGCCGATGTGTTTACAAAGATGCTCCCTGTTCGACAACTCATAGAGATAAGCCGCAATATCAATCTTATCAGTTGTGATTGAGGGAGGGTATTAAAGATAGAATTGTGCTATATATAGATAGTATGAGCTATGTATAGATAGATTGGATTGGTATTAGTACAAACCGATATAATCCTTGAAATCTCTCTTTCTCTCTCTCTCTCTCTCTCTCTCTATCTCTCTCTGTGTCTCAATTTCTGATAGTAATTCCTGTGTCATTTAGCACTATTCCTTAATCTGGCACATTGCCGAGTATATAAGCAAAGCACTGAGAAGACTAGTGCATTGCGGCTTCTCCTAAAATCTTTTCTCTACCTTATAATTTTTACAGCTGGAAATAGTCTGACAGGTAACATTCCTCTTTTCACTTGGAAGCAGCCCTTCTCTTGTCTCGGTTATTCTCACGAACAATAGCCTCACAGGACCTATCCCGTTTCTCCTAGCTAATAGTTCATCACTCCAAGTGTTGGCCTGCAATCACCTTGGTGGAGAGATTCCTCCAGCACTATTTAATAGCACATCACTTCAAACATTAGCATTGGACGTGAACAAATTTGTCGGGTCCATACCTGTTTTTTCGAATATTTACTCACCCTTGCAGTATCTTACCTTGCAATCAAATTATCTTGCGGGCACCATACCTTCCACTTTAGGGAATTTTTCTTCGGGAGGTACTTCTATGTTTTCTCAAAATAATTTGCACAACTTTTAAAGCAGAACTAAATGGTGGATAGTGATTACTTACCCCTTCGTGTGATTTGAGATTAGTGCCATTCTTGTTAGAGTGGAAAACATAAAACCACTACTCATTCATAGGGGAAATTCCAAATAATATCGGATATACCCTTCCAAGCATCCAAACTTTGATTATGCAAGGAAACCTTCCAAGGCCAAATGCGCACTTCACTAGCCAACATAACCAATCTTCAGGTGATTAATCTCCGCAACAATGCATTCCATGGTATTGTTCCTTCTGTTGGTACTCTACCCAACTTAATTGATTTGAATCTAGGCAAGAAACAGCTTGAAGCTGGAGATTGGTCTTTCTTAGCCTCATTGACAAATTGAACACAGCTGGTGAAATTGCGCTTAGATGCAAACAACCTTCAAGGAGTCTTGCCGAGTTCCATTGAGGGCCTTTCAAAGAGCTTAGAGGTATTTTAAGAGCAAATCAAATATCTAGCACCATACCATAGGAGATAGAGCACTTTCACTGATTTTCACAAAGGAAACCTCCCACTTTTTAGCCTCAATTTTGGTATAATTACATTATTATCGAACCAAAATGAGGCTACTTAAATCCAACAGTTCAGACCCATTTGCCTACTTAATGTTACCTTTAAAGTCTTTACTAAGGTAATGTCTAACCATATAGCACTAGTGGCTCAGAAGGTTATACAACCATCTCAAACAGCTTTTATGGCAGGGAGGAATATCATGGAAGGGGTTATTATCCTTCATGAAACCATACATGAAATGTATAGGAAGAAGCTTGATGGAGTGATTCTAAAGCTGGACTTCGAAAAAGCATATGATAAGGTGAAATGGTCTTTTCTTCAACAAACATTGAGGATGAAAGGTTTTTCACCACTTTGGTGCAAGTGGATAGATCAAATTGTTAGGGGTGGTAGTGTGGGCATTAAAGTTAATGACATTTTAGGGCATTATTTTCAGCCAAAAAAGGGACTTAGGCAAGGTGATCCGTTGTCACCAATCCTCTTTAATTTAGTGGCAGATATGTTGGCAACGTTAATTGGTAGAGCTAAGTCGATGGGAGGTTTCAAGGAGTTGTTCCACATCTTGTAGATGATGGCCTCTCGATCCTCCAAGATGCAGATGATACTATTCTCTTCATGGATCATGATCTACTCCAAGCCAAAGACCTTAAACTAGTGTTAAGTACCTTTGAGCAACTTTCCGGTTGAAAATTAATTTCCATAAGAGTGAGCTCTTCATTATGGTAGTGCTAAGGATTGCGAGCATGAGTATGCACAACTTTTGGTTGCAAAACCGGGGCTTACCTTTTAAATATCTTGGTATTCCTTTGCATCAGCGTAAACTCTCTAACAAAGATTGGGCCATCATTGAGGAGAGATTCCAAAAGAAGCTCAGCAGTTGGAAAGGAAAGCTTCTTTCCGTTGGAGGAAGGCTAGTTTTGATCAATTCGGTCTTAAATGGTTTAGCTATGTATATGCTTTCCTTTTTTGAAGTCCCTAAGGGTGTTTTACAAAAACTTAATTTTTACCGTTCAAGGTTCTTTTGGCAAACTGATAGTCATAAAAAGAAGTACAGGCTTACTAAGTGGAGTGTACTTTGTAGACCAAAGGACTGTGGCGGGTTGGGTATCCAAAACCTTGGGATTCAAAACAAATGTCTCTTGAGTAAATGGTTGTTTAAACTTATTAATGAGGATGATGTTTGGCAAAATCTTCTAAGAAGGAAATATTTGACCAATAAAGCCATAACTCAAGTTTATAAACGACCGGGTGACTCCCACTTTTGGTCGGGGCTAATGAAGGTCAAGGATGATTTATTGGCTCATGGTTATTTTCGAATTCAAAAGGGAACACAAGTTAGATTTTGGGAGGACATTTGGTTAGGAAATAAACCCTTAAGGGATGTCTATCCATCACTCTATAGGATTGTGAGGAAAAAGAATGATACTGTGGCTAAGGTTTTAGCTTCTACGCCACTGGATGTGTCATTTAGAAGAGGTTTGGTGGAACGTAATTTGACAGCGTGGTACGACTTAGTCTCTAAAGTTGTGACAGTTAACCTTACAAATGAGAAGGATGTGTTTGTTTGGAACCTACATAGGAGTGAGTTTTTCACGGTTCGCTCTATGTATTTGAATTTGATTCAAGAGGGAGTCTTACCTAAGAAAAATCCGCTATGGAAAATAAGAGTGCCTTTGAAAATTAAAATTTTCCTTTGGTATCTCCAAAAAGGGGTCACTCTTACAAAAGATAATTTAGCAAAAAGGAATTGGCAAGGGAGTGTCAAGTGTTGTTTTTGTAACTCTTTGGAGACGATACAACATCTTTTCATTGATTGTCACTTTGCTAGATTTATATGGAACACAGTGCACATCACCTTTGGAATTCATCCTCCATCTAGTATATCGGATATGTTTGGCTCTTGGCTTCATGGCATCGGGGCAAAACTCAAAAATCAGATTTTACTAGGTGCTGCGGCTCTCTGTTGGGCAATGTGGTTGAATAGAAATGACGTGGTGTTCAATAATGCTAAAACCAACACATTTCTGCAAGTCATTTTCAGGGCAACATATTGGATCCGACATTGGTCCTTGTTAAGTAAAAAAGAAGAAAAACCAATCTTCAAGAATGGTTGCCAGATTTTGGAGACGGTCATCATGGAGGTCTTTGCAAAATTTGGATGGAAGTTCCGGAATAGGATTGAGGCGTAGTGTCTGTTTTTTTTCTGTATCTTGTGTCTTTTGCTTTGTGTTAGTTCTTGTGCTTGAATGCTCTTGGTTGTAACCTTTAAGCTGCGTACGATCTTCGGATTGTAGAGGCTGGGACCTTTTTCATTCACTTAATGAAATTTTCCCTTGATCTAAAAAAAGGAGATAGAGCACTTCACAAACCTCACACTTTACATGGAACAAAATTTGCTTCCTGGAAATATTTCTGAATCACTTGAGAATTTTTCAAACTTGTTTGTCCTAAGCTTATCCAGAACAAACTTTCTGGACAAATTCCTCTTTCAATACGTAATCTCAATCGAGTGAGCTATACATACAGGAAAATAATTTGAATGGACCATTTCCAGTAGCTTTATGATGCTGCAAAAGTTTGGTGACACTGAATCTTGTATCAGCTTTGGCAGTAGCATACTAAAGGAAATCTTTACTCTTTAATCCCTTTCTGAAGGTCTTGACTTGTCTCACAACATACTCTCTGGACAAATACCACTGGAGATTGGTGGATTGCTCAACTGTAACATCCCAAATATGGCAAATGTTGTAATCATGAAAAGTTTTAAAAACTTGTTATTTCTTTTATGGTTATTCGAAACCTTCCTGGTTTTTCAATTTGGTTTTTGCCAACAAAATCAAGTGGTAAAAATAAAAATAAGAATAGAGGATCAAGAGCCAAATAATTTGAGATCAATTTGAGCAAAAAGTTTCAATTGAAATTCAAATCTCGGAATGGAAATGCGAATAAATATGAAGTTCCAATCTCTCCAGCCTTCCTTCTTTCTCCTTTTCATTTTCTACGTCTCGTGGCCCCATCCTTCTCCTCCCTCTCTCCGTCCTTCCTGTCTCCTGGTACACGCCCGACAGCATCCAGTCTCCGGCGCGCCCGCCGACCACGCGCCTCGCGCGCACCGCGCAGCACGCCGCGCCGCTTCCTGCGCCGCCGCTCGCGTGCCCACGCCTCGCCGCGCGCTCTTGGCGTCGCGCCGACAGCCCCACGCGGCGTGCGCTCAGCGCATTCATGCGCGCCGCCCACGCCGTACCACCCGGCCCCAGCCGCGTGCGCCACCCACACCGCCCGTCGCGTCGTGCCACTCGGCCACCTGTCACGGTGTGTTCCACACCCCCAGGAGCCCACTCCCTCGGCCAATCGGTTTTACTTCTTCCTCTTTTCCGGCCGATACCGGCACCACCGACGCCCCTTCTCTCCGGGGAACCCCCCCCCCATTGCTTCGCATGGGAGCACCTCCTCGGCATCCTCGAGCTTCCCGCATCGCCGGCTGAAGCTCCCCAACGCCCGAGCTCCGTCTCCACAGCAACCACCCCGCGCAGCCCACGGCTCCAATCGCCGGACATGCTCGGCTCCCCTTCGGCTCCGCCAAACACGCCGGTGAGTTCCCCTTAGCCCTCTCTTGCTCATGTTCCCACTAGTATTCCTCCTCTCCCTCTCCGGCCACCGTCGCCTTGTCTCTTCCCCATGCCTGCTTAACCCCGAGCCACCATGACTCCTTCACTACCTTCCCTTCTCCTCCGGCAACCCGTTTTGGAGTTTGCCGACGCCTCCCCGGCCACCCCTGTAATACCCCAAATTTGCATAAAGGAAAAACATTAGAGATAAAGAAGGTTTTGCAGTCCGACCCGTCGACCTTTTTGGAGAGTCGATTTAGTTTCGCGCGCAGAGGTTCCCAGACCATCCCAGGACGGTCGGCACCGTCTAGAGAGCCGTATATTTAGCGCTCTCGGAGGTTCCCGGACCGCCTAGGGACAGTCGGCACCATCTCGCGTTTCGGGTGTTCATCATCCGGCAAATTCTATCTTACCTTTTCACCGTCTTACCGCTGCAGTAAAAACCCCAAAGCCAACTTAACCCTTGGACCAAAATGCCCCTGAGCGGTCATGTATATGAGAGAGGAGTGGGATGGCATCCCGGTCATTTCACAAGTGCAAGGGGCAGCCCAACCATGCTCATATAAGCTATCCCTTGCTGCCAAGCCCACATCTTATATCCCATTGCTCACGGCCAAGGTAAGTGCATAGCAAAAGGAACAAAGCCAGAAACAGCACACCCCTCCATTCTTCCTCAATGCCAAAGCCGTAAGCCACCCCAAAGACCCAAGCACAAACCACACCATTTCGGGCAACATCAGGTAAGTGCAAGGTGAGCATTCACTCAGTAGAACGCCGCACACCAAGCCTTGCAAGCATACACACACAGAGAGGTGCCCGGGTGTAGAGGAGGTGGCCGGCGGCCGTTGGCCGTGCCGGCTGGGCGGCGGGACCCAGCGTTCCACCACCGTGCGCGCAGGGGAGGCGGGTAAGGAGGGCAGCCGGCGGCGAGCCCAAGGGCCGGCGAGCCGAGCCGCCACGTGCCACCTTGCCGACGGGGGAGCTCATGTCTGGGGGGTCCCCGCGCGCAAGAGAGGGAGGGGAAAGGAGAGCAAGAGGAGGCGGCGTTGAGGAGGAGCCGCGCGTCCGGCAGCCGGCGGTCGGCGCACCCACGCTGCCGCGCGCCCTTGGGGCCGGCCGGCCGGCAGCGCACGCGCGAGGAAGGGGAGGCAAACGGAGGCGGAGGCGGCGGGCTGCCGGCGGCGGATGGGGCCGGCGACGCCGAGCCGGCCATGCGCCGCGCGCGCCGGCCCGGCCGGCGGAGGGAGAGAGGAGGCGAGAGAGGGGTGGAGGAAGGAAGAGGGGAGCAGTGGGAGGGGCCGCCGGTGGTGAGGGGGTCGCCGGCCGGCCGTGCGCGCCGCCGCGCCGCCCCCAGGCAAGGCCTATTCGGCCGAGTGGAGTAGGGGAGAGAGAGGGAGAAATGTGAGGAAAGAGAAGGCCTTTCGGCCAAGAAAAGAAAAAGGGGAGGAGAGGCTGGCCGGGTAGGTGAGGAAAGGAAGGAAAAAAAGGAAAGAAAGAAGAAAAGAAAAGAGGGGAAAAAAGAAAAAGGGAGAAAAAGAAAGAGAGAAAAAATGGGTTCGGCACCTGCGTGACAGGTCCCTCAAAACCTGGGCGTTTATGCCAGCGATCGGGATTTGCACGTAGAGCCGTTGTTCTCCGTTTATGCCCAGGATTCTGTTTTGCCGTTGAGTCGGGTTATCATGTACGCAGGTGGAGGTCTCGGGTCGGAGCCGTCCACGTGTCATCCCCAAGGCTAACCAGGCAAGTACATTGTAAAGCGGTGAATTCGGGTAGTGATTTCGGTTAAAATTGAATAATTTGGGGGTAAGGTTACCTTTTCCGGGAGCATAGTAAGAAAAGATGGATGAGGAACGTTAAGACATGATAAGTTGAAAAGCATAAATAAACTTGTATGTACATGGTAGAACAGTGGATTGTGGTGAAATATTGGTATCTTTATGTCTTTGGTGACGTGTTCTACAGTGACTTATGATTTCGTGCTAATCGTACTTGGATGAGTGTTGCTTATAATTAAGTGCCACAGTGAAAGCATGTTGCATTATGCATTGCACTCATTCACGACAACAGACCTACCTCGGTGGGTGGTATACCGTATAAGCTACGATTCTGAGACGCATTACAGGTGCATTGCATTGCATGGCATGAAATCAGAACAGAACAGTGATACAGTTACAGATGTATTGTATTGCATAAAAGAGTTAATAATGAAGCAGATACAGGGATAGCGATGTATAGTTCACAAAGATGGGATGTGATAACAGTAAAATGATTACAGATATAGTGATGTGTAGTTCATAGAAATGGGAGGTGGTAACGGGAAAATAGCTACAGAAATAGTGATGTATAGCTCATAGAAATGAGGAGTGATGATAGTAGAATGGTACAGAGATAGTGAGGAATAGCTTACAGAAATGGGAAGTGATGGTTGTAGAATATTACAGAGATAGTAAGGAGCAGTTCCCAGAAATGGGAAGTGAAGGCGGTAGAATAGTTACAGAGATAGTAAGGTGTAGTCCACAAAGATGGGAGGTGATAACCGATAAGTAGTATAGGCCAAAGAGTTGAGAATGTGCATGAGCATGTGCGTGGGCATATGCATAATAATCGGTGGATGAGAATCGATAAGGATATGAAAAAGGGGCATGTGCATGATGAATAGCCCATCGGATCTTGAAATGGTTAAATGGAAGAGTGGTTGATGAAATTGGAATGATTATGGTCTAATGAATGAACCTGTTATTTGTTGTTTTGCTTTGTACTTGCTGAGTCGGTGGACTCAGCCTTGCTTTGTTGATGTTTTTTTAGGTGACCGTTGAAGGCGTCAGGCACGGGCGGGAGTAGCACATGGATAGCTGGCACGAACCAGCAGCACTTTTGTATTGCCTTTTGTCAGTGTACTTTAGCTTTGTTAGGCTAGAATAATCACTAGAACTACTATGATGTATCTGAACGCAGAAAAATAAATAGATTTAATGTTGGCTTAAATTCTCCTGTGTTAATGAAGTGGTAAGAGTTACAGAGGTGGTAACATCTTGGCCCAGAGGGTGGGCGGGGTGTTACAACCCCTCGCCGCCGCCGCCGCCAAGGTCTTGCGCCGCCCTCCCCTCTTTTGGCTCTCCTCTGGTTTTCTGAATGGAGCTTTCCTGTTCCTGCGCTGGTGTTCCCTGCCTGTTCCCTTAATCTGACCGCTCGCTACTGATCCAACGACCGTGTTAAGTGGGCTGTAATTAATAAGATAATTAACTAATTAATTACCTGCCTAATTAATTACCTACATTAATTAATTATCTTGAGTTCTCTATCTTGAGTTAAGTGGGCTGGTTTTCTATCTTGAGTTCTCTGTCCTACTCTCTCTTGCGTGACAAATGGGCCTGGCCAGTATTCACTGGCCCACATGCCATAAGCTTACTTCCATATATCTCACTAGTAAATAATTCCAGGAATTTAAAATGATTTCATAAATTCAAATAAAATGTAATGACCAATTATTTAATTAGAAATAAACATAGAAGATAATATAAAACCAAATCATGAATTTGGAATAAAAGTTTATGCAACATGGAATATTAGAAATTTACTCTTAGACTAATTTCATGCCAATAAAGATTAACAAATTAATCTTCATATGGGAATAATTAACAATTCAGCCATGTAAAATTAATCAAAATTATTTCTATGTTGACAATCTTGAAGACCTCTGAAATAGTAATTAAATAGTTGAGGTTTGAGTTAAAATCTACCTTGCATAATCAGATGTCTCTCAAATACAAATTGTATGCCACTAAAGTGTATCTCAAATCCAAACATTACAAAAGGTACATAGAATAACAACATTTCATGCAAAGAACATCTTTAATTAAGGAGTCATGCTAAAATGCCATCTTGCCTAATCATCTGGTCATTATCTTAGGATTTAAACTTACCGATGATAGTTGAGAATAATTAATACATCAATAATTCAGTGCAATCTTAAAAGAGAACCATGTTACAATATAAACTCCTCTTTCTAATAAATTGCAAACCGTTGGTTATTAATGACATTCTTACTAATTGGCAAAATAATAAGTTGTGTACAAAATAACAATTTGTTTAAATAACCAACTCCATATTTTTATTAAGCTATTGAATTGATCATTCATTTACTTGGCAGTTTCAATCTCAGATATTACTGCATCTTGAATTATCAAGTTATTTCGACCAATTAAAATGGTACACATCATATGTGAAATCCTCATCATAAAATCACTAAGTTTTTAACACCTGACAAATAATACAAAGTATCCCGGTTAAACTCCCCCATCTATCCATAGGTCTCACCCAACCTATAGAACTTTCTTAGTACATATGAAATAATTAAAGAAGTCCTTAAATCAAAAGATTGAGCCTTGGCATCCAGCAATTAGCTATTTCTAGCCATCCTCAACCCTGAAGCAAAAATATGTCTGCAAATGTCACTTCGATGTCGATCCTTCTTTTATATCTTTCTCGGCGAAGTTACTCTGTCACTTCACTTGCACTCAAAATTTGTTTGACTCCATCTCTATATCGAAACTCGCTAAATCTTCTCTCATACCCTTCGCCCAATCATAGCAAAACTTAAATAAGCTCAATTGAATTTATTTGGACTTCTGAATACTCTTTGGATTTTGACCATTTATTGCGTAATTATAAATTGAAGTCTCAAAAAAGCAATAAGTTTGAACGGAATCAAGCTTCAGGTAAAGACGAAGACCAACAATTCAAGACCATTGCATAAAAAGGCTTTGAATAAAATCAAGACTGTGGTAAATTGATCAAGGCAAGTCCTTATCTTGATCATATTAACCCTACATTTTATGCGAATTATGTTTATTTAAATTAACAAATTGCATGCTTAATTTATTACGCAAGTTTATATCAAACTTAAGGTAACTACATGCCTACTTGATAATGTAGTAATATTATTATGCCATCCTTGACACTTGAATTACCTAATCCTTGTCACCTTAGATACTAAGTGCTAATCTCACTAGCTATAAGTCGTACTTAAGTGCTATACTAGTCTTACTTAAGTATCAGAGCATTAGTTTGACCTAATCATCATTCTTCAAACATGAAAAAATGTTTTGGGACAGTCATTGAATCTAAATGGCTAGTATTTTGGAACAACTTAGTTTCTACTTCTTAAAAACCCTAAAACTTACTCTTACCACATCTTGACAATGGTATGATGGATGGTGCAGATGTAGCATGAGAAATGTTGGATTGTAGTATGTGCCATCAAGATAAATTAATGACTTAATCCTATGATGACCTTCCAATGTAAAATAGTATAACCACAAGTCTATAATGGTGTCACTTGGCTAAATAATTTGTATCAACTAGTGCGAGTTGCTCCATTGGTGTGACCCACGAGTCGTGTGGCTGGTTTTAAGCCATCGTGGACACGGGTTGTGACGCTAAATTTAAGATGTTGTGTGGCGTAAGAGGGTGTCTAGGTGTTGTGGACGTAACCACACTTAGATGAAACCTCAGCAGGTGTAGTTTACACTGAATGATGCATTGTAAGGCCTTGTGATGATCTCCTTGATTCATATGTCCAAGAAAATGTGTGAAATATAGCAAGTTGATTATCTCTTGTGGGTAAAGTGTACAGTCTCTACAGAGTATAAGCTGTTCGAACTGCCACACCCACAGTTAAGGGTGGGTATGGGAATTTACTCGAGTTAGTATCTATTTTAAAAAAAGAACTTTTTGGGTGGGATGAAAACTCGTCGGGTGGATATAACCTTGAATTTTAATTGCTTTGGGTAGACATAACCTGGTGATTATAATGGGTGGATATAACTCTAAATTAGCATATGGTGGAGGTAACCATGTACTGTAAATAGGTTGATGTAACATGCGCTACTATTATTACTATATTCTCTCAAACAACTTTAGAAAATCTGGTTTTGTTAAAATTGCCAACTCTCAAAGACTTTTCTATCTATTGTAATTTTCAAAATGATCCCTTTAGCAGCTAAAAGAATCTCAAGCCTCCTTTAACTGCTTTGCATCTATTATTATTGCATTTTCTGTGGTGACTTGCTGAGTACCATTGTACTCATTCTTGCTCAATTCCCTTTATTCAGTCAGTAAGAAGAATAAAGTCAAGCCCTATAGTCACCTAAAGGAAATCGACACCCCAGTTGGCTATCTGTGGGCGTGTTCTGAGAGTCCCACCAATGTGAAGTTTTTGTTTCTGTTGCCACTTTCAAATGAATTCAACTTGACCGGCCTATGTGTAAGTTATTACTATATTATTTATGCTTCTGTATGATTTGTTTATAGTATACAGCAATGTATCTGTGACTACTATCTACTGATCTAGAGAATAGTACTCCACTCTCAGTGAGTGTGTCCACTTGGAGTCCCTCCACATGGAGGGGAACCTTCTAAATGGGAGAATCTTTCAATCTTTTGCGAATTTGAGGGGCATCATTCAGATGGATATTTCTCAAAACAACTTGTTTGGTGAAACCCCTGGGTTCTTTTGAGTCATTCAGCTGTATGAAACTTCTCAATTTATCCTTCAACAACCCTGAGCGACCAGTACCAACAAGTGGGATATTTCATAAGCAAGCCAAGTTTTCATTCAAGGGAACAAGTTATGTGCCAGCAACCCATTGCTACAGTGTAGTGCCTGTATTCACCATATTCAAAGCACTTGACATGTGACTTATCACGGGATCTGTCACCACTGCCTTGCCCAGCCTTGTCTCAACGGCCACCTCTGCCGCCTCGACCAATCGGGCCACCTCGACCACGCCACCTCCCACGGTTGTATAATGAACCATGACCGTATCTCGGATCTCCCTTTTACTAGCAATGGCTACTCATCGTGAGTCTGAGATCTCTGCTCGTTACGTGACTGAATATGGTGAATACGGTCTGTGACTCCTGCTCTATCGACCGCCGTGACTCCTACTCTATCGACCGCCGTGGTCGTAAAGCTTACGACCATATCTTCTGCTCCGTGACCATGGTCGTAACTCGTTTACGACCATGTCTTCTGCTCCTGTGGACACCTCCACTTGATCACCTTGATCGTAACTCGTTTACGACCATGTTTGCAAACACGTCGAACTCGATAATTTTCGGGAGACAAAGCAACCTACTTTTCTTTATTTCTCTCTCTCTCGTTTCAATCACACCGATCGTATCATCTCCCTCTTTATGTTCCTCTCTCATTACATTGCTCTCCTTTTATACCCAACACAACGACTAAGAAACGGAAAAGCATATAACTCGGAAACAAACTAGAACCGGACTCGAGTTCTATGTATACGGCAACGATGCGTACACAGATATGGACTGTACTTGTATACGGACTCATATGAACTAAATAAGATTACTAACTCTAACATCATGGGTTAGCTAAGTTTCTTCATATTTATAGTTCTTCAAGGAATAATAGTTCTATAAGCTTAGTGGGACCGAGTGGATCAATTGGATACATTGCGCCAGGTAATAATTTTTCATTATTATTTTATTAGTATGCAAAAATAGTGGACACTTCCAATACCTTACCTGCCTTTCTTGATATGCATATCATACTTCTGTTTTCTAACAAAAGGTGCTTTTATTATTTTTTATTTCCAGTATTATGATATACTCAATTGCTTGAACAATTACATAAATATTGCAGAGTATGGCTTTGGGAGTAAAATCCCAATGGAGGGCGATATCTATAGCTAGGGATGCAAACGGATCGAATACGGATGGGTAATGTCTCTACCATATTTGTTTTCATTTTTTTTCTCAGATGCGGATACGAATACGGATACCTTGAATACGAATACAAATATGAATAATATCGAATACAAATATAGAGCGAATACGAATCGAAATGAATATGATCATGAATATTTATCGGAACATGAAAATCCCTTAAACTATACATCCAAAATCAATAAAAACACATAAATAGTTTATCTTGTCAAAATATTAATGAAATCTAAACAAGTATAAGTATTTTTATCCACAATAGTCATACCATTATACATATTTTAAATCTTCAAATGGCAGCTATTTTTTTCTAAAGTCCTAAATAATTCTTAATGGATTTCTACCATTTACATGTGACTAATAAATTAATTAAGAATTTAAATTTGCATCAGAATGATCTAAATGGAAGTACATCAATTTAATCGGTACAAATTTTAATCTACCGACAATACCAAATTTATTTTTAATAAACACAAATATTTGCTAGTGGGCTGGTGGCAGGGGAGAAGGGAGAGGCTAGCTTGGGCTGGACAATGTTGGGTTGAAATCTCGGATATCCGGAGCCGTATTATTCGGATAATCCGTCTTCGTATCCTTATTCGCCGGATATCAGGCCTACTGTATTCGTATTTGTTTCCGACAAAAAAATCTATATTTGTTTTTGATCCGATAATTATCCGAAGAAAATCCGATTCAACATAATCCATATTCGTTTTCATCCGGATCGATCAGAAACTATCCGATCCGTTTTCACCCCTATCTATAGCTATGGAATTGTCGTCTTAGAAATGCTCACAGTGAAGAGGCCAACAGATGAGATGTTTAATGATGGCTTGAACCTTCAGAAATTTGTGGAGAAGGCATTTCCCGAAAAGATTGCCGAGATTTTAGATCCTATTATCATTCCAGATTATCAAGATGAAGATGCAAATAGTAATTTTGTCCAGGAAAGTAGCGCAATGGTCGGCGCGCTGAGTTGCATCAAACAGTTGGTTAAGCATGGCTTCTCATGCTCTGTGGAGACACCTAAAGATCGGCCGAAGATGCAATTTATGCTGAAGTCACTGCTATCAAGGAAGAATTTTGAACACTGTGCGGTTGAGGAAAAGGATATTACTGCCGTTCACGAGTCACTGGCGCATGGCAGCTTAACTATGACTTACTGTTTTGCTTATCCACGGTTTTGTTGTAAGCATCATATTGTATTTTGTTTCATTGCTTCCATTTTACTAGGAGACTAGCTACATTCCACCGCTACACTTTGTCACTAGAAAAAATGCAGCTGCAAAGGTTGGCTAGTATATTCACTTTAAAATTCCCTGAATTGTACCAAGTATGCTACCTAACAACAGTAATGTCAGTGGACTGGTACAACCCTAAAGCATATGCCAGCGGTACGAAATTAAATCAGCATCAGCATAAACAAGTCAAGGGATAAAAGTATAAAACTATGATGATTTAACAAAAAAGTCCAAGGTATAACAAGTCAATAACACTTCTGTTGGTGAAGATGAGACCACCAAACGACAAGCCGACCACATACTAAGCCAAAATCCACATTGCATTTCAACTTGCGAGTTGGCAGGGGTATGGCACAAGAAGAGAGGGGTATAGCACAAGAAGGCAGGAGCTAATCTGATGCCGCCCGTTGCGCCGCCGCCGTCCGCTTTTGCGGACCACATCGTCGGAGGGTGCCACCATGACAGCTTGGGAGGAGCACGTCTGGGCCAATAAGGACAAACACCAGGGTAACCCATGGGCCTGCAGACTGCAGGCACTTAAGTAGGCTATAAACGAGCCGAGCTTAAGTGAGTCCAGTAGATTAGGCTTCAATATAAATTCGAGCCAAGCTCGGACGAGTCCAAATTGAGGTTCAAGCTTGGAGTTGAGCTCTTGCGAGGTAGCATATAACATTGACGGCAAGAGAAGGGCAGCATTGATAAGAAGCAAGCAAGAAACTGAAATAGCAAGATTCCGGCAATTTTTACCACCCTTGGCAAGATTCACGGCAAGGAAATCAATCGTACAAAATGGCAATATTCATAGCACCGGCCAGAAGGAAACTTCAATTATATAAAATTTTTTAGGGACAAAGAAATCTTTACATAACAAAAGAAGAGAAGAGGGAGATAAGGGAGGGGATTTGCTTCATGCCTTTTGAAACCTAACACGCAGTATGATGAGAACAAAGAGATAACAACTATGATCTACTTCATAGAATCAGACACACTGGAGTGTGTAATTTGTATTATGTCCTTTGAAGTCCAAGTGTACAGTGATTTAATGTTCTTCTTATAGTTATTGGGAAATAACAACATGAGTAGATTGACAATTTTTCAGAAGAATTTGTGGATAATAGTTCCCATTTTCTCATCATGGCATATATTATTGCTACAAGACCTCATTGGAAGGGTGTTTTAAAATAACTACTACTCCAATGACATAGTTTTAGCGGTCAAGTGTTATATGAGATTTGACTTTATCTCTAACTCATTTAAATTGTGAGATGCATAAGACTATGTTAGTGTTACCATGAAAATATGTGAGCATCATTCATTTAAATCAAGAACGATGGGACTATATGCTCACAATGATAAGGAGTACATCCTTGTATCCTACAACTAGGGTTGTTGCTGCGTATATTGCCAAAAGAGGGAGACACGTGGAAGGGAACACCACACTGCGACATGCGACATGGGTAGTAGGACTAAGGATCCAGAGGTTTACCAATCTCACAGTAATTATTTTCTACATATCAATTAATATATATAAGTGCTTACGACTTTACTCTTCCTAGCGATAGGGTATCAACATCCATTTAAGTACAGTCTAAATGAATGATCTCTTCAAAATTCGAGGATGCCTCATTACCTTCTTAATGACGGAGGTTACTGACCTAAAAAGAGAGTTTGATGCGGCCGAGGATGAATAAAATTTTTAGTGACAACCAATATTTTTTGTTATCTACATATATGTGTGTGTGTGCGCGCGCATATGTGATATATATAACCAATTAATCTATAATCAATTTGTAAATGTGTTTATCTGTGATATATATGTGTATATGTGATATATCTATGTATTTGTGTATTTGCCTGTATCTGATATCTGCATATTGTTTTCAGAAAGCATGGTTAGCATATCCTAAGGCTAGCCAAAAAACAGAAAATTTCTATATGTAGAGCGAATTATCATAGATAGTTCTATGCACCAGCTGTCTGTGATATGTATCACAGACGATTGTGTAATGTCCGATATATCAGAAAAGGAGCAAATAAGAGAATAAAGAAATTCAGAAATTTTTCTGTGTTCTCTCGTTTATTTGCGATGTGTGCATTTTCTCCTGATCAAAGTTTCAACATGTGATATCAGAGCCTAGGCGAGAACCGAGTTGCTGAAAAAATCATCTCGGCGATTCCGTTTTCAACGCGTCTCACGCGGCGCTCCTGAGGCGCATGTTGCTCATCTTCGTGCAGCTCTCCTGGGAAAAAGACGCACGCGGCACGTCCTTCCATTCCCTCGGTCCAAGAGCCACTTTAGAGTAGCCCGAGATCTTGATCCGTGCTCAAGATCATGTCGCGTTCTCTAGAAAGCAATGTCACTGGTGATGAGGCATCATCTGGTATGATGGCGAAGGAGTGTTCCGCTGTCTCGCTGCATTATCCGATGCTCACGATGAGCAATTATGCAGCCTGGGCAATCAAGATGAGGAAATCGTTTGTTGCTGAAGCGCTCAGCGATGATGAATCAACAGTGCTCTGATGATGAGTTGAGTCAGGGACGTTTGAAAAAGATATGTCGTCGTCCAAACTCAAGTAAGGTGTTAGTCATAAAGTTTAGTAAGTTATAGTTAAGTACGACTACCTCAATATTTTAGAGTCAAGTCAAGATTAAGGGGAGATTGTTAGAAATAATCTTGACTTCGCGTCTTAGACGTAGTAGAGTCTGTCTTCGTGTGTAACTCAAATTGAAGTTGTGTCCAACTTAAAGTCCGAATATGTATACAAGTAGGAGATTATTAGCCTATATATTAAGGAGGCTTGTACCCAATTTTGTAAGCAAGACGGGAAGAAAAGCAAGAAAAGGAGGAGTAAATAAAAGAATAGAGAAATTCAGAAATTTTCCTGTATTCTCTCCGTTTTATTTGCGATGTGTGCGTTTTCTCCTGGATCAAAGTTTTAGCAAAGACATAATAAATCAAATGGTTCAGAAACCGTCTGTGATGAGGGTTTAGAGCCATCTGTGATGACCCTCTGTGTGGTAATGTATTTGGCATAATTCTAAAGTGAGAGCAGATTATTCAATGATGTTGTTACTGCTTGCTAATTGCAATTATTTGGAAGGTTGTCAGGTAATTAATGTCAATTCATCGTTTCAACGAAGTGATGCCTGACTGAGCAGAATATTTTAGCAGCATGTACATGTATAATTGTCAACTAGCTAGACTTCGAGCAAAATGAGAATACCTGTTAATACAATTGTTTAGATTTTTTATGTTCTTTTGTTATATTTAGCTTATAAATCACGTGTGATGCAGATGAGAAGCCTTTTTGCTATCCGCAATGCGGAACTGGTTACCGCTCCTTTTTGTGCGATGCTGAATCTCAAGGGTTCCTAATGTGGTTCACTAGCTATCCATGAAAAGGAGAGGTGGCTTCCAGTGTCTTCATCGATGTTAGTATAGCTTCCCTTGAAAACCTGATACACATTTCTCTGTCTTTTTCAATATTGATCACCTAAGCTTTGTGCTGTAATGGCTAGCTGGATTTATTCTAATTAAGGGTAACTCGTAATAAGATTCAACATCTTGGAACTTAATTTTTGTGCCCGAAATGGTAGCAGAGGAAAGATTTTGTAAACAAAGGATGTGATGCATCTGACCTGCTCTGTCTTAATTAAGCTTTTTAATAGATGGACATTGCTCAAAAATAAGAATTTGCAGGTAATATATATCCATCTTTTTTCCCCTTGTAAATCATCAATGCTTTAACATACAATTGATGCAATTCGGATTACAAAAATAGCTATGATGTGTGACTGAACTCTGAAGTGCTTAAGCAATAGCAGCCAATGCTGCTTCTGAGTAATCATCAAGTACGGTTTGTAGTTGATGTATCTTCTGATCTTCTCAAGTAGTATAGTTTTGTGAGTGCCATGGAGCAGGCTTTCTAGTTTCTAGTGTTAGCACGAGCCAAGAACCTTTGTAAGCAACTAAACATCTCTCTTCCTTATACTTGATAGTTCAGTCAATATGGCTTTATCAAATTAGTAATTTGTTTTTGACATCACTAACAATATTGTTTGACCTTGAATTGTAGAGCATATGTATATACACGCATGCAATAAACCCTTGATCATACCTGT
This sequence comes from Dendrocalamus sinicus, assembly GCA_036346575.1. Classification (NCBI taxonomy): domain Eukaryota; kingdom Viridiplantae; phylum Streptophyta; class Magnoliopsida; order Poales; family Poaceae; genus Dendrocalamus; species Dendrocalamus sinicus. The sequence goes on along the minus strand of CM070656.1, from coordinate 30,998,121 downwards.
AATTTTAGAACACGGTGGGTCTTAAGTTGTTCTGACCTCTGCTGACATATTTATGCTACTACTTTCCCATTTTAATTTGAAAGGATTACCATTCCATGTAGCACAAATGCTGAAGAGATGCTACTTAGCCATGATTTGATTTTTTTTTTTGGCAACGAAAAGGGGGAGAGTTATATTTCTTAACAAGTAGCATGGTCGATACAAAGAAGGTCGACTAAACATACCGGTGCCCGCGCTGGACACACAATATATTGTCCAGAGCATCTGGCTAGTTGTGCTAACTCACGAGCTATTTTATTTTGATCTCTCCCACAACAGCAAACTCCTCATTGGAAGCGCCGTGGATAGATGCTTAATCTCCTCAATAGTGTGTGAATCTTTGGATCTCAGTTTCAGGAAAATCGAACGACAGTCCATCTCGATAATCACCGGCTTGTGCGCCCAATCCAAAGCCAAATTTACAGCTTCACGGCAGGCGACTGCCTCAACTTCTTCTGCATCCTTGCAGTGCTTCACCATCCGCCAAGCAGACAGGATAACATTAGCATTCTCAGCTCTTGCGACGACACCTATATTGGCTTCAACCGTACGTTCCCCAAAGCTTCCATCAACATTGAATTTTAGCCAGCCGATTTCGATCTCTGGCAAATTACAGGGGCTTTTGATGCCTGTGCCGGCCTGTACTTTGCATATATTACTGAATTGTAGGGGCATGATCAATTCGGCTTCGGCTTCTGGTTTATTTTTCACTATTCATAAATTTCGTCTTTTTCTGAACTTTTAGTTTTTTTATTGAGCTTTTTTGCCGATTCTTTTTTCCCGTATTTGTTTGTATTATACGTAATGGGCTAACATATTTTTTATATTTTTAAATTTTTTTAAATTTAATTATGCTAAATAAGCCTCTGTCAGCTACAGTGCTTTTTTCAGCCAGCTATAGTGTTTTCAGCCATAAGCTATGAGCTTTTAAGCCGAACCGATCACCACCCAGTCTACGCAACTAAATTAAGTGTTTAAGTACTTCGCGGAAAGCTAATAAAATTAGCTATAACTCTGTAGTAGATTAAATTTCCAGGTTAAGCACGTAAACTGCCCAAAAACGCCACTTGCCTCGAACCGATCAAATATGAGATAATTGATTATATGTCACTGAATAGCGTCCATTTCTACAAAATGCTATTAAAAAATAGTCGCTTTTATATGCCACTAAATAGTATTGAAATTCTATTATATGCCATTACCACCAATTAGGCTACGTTTCCCTGGAAAAAGATGATTTTGTCCTTATTTTAAATTTGTTCCCATGATAAAAATTAAATATAGGGTAAATTGGCTTAGCCAAAAATACTGAATTTTTGGTGGATCATTAGGGTAGTGTAAAAATTAAATATAAAATTTTGTGAACTATTCTTCCATTTGTTCTATTTTTGAAATTAAAAATCCAAAATCAGCCTATTTGAGCTGTTTTTTAAAGTGGGAAAATTGTCTGAACATAAATGGAAAATATTTTTTTCAGGAGCTATGTGACATCTTAGGAGTATGTGAGAATTTTTCCAAGATTTTTAGACCTCATTTAGTCTCTGTTTTAAAATAGTATCCTTTATTAGCATTTAAATTAAAATCTGAAATTTTTCTATTAACAGTGACTTGAAATTTTTTTCCTAGCTCATTTACATATTGAACAATACCCCTATGAATTTTTATAATTTTTGAAGGTTGTTTGCTATTTAAAATAAATAGGGTCATTGGTCTTTACTAGGGGCACTAATAGGATTTTAGTGCTTTTTAGTGATATATAATAGAGGGAATATTTTTTAACGATATTTTATAGAAGTGACGCTATTCAATGGCAATTATCTCATCAAATATCCGTGGTCTCCGCAACTTATAACCGCAGTACCTCGCATCTGCTCTCACTAATCTCCACTTTAACCCTATCTACGTGATGAACTAGAAGAGAGAAGGATTTTGCCAAAATTTGACCTTCTTGGGTGGATTGCTCTTTGTTTGCTCTTCCAATTTGCTAACTATTTGAGTTCTTATATGTTCTGGTCCTGTGCCATTAGAAGGAGCTGCATTTGTATTGATATTGATAATTGATCCATCTCACTTTTTGCTCGTGCTGCAGATTGTGAAATGTCAAGAAGCCCATACGGATATATCTCAATTATGATGCAGTTGGGCACTCGCCCAACCGGGACTGTAAAAATGTTGGTGACATCGTGAAGGTAGGTTTGTCGCATTAGCTTCTCATTGCGTCAGCAGCTGCTTTTATTATCAATGTAGTTATGTTGAATTTGCTGTTTGTTTTTATTAGCTTGGCGAACCTCCTGTACCATCAGCACCAGGAACACCAGTCTGTGATCCTCATGGAGACCCGCCATTGGTGGGAGATTGCTGGTACAATTGCACCTTTGAGGATATAGCTGGGGAGGACAAGAAGCAACGGCTTCGGAAGGTGCATTCTTGTGTTTTTGGTGGTTTCTATCTGCCACTTCGGTTTGAAATGTGTCATAACTTGAAAAACTATAAAGAGGATACTAACGAACTCCACTGTTATAGAAGATATAACAGTGCTATTGCCATGTGTTACTGACATATTGTTCTATATGTTGAATTGAATCATTGTACAGGCACTGGGACAAACAATAGAGTGGTTCAGAAAAGCTTTAGCTGTTGAACCTGTCAAGGGAAACCTGCAGCTCAGTGGGTACTCTGCTTGTGGTCAGGATGGAGGTGTACAGCTCCCCCATGCTTATGTTGAAGGTAATTTACCATTCTGATGAGGCATTTTGTTTGTCTTTTCAGCTGATTCTCCATTGTCATACAAATTTGTCTTGAATTGCAGATGGTGTTGCCAATGCTGATTTAGTGCTCTTAGTAACAACTAGACCAACAACTGGTAACACACTTGCATGGGCTGTGGCCTGTGAACGTGACCAATGGGGTCGTGCAATTGCAGGTTTGTCTACCCCCTCATGTTTGCATACAAATATTCGTTGGTGGGAGAGTTTGTAGTGTTATTCTGAACTAACATATATATGTTTTGGCTTTGAGTCGGACTGTTACTAACCTTTTGGAAAATTGTTTGGCCTTCATTCTCCTTCTATCACCCATGAAGAGCACAGTAAACCAAAGTGATTTTATCATATAGAAAGAAGTGAAGTGTAGTGATTCATGTTATTGGAAAAGTGTCACAAATAACTAGACAATAGTGCCTGTATACCGAATTACGGTGCAAATTTCATAATTATTTACCAAATTGGCAAATGGTTTTACTGAATATATTGCATATGAAAATTTTGGTGCGACATACCCTTTGATAAAATCCTGGATCCGTCACTGGATTTTGAATCAATACCCTAGATACGAACATCGAAGACGACAGCAGCGGCAAGCTCTTGTCTTCTCCTCTCCTGGTCTTCCTCTCCTCCTCCTCTTCTACCTTACTCTTTACAGCCTTGCCTTCTCGCTGCTTCACCCTTGCCATGGCAGCAGTTGGAACAGCAGCAGCAGGTGCACACGCGGGAGATGCGTGGTGCTGCATGCATCCAACGGCAGCACAACTACTAGCTCATGATGCGGTGGCTTCGGCCGGGAGCACATGCACATGCATGCGCACAAAGCTCTCTTCAGTTTAGACTCGAACTGGGGTTAGAATTAGGGAAAATTAGCCCACTAATGGCCAATAAAGCCCAAATAGCATATAGTAATTTATTTTATTTTATTAATTTTACATGTAAAATTTTGAGACGTTACACCAAAAGCACTTGCCAGTAGGTCCAGCAGTAGTACATGCGAGGTAGCGTATACCCAATTACCCGTGCCTGCTGGCATCACTTAAATCGGCAGGATCCGCTCGTGCCTTTTCAATATTACCAAATTAGGGCATCTCCAATGGTCTGAGTCAGCTAGCTATATGTATGTACACATCAGCATATATCCTATGTGGAGGAAAGAGAGTATGCAAAAAAAATCGAGCCAGCTCTTCCTGGCATCTCCAATGGTTATAGCTAGCAACTAACTATAAGACTTCCACATCATCTATATAGTACACACTAAAGCTAGCATTCTAAAGAACTATCTATAAGGATAGCTATTTGATGCTTACATGCACACACAGAATTTATAGAGGCTGCCTCGTTTGGCGTTATAGACTAGTGCTTAAGAGCAAGTTTAATAGTACAGATAGCTGCTACCTCCAATACATTTCCATGTCATCAAAAGATAATGATGCAGTCAACTCATATAATAAGCTGGCTATAAGTTGTCTCCACAAGAGCTCTCAATCATTTAATACATACATGGATATTGATAATTTAATACATGCATGGGTATAGCAATTAGTTCTATGGGTACATGCATGGATAATGTCTCTTTTCCTGTGCTATAGCCTGACTCTTGCATGGGAGTCGGCTTGGCTCTCTCTCTCCTTTTCTCTCCCCTCCATATAGGACTATTCTGACATGGATTCCCTTATAGCTAGCACAGTCAGCCTTATTAAACTTGCTCTAAGGAAGAGCTGGCTCGATTTTTTTTACATATTCTCTTTCCTCCACATAGGATATATGCTGATGTGTACATGCATATAGCTAACTGACTCAGACCATTGGAGATGCGCCAAACGAGGCAGCCTCTATAAATTCTGTGTGTGCATGTAAGCATCAAATAGCTATCCTTATAGATAGTTCTTTAGAATGCTAGCTTTAGTGTGTACTATATAGATGATGTGGAAGTCTTATAGTTAGTTGCTAGTTATAACCATTGCAGATGCTCTTAGAAATCCCATACACACATGTATGAAAGTGGAGTGATTAAACCCCAACAACTGGTATTTTAGTTCTAGCAATTACCGAGGAATATCCTCCAAACGGTAATCTTAATAGTAGTACTAATGTTAATTCTGGAGCTCTCCGTCCACATGCATGAGGTCACGTTGATAGATCAACCCAATCGCGTGTCCGCACGAACCCGGACCCGGCCTTTGAACCTGCGCGCTTAGTCGAGATACGGGGTCTTGGAACTAGGACCACGAGTACCGACCGGACGATCTGCACAAGCAAAGGTTAAATAGCATGCCTTAGTACACGTGAACTACTCGCAAACCCCACTACACCAGAACATGCAAGGAGACTCACTGCTGCCTTCCGTGTCGTCTGTGTTGCCAGCTGTGGTTGCGGTCTTGGAACTAGGACCACGAGTACCGGACGGACTATCTGCAGAAGCGAAGGTTAAATAGCATGCCTTAGAGCAACTCTAGCAGTACTACTCAAAACAGAGCCCCTACTTTTTATTTGAGAGCTCCCCCTACTTTTGAGGGCCTAATTTTTTTGCTTCTACTCCAACAGCACCCCTCAAATCTAAACCCTCAAATCCATTCCAGAACATGCAAGGACTAAGGACTCACTCCTGCCGGCGCCTCCCGTGCCGCCGGTGCTCCCAGTTGCGGCAGCCGCGGGCCGGACGACGAGGCTGCCGCCGATGATAAACACCAGCAAGATGACCTGGATCGCGAGCAACCGAGCAGCCGGAAGACGGCAACCGAACGGCGGCATCGCGCGTTTCCTGCTGCGCCGTTTCTAGCCTTTCCTTCTTTTTTTTTGTTTTGCGGAACACTGTTTCTAGCCTTTCAGACTAAGGACATGTCCAATGATGATTTATGAGTTAACTCTAAACATATTATTTCATATTTTAATAGAAGAGAGAGAAAAGCTAGCTCTTGATCAAGAGCTAGTCTCATACACACATTCCAAGATTATATGAGAATGTCATGTGGGACTATTCATGTTATGAGCTATGTGCTAAAAGTTAATATCGTTAGAGAAGTTAGCAGAGTTAATAACTAACTCATACCATTACGTACTGCGAGTCTGCAAGTAGCCCACGCAACACTAGCTACTGCCCACGGACCACTTAAATCGACGAGCTCCTGCGCCCGGGCGTCCAGCTCCTGCATGTGACGCCAAATTTAGCTCCTGTCAGGAACGGGTGATCTTTCAAGATCGGGGCTTCGTGGAGAGCTTGCGACCAAGAAGCTGAAACTTGAAATACGGTCCTCATAGCTTGATCTCTGCCGGCTTTTGCACGGGCCAAGGAAAAGACTTCTGAAGCATTTTGTCTACTGCTACACTTTTGCGATTTCTTTTATATGAAGCAGTTACTAGAGTTCGATGTTAATTAATCTGCAATGTCATCGCAAAGAAAAAAAAATGCAATAATTTGTTGCTTTAAGATGAGTACAGCAGGAGTGTCATGCCTGATAGGAAGGAATCATTGAAGCCTCCATGACAGACGAAACAAGAAAATTGCCGAGCATGTACATGCGCGCAACATGCGTATATAGTTCCTGATTACGGATAGAAATGGATCGAATACGATTAAATAGACTCAAATATAAATACAAATTTAAATATTCTTAAATATGAATTAAATATCGTAACAAATATGAATTCAAATTAAATATGTACTTAATTCGGTCGAATATAAATATCCTCCTACAACTTCTATAACAAATCTCAGTATAATAAATTTCTAGCGGTTTTGCCGGTTTTTCACTGGTTACCGGTTTCAAACTGCCCAAATTCAAAATTTGAATCACAAAATTTGTTCAGGTTTTTCTCGGGATTTCTGCTTGGCCGCTGGGCTGGATCGAATAGTCTCGAATACGAATATTCTCAAATATGAATACAAATGCGAATATTCTCAAATATGAATACAAGTATTCTCTAATACAATATGAATATTTTTGAATACAAATTTTGCTTACCACATTTGCGTTTTCTCGGATATAAATATCGGATAAAATATATTATCCGTTATCGTTTCCCGCCCCTATTCTTGAACAGGTCTTTCTTTGCTGTTGCTATTTTTGTTCCCTTGCATCCTCCGGAACTTCCCTATCCATGCTCCCTTGCTTATCTTTTGATTTCACAAAGGGCAATGTTTAAACGTTGTACATGTCACGTTGTTTCCATTGATTTTTGTTGGGAATAGTCCCATATTAATAGTGGAAAAGAAAAATCATAACTTGTAAATTTGAGAGAGACCCACCTATTAGATTAGTATTTGGGGGAGAAGTCTCAATACCACGTACAAAGTGACTTTAGCTCATCCAACCATTTCATATCTGCAAAACTAGCTGCGCTCTGTCCATGAATTTAGAAGATCAGCACGTTGCTTTCTGGAGCTAGCACGCAGCTTGGGACTTCTATTCCCATCCCTGACAAATTTACAAATTACAATGGCTGATGACTTGCATCGAGAATTTTGAGACTTGATCCATCTCACAAGGTATATTGTCCTTATATCAACAGAGGATTTTCTATAAATGTTGTTTTCTGTTATTTGAATTATGATGAATCATGAAAGTATAGTTTGTGGGGAAGGAGCGCCAGCACCTTTTAACCTGGAGTCAGTCAAGCTTACTATCATAAATCCTATCACAACAAATCTTACTATTTTGAAACATACATAAATTTCCCCACAATACCCTAGTTGGCAGCATGTTTAAATTAAATCATCTAAACCCCGATTTTAACTCAGAATATAAATATATCATCTTCTAGACAGCAGAACTATTAATTTAATATCTTTTAATCAACACCAGCAAACCTATTAAACTATAACATGTTTACAATCTACAGGAAATTTTCTACTATTGTCTAGTTATTCCTAAATTTTAATTCTGCCGTTAACCTAGTCTAATTAATGTTTTCTCACAACTGTGTCTAGCAGCAACCGATTCTGGACAGCAGCCTTCCAAAAATTGTAAATTCTAATCTAAATATCTAAAAATTTTGTTCTTAGACTTTCTAGAAATCTTGATAAATCACCCACATTGTTCATTTTGACCAAAATTTCAAATTAGTTCATTTTATATTTTTAATGTACAGATTACTACATGCTGCCAAAACATGATAGAGTTACCAACAGTAGAATTATAAAATTCAAAACTTGAAATTTATCCCTCCAATTAACATTATTAAATACTCTACAAAAAGTTACCAAAAATCTCTGCAAATATATAGTAGATGATATCTTCAATTTATGTCTACACAGTTCCCAAAATTATAGTAGGAAGTCACAACAATTAAATTAATCTACCAGTTGATCAAATGCACACAACCTCTCTCTTTAATATAGATTTTAATCTCTAATTTCAATGTACTAAACAGAGGGAATGATCGCATCGTTACCCCCCAAAAGACAATCAGCCAGATCAAGATCCACTCCTCACTTCCCTTCTGAATGACTGACGGATCGGTCGATCGCTCCTGGTGTCCGTGGTTGAAGAGAGAGAAGCACTTGTGAGGAAGCTAGTACGAGCACAATTAATAGCTACCTAGCTAGGCTTGTACCACATAATGGGCAGGCTCCTCGTGCATACACAACGACAAATTAGGTGCCACACGGTTAAGCTGAAATAAATTGTCTTGTGGCTAAAATTTGTACGGTAACTGACTGAAATTATATTATAGCTAATATAGCTTATTTGACGTAACTAAATTTTAAAAAAATTAAAAATAGAAAAAATATATTAGCCCATTACAGATAATGTAAATGAATACGGGAAAAAAAGAACCTGCAAAAAAAGCTCAAAAAAAGTTAAAAAGTCAGAAAAAAAACGAAATTTAGGAATAGTAAAAAAATAAGTCAAAAGTTAAAAGTTCAAATCGAAATAAGCGGGACCACATGCTTCTGCGTGCCCAAAAGTTTGTTCTTTTTAGAGGAATGTAGGGCCTTTATTCATTCTCAATATTCAGAGTTACATCCAGCGTTACAGGGGGAGAAGTAAGCCAAACATGTCGTCCTTCTGCAAGAGTAGAAGCAAATTTAGCTAGACTATGAGCTTCCAAATTCGATTCCCTACCTTCGTGTACAAATTGCACATTTTCAAAGGATTTTCGCCTTTCCTTGACGTCCTGAAGGATCATCATGTATGCACAACGCGGCATCTCGTGGATATTGTTGACTACTCTGAGATAATCCGACGCCACACAGATATTCCGCAGACCACAATCTTCCGTGAGCACTAGGGCTTCATTACACGCCATGGCCTCAAGAGTTTATGGCTCTGAAATTCCCGGCCACACCATCACACCTGTAGCCACAAAAGCTCCTCGTTCATTCCTGCAGACTACAGCCGCAGCACATTCTGTGTCATTTCGTGACACGGAAGCATCTACATTCAACTTCATCACACCTGGGCATGGAGGAATCCATTTTGGCCCTTTTCACCTGTGTGCAAACGGGCTCTGAAATTCACTCTCATGTAGTGCCTTCCTTCGAGCTGACCAGATGGCCCAACAAGTAGTGATAATTTTGCTCTTCCCCATCTGACAGATTGCTACACACATAGAAAACACATTGCGTAGTCAGGAATTCTTAGTGTTGCAATTACCTCTGTTAGATCTTCATCCACTAAAGCCCAAGTACATCTGGCCGTTGTACAATGGTGTATAGCATGGTCCCAAGTGTTCTCGTCGGCTCCACATATTTGGCACACTGCTGATGTCACCATCTACCTTATACAGAACACACTAGCAGTTGGAATCGAGTGTAAAGTCAACCTCCTTGCTGATGTCAGATGGATTTCCATTCCCTGCGATTGGCTGCCATGTCAGAGGAATTAGGACGCCGCCAAGCCGATACGCTGATCTGACGGAAAACAGGCCATTATTTCATAGGACCGAAGATAAGAGAGAAAAATAAAATAGTGTCTTAAATTTTTCTTAAGCATTCTCTAATCTTTACTCAATAGATATGATAAATTATGAAGATCAAAAATAAATAATAAATCAACATAGACTCATTTAACATAGAAAAACCAGTGTAGTCGAAAGATCAGAGTGGTCAAGACCAATATATTGTTAGAAATATGCCTATATGAGTGAGGCTCATTTTCTTAATTCTAAAGCATGCATCATTTAGTATCATATTGCTAGGGCAAAATAAAGGAGCCCAATTTATAAGGTAGAGTCTTTTGCCACTCCTTGAACTATGTGACAAATGAATGGGGGTAGCATGAGGAGGGCAAAACACATACGTGCGCACGCACGTGCGCGTATTCGCCTATTTTCGTGTGAAAATTCACGTGACTTGTGACTTTTGACTTGCGACACGTGGTCACGCCGTGACGTGGCGCACCACCTAGCAGCCTAACTCTACCTTATTTTTTGTTGAAGCATGTATCATCTCTCTCCTTTTAACTGGTTATGAGACTGCTTAATTTCCATTATTATGGTTTGAATACTATTAGTTACCAGTGAATTATTTCAGTTCAATGGGGCAATTACTATAGAGTAATTTGCATGTCTATAAAAGACAGAGACATCCAGACTTAGTAGACAGAACTCTTCCATTTCCTTCTCATATTGTCTTCTTCCTCTCTGGTCAATTTGTATTGAGTGTTGAACAACCGAATCTCGTCGGCACTTTCTTCTCGGTGTGCATCAGGAATGAGGGGGAGTGTCTATCTCTAAACCATTGCCGCAGAGAATACCTGTACGGGGGCAGTAATAAGGTTTCTGAGTAGCGCATTTGTGTGACTGCTCCTGCTTTGCTACTTCTACGTTCCTCCATTGGATCGAATCTGCACTGCTTCCTGTTCTTCATTAAGCCCAACAGTAAGTCGTTCGTGCGTTCAATCGACTTTGATATTGTATTTTTCTTACGTATTTTCTGAAGTATGAAGAGTAGCCTGCTATTAGTTATGAGTTTTGCATTACTAGTTTTTTTATTGTATTTATCTCCTATTAAAACATGGAATTAAAATATTGCATACATTTCCAGCATATGTGGTCGAAGACCAATGAGTGATCGAAATCTAATGTGGTCGAACAAGACAATATGGTCGAAATAAGACCTATATGGTTGAACCAGACAATATGGTCAAAATAAGACCTCTGTTGCCGAACCAAGCAATGTGGTCGAAATATGATATGTGTGGTCAAACCAAACAATGTGGTCGAAATAAGACCTGTGTGTGCGAACCAAATAATATGGTCAAAATAAGACCAGTGTAGTCGTATAAGACTAGTATGGTCTTACAAGACAAGTGTGGTCGAAATAAGACCAGTGTGATCGTACAAGACCAGTATGGTCAAAATAAGGTCAGAGTGGTTGTATAATACTAGTGTAGTTGAAATAAAACCAGTGTGGTCTTACAAGATCAGTAAAATCAGGGGATGAATAGAAATTTCAATGCAGTTTCACGAACGAAAAAATCATGTAACTTTTGATTCATATATACAAATAGTATGAAAATTTGCAGGAATCGTTTCTAGGATATCACAAACCGATTACAATAAACGATTGTGAAAAACATTACCAAAGTTGAGACCTTTTCAGTTTTACGACAGATCGCATCAAAACTGATGAAAAATCTAAAATAGTGAATACGACTTGCTCGTGGATAGATGATGGCCAAAATAACTCTAGATGTATTCTCACATGTCACAACAAGTTAGATTACTAACAAAATCAAGCCAAAAGTCGCCAGATCAAGGAATCACATGAAAGATTAAAAACATGCAAAAACAGAGTTTATTGATAAACTTGCTACTAAAGTACCTAAATGGGTGGAGGTAGATTTTTTAATATTATCTCATCTCTTATACATTCTTAGCACAACAAGATCAGGAAAAGAGATGAGAGAAGTAGAAAACCCACCAAAACAAATGCAAATCAGTCAAGACAAGAAATTGCCATAGAGATGATAAAACACTACAACAGGAACCTCCCTTCAGCAATGCATATATGTGTTGCCAAAGGACCTAATATATGTTGCCAGCGTCTATACCAACACATTTAGTATGCATTGCCATTGAGGGCGTTGCGAGGGTAAATTGCAACGCATATACATGCACTTCTACGTTGGTATTTACGCTAAACTAACTACCTTCACAATCGATTTTACAATGATTATTATCGTTGAAAGAGAAATGTCCGTTTATTGCCTTGCTAATGTTAAGATCTAGCTGACTTGGCCCAACTTTTCCATGCTCACAAGATTGAATAACAATGATGCCACAAAAATAAATGTAGGACCGAAATGGCGACAGAGGGGGGGTGAATGTCGTTCGCTTCAAAATCGCTCTCGAGAATTCGAACACTGATTTCTCAGAAAGATGCAAAACACAGCACCTCACAGAAAATTAAAAATAATTTCTCTGAGATTTGGAACGCATGCGACACCAAAAAATTCACCATAAATCAGAGATCATCCAGTAAAAATTTCAACTGAAAATATTGCTGTTTGATCTGCATGCAAAATGGATGAAGATCAGCTGAGAAAAAAAAAAGGAAAAGCACTAAAGAGCTTTGCTTCCAAAGAGATGCTGCGTACAGGGAGGACTAGCCAGAAATTGATTCTTGCCGAGAGAAGACTTTTAGTGAATAGCACTAGTAGCTTGCTGCACACAGAAAAGGATGAAGAAGGCATACATTCGGCTGCCAAAAGGAAGGAGCTGGCTGAAACCCTTTTTTTTGTCAGCAGAACTGAAACTCAACCGAAACAACTTCTTTGCAGTAAACATTCAGATCAACTTAATACAAGATAAAAGAAGAAAATTAGCAGATCTCTTGAGGCCTAAAGAGCAGAGAAATGATCTAGATAGGATTGAGATTCTAGGGGAACAAAAGAATCCAACCCAAAGCCAAAAATTCAGATTATGACAAATCTGAAATTTTTGCAAGAACTGAACCAAAATCCAAATTACTCCCCAACCGTTGATCCTTTGGTCATGAAACTTTGAGAATAGCTACTCAATAGCCTCTGGATTCTAAATGTCAAGTTTCACACCATCTCATGGAGAGAAACCAGATTTGCCTCAAACCCTAGAAATGACAAAAACTGAAAAACTTCAGAGAGGAGCTCAAACAAATTCAAATTACTCCATGCTCTTAAATCCTTTGCTCATGGGATTTTGCAACTAGGATAGCAAAAGCAAAGGGAGTCTCCAGACCAAAAATCACATCATCTTGAGAAGGGAAACTCAAGAAGCGGAGAAACCCTAGAACTGCAAGAACTGAACAGAGGAGGCCAACAAAGTAAATTTGAGATTAAACCAAGTTAGCTCTTAGGGGAACCTGACCAAATGGTCTAAAGACAACCTCCCATCATCAAGTAACCCATTTTACACCTCCATAGCAAGAACCAACTAGAAACTCAAAAACTCACAAATCCAAGAAATAAGAACAGAGGCTACGAACTGAAGAACTCAAACTCCAGAATTTCATTCATTGATTCACAGGGAATACAGAGGAATCCCCATACCCCGACTTGATACAAGAGAACAAGATAAAGGATTACAATCTCTCAATCCCTCTCCAACCTCTCAATCCTCAACCATGGATGCTTGGAAGAGATGAACTCTCTGTGTTCTACCACCTAGAACCCATCGAAGGAGACAAACAGAGGAGCACTACTCGTGTCCTCCAACCACTAAAGAGCCAAAGGTAAAACAACCTCTAAAGCCTATTTTGACTCCACCAACCCTTGAAGTGCTCAAGTGGGCATGCAGCCCCTCAATCCTATTTATAGCCTTGGCTAACGGGTCTCCGCCCCGTTACGCCTGCTAAATCCAACGGCGCCCGCTCCCGCTTGTGCGGCCTCGCGAATTTCCGATCGCCCCTCCGCACCTTCCGGAAGCTTCGCGCTCCTTGCCTCGCACGCCTCGCAACCACCTCGAGTCTACGTCGTCTTCGACACATCCCGACCGTTCTGACCTCAGCGCCACCTGCGCCTAGTCCGGTCCACGTGTCTCGCCACGACTCCACCCGATGTCCTGCAGTCACACAGACAAGAAAACACGTCAAATAGCACCGCTCGACACATGAAAGCGTAAATACCATCACACTTACCACGCATTTAAGTCCAAACTGTCGAAACAAAGAATCGTCCTAATCCCATATGACCAAGTTTGACCACGGTCGACGAGCCCGTTGCACCACGCAACGCGTCGGTCCGAACCACCCAAACCAAACTCGACTGACCTAAACCCTTGTCAATTACTCATCACTCTCATGGAGTCACGACCACATGGTCTCTCAATCTCCCCCTTGATGAGTATATTGACAAACTCAGAAAAAGCATTAAGAAGAGTTTGATTTGAGGAATCCAACATGGTCCAAAGAAAGGAATGAAGCTAATGACCATGTCGACAGAAGGAACACTAGAGTAACAACTGAAAGAGCAAATTGATCTTCAAAGCTCTAAACTGTTCCCAATAGACTTTTTCTTCTCTATACTCCCCCTTTTGGCAATAAACACATCAAGATGCAATAGAGAGAATATGACATGTCAATAGATGAATATGGCTGAAGTTTGTTTATTTAAGCATTTAGAGCCATGAGAATTATCCATATTGACCATAATGAGATACACCAAGCCATAACTCTATAAAAAGCTATCTAGATCATGACATGACATGTATAAGCTAGCTAGAACACATAGATGACAATCTGAAATATAGTGCATTAAGTGAGAATGTCAAGTCATCAATAGGTAAAGTCTAACTAGAGATACCCAAGGATGATGCCGCCATGTCAAGTAAGCTAAGCGGAACCAAGAAGCTAATATTGAGACCAACTAGAGTGCTATGCTCAAGAATGAAACATTGGCGTAAGTACTTGGTTCTTTTGTAGATTAAGCAAATTGAGCACATGAAACATTGTCTTTTAAAGCTCATGGTCGTTTCCAACCCATTTTTATGTGCTAGATCTCAAGCCTTATGCGACTACTTCAAGCGAGAAGCTTAAAAGATAGTCTAGGTCATCCAAAACTCCCGAGTTCATGCCTAGTGCAATGGCAAGCCGTCTCATGAGAAAGAATTGGTGAAATCAGTTTTTCGCACAAAGAGATCTTTTGCTTTGTAAACATGTTGTACTACCTCATGCTACATCAAGAGACTAAAATAGCTCAATCTAAGGCTCAATAAAAGATTCAACGCTCAGCTAAGCCTAGTTGACATGGCATGAATCATAAAGAGATAGCTCGAGAAAGACTAAACTCAAATGCTAGCATGACAAGTTTTACTTCAAGTTTGGCAATTTTAATTAACTTATCATGGTAAAAGCTAGTCACACATATGAAGTCATGATCAATCTAGCATATACAAAGACAAGACATGGCAAGGTGTAAAGCATTGAAGCATGTCATAACAGGATAATAATCAAGGCTAATGCGAATGATTATAATGCTAGAATGCTGAAAATGCAAGAAAGTCCAGCTCCCCTCAACATTAGATGCAACTTTTAGTTCAAGTTGAGTTATGTCAAAATTAAGCTTGAAGCTCCCAAATGAACTCACTTCAACCAAAGCAATAAAAACGAGAAGTCGGCAAAGAAAACCAAACAGCGATCCTTAAAGCATAGAAAAGATATAGAAGCAACTATGGCTTAAATCGACTCTCATCTACCCCATATGACTCCGGGACAATCGGCTAACAAGAAATCACACACTAGAGAGCAAACACGCACTGCCTACCCGAGGGTGGCCCAACCTCGCTAGAACCTACAAGAAGTGAGTGAGCTCGACCTAGTGAGATAAGAAGCAGCTAATCCTGGAAGCACAAGATAAGAGTTAGAAGTCTAAGCATCTCGGCAAGAGAAGCACTCTAACCTATGCTGGAAGGACTAAAACCAAATGCACCCTGAGTGCAATGCAACAGAAATGAGACAGAAGCATAAACAATAGTAAAGCAGTAAAGCCCAAAGCTCCCCCTCACTACAATCCGTAAGGACAAACCACCCCAAGCTCTCCCCGCAGAGCTGAAAACCTCGAGCTATCCAAAGGCTTGGTGAAGATGTCAGCCAACTGGTGGTCACTCTCCACAAACTAGAGCACTATATCGCCCTTCTCTACATGGTCTCTAAGGAAGTGAAAACGGATATCGATGTGCTTGGTCCGAGAGTGTTGCACTGGGTTCTTAGCAATGTTAATCGCAGAAGTGTTATCACAAAAGAGTGGAACACTGTCGATAACTAACCCAAAGTCCCGCAGGGTCGAAGCCATCCAGAGTACCTGACTGCAGCAGCTGGCTGCAGCAACATACTCGGCCTCTGCGGTGGACTGCGCAACACCGGACTGCTTCCTCGAAGACCAGGAAACGAGAGAAGTGCCAATGAATTGGCAGGTGCCAGAAGTGCTCTTCCTATCTATCCTACAGCCAGCGAAGTCTGCATCCGAGAAAGCTCTCAAGGAAAGACAGGATGATGAAGAGTACCAGATACCATAGTCAATGGTAGCTCGCAGTACGAAGATGCGCTTCACGCTTGGCGGTGAGAAACGCGAGAGAAGCTCGAAACGAGCGCCGCACACACTGAGAAGTGTATGTCTGGTCTCGAGGCAGTGAGGTAAAGAAGGGAGCCGATCATACTTCTGTATTCTTTCTGATCAACTGGCTCGCCATCCTCATCTGGGTCAAGATAGGCCGTAGAAGCCATCGGAGTTGACACCGGCTTCCCATCACTCATATCGAAGCGTCTCAGAAGGTCACGAGTGTACTTGCCCTGATGTAGAAAAGTACCCTCCCGAGACTGCTTGATTTGGAAGCCAAGGAAGAAAGTCAACTCACCCATCATGCTCATCTCAAACTCGGTGCTCATGACATCCGAGAACTGAGAAACCAGAGCATGGGAAGAGCCGCCAAAGATGATGTCATCGACATAGATTTGGACGAGCAGAAGGTCATTGCCATGACGGCGGATGAACAAGGTCTTGTCTACTTTACCCATGTCAAACCCATGACTCAACAAGTAGGACTTAAGCCTCTCATACCAAGCTCTGGGGGCCTGCTTAAGTCCATACAACGCTTTGGAAAGCTTGAAGACATGGTGTGGGTATTTGGGGTTCTCGAAACCTGGAGGCTGTCTGACGTAAACTTCTTCCTCAATGACTCCATTAAGGAAGGCACTCTTGACGTCCATCTGGTAGAGCTTGAAACCCTTAGAAGCTGCAAAGGCAAGCAGGATTCTAATGGCCTCAAGTCGAGCTACAGGGGCAAAGGTCTCCTCGAAGTCTAGACCCTCAACCCAGGAAAACCCCTGAGCTACCAGTCTAGCCTTGTTTCGAATAACCACTCCATCCTCGCTCTGCTTGTTCTTGAACACCCACTTAGTCCCAATAATATTGTGACCTCGCGGGGGCTCGACAAGCGACCAGACCTTGTTCCTCTCGAAATTTTCTAACTCCTCATGCATGGCATTGACCCAAGACTCATCGGAAAGAGCATGAGAAATATCCTTGGGCTCAAAGGAGGCAATGAAAGCAGAGTGGAGACAGAATTGAGATAAGCCAGATTTTGAGCGAGTAACACGCTCGAACAGGTCTCCAATCATCTGCTCAGAAGGATGCCTTTTCTGGATATGTCGGGGAGGTCCAGGATGAGATGAAGAAGTGGCCTCTACCTCGTGAGCTGACGAGGTAGGAACAGAGCCACTAGCTCCAGAGGAAGCAGAAGGCAAGGGCTGGTCACTTGGAGGTGCGGTGGAAGACGGCACCTCAAGGGGTGGATAAGGGACTGGATCGGGTAGACAACCCTCATCTCCATCGTCCTCGTCATCCACGAAGATGGTCTCGGACTGCTCTAAAGAACCTGAGATATCAGGCCTAGTCCCCGGACTGGCCTCGTCAAAGGTCACCTCACAGGTCTCTACCATTTTGCTAGACTCGCAGTTCCAGACCCTATAAGCCCGCGAAGAAGGCGAGTAACCTAGAAAGATCCCATCACAAGAACGTGACTCGAACTTATCTAGGTTCCCGGACTTCAGAATAAAGCACTTGCAACCAAACACACGAAAATGAGAGACGCTGGGCTTTCGCCCGTATCTCAACTCATAAGAAGTGCGGTGCAAGTGTGCCCGAAGAAAAACTCGATTCGAAACATGGCACGCGGTCGCAATAGCCTCAGCCCAAAACTTCCTAGGTGTAGAGTACTCATCGAGCATCGTCCTGGCCATCTCGACCAAGGTACGGTTCTTCCTCTCCACGACGCCATTCTGCTGTGGGACGTGCGGAGAAGAGAACTGGTGCTCTACACCTGTCTCACCACAGAAACTCTCAAAGTAGGAATTCTTGAACTCCGTGCCATTGTCACTGCGGATCGCTCGTAAGGCACCTGGGAGCTCAACAGAAAGCCTACTGAAAAGACCTCGGAAATGCGAAAACGTCTCATCCTTCGAGGCTAAGAAAAACACCCAAGAATACCTCGAGAAGTCATCGACCACAACAAGAACATACCACTTCCCTCCTGCTGACTGCACTCGAGCTGGTCCAAGCGTGTCCATGTGGAGCAGTGTCCCGCATCGGTCATAGTAATCGTGACCGGAGGGTGAGAAGCGGCAACCATCTTGCCGTGCGGCATGGAGAGCAAACAAGGTCTTTGACCATCTTGAGTTTCGCGGACCACGAATGAGATCGTGGCGCTAACTCGGTCAAATGATCAAATCCGATATGACCAAGTCTCCTATGCCGAGAAAGAAAGGTCGCGGGACTCGAAGCAACTAAACACCGAGAGGATCACGGAAGACTCGGAAAAATCAGCACGAAAGATCCTCCCATAACGAAATCCAAAACCGGACTACCCAAGAATCAAGAATTTTACAAGCATTTTTCTTAAAGCTTACCTCGAAACCGTCATCGGTGGTCGAGAGACTGAAAGTAAATTGTACCGCAGCTTACTAACCAAGGCTACATCTTTCGAATGAAAGAATCATTAATCGCGCACAGCACCTTTGGCGATGACGCGCCTGGATGAAGCATCTCGAAGGTGATCGTCTCATCACCGGAGCACGGCAAGGGAAGAAAACCAACGGAATCTCCGGTCATGTGTCGTGAACACCCGAGTCTACAAGCCAAACCTTTCCCTTCCTCGCCCGTGAACTGAGTCAAGCAGAGTAAAGTCTCGATCTTGGGGTAAATCAAGAGTGATTTTGGCACCCAATACTGAACAACACGTCGAGCAGATGAAGTAGTCAAGCACGACTGACCTCTATCTACCCTACGCTCTCTATCACTCATAGCAGAAGGTCTGTGAGCGGACACTGAAGCTGCTGCGGGTCCGGCGCGCTACGAGAGCGAATCGAACACCGCAACACGCTGAACACGCCGCGGGTTTCTTGTCTCGACGGGAAAGCGAGATGTACCCTCGGGGCGGCGGAAGTCATGGCGGGAGCAGCATGAGGACGAAAAACGAAGACTCGGAAAAACCAAGTCCTCGATGCTGCCCAAACCCATCAACGGCAGTAAACCTAGACCTCGTCTTTGGTCCTAGGTGCACTCGGATCTGGGCGACCACGAATACGCCTAGGAGACTCAACACGGTCTCTACGCACGATCTTGGCGCGCCTGAAGCATCGATTAACCGTGTGTCCATCCTTCTGACAGAAGATGCAGTGATACTTCATCCTCTGAGAGGTAGAAGTAGCACGGTCAGGCTTCGCCTTCTGAGAGGCCGAAGCAGCAGGTGCAATCACCTTGCTGTCAGAAATCCCCTGGATATAGCCCGCTGACTTAAATTGGACTTTCTCGGTCCGGGGCTCGGTCTCGATCACACCTGGTGCTATGGGTCTGAGCACAGCAGGTGGATGCTTCCTCATATCCTCATAATAGTCATATCCTAGACCCTGATTAAATCTGCAAATCTTAGACTGGTCTAGAATAAGATTAAGCTTCTTCTTGCCTCCTACAAATCTCTCGAGAGTGTTCATAAGATACTGACATTCCCGAAAGAGAGAGGTGCAAGAAAAGCAGGGAGAAGAGGGAACAGCAGGAGGTAAGGGAGCAGAAGAAGAACCAACAGTAGAGGAAAGAATGGCTTGTGCACGCACACCACTCGAGGGGACAGTCCTACTACTAGCGGGTTGGTTCGCGTCTCTAAGCGTCTCATCCTTACCACAGGGCTTCTCCCCACACCATCAATCACATCACAACCAGATTGTGGCTTCTCTAGTAAGTCCTTAGTTAGCTTCACACATTTGTCATTCAAAGAAACGAGTTCAAGTTTTAGTTTATCACAACTAATGCATGGTGAGCTAACAGATCCTTAGTCGATATCTTGAGCTATTTTCTTGTTGTTGTCAATCATTTCTTGAAACTGTTTTGAGACGATTCAAGTTCGATGAGTTAACTTTGGACAATTCAAACATGAATCAATAGGCTCAAGTAAAGAAGCACTCAACTCAAGCAATCTTGTGATCTGCCTGTTTTAGGTTCATCTTCAAGTTATTGCAATTTTCACAAGACTCGGCAGATCAAGGAGCATGGCATAAGGTCCTCTAGCAAGAATGTCCTTATCCTCACATGAGGTGGGAGAAGTAGTCTCATCGATAGTAAGTAGGGTAACAACCATCCTACTCAACTCTAACTCAGCAAGCGCACTAACATTCTCCACCTTAACAATATCAAGCTCGGAGGACACACTATCATGAGAGGTCCTTAATTTCTCCATGTCATCAAGCAAGGCACGGCATGTATCACGATCGTCACGGGAGGGAGCGGATGTAAGTGAAGTAATCTCCCGTGATGTCTATCTACTTCCTTCTCTAACTCGGTACACCTAGACCTAGCTCTAGCATGAAATCCACCTAGCTTAAGAAAAGCATCATTTAGCTGGTCATAAGAAGGAGTACCTCATCCGAGTCGGAGTACAGCTCATTGTCGCTGAGTTCGCCCTCGAGGCCATGAAGCACATGCCGAGAAATCGTTGCCGCCATCCTTGGGCTCTTGGTCACCCGTCCGTCGTCGTCGCTCCATCCCTCCACCTCGCTGAGGTCGAGGTCGTCGAAGCGGTGAGGACGCGTGGAAGAGCTTCTGGCCTTCCCGGTTGCGAACTTCTTCTTTCCGCGTCGGAGCTGGAGGCTTCTTGTTGCGGTTCTTGTCGGTGTAGTCGATCTTGCTCGAACCGCGTAGTCGTTCTTGCCCTTCTCCGGCTTGGGCGGTTTGCCCGAATGTGGTTGGGGCCACCACACTCGAAGCAAATCACGGGTCCTCCTCTCTTTCGTCTCTCCTACCCTTGTAGGCATGTGAAAACCTTCGGGCTAGGAGGGCCAGCTGATCATCCGCAAGCTGCTCTAACTGATCATCAGTTATGTCACAGAGAGCAGCGAGGGAAAAACCGCAAGAAGAATCAGAAGAGAGACCGAAGCAGAACTGGGATCGGTGACCAAAGCCATCGACTGTGACTTCGACCGACGAGAGACAACGTCAATCTCGTGAGTCTTGAGGCGTGAGTACAGCGCGTCAAGAGTCAGGGTCGAGAGGTCTGTCGTGTCTTTGATGGTGGTCACTTTCATCTCCCACACGCGCAGATCGAGTGCCGCGAGCATCTGACGAGCGTTGTCCGAGTCGGGGTATGTGAGACCGACCGCTCGGAGGTTGCTCAAGATTTTGTGAAATCGCGAAAAGCACTCGTCCAGGGACTCACCAGCAAGCATCTCGAATTTGTTGTATTCGCGCTTGAACCGTCTGTCGAACCGTCTTGATCCGGTGGTGCCCTCATGGTATGCGTCGAGGGTCACCCAGATGTCGTAGGCGGACGACAGGTGAGATATACGGTCAAACTCGCTACGACTCAACCCCTGGATGATGATGTTCCTTGCCTTTGCATTCGCCTCAACATCAGCCATGTTCCCGGCATTGATGTTCTCATCGGCAGGAACAACGAATCGTACCTTGACCTTCCGCCAGATGGCATACCCCTGGGCCTGGATGTATGTTTCCATTCGGCTCTTCCAGAAGGGGTAATCGATGCCATCGAACACGGGCGGCTTGGTCGAGTACTTGTCCGTCGCCATGGCTCTTGAGACCGGTTAAGATCTATGAATTAGAGCTAACCGGCTCTGATACCAATTGTAGGACCGAAATGGCGACAGAGGGGGGGTGAATGTCGTTCGCTTCAAAATCGCTCTCGAGAATTCGAACACTGATTTCTCAGAAAGATGCAAAACACAGCACCTCACAGAAAATTAAAAATAATTTCTCTGAGATTTGGAACGCATGCGACACCAAAAAATTCACCATAAATCAGAGATCATCCAGTAAAAATTTCAACTGAAAATATTGCTGTTTGATCTGCATGCAAAATGGATGAAGATCAGCTGAGAAAAAAAAGGGAAAAGCACTAAAGAGCTTTGCTTCCAAAGAGATGCTGCGTACAGGGAGGACTAGCCAGAAATTGATTCTTGCCGAGAGAAGACTTTTAGTGAATAGCACTAGTAGCTTGCTGCACACAGAAAAGGATGAAGAAGGCATACATTCGGCTGCCAAAAGGAAGGAGCTGGCTGAAACCCTTTTTTTTGTCAGCAGAACTGAAACTCAACCGAAACAACTTCTTTGCAGTAAACATTCAGATCAACTTAATACAAGATAAAAGAAGAAAATTAGCAGATCTCTTGAGGCCTAAAGAGCAGAGAAATGATCTAGATAGGATTGAGATTCTAGGGGAACAAAAGAATCCAACCCAAAGCCAAAAATTCAGATTATGACAAATCTGAAATTTTTGCAAGAACTGAACCAAAATCCAAATTACTCCCCAACCGTTGATCCTTTGGTCATGAAACTTTGAGGATAGCTACTCAATAGCCTCTGGATTCTAAATGTCAAGTTTCACACCATCTCATGGAGAGAAACCAGATTTGCCTCAAACCCTAGAAATGACAAAAACTGAAAAACTTCAGAGAGGAGCTCAAACAAATTCAAATTACTCCATGCTCTTAAATCCTTTGCTCATGGGATTTTGCAACTAGGATAGCAAAAGCAAAGGGAGTCTCCAGACCAAAAATCACATCATCTTGAGAAGGGAAACTCAAGAAGCAGAGAAACCCTAGAACTGCAAGAACTGAACAGAGGAGGCCAACAAAGTAAATTTGAGATTAAACCAAGTTAGCTCTTAGGGGAACCTGACCAAATGGTCTAAAGACAACCTCCCATCATCAAGTAACCCATTTTACACCTCCATAGCAAGAACCAACTAGAAACTCAAAAACTCACAAATCCAAGAAATAAGAACAGAGGCTACGAACTGAAGAACTCAAACTCCAGAATTTCATTCATTGATTCACAGGGAATACAGAGGAATCCCCATACCCCGACTTGATACAAGAGAACAAGATAAAGGATTACAATCTCTCAATCCCTCTCCAACCTCTCAATCCTCAACCATGGATGCTTGGAAGAGATGAACTCTCTGTGTCTACCACCTAGAACCCATCGAAGGAGACAAACAGAGGAGCACTACTCGTGTCCTCCAACCACTAAAGAGCCAAAGGTAAAACAACCTCTAAAGCCTATTTTGACTCCACCAACCCTTGAAGTGCTCAAGTGGGCATGCAGCCCTCAATCCTATTTATAGCCTTGGCTAACGGGTCTCGCCCGTTACGCTGCTAAATCCAACGGCGCCGCTCCCGCTTGTGCACCTCGCGAATTTCCCGATTCGCCTCCCGCACCTTCCGGAAGCTTCGCGCTCCTTGCCTCGCACGCCTCGCAACCACCTCGAGTCTCACGCGTCTTTCGACACATCCCGACCGTTCGACCTCGGCGCCACTGCGCCTAGTCCGTCCACGTGTCTCGCCACGACTCCACCCGATGTCCTGCAATCACACGCACAAGAAAACACGTCCAAATAGCACCGCCGACACATGAAAGCGTAAATACCATCACACTTACCACAGACGAAGTCCAAACCTGTCGAAACAAAGAATCAGCGTCCTAATCCCATATGACCAAGTTTGACCACAGTCCGACCGAGCCCGTTGCACCACGCAACGTCAGGGTCCGAACCACCCAAACCAAACTCGACTGACCTAAACCCTTGTCAATTACTCATCACTCTCATGGAGTCACGACCACATGGTCTCTCAATAAATAAATTTGATTGCGTTGATTGGTGAACATCACTTCCAGTACATTGTTTACACCATCAGTGATTACAAAGCAAGATATGTTTTACCATATACACAAGTAATAAAAAGAAATAATGTATATAGCCTCAAAATTTAAAATTCTAGTTACTTCCACCGAGCGATCAAATATTTTGCTTTTTAAATGTCCATGTATGAGAAATCTTCAGCTGGTCCTTTTGACCTGCATGCGCAAGAGTTACTTTATGTATCAAACTACAATTTAAAGAAAAATGATTATGTATTGAAATCTGAACTAAAAAAGAGAGGATCGATTGAGGAATCAGATTAGCAGCCTAAGGAATCTACACCTATCCTTGATCAAATTGGAAAAATTTGAGAAAGCAAGTCGAGTGTGTTTTTCAACAGCTGGTGAAAAGTCCACATTATAAAGGAAAAATCTAACATATACGTACAAAACTCTGAGAGCTACTTAGGATGTAGAGTCCAAATTGAACTTTCTTAAAAATGAGGACTCCCAATGCACACTATATAAAGAGTGGTTGGGGTGTTCGGTTTGGCGATAGATTATGTCTTTTTTACTGTAGATAGCTTATTTTTCACTGTACCTGAAGTAGCTTATTTGGCATAATTATATTTAAAAAATTAAAAATAGAAAGAACAGATTAACCTATCACGGACAATGCGAAGGAATATGGGGAAAAATGAAAAAAAATCAGAAAAATCCCCAAAAAAGCCAAAAAAAACCAGGAAAAGGCGAAATTAAGGAATAGTGAATTAAAAGCAGAAGCCAGAAGCTATCGTTGAAACGAGCGGGTAGAGCCATATCGATGGTTAAATTATGATCAATGGACCATTCTTAAGCGAACTCGGTACTGGTTTCAATTTAGCTCAAATTGAAAAGATACTCAGATCAAATACTTGTATAAAAAAATGTTGTACCATGCATAAAACTACCCTGTCTTCCAACTCGAGCAACAAGTTTGAACTAGTTGTCCTTACGTACAACCTGCATTAGAGCTTCAGAAGATCCAGCACATCAATACGTATATGTTTGTCTATTTTCATCTAGTAAAAATGGCACAAGTTCAGAAGAGTTGTCTGTAAGTTAAGCTAATAGAAATTCTGGATTTGGTGAATCCAAGAGAAATTAGGGATTAAAGAATCAAGAGAATTAGTTATTAGGGAATCTTTGATTACCCCATTTCTGTGGCAGTGCCGCCAACAGGCTACGCCTCCTATCTGCTTCTCTACCACAACGCCACTTCTCTACCTCCCACTCATGTTGCCGTTTCCAGCATGCCTCTTTCTATGCTCTGTCGTTCCCTACTCTGTTCAAGCAAACAGAATTAAACTGTAGCATAATCTACCACAATGTATGTATGTATGTATGTATGTATGTATGTATGTATGTATGTATGTATGTATGTATGTATGTATGTATGTATGTATGTATGTATGTATGTATGTATGTATGTATGTATGTATGTATGTATATTCTTTGATCATGGCCTGATGCATCCATGACGATGACACAACTAGGCTTAATCTATCATTATCATTACTATTATAAAAAAATGAGTTGGTGGTTGTAGGTCTCTTCTCCTTCAACCGTCTCAGTTTTTAACTTCTTCACCACTCTTCACTTTTCAACTGATCAAAATAGTAATCTTTCATAGCATAATTCTATATATATTTAATAAATTTTGTTGCAATGCACGAGCAGGTGACTAGTCCCTATAAAAGCAAATCCAGTAATAATATAAATAATCAAAGTAGCATATGCTTTATATTTTCTATGGTGGCAGAAATCAATTGTCCTAAAGATATTTTAGAGATAATGTCTAAGAAAAACTGGAGAACTATACGTTACATAGCTGAATGGACTAATCTACTTGTTATCATTGACTACAAGATAAAGATTACACAGATTCATTCTCACAATCTCAACCACTGACCTGCATCCTGCTTAGAATTCATCAAACACCTTGTGAACATAAAAAAAATCTACAGAAACACCATGAGAGAGAAGGAGCTCTTTCAGAGGCCATTGTGGCCCTGGAATCCTAGATACTAGGGTAGTTGCAGCACAAATCGAAACAAAGAAAAAGAAAGGTAAAGTGTGCAAATCTAGATAAAAGTTATCATAATAAAATCAGCCGAACATATCTAAATGTATTGCATAGCAGCACGGATCTAAATGAACTCACCAAATTGGACGGGTTCACAGCAACTCCATCTCCATCTCCAGCTTCAAGGAGGCGACTGAGACCATAGAGATGGCGGAGGAGGCGATCATTGCTGCAAAGATGGTAGAGGAGGCGGCCACAACCAATGCGACAATGGAGACGATGGTACGTGACAAGGGTAGTGAGGAGGCGTGGCTACTGTCTAGGGCAATTTTGGTAGTGAGAACGTGGAGTTGAAGATGAGGTGGCGGCACGACACCATGGCAGTGGCAGGGATTGGAGGGGAACACAAGAAAGAGAGATTTTTAGGGCCAGGTGATAGCTTTGCTGTGTTGAAGGAAAGGGTCAAAGGGATAAGTATTGAGTGGGTGCGCGGTTAGCGTGGGAGATGCAATGGCTAGGTAGTATTTGTTGCCAGCGGTTTAGCATGCAGCGCAAATTAATTCCATTGCCAGAAATGCATTGTCAAAGCTCCTTTTCTCTTGTAATGAAATATTGATTCTATTACTGTTTGAGAAGAAAAGTTTTACAGCTATTCTATTTTTGAGAACAAAGAATACACCACACACTCTACTTTCAAACCCTAACCCTAAATATGAAAACATAAGAGAGATGAGTTGGAAGGATTTATAACCACAAGTCTTCATCCCAACCCCTTTTATAGATGGGCTAGCCAGGACATCCATCCCTAAATAGATATTATCCACTTAATATAATGGGAGAAACCCGTTAACCCCCCCCCAACACACACACGGGTTTTACTCAGACATGTGTACTTATGTACGCTTTTCAAAGCGCATAAACCTGTATATGCTAAATCCTTAGCCTTGATCCGTCTTGATCAAACTAGCTCCACCTTGACCTAACAACTCTCCCAAATGCCTCTTATGTGTCGCGGTTTTGATTCAAGGTGGTTTTCGGTATTTTGACCAAACTACCAAAATAATCCTCATTGACCTAGTCTTCATCTCCCATTGCAAACAATTGCCTTGCTTGCTAGTGTAGTTGCACCACTAGCTTGTCACTCGTCACCAAGTCTCTCCCGTCCTAGTTCCACCGAACTACAGTTTACTTGGACCGTCCAAGCCACATGGTGCAATCCCGCCGTTTGAACTCGCTTTTAACATTTCTCGCCTTTCTCATGCCTTGTTTGAGCTCGCCATCTCACCTAGCATCCTAGATCGTTCTAGGCCTCAACTCCTCCATGAGCTTAGCCCTGATCCTCGTCGTTGACCATAGTTGACTCCAAGCGACCCTGCACATCTAAAGACAAAGAAATTATTTTTAGACACAAGTTCTTCATAATTTGACCCACGATAGTCAAAACATGCATCATGCAACCTTAATGCAATGACCCAGGTCACCCCAACTCAATCCATGACTCAAATCTCAAAATCCTCAATTTCTATCTAAAACCAAATCAGACAAAATAAGATCTTTGCAAAATCACTTGACTACTCCATAAAACTTGCAATGGTTCTAGGGAACCAATCATGGCCTCATATACTGGTATTGTCTCCATAACCAATTCTTCTAATCAGTCCTTGTTTGAGAACATATATCACATCAAAAATTGCCCTCCATGTCTTCGATGGTTTGCTCCCCAACTCCGCATGCAGCAGCTCTCCAGTTAGGAAATAAATCAATTTCATTAGCCTTGCACAAAGGGAAGCAGGACTAATTAGTAGGCTCCAAGCTTGCCGGGCTAATAGTTTGATGTGGGTTGCCTGATCTTTACGATATAGGATCGATAACGATAACTTGAATTTGTGCAACCCGACGAACCAATGGCGCCAACCACTGTTGGAATAGAAACCTGCGACAAAATAATTCGCCCAACCACATGCTCGTGATCCCGTCTACTCGACCACAAAGTAGACATGTCGCAGCTCTTGCAAAAGAGAGGAAACACCACTAGGAAAAGAGGTCAAGTCATTAGTAGAAAGCAACACAGTTACATCTTTGTACACAAGCACAAAGTGCATCTTTGATGGGTCATTGCTCATATCTCTCGATTCTGATTTTATGGCTAACATAACCTTCCCTCTCTCACTTTTACTTTTCCCTCTCATATTTAGCATGTGGCTCTCACTCACTGATGTGTGGTAGTCTCTTTTCTTTCTTTTTACCCTCATTTTCAGCAAACTTCTTTTGCTGTAATTGAGCATGTATCTAACTAAAGTCATTGGATTAAGCTTTTTTGTCTTTCCCTTTCACTTAAAAGCATTTCGGTTGAAACGACCATCATGTTGCACACTGCGATCGTATTGCCATGGCCTTCCTAACAGCAAATGGCACATGATCATAGGCACCACATCACACTCAACGGTGTCCTCATAATCACTAATCTTGAAGGTAACATCCACCACAAACTGAACCTTCACATCCTCACATTCGCTAAATCATTGCATACGATATGGATGTGGATATTTCATCATCTTTAAACCAAGTTTCTCACATAGTTCAACACTAGCCAAGTTATAACAACTATCACTATCAATAATAAGTTTGATTACATTATTGTTTACCTTGGCTTGCGTTTGAAATAAGTTGAACCATTGTGTGTGCATCTCCTTCTTGTGCAAGCATACTTAAATTTTTAGTGACTACTAGTACCTCTCTCGTTTCATAATTCAACACATCAACCTCTTCATTGTCATCCAATACATCTTCATATCTCTCCTTTTCATGACTAGGTTCAACCTCGTCTTCACTTGCTGATTCATATTCTCTATTTTCTATTACAAGCATAACTCAGTTGTTGGGGCACTCTCTAGAAATATGGCCACGTCCCAACACTTGAAGCATTGAATTTTTCTACTTTTTGTTGTAGCGCCAATTGAGGGTGTAGGAGATGGAATAGCCTTCTTCTCACTTGATGTGGGTGTTGTTTTTGTAATTGAAGAAGGACGAGCATTAGCATTGGAAGTATTACTAGCTGCAAATATATCTCGTCCCAAATTGAGTCGTGCTTTGGTTGCATTAGTTGAGAATGATGGCACCTTCAAGTTAAAAAAGCTGTCCTTGGTACTGGTTTTCCATCCTCCAGTAGTTGTTTTTCTACCTTTGTCGCTTGATGTACCAACTCGACGACAGTGTTATAGGGCTGTTATTGCACAATACGCTTGATATTTTTATTCATACCAAACAGGAAACATGCAAGTGTTTTCTCTTCATCTTCATGCACACGTGCCCTAATCATAACTTGCTCCATATCCTTGTAGTATTCCTCCACCGAACGGCTTCCTTGCCTCAAATTTTGTAGTTTATCAAAAAGATCACGTTTATAAGTGTTAGGAACAAAACGTGTTCTCAGCTCTTACTTCATTTCAGCCCATGTCGCAATTGGAGGTTCCCCATTATCTTCCCTTTGGTTTAACACGTGCTCCCATCAAATCAATGCATTCCCATCAAACTCAAGTGACGCCATGTGTAGCTTCTTCTCCTCCAAATAATTGTGTATCCAGAAGATCTTATCTACCTTGAGCTCCCATGTGAGATAAGCATCTGGATCGGAAGCACTTTCAAATTTGGGAATAGTGAATTTGAGTTTCCCAAATTTCTCCTCCACATGCGGGTCATTATAGTGACGGCTATGATGTTGATAATTGTCGTTGAAGCGTAGCCAAAAATCATCACCGACATCCTTAGTGTGGGCAGCACCGCTGTGCCCACGGCCATGTCCACACCCACGACCTCTCCCTTGGCCATGGTCAGTGTCAAAAACACCTCCCCACACTCCTCTAGTATTTTCCTTTTCAAGATGCTCATGTTGTCATTTAAATGAGTGTTGAAATCATTCGTGAGCTCTAAGGTCAGCTTGTATAACATTTGCTGGTTCTCCTTCTTTTCCTGCCATGGTTAGTGCAAACAATAAGAAAAAGCTATGTATGTGGATATGGAAGATTCTATTTGAGGAATTCACTCAACCTCACCTTCTCTTACTAACCAAAGTTCTTATGCGTCCTTGATGGAAGTGAGGAGCTGCATACACTTTGGTGACGGTAGACAACACAAGGTGATCGATCAAGTGAATTCAATTGCATACACACTATTATAACAATGGCTTATTTGTGGAGCTTGGATGGATAGGGTTTACCTATGCAATCTGAAATCCTGAATATTGTAAAGTTAAGTGATAATCTAAGCTAGAATACTTTGTCTAAGTGCTGATCTAAAAGATTTAAGTGAAGTACATGAACACACACGCAAAGATCAATGTGACTCAGTGCAAACAAATGAATGAGCTAAATAGAGGTAATCTGATATTTGAGAAATAAATAGCTCGTTTTGCACCAAGTACTCAGAGAGATGCTAGCTAATTGAATATTAAGGATACAAGAGCACAAGATTTCTCAAAAAGGTCTGATCATACAATCTGATTTTTTATGTAGACTTCGGCTACAAAGTTATTTCTTTCTCTTTTTTCACTTCTTTTCTGTATATATATATATATATATATATATGACACTGAAATGGGGCACCATGGTGCCCGGGCACAAAGCCTCTCTGCCTTTGGATTGCTTTTAGATGCGTGCCAGTACAATAGTATGGAAAGGAAGTCATTAACATGAATAGAAAGTCTTAATCATGGATGGAAAATCTCACTCATAGATGGAAAGTCTCACTCATGGAGCTTGGGCACCATGGTGCCCCTGTTATTTATACTATATATATATATATATATATATATATATATATATATATATATATATATATTTTGTTTGAACCGTGGCTCTTTCTATATGTTGACTGCCTTCTTGGTGCAAAAACTCAGATTTAATAAGTGTGATTACTACCAAGAGCAGCCCTTGATGCAATGCCAACTGCTAGTCTCAAAGATGAAAGAAAATACTATGAGTGAGTCTCACTGTGATTATTGCTGTCGGATGAAACAACAGAAATGACACAACGATTAAGTGATGCGAAGGAAACACAATGATCAGCACCTAAACAAAAAAAATTCTGATGGACGCAAACTTAACAAAACTCACAAGACTAATAGATGCAAAAACTAATGTTTGGAATTTTTTTTGGAAATTTTCGGTTTTGTGGCCTCTAAGTAATAAACAGTAAAAAATTGATCTAAAAGTTAGGGTAAATAATCCTACCATGTCAACCGTGCTCTGATACCAAGATGATGTGGGGTGCCCGATCTTCACAACGTAGAATTGATAATGATAACTTGGATCCGTGCAACCTAACGAAGCGATAGCGCCAATCACTATCAGAACAACAACCTGTGATAAAAGAATTCGTCCAACCACACGCTCGTGATCCTATCTACTCAACCACAAAGCAGACATGTCGCAGCTCCTGAGAATCACAAGGAATAACAAGAACAACGACGTAGAGAAACGCCCAATTCGCCTCTAGGTTGCAATCAGATGGCAAACTCTAGGAAGAACAAATGTGTAGCTCTCTCTTGAAAATAATATATTCAATCATGATCTACCAAAAGGTTACATATTACAAGATTTATATAACCCTTGGGAGGCCGCAAGGTCTCCTACTCAACTCCTAAGTATTTTGGACTCGGATTCTCACAAAAGGAAAATAAAAAATAAAAATCTGCTACGCTTTTGAAGAAAAATCCTCCTCTATTGCATATCTCTTGAAATAAGCTTTCCATCAAATGTAAGATCACCTCAATCAGACCTCGTATGTGAAAGTTATTGCCTTTATACGTCATGTATACGATCAGAGAAATAGTCATACTGTTCCGATAGTGATTGGCGCCATCGGTTCATCAGGTTACATGAATCTAAGTTATCATTATCAATCCTACGTCGTGAAGATCGAACACCCCGTATCATAGTTCTAAGTTAAAGAGTTCAATGTCTCTAGAACTTAAACCTGTTAGTTTGTCCCAGACCACCCAACATATTTTCCTCTTCCCCTTTTCACTTCCCCGCCAAAACTTGCGGATCTGGGAATTCAGGTGTTTCCACAATCCCCTCAGAAGACAAAAGCATTCCATAGAATAAGTAGGGATCGCTTGAGCCACCGATTTAATGAGCACTTTCTTACCACCTGCGGACAAGGTTTGTTACATCCTTGAACTTCCATACTCGATCTTTCAGATATTTGAGAACTCCTTTTTTTCCCAGCACTCCTGGTGTCCAACATAGCTTCCTGTTTCCCTCCCTTCCCCTTACTCTTTCTATCTCGTGCCAATAAGTTTCTAGTGGTCGTTGAATGCGCAGTGCAGATGATGGCGATAAAGTGGGATGTCGAATGGAGTACGCTTGCACTGGCACCGTCACTGGCCAAATCGTGCGATTTGGTCTACATGACCACATGTGCGACGCACTAACACCCAGACCAAATTTTCACACCGATAAAAAAGGTCCATTAGGAGTCCATGCTTCTTTTTTTAGAAAGTGACATGTACACATTGGCACTCGCTCCAATAAAAAATAGACGTCAGTTTTTGTTTGCAAATACATGTCATTTGGGGTTTTCGAGGCAATATTTTTCCAACGAATACCCTTGTCAATTACTTATTCAGAGTGTGAGAGAGATTGTTATATAATCAGTAAGGGCAAATTAATTATGTCTTTCATTTTATGGATGACAGGAGGTCTGCCTATTTATTTCAGAGAAAAAAGTATTACAGACAATCATCCGTCCTAAGAAGACATAGCAGGGGAGAACACCAAAACACCTCATCTAATGGCCACCAGTTATACACAAAACACCTCATCCTTATTTTGCGGACGCCCTCAGCGAAGCTACATCAGGATCACCCTCAGATGCACGACACGTGGAGGGGATCTGACATCTTGTGATGACACGTGGGCTCTACCAGAAAGTTTGGCCGATCAACACGTCTGAGCTCCTACACGACCACACACAAAGTTGGAAAACACATGGCAAGAACACAAGAGTTTTGCACTGTTGTATTAGCCTGCTATTTAAAGAAATCCTAACCTAAACTGGTTGGTTAAGCCACCTATTATGCATTAATACCTGCATGATCCCACGTATCCAGGCCATGTCACACACGATGTTAACAGACACTGAAAAATGTGTTCTTGCGTGGACTAAGCACGAGTCAAACGACTACTACAGTAATTCTATGACTTCAACTATGGCCGCTATGACTACGACCACGGCCGCTACGACTAACTCTTCGACCATAGTCACTATGACTGACTCACTAACACTTCGACCACGATCACTACAACTGAGTCTACAATCACGGTGAACGTGCTGGATTATTCCGCATTTACCCCCTAATTCTTGCTGTGTTCACTTGTGATCTCGACGACGCCAATCCTTGCGCACTGATCCTGGAACTTGACACATTCGAGCGACTTCGTGAGAATGTCCGTGAGCTGCTTCTCTGTGCGAGTATGCTCGAGGATGATTTTCCCTCCATTAATGCACTCCCGGAGGAAGTGAAAGCGAGTGTCGATGTGCTTGCTCCGGTCGTGGAAGACATGATTCTTGGTTAAAGCAATGGTAGACTTGTTGTCCACCTTCAGCACCGGCACACTGGGCTCCAAGCAGAGAAGGTCATCCATCAGCCGAGCGAGCCAAATGCCTTGACATGTCGCGGTCATCGCGGCAATGTACTCCGCCTCGCAGGACGACAACGCCACCACCCTCTGCTTTTGCGACTGCCAGGCGATGGGGTTGCCTCTGAGGAAGAAGAGCGCTTCAGTGGTGCTTCTGCGGTTGTCGATGTCACCGGCTATATCATTGTCATTGAATCCCAACAGTAGTGGCCAACCATCTTTCTTCCTTGCGTAGCGGACTCCATGGTTGCACGTTCCGGCGATGTAACGTAGTTTGTGTTTGACCGCGACCAAGTGGTCTTCGTGTGGTTTCTCTATGAACCGGCTTGTGTAGCCACTGCATAGGCTATGTCCGTCCGCATATTCACCAAATACCGGAGACTGCCAATGATACTTCGGTATTGAGTGGCATTTATCAGCGGGCAGGAGCTCGACTTGCTTAGCTTCAGGTGAGCTTCCATCGGCGCTTGACAACTATTTTAGTCCTCCATACTCCTCTTCTCGAGCACCTTGAGCGCATAGGTCAATTGGCAAAAGGAGATGTAACTTGGCCCTTGGCTCACTTCGATGCCAAGGTAGTAGGAGAGCAACCCAAGGTCACTCATCCGAAACATCTTCTTCATCTCATCTTGAACGCACGAATGTCGATGACTTCAGTGCCAATGATGATCAGGTCATCGACATACACTCCAACGATCAGCCGATGCCCCACATCTCTGCATGTGTACATAGCATGCTCGAAGACACTCTTGTAAAACCCAAGTGACGAGATGCTGGCATCAAGCTCAGCGTTCCACGCTCTAGATGCTTAGAAAAGTCTGTATAGTGCCTTTTGGAGTCAGAATACTTTGATCTCGCCATTGTCGATGATGAAACTAGGTGGCTGACACACATATACCTCCGTCATTAGGTCGTTGTTGAGGAATGCAGACTTGACGCGTCCATGTGATGGACTTGCCACCCCTCGTGCGCCACCACAGCAAGTAGGAATCGGACTGACTCCATGCGCAACACAGGAGCGAACACTTCCTTGAAATCGATACCGGCCCGCTGCACATAGCCCTTCGCGACCAGCCGTGCCTTGTACTTGGCGATGGCACCATGTTCATCGTGCTTTACCTTGTAGACCCACTTGAGCCCAATGGGTCGGTGGCCTACAGGGAGATTGACGAGTTCCCAAGTCCCGTTGTCCTTGATCGACTTCATCTCCTCTAGCATCACCTTGCGCCAGCACTCGTGCTACTCTGCTTCGTCGAAGGATGCTGGTTCGTTGGCTATGGGGAATAGCAGCCCAGCGGAGTCAAAACCACGGGATGAAACCAGCCTGATAACAGTGTCAATGGTGCGGTACCGAAGCGGTGCGTCGTCGTGGTCGACATCGAGTACCTCTCCCGGGTTGGTTGGCAGCGAGGTGAACTCCACTATGCCCGGCATCGTGGGCATCATCGCTTCTGCCCCCTAGCATCACTGTGTTGCCAGAGCTCACACCAGTGGGCGTGCGTGGTGATCCCTGATCTCCATCCATGTCAATGGTCCCTGTGTCCCTAGTTCATACTCAAGAGTATACTCTACGGTGAAAGGTTCTTATACGTTCATCATGCCTTCCTCACCATAAGCGCTCCAGTCCCACTGTGTTGTTTTATTGAAGACAATGTCACGAGTCACGTGCACGTGCTGGGTGTCAGGATTGTACACGTGGTATGCCTTGGACCCAGACTCGTACCCAACGAAGATCATTGGCGTGCTCTAGTCGTCTATCTTCTTTAAGTGAGGCTTCATGTTCTTGACATGTGCCACATAGCCAAAGGTGCGGAGGAACTGCACTGCAGGCTGCTTGCCATGCCAAGCCTCATACGGTGTCATTCTGTCGATGCTTCATGTCGGTGCACGATTGAGGACGAAGACGGTGGTGGAAATAGCTTCACCCCTAAACCTCCCGGGAAGCCCCTGCGCCTTCAACATGTTGCTCGCCATGGCGACCACCGTCTGGTTGCGGCACTCAACGACCCCGTTCTGTTGTGGAGAATGAGGGGTCTGTGCTACCGCTGCACATCACGCTCGGTGCAGTACTCGCCGAATTCCACTGACATGAATTCTCCGCCGCAGTCAGTTCGGAGCACCTTGAGCTTGCACCTTGACTCCACCTCCACCATATCTTTAAAGCGCTTGATGGCTGCTGGAGCTTGTTCCTTGCTTGCAAAGAGACTGAGCCACATGTAGTAGCTCAGGTCATCCACAAGCAACAAGAAGTAGCTGTTGCCGCTCAGCATCGTTGGTGTGATTGGCCCGCAGAGATCACTATGCACGAGATCAAGGACGTGCCGCGTGCGATCTTTTCCCTGTTCCAAGAAGGGAGCCCGCCATTGCTTCCCAACAAGACAACTGTTACAGACTTGATCCACCTAATCAACCTGCGGTAGCCCTCGCACCATGTTGCATTGTGTGAGCTTGCGTAGAGCCTGGAAATTTAGATGACCATACCTTGCATGCCACTGCCACACCTCCTCTGAGCTCCTCGCCGACAGGCACACTAGTTGCACTATTTTGAGCCAGAGAGGGTATAGTCAACTGGGAGTGCGCCTGACTCTAGCAAGCAGATGCTGCTACTTGTCGCGTATCCTCAGGATCCCGCCGTCAATCAGCGCTCGACAACCCATCTCATTATGCTACACAACGCTGATGAGGTTGGTGGTGAGCCGAGGAATATAGTACACTCTCGTAAGGGTGCGATGTTCCCTATATTTGAACGTGAAGAGGATTGTCCTACACCCCTCGATGTTAATGGTAGAGCCATCGACGAACTTCATGGTGCCGACCACCTCGGAGCTCAGCTCGAAGAAAACCCCGCGTGACCCAGTTATGTGGTTGGTTGCATCAGTGCTGAGGTACCAAAGCTCGTCGTCACGTGCTTCCTTCCGATCTAGCTATGTGAAGACCTTCGCCTCGATCAATCGAAGGGGTCTGCATTATGGCGATGAGGATGAGTGGTTAAAGCCATGGTCGAAGGAGCGGTCAATGTAGTGGTCTAGGCCATCGTCAAAGGAGCAATCGAAGACGTGATCGAAGCCATGGTCGAAGGAGTAGTCGAAGCCGTGGTCAAAGGCGCACTTGAAGCAGTGGTCGAAGCCACCGTCAATGGTCGTAGAGACGGTGGCTTGCTGCGTCGAGGACTCGGGGATGGTGATAACCCTGTTCATCAGGAGTGTGGCTTCATTGTCATCCCCTTGCATTAGATGTGCCTCGGTGTGCTTCTGCTGGCTATGGCAATCCTTGGCCCAATGCCCCATTTTGCCGTACTTGTGGTACCTATATTCGAGATGTCACGGCCTACACCCGTTCCTAGCCTTTCCCTGCTCTCATCTGTGCCGTTGCTATCAGACTATTGTTGCGATGGCTTGCATCACCGGTTGCCGGACTTGGAGCCGCCAGAGGATCCCTCCCTTGCTGTCGCTCCCTCATCCGCGCAGACCACTCCTCCTCAATGAGAAGCTTCCCGCTAGCACTAGTGACCGGTGCCGAGTCTAGTCGATCTTCCACCGCCTTGAGTCTCCCAGTCACCTCCTCTACCAAGAGCGTCAAGAGATCAAGTAGTGTTTCAATTAATAGAGCAATTTGGGAGAACCTGGAGGGGATAACACATAGGTACTTCTCGATGACCTTGTGCGGTGGCTCCGAGTCACCGAGGGTGCTAAGCTGGTTCACCAGCCCAGTGAGCTGCAACGCTAAGTCATCGACAAACTCCCTGTCATGGAAAGCAATGCTCTCGAACTCCTTTCAGAGCTTCTGAGCATTGGCCTTGCGCACTCGATCAATGCCGACACGCATGGTCTTCAGGGTATCCCACGCCTCCTTGGCAGTTGCCTTAATGGCAAGTGTGGAGATCATCTCCGGAGGAACGACGTGTAGGATGGCCTCCAGCGCCATCCTGTCCTTCTAGAATTCAGCCCCACCATTATCGACAGCGTCCCAGAGCCCGCGTGCCTGGAGCATGACCTTCATCATCAATGCTCAATCACCATAGTTCGTCTTCGTGAGAGTCGGATACGCCGCCAATCCCCCGGCCTCCATCGCCACCCTTTGTACCACCAGAACACTACCACTACCATCGGTGGGCCTCTGGGGTGTGGCAAGGAAGATTGGGAGCACCGGGGCGTCGCAGATTCACCTAGCTGCATCGTAGATCAGTGTTCCCTGCCTCTGATACGAAATGTCAAGAACTTTAGCTGATCAACATGCTTGAGCTCTCACACGACCACACAGGAAGTTGGAAAACACATAGCAAGAAAACAAGAGTTTTGTGTTGCTGAAAAACTGGGCAGACTTTTCTGTTGTATTAGCCTACTATTTAAAGAAATTCTAGCCTAAACTGGGTGGTTAAGCCACCCTTATTATGTGCCACTATCTACATGATCCCATGGATTTAGACCATGTCGCACACGATGTTAACAGACACCGAAAAACACGTTCTCATGTGGACTGAGCACACGTTGAATGACTACTACAGTAATTTTACGATTTCGACTACGGCCGCTATGACTACAACCACGGCCGCTACGACTAACTCTTCAATTACGGTCACATTGACCACGGTCACTACGACTAACTCACTAACACTTTGACCACCATCACTATGACTGACTCTACGACCACGATAAACGTGTTGGATTATTCAACAAGCTCTGCTCACACCACCGACGCCCCATTCCAATGCTCTGCCGACAGCCGCTCATTTCCTTCATTCCCCACCCCTCTCCATCCCTATCCTGCCGGCGTCCACCCCGTGCACCGTTTGCACATGCCGTTGTTGATTCGCCACCCATCCTGCGTGCCTGTCTTGGCCGAGAGCTTGCACGCCTCCGACCGGGCACGCTGCCGTCGGGAGCTCACCCGCTGCTGGATTTTGATTTCTTTTTTGTTAAACCGAATTGATTGTTTATTTGAAACCGTGTTGATTTTCTAGGAATTGAGTTGAAATTTTCCAATTTGAAATTTTTGTGAGTTAATTTTTTCCCCGGGTAGATTTTTAAAAAAATCGTGTTAGAGCCGTGGGCAGTAGGGGTTGGAGTGGTGGAGGAAGCAGGGGAGATCGTAGGTGGAGCATACGTGAGTTCCATTCCTCACAGACGTCCTTAAATCAGAGGCTCCAAAAGAAAATAAGAAGACAAATTAATTATGTCGAAACTTACTATTAATTGTGGCAATGAGAAGCAGTGGGGGACTACCGTTGTCCGAAAAAAAAAATCCGTTCGTGTTGTGTGTCGGTGTCCAGTGCAGATCGGTTGGCAGCCATGGCAGTGGTGGCCAGCGCTGGGGAGAAAAAAATGTTGGAGATTGCCCACATGCTTTGTACGGCACATCAATATCTATACAAGTCCAGTGGTCACAAAAATTGGTTGGACTAAAGAAAAATTCGGACAACTTACAAATCGCAAAACAGTTCAGTACTTCCACTCTTTTTAACCGTTGGTCAGAATTTTTTTTTTACTGCGAAGGGCTGTGTTGAAGGGAGGGGTACATATTTAGGGTGGAAGAGCTAATGATTTGTGTAGGTACATCACATAAATCGAAAGATATGTAGAGCTTGCTTATCAGCACAGTGCAGCCTGAGTTTCCCCGCCCTCGTCTCCTGATCTCCTTACCTGAGGCAAGAATTTACTCGTTGTCGCCGTCGCCATTGTTTCTCCCATAGACGCCCCCGTGTCGGCCAGTGTGGGGACCCCCTGCGGTGGGGCACGAACGTCCACAAACTGGCTTATTGGAGTTCTAGGCACTATATGTTGGGTGACCACCACCGTATGGAACGTATGGCGAGCTCGTAGATGGACCACCGGTTGGACGATCTGTGCGGATCAAACAGAGAAAGGCGTAAACATACGCAGGAGACAAGAAGAGTACAAGCATATTTTAGATAACGACAGCGGTTGAAGGATGGAAAATTGTGCGGTAAGCACAACAGGTTGCAGATTAACAGCCGAGCCTATAGGGGTTACAGTACTCACTGTTGCTGCTGCTCTCCGTGCCGCCGGTGCTTCAGCTTCAGCTTTAGCTTCTGGTTTCTAGCTTATTTTTCATTATTCATAAATTTTGTTTTTTCTGAACTTTTGGCTTTTTTGAGTTTTTTGCCAGTTCTTTTTTTCCGTATTCGTTCGCGTTGTCCGTAATGAGCTAACATATTTTTCTATTTTTATTTTTTAAAATTTAATTATACTAAATAAGCCACCTTCACTCTGATAATATTTCAAATGATCTGAAGCAATTTCAGCTATAAGCCACGCCTTTTAGCCCAACCGAAGCGGGACATAACAATGAGCCTATAGGGTACAAGATTCGATCTTTGCCATTGCTCCCCGTGCGTGGTGCTCCCGATTCTGGCGATCGCGGGCATGACGAACCGGCCGCCCGATGATAAACGCCAACAAACGAGCTGGATCGTGAACAACCAAGCGCACGGAAGACGGCAAGTGACCGGCGGCATCGCGCTAAGAATCCCTGGTGCGCCTTCTGCTTCGCTTGGTTGTGTCTTTACTCGTAACTCAGAAGTTACACTCCGCTCATTTCGGTTTAAACTTCTGGCTTCTGACTTATATACTGTGGTATTGTATCCATCACCAATTCTTCTAATCAGTCCTTGTTTGAGAGCATCTATCCCATCAAAAATTACCCTCCACGTCTTCGATGGTTTGCTCCCCTACTCCGCATGCAACAGTTTGCCAGTCAGGAAATAAACCGATTTCATTAGCCTTGCACAAAGGAAAGCAGGACTAATCAGCAGGCTCCAAGCTTGCTGAGCTAATAGTGCTAAGTTAAAGAGTTCAATGTCTCTAAAACCTAAACCACCCATATACTTCGGCTGAGACAGTTTGTCCCAGACCACCCAACATGTTTTTCTCTTCCCCTTTTCACTTCCCCACCAAAACTTGCGGATCAGGGAAATCAGGTGTTTGCACAATCCCCTCGTAAGACGAAAGCACCCTATAGAATAAGTAGGGATCGCTTGGGCAACCGATTTAATGAGTACTTCCTTACCACCTGCGGACAAGGTTTGTTACATCCAACCTTGAACTTTCTCCCATACTCGATCTTTCAGATTTTTAGATAATGGAAATATCCGGCCTCTGCATACGCACATAGCCAAAACCTTACAAAATTCCCAGCTCAAAAACTGGACAAATAAAATGAGAAAGAGTACACTCAAATATAGAGAAATCAAAAGCAAAGTCTATTATTGTTTGGCCACCCATTCTTGGCGAAAACTTCCAAGGCGACCACCTCCAATACTTTGCTTGCCAACCGGATTTTTTCCTTTGTGCCCTCACGCTGCAGCAGCGCCCAAAACCGCAGCCAATATGACCCCCTGAATATAGTCTGCACAAAAGAAGAATTTGGTTTTTTCTCAAAAACAATGTCATTACGAGTACACCAAATAGCCCAAATAATAGCCGCCACCCCCACAAAAATCAAATTTCTTTCCACTCTCCCAATGCCTGTTAGCCAACTGCCAAGCATATGAGTAGTGGATCTAGGAGGGGTTAGATATTTGAAAACTCCTTTTTTTTCCAGCACTCCTGGAGTCCGACATAGCTTCCTGTTTCCCTCCCTTCCCCTTACTCTTAATTTCTATCTCGTGCCAACAAGTTTCTACTGGTCGTTGAATGCGCAGTCAGCAGACTGCAAACTTTGCTCCTTCACACGGGGTGAAAGTCGTTTGCTCTCATGTACAGTACGGGTCGCCGGGAAAAAGCAGATGATGGCGATAAAGTGGAATGTCGGATGGAGCACGCTTGCACTGGCACCGTCACTGGCCAAATCGTGCGATTTGGTCCACGAGACATGTGCGACGCACTAACACCCAGACCAAATTTTCACACGGATAAAAGGTCCATTAGGAGTCCATTCTTTTTTCAGAAAGTGACATGTACACATTGGTACTCGTTCCAACAAAAAATACACGTCGACTTAGAAAGTCAGTTTTTGTTTGCAAATAGATGCCATTTGGGGTTTTTGAGGCAACATTTTTCCAACGAATACCCTTGTCAATTACTTATGCAAAGGAGTGTGAGAGAGATTGTTATATAATCAGTAAGGACAAATTAAGTATGTCTTTCTTTTTACGGATGTTAGGATGTCTGCCTATTTATCTCATAGTGAAAAAAAGTATTACAGACATGAACATCCGTCCTAAGAAGGCATAGGGCCTTTTCTTTTTGGCTGGAACTTATGACTTTTAGTTGCGGTTTGTGGCTTTTGAGCTGTTCGTGCGAGAGATTACAGAGTAACAAAAACTCAAGTGCGATTTTTACCGATATAAATGAAGTCGGTATAGTATGTATTACAATTAATTAGTAGACCTATCTTGAAAAGATACTCCATTTAAAAATTAGTTATTATAGAAAAGCCGAAAAACAGTTTTTAGAAATCGAAAAGAACAGCCTATAGTAGGAGAACACCAAAACACCTCATCTAATCACCACCAGTTGGCAGACGCCCTCACCGAAGCTATCTCACGATCACCCTCAGATGCGCAACGCGTGGAGGGGATCTCACTTGAGCTCTGCTCACACCACCGACGCCCGCATCCCTATCCTCCGCCGACGGCCACTCATTACCTTGGTTACCCTCCCCTCTCCAACCCTATCCCGCCGGCGTCCGCCCCGCGCGCTGTTCGCACACGCCGCCGCCGGATCGCCACCCACCCCACATGCCGACAACGGCCGGGAGCTAGCGCGCCTCCGACCGGGCACGCCGCCACCAGGAGCTCACCCGCTGCCGCCCGGAGGCCGGAGCTTGCTGCCGCCGGGGGGTTTTGATTTTTTTGAGCTCGATTTTGATTTCTTTTTTGTTGAATCGAGTTGATTGTTTATTTGAAACCGAGTTGATTTTCTAGGAATCCAGTTGAAATTTTCCGATTTGAAATTTTTACGAGTTGATTTTTTTTATAATCGTGTTGGAGCCGTGAGCAGGAGGGGAGATCGTAGGTGGGGGCGTCCGTGAGTTCTATTCCTCGCAGACGCCCTCAAATCAGAGGCTCCCAAAGAAAATAAGAAGACAAATCAATTATGTCAAAACTTAGTATTAATTATGGCAATGAGAAGTAGTGGGGGACTACCGTTGTCCGGAAAAAAAATCCGTTCTTGGCCCCATGCGATCGGTTGGCAGCCATGGCAGTGGTGGCCAGCGTTGGGGAGAAAAAATGTTGGGAGATTGCCCACATGCTTTGGCGATGGTGTATCGTAACATCCAATTATACGGCACATCAATATCTATTCAAATGCAGTGGTCACAAAAATTCGCTTGGACTAAAGAAAAAATCGGACAACTTACAAATCGCAAAACAGTTCAGTACTCCACTCTTTTTAACCGTTGGCCAGAATTTTTTTTACTGTGAAGGGCTGTATTGAAGGGAGGGGTACATATTTAAGGTGGAAGAGCTAATGATTTGTGTAGGTACATCACATAAGTCGAAAGATATGTAGAGCTTGCTTATCAGCACAGTGCAGCCTGAGTTTCCCCAACCCTCAGCTCCTGATCTCCTTACCTGAGGCAAGAATTTACTCGTTGTCGCCGTCGCCATTGTTTCTCCCATAGAAGCCCCCGTGTCGGCCAGTGTAGGAACCCCCTCGGGTGGGGCACGGACCTACACAAGCTGGCCTATTGGCATTCAAGGCACTATATGTTGAGTGACCACGACCGTATGAAACGTATGGCGAGCTCGTAGGTGGACCACCGGTTGGACGATCTGTGGGGATCAAACAGAGAAAGGCGTAAACATACGCAGGAGACGAGAAGAGTACAAGCATATTTTAGATATGGTTTTGCTGTTGCATAGATAACTGAAATTTTTTTATCTTACAGTCACTTCAAGTTGTACTTTTAATCAATTGAAGTTACAGTCCCTCTTTAAAAAAATCACCTGTAACTTCAGGTGATTCAGAGTACAATTGAAGTTGCACTATTAATCACTAAAGTTATTGCAGCTCTCTCTTTATAAAATCACATGAATTTCAGGTAATTCAAAGTACAACTTCTGATGATTGAAAAATAAAAAAAATACAATTGACTGTGCAATAGTCTCCCTGTTTTAGATAACGATAGCGCTTGAAAGATGGAAAATTGTGCGGTAAGCACAACAGGTTGCAGATTAACAGTCGAGCCTATAGGGGGTACAGTACTCACTGTTGCCGCTGCTCCCCGTGCCGCCGGTGCTCCCCGTGCTGCCGGTGCTTCCAGTTGCGGCAGCCGCGGGCACGATGAGCCGGCTGCCGCCGATGATAAACGCCAGCAAAACGAGCTGGATCGTGAACAACCGAGCAGACGGAAGACGGCAAGTGACCGGCGGCATCGCGCTAAGAATGCCTGGTGCGCCTTCTGCTTCGCTTGGTTGAGTCCTTTACTCGAAACTCGGAAGTTAGTATGGCCAACCCGCGAGGGGACTAGACGGTATGCTGTTGGCCACTTATTATCAGCAGAAGATTAGGAGGATCCTCTCCGCCGTGCGAATTCCCTTCTCATGACTCGGAAGAAGTGGACCTTGACGCGGAAGATTGTGGAAAAATCCTTCCAGACTTCCGCAGTCAGTACGTCTTGGAGTCGAGTCGTCAACGACTACCAGCCTGGCAGAAATCAAAGTCACTTTTTTTTTCACACCATATTTACAAAAATAACATCATACGTATCGTATGACAAAAATATCGTTTTTTCTATCCGGCGGCCAGATGGCAGCACCCGTGAGACGACGTGTGGCGCTGCCACCTGGTGGTCGGACGGCAGACAACTTGCCACCCAGGGAGCAGATGACAGG
Source organism: Dendrocalamus sinicus (assembly GCA_036346575.1). Lineage (NCBI taxonomy): Eukaryota > Viridiplantae > Streptophyta > Magnoliopsida > Poales > Poaceae > Dendrocalamus > Dendrocalamus sinicus. The sequence continues at coordinate 30,953,752 of CM070656.1, read as the reverse complement.
CAAGCCTGCCGCCCAGCCACCAGGCGGTAGGTAATTAGGCCGGCTAATTAGCCGACATAATTACCTGCCCGATTTTTTCTGTTTAGTATTTATTTGAATTTTTAAATATATGAAATGAGCTCAAAAAGTTACAAAAGTTTATGTACCGCCTCCCAACACAACATTCCTTGCACTGTAATTTTTAGGGAATTTTATCCACGGCGATTTTTGCTCAAAACTTTATAAACTTTTGATATTTTTACGAGTTTTTACATATAGAAAATGAGCTCTAAAAATTACGAAATTTTATGTGAAGCCTCCTGATAAAGTAGTAGTTATTATGTTATTTTTTGAGAATTTTATACAGTCCAAATTAGCCACATTTGTTTGGATTAACTTAACCATGAATTTAACGAATATTTCACGTTTTTTACAATTTGATATATTATGAATTTGTATAATTAAAAGTAATTACAGTACTATAAAAAATGCATCACAAGATGCGATATGGCTCACAATTCTGGGTCACTGCTATCTTCTCGCCGCGCTTGCTTGCCCGTACGTGGTCTTATCTTCCGTCGCACACGAGCATGTCCCGTTGAGTACGTCAGTCAGTCCAGAGGTTGCGTATCGGGTCAAACGAGGTATGAAGACCGTTCTCTGCGTCCACCAAAGACTCTGCGAGGCCAATGAATTCGACGTTGCAAATATTGTCCTGTGTGGCTGGAAACATGGTCCAACCAAAGAGCTGGATAAGGAACGCGACGAGGTGCGTCCTAATGACCTTCAGCGTTGCAACCTGTGGGCGCACACTGGAATTGTTAAGCCACGTGCGGGGACGCCACGTGCACTCTTTGGGATAGGCCGGCCGAGCCGGTCTGCCAGCGTCTCCTTCCAGTTGGCTGGTGCAGGAGCTGGAATAAGTGCGTCGCCTCCGAGAGGGAGACCTGTCAAGAACGCGACATCCTTCAGAGTGAACGTCATCTCACCCCAACGAAAGTGGAATGTATGCGTCTTGGGCCTCCACCTGTCCACCAGTGCCGCGAACAGGCTGCCATCGATGGTGAACTCATGCCTGGTGGAGACCAGCCTTGCAAAGGTCAACAAGCTCGTGGCCCGCAGGGTTGGGACGTAGCGCTCATCTAGCCCATGGATCCCTCCCTCCCCCTATAGCCTGAATGACGAAGGGCTAGCCGCATCACCCATCATCCATGCGTGGTAATGGTGTTTCTCATCATACGAGTGTTCCACAAGCTTCAGTAGAGCCATATCTACCAGTACATACGACAGATGAAATATTAGTGCGAACATTAATAATTACTTCATAATACAATTTACATTAATTATGACTAACTAAATAATAGTAAATATGACTACGAGAATAACGTCGAAAGCATGTTATAAAAAATTACTTGTCTTTCGGAGGAACTAATCAGCACTATCGTGTCCTCAATGACTTGTGCACTATCTCCCCCAAATATTTAGGTACGCACTATTGGTTTTGATAGTACCTTGCAACAAATGGGACAGACAAAATATTATTGCGAATATTCATAATGACAGCAATATACTAGAAGTTAGTGATTACATGCGTGCGTGAATACTTCACTACTTACCAATAATTTGATTACTCATACAAAAAAGACGAGCCATTCATTACCGTCGTCCTTAGCACTAACTCATTACTTACCCTGAACTAACAAATTATGTGTACCACATGTACACAATAATAGTACAAACTATGTCTAAATTACTACGACATACTTACTTCGTAATACAAACTACATTAATCACAAATAACTAAATAAGACTAATTGACTACGATTACAGGAATAATATTGAAAGAATACGATCAAAAATTACCTATCTTTGTAGAGAAGAAATCAGCACTACTAATTTTGAGCTACGCACTGCCTTCTCGAACTAATGAGGAACGGTCGCGACAATGACCTTCTACGATGAGCGACTGGGACACTGCCTTATCAATCCAATGAGCTACGCACTCGCCAGAGGTGCATATTAATGCCCGAGTGAAAGAATCCATTATCACTACCAGCACTTCAGGTGAGGGGGATGCATCGTAAGAATGCCAGATGTGCAAACGAGGGAGTGGGTGAGGGGGACGACACTCAAATAATGACATTAGTGAGAACGAGAGAGCGTGCAAGAGGGGCACATATAGAGAGAGTGACAATTGTGCAAACCGCATAGCCACAAATAATATATACCATGATTGTCCGGCATATGGCACTTCAAAACATGCGTTACGATCGTTAAATTCATGGTTAAGTTAATCTGAACAAATGTGGCTAATTCAGACAGCATAAAATTCTCAAAAAATTACATAATAACTACTACTATATCAGGAGGCTTCACATAAAATTTTGTAATTTTTGGAGCTCGTTTGCTATATATAAAAACTCATAAAAAATATCAAAATTATATGAATTTTTTAGCAACATTCGCCATGGATAAAATTCCCCAAAAATTATACTATGAGGAACGTTATGTCGGGAGTCTGTACATAATTTTTGTAATTTTTTGAGTTTATTTCTTATATTTAAAAATTCAAACAAACACTAAATAGAAAAAAATTAGGCAGTTAATTAGGCCGGCTAATTACCTGCCGCCTGATGGCTGGGAGGCAGGCTTGCCTGCCATCTGCTCCCTGGGCGGCAGGCTGCCCGCCATCCAGCCACCAGGCGGCAGGTGCTTGCCACCGGCGGCAGCGCCACGCGTTGCCTCCGGGCGCTGCCGCCCAGTCGCTAGGCGGTAAAAATGAAATTTTTGTCAATACGGTGGGCATATTGCTATTTTTATAAATATGATACAAAACAGTGCCAAAAGTAACTTTGATTCGCCTGGCAGCGCACCTGCCGCATCGTATATGCATTCCGTGGACAGCATTATATCTTTTACTACTGAAAGAAGAAAGAACAAAGAGCCATATCCATTGTCTTCCCTTTAGCTTTCTTGCGTGCACCATGGGACACGGCTAATTAATTAACGAGTGAACTACATAAACAGTGGTATGTATTGTGGCATAAGTTGCAGAAAACACGAAGTATATTAGTAAGTGCCACAACATAATTTGGGCTGTACTGCCTTGTTATAAAACGCATGATAAAAATAGACAATCAAAAGAATGGGAATTGATTTAACATGTAAAACCCTTTCAAAAAAACCCACGATTGAACGAAAATGAAATTCATTATATGAGAAGATGTTTACAATAAGTCTCTTGCCTTTCCTCTAGACTATAAGGATATATTTATAATGGTTACAAAGAGACTTCAGGTAGGAGTAGAACTCCATGTTGAAAATAGAAACAAACCAAATATAATTCAAATCACACTTTAATAATCTCCACCTTGAGACAAATTCACTCCTGTAGTTAAATATCAAATATCTTCAAAGTAACTCTTCATCACCAGATCTTATGTCTCAAAAATCCATCGGACTAATCAATAAATAAGACTATATCAGTTTTCTCCATATATTTCTCTTGTGACGCTGGATAACTATAGTAAAAAAAGTCATCCCATGAACTTTTGACATGTTTCACTTGAAACACATAACTCGGCAAACAATACATATTGAAGAGTAATTTGTATGTATGACCATCACATACATCAAAATGTTGACTATAAAAGTAATTGAATTCCATGACATGGTTGAAAACTGCTCCTGTAGAAGAACATCTGGATGAAATTAACTCTTGTGCCATCAATGTAGCAGAAATAATCTTTGCAATAGACCCCTCATATTAAGCTGTGACAACTAGAATATATTGCACTGCAACACCAAACATTGTAGTATCTATGTAGATAATGAACTTCTTATTGCACTTTAAATCCTTCATCTCGAACTTATATTTGGAGCATAACCTTCACTAATGAATAAGAAACTCCAGAGAGTATTATGTAGCTGCCATCAGAGTGTCAATGAATGGTGAATCAGTTGTCCCCCAACTAATATTCTTTTTTCCTTTTTTCCTTTAAAGTCTCCTCAATCAAACATAGCCCAAATTAACACATTGTGTTGAAAACTATGTAGGACCGAAGATGGCAACAGAGGGGGTGAATGATGCCTCAAAATTTTCCTTAAAATATTTTCCTCTGAGCGGAAGCAAAACTCTTATCTCTAGTAGATATTGAAGCAATGAAGATTACAGTAGGAACCCTACTCAAAACCCAGAGGAACAAGGAACTGAATTGCTGTGAAGAAACAGCAGGCGCGGCACTACCATTGTTCAACTTTTAGTACTACCGCGACAGGTAGATAACCAATGTGGTCGAAATACAACCTGAGTGGTACTGTAGCTTATGACTACCGACCAGGTACTATAGATAATCAGGTGCTTCGACCACGGCACTACAACCACATCACTTTGACTTCTACAAGTACTCGGACTAACGAGTATTGACATGAGTCAAGATTAGTTCCAACAGAATGATCGTAGACCAATGTGTGGTCGACAACCAATGAGTGGTCGAAAACTAGAGTGGTTGAAACCAGTTGAAACATGACTAGAGTGGTCAATGACAAGTGAGTGGTCAAAAACCAAAATGATTGAACCAAGACCAGGGTGGTCGACGAGTAATGAGTGGTTGAAAACCAATGTGGTCGAAGCATGACCCGAGTGGGCAAAAGTCAACGTGGTCAATGACCAATTAGTAGTCAAAAACCAACGTGGTCAAAACACGACTGAGCGGTTGAAAGATAACATGGTTGATGACCAATGAGTGATTGAAAACCAATGTGGTCAAAGCACAACTCGAGTGGTCGAAAGCCAATGTGGTCGATGACCAATGAGTGGTCGAAACACGACTGAGCAGTCGGAAGCCAACGTGGTCAATGACCGATGAGTGGTTGAAAACCAACGTGGTCGAAACACGACCGAGCGGTCGAAAGCCAACATGGTCAATGACCAACAAGTGGTCAAAAACCAATGTGGCTGAAAGCCAGCAGCTATGGTACTACCACTACAGAACTTGCGGTACTATCGTTGCTGCAGCAAGAACATGGTTTTTAGCACGACCGCAAGATCACAAATTCACGTAACTTTTGATTGGAAGTTTCAAAAGCTGTGAAACTTTGTACACATAAATCATAAGGTCTCGGGAGCCTATTTGGTCCATGGATTGTAAAATCCTCATCAAAGTTGAGACCTTTTTGTTATTTGAGAAAGCGCACACAAAAACTGATCAAGAGAGGGGAACTTAGATCTGATCTTGCCCGTCATAGCAAACTAGAATACAACACAAATTTAACCCAGAACACCTACAAGAGCAAAACCCAAAAATCATCTGTCTCTTGAAAGAAATCGAGCAAACTCAAAAACTTCCTCTAGATTGTGTCTAGATGGATGGGATCTTATCTCCACCTCTTACACGTCCTTAGCACCAGAATAGCTTAAGAGAAGAGAAATCCAAACAAGAAAGCTAAGTAAATCAAATGCACGTGAGGGGATTTATAGCACAACTCACCTGGGCAAAGTTTGGATCTTCATTTCACTTGGGCAAAGTTTGGATCTTTATTTCACTTGGAGAGGAATATTTTATAACTAATCCTTCAGGATAGCAGAGCTTTAAGTCTAGAGCGCATACATAAGGCTCTCTAGCTAACCTATCTCCCATGGGAGGGAGAAAGAGCTAGCCACTAAAAGGCTTAGCCAACCTTCTCAAACCCTAGCTCTTGCCTCTCCTACCCTTATATAGGCTCACAATCTGAACCAAATCCTAATTGATGCCCCCATTAAGCCAAATCGAGGATAACCCATTAACTCCACCTAACATCGGATTTTACTCACACACACTTCTCAAAGCGGCTTACAACCATTAACCCATTGGTGAATCAACATTAGTGAATCAACACCCGATTCACTCCACATTTTCAGCACATACAAGACCTAAACCATTCAGGCCAACTCTGCAGTTTCACACACCACCACTTTCCTGGTATTGGGCAATTTACCAAAATGCTCCTCTACCATTTTCATGAAGCATCCCGCTTCCTTTTCCACGAAGCATCGCCCATGTTATGTCATCTTCCATGTGGCCCTAATGACTTGCCGCTAAGCCTCTCACGCGTTCAAATCATACAGAACCGTCCTCGCTTGCAAACGACCCTAGTCACTTGGCGCACCACATGCTTCTCCTCGTGCATGACGGCAATCGGTTTTCTTGACTACACAAGACATTGACTCCTCCTTGAGTCTAGTCCCGGTCCACCTTACCATTGCCTGTCATGTCCACCATCGGCAGCTCCCGCTCCGGTTCCTTGTCGTCTCAGTTTGCAACCACCCGTAAACCTCGATCATCTTCAGTGTCTGCCTGACCATTTTGAACCTCAGTACCACACTGTGCCTAGTCCTGGTCCTCCTACGCCGCACCATGACCAAGCTCTGAAGTCCTAGAACCAACAACAAGCAAACCATCACATAGCACCACACGATACACAAAGCCATCAATTGGCACAATTAATCCATACAAAGCATAATGCAAAATGTATTGTTGGATCCCAGAGCAACAACTTCGAAACCCTCTGTGTAAATCGCACTAGTCCAGGATCAGCTAGTGCACACAGTAGAACAAAGATACATATCAAGTACAAATGACCAACTATATTAAATAAAAGAGTACGGCCATATGGCCAGCGTTTACATCAATGCTCATTGGCAGCAATAATAAAGGCAAATAACTGTGGAAGCAAAGTGATGAAAGCAAAGCCCAAGCCTGCCCACAGGCAAACGATAGTAAGACGCGGCCTACTCGTCCAAGTCTTCACCGTACTCGAAGTCATCTTCCTCTGTGTGGACATAGGAAGGTGAGTACAAACTTGTACTCTGCAAGTCACATGGAATATGCAGCATAATGATAAAGGCAACAAAGGAAGGCATATAGGGTTATTTGAGCATAAAACAACATTTAAAGAAATACATTAAATAGATTGAAATTATTGAATTTAATACAATAAGTAAAAAATAGTAATTGTAAATGAAATTAATATCGTTAGTGCAGGTCCATCCCCCACACTAACCTAACCACTGGCATCCCACCCGGACTATCTTTTCTAAAAGATCTCATATGGATTCCATCAATCCACACGCTTCTAATCACTCATGAATTCCATCCATCCACAAGGTTTCAATCTCTCAAATTCTATCCATCCATAAGGTTTTCATAAAACATTTTGAAAAACAAAGTCTAATCCGGGGAAAACTTTCACTCACTTGCCCATGACCGTGTGCACGGCTATTCAGAATAGATTATACACTCTGCAAAGGTTGTACAGCTTTACCCACAAGACATGATCATCTCATATTGCCACGCGATTAACACACTTCCTTAGGTGTGCGGCGGAGAGATCATGACAAGGCCTTTACAATGCAAAGCCCTCAACCTAGCCAAACCAACTCTAAGGTTTCACCCCAGTAAGGAATCCACCAGACCGGGACCCCCTTTTGAGCCAAGTGAGACTTCTCATGGCACATGCCACGCTTACTTTCAACCTACGACATGACTCGGGTTGGGACCCACAAATTAATCAACCATGACTGTCTCATACTAGCCTTGTGGTAGTACGATAGGGCTTTACAACATTAGCTCACAGACCAGTCCTTAATTGACTTAGGCTCGATCACATACCCCCTGTGCCTAACAATCAACACTGTGTCTCCGAACAACAATGCATGCCTGCACCCACCACCTAACCATTAGTCTAAGTGTAAACCAGATTTTATATTTTATTTCAAAATATCTCATAATCCTTTTGGACTCACCAAAGTCAAGAATACATTTCAAAAGCTTATCATTTTATGTTAAAAAGTTATCCCAAAACAAGATTATGTCTAAGCAGGTCTAAGCATTTGATGTAAAAACTCTCAAGCCAATACTAGTGTACTAACTAGAGTTTGATTCTAGCGTGACAAGGTATCAGAGAATTCAATGTCAATGGAGGATTTAACAAGTAGGCATTAACTATATTTAAAACTGAATTGAAATATGTTGAATAAACATGTGCATGCAATATAATTTATATCAACATAATTTTATTTACAAACTGGGATTAACATGATCAAGGAGTGTGACTTGCCTTGCTCCGTGGCTTGGTGTGAATCGTCGTCGTAGAATTCTCCTGAATCGTCGTAGTCTACACGTGAAAATAACACACTAAATTCAAATAAATTCAAATAAACTCCAAATATTTAAATTGATGACATAAATGGATAGATTAGAATTTTTGATGAATTTAGAAATTTGAATGGGCTCAATCGGTGTTAGGACGAATGAGAACAGGCTCTCAGAAGTTTGAAATCACAAAAAAAAGGAAAAAAGGCTGATTTTCTGGAATTATTTTTCTACTGAAAAAAGGGATTTATGATGTCAGCCCTGGGATTATCTTTTTGGCTGAATTATTTTTCTACTGGAAATTCGGGTTTATGACATCAGCATGACGTCAGCCCTGATTGAATTTTTGGACGAGAGACTGACAGGTGGGCCCTGGTCTATGTGGATCGAGTCCACAAACCATTGGGAGGCTAAGGTGGCATGAGGGTGGGGTATGCCAGCTGGCACTTGCGTGGCGCCTACTTGACACCGAGTAGCATCCACCTCACCTGCCACGCTAACATGGCCTGGTCGGCCGGGGTGGCGCTCGGGACCCGAGGGTCACCGGCGCTCTGGCGAGCGGTGGCGACCGATGAGGGTTGGAAAAGGGAGAGGGAACGGAGGGGAACCCATTCTTACCTGGCGCGGGGCTCGGCGAGCACGGGAGGCGCCGGTGACGAGGTGCAACGGTAGAAGCTCTTGGTCCTCGGCGAAGTTGGCGTTCTGGTGGTGCTTGAGCTAGGAGAAGGGGTGGAGGGGCTTCACACAAGCATGGTAGAGCTCTTGGAGGTGGTGGGGAGGCCAGGGGATGGGCGGCTCGATGGCAATTGCTCGCCGTGGCTCGGCCGGTGAGCGGAGGGGAGAGGCGATGGCGTGGGGGAGAACTCAGGCGCAAGTAGAGAGAGGAGGATGTGGAGCGGAGTGGGTTGAGAGGAGGCGGTGCTGAGGAGGCCCTTTTATAGGGTCGATGGGGAGGAAGAAGGGCGGGATTCCTTGAGCGAAGATGGCGGAGGTGGGTGGCCGTTGCAGAAGGAAGGTGAAGAATCAAGCATGGGAAGTGGGGAAGACGGGCGTAGGGATTGCGGTGCACGAAAGAGGGAGCTGGGCAACACTCACGCAGGAAGGGAGCGGTCGGCAAGGGCGGAGGCGGCTTCAGCGGAGGCGGTTGCGGCGGGAGGAAGAAGGGGGCAGGGAAGAAGAAGCTGACGGGTGTGCCCCAGCTGTAAGGGAGAAAGGAGAGAGTAGGCGGTCAGATTGCAGCCATGCGGTGCAATAAGAAAATAGGGTCGTCGGATGAAATGAAAGGGAGTTAAGTGAAGGTGGATGGTTGAGATGAGATCGGGCGGTGGGGAATGAATCAAGGTCGTCGGATGGAGAGGAAGGGGGGTTAAGTGATATCAGATGGTCGAGATTAGATCAGCGGTGGTGGGTTTAATTCAGGCCATCGGCTAATAAGGGAAGGGGTAAGTGGCTACAAACGGCTGATATTGGATCGGGTGGGGATGGATTGAACCAGGGAGCGACACTCATCAAGCGGAGAGAGAGGGAAGGTGGGACGAGCGGGGACGGTCCGATGGGGATGGTGGCGACATGGGCATATCCCGGCTGTCCACGTGTCAGCCGGAGGGAGGGGGCGGGGATTTAAAATTTGATTTTTGATTTTCAATTTTCAGAAAACCCGAGAAAAGCAAATAAAGCTCAGAAAATACCAAATAAATTCCAAAAATTCTAGAAAAATTCACTGAAGTTCCTGGAGATGTTTTGGACTTACATAAAATATTTCCAACTTAATTTGGTATTAGATTGTTATACTGAAAATAATTTTTAATTTTAAAATAGGTTTTAAATTCTAGAAAATCCAGATCCAGCAGTCATGTGGGATGAATATTATGCAAGCTCTCACAATTATCTATGAAAATAATGTAGCTTGCGTTGCACAAGTGCAGACGGGCTACGTGAAGAGTAATCTCACAAAGCATATCAACACCAAGTTCTTTCATGCTCATGAATTGCAAAAGATGGACGAAATTAAGATACTGCATACTAAGTCATGTGAGAATCTTGCAGATTTATTCACTAAGTCACTCCCTGCATCTAGCTTTGAAAGATACCTACGAGGAATTGGAATGATGAGACTTAGAGAAGTGCAGAATTTAGGGGGAGAATTTTCTAAAGCCCGTTATTAAATCTTGATCATGAAGATTGAGTACCCAAAAGAATAAGTCCTGAAGATTGAATGAAATTGGATGGATTGTACTCTTTTTCCCTTGACAAGTTTTCCTGAAGTTTCTCAACCAAGGTTTTTAATGAGGCAATTCGTGCAATGCAGCATAACATGTGTCATGTATTATTTCTTCAAATTTTTTCCACTAGGTTTTTATGGAGTTTTGATTAGGTATGAACGTGTCGGATGAGTGCCAAGGGGGAGTGTTAGGAAACATGGGCCTGGGCTTGAAGCCTTGGCCCATGGTGGGCACCTCACCACTAGGCTATAAATAGGTAGTACTATTAGCTATTTTGTACACGGAATCAGAAAGAAAGCAATAATGAAAGACCAGGAGTTCTCTCTACCTCTTTGTGTTTTAATATACTATTCTCTGTCTTATGTTATTGATCTTGTTTTGCATAAGCAGAGGAATCGATCGGACTGGTCGCCAGCGACGATTCCTCAACAATGAGTTGCCATTTTTTAGATTGGATCTCTGTGTCCTGCCTCACGTGGATGCCATGTAGGTGCCACCCGATGGACGTGCAATGGCCACCCCTGGATTCTCCTTCTAGGGTAACCGTTTTGATCTAGAACCTAAAACTTTGATATCACTTGTTGTAAAACGCACTACAGAAATAGAATATCAAAAGAACATAAGAGACGAATTTAGTGTGAAAAACCCTTGCAGAAAATCCATGGATGCACGAAGGAGAAATATTACTATATGAAGATATATTATAAGCAGGGAGAACTTCAACGTGTCTCAACCATGTGACTACAGGGGAACATATATAGACTAGGGAACAAGAGTTTTAGGAGCTTATAAAACTAAGACGAGGTTGATTTATGTGCCCATTTGAACATGTATACGAGTTCATATCATATTTTAACACATGTTATAACCTAGGTAATTGACATTAACATTGCACAAAACCGTGATTTTGGCTCCAACTTCTCTCCCTTCATATTTTCTGCCAAAATCTAGCCACAAATTAAGCATGAATCACTTCATGCTTGTCATACCATTGCAATTCTATGTACATAGGCATTCCATCCATCAAGTTTGTTTTGACATGCATGCGTGTTTGGGAGAGATTGAGAGAAAAGAGTAGGTAGGCTTGGTCGGTGTTGTGCAAAGCCATCAGCGAGTGGTGGAACTTGAGGGGAAACAACTTCTCTGGGTTATGTCCCCCCTTTTCTCCCTATGAGGACTACCTCAAATCGGAGACACGTGGTGCACACACGAATCTCCAAGCAAGGCCCCCTCCCTCCTCTTTTTCCCCTCATCCCGCGTTGCCTTCCACCCCCGGCAGCGCTCCCTCCCTTGCGCAAGGATTTCTCTGCCGCCGCTGAGAGGGCTCCATCTGCCAGCCACTGACATCATATCATCTAGGCTAGAAATAGGATGATGATATCGAATAGTAATATTATTGATAGCTCTACAATCAACACACATACGCCATGATCCATCTTTTTTAAGTACTAAAATCACAGGAACTGCATAAAGACTAAGGCTTTTGCGTACGTACCATTTGTTAAGCAAGTCTTGCATTTGACGCTGAATTTCCTTATTCTTTTCGAGATTGGTCCTATATGACGCACGATTGGGAAGTGAGGCTCTTGGAATTAAATCAATTTGATGTCCAATCCCTCTAATTGGAGGTAGCCCCTAGGGTACTTCACTTGGGAACACATCAGCAAACTCCTGCAAAATGTTAGCAACAATAGGAGGCAAAGAAAGAGGCATATCCTCAAAAGAAAATATTGCTTCTTTGCACACTAAAGCATAGCAATCAGATTTGCTATCTTCCATCTCACAAATATCAGATTTAGTAGCAAGTAAAATCGAACTTTTTAATTTAATTTCACCTTTCCTAGCACTAGATTCTTTTTTCTTCTGGTGCATAGTTCTTTAGCTACAATCTGATTTTCACTGTTGCTACTCTCCTTTTCTCTATTAGCTCTCTAATTCATCCTTTAAAGTAGCTTCAGGAGACATGGGCATCAAGGTGATTTTCTTTCCTTTAAACATGAGAATATATTTATTAGTTCTACCGTGATGCACCGTATCTCTATCATATTGCCAAGGTCTACCTAACAACAAAGAATATGCTTACATAGGTACTACATCGCAATCAGCATAATCATGATAAGAACCAATAGAAAAATGTATTCTCACAATGCAGATTACTTTCAGCTTACCACAACTGTTGAACCATTGAATGTAATATAGATGAGGGTGTTGTTGTGTGGTCAATGCAAGCTTCTCAATCATCTCCATGCTCACCAAATTGTTGTAACTTTCTCCATCAATGATCACACGACATAAACGCTCTTTGATGACAAGCTTTGTTTGGAATAGATTGTGGCGTTGATTTTGTTTGGCACGCTCTATTTGTATACTAAATACACACTTGACTATAAGACTTTCATACTTATCTAAAATTTTAGCACCATATTGTTCCAATTCTCACTTAGATTCGTGGTCATCACCTACAGGGTCAGTTGCAAGTATAGCATATTCTTCCTCAATGTCACTAGCTAAAGTATACTCGTCATTGTCCTTGATCAAGAGAGCTCACTTGCTAGGGCAGTCTCACATCATGTGTCCATAGCCCTTGCAGCGATGACATTGTGTTTCTCGCGCTCTACCCGTTGAAGCAACCGACGATGAACTTTGTGCAGGGGCTTGTATCATGCTCTTGCTCGTTTCTGGTGCATGTGATGGTGTAGTGGAAGTAGATGGACACCGACTATTGGAAGAGTTTGTAGGTGCAGGTGTTCGGTTAGAGGGAGTAAATGGTGCCCTTGATTGCCCACAACCTGCAAAAGAACCTGCAAAATTTGCTTTGTTCCTAGGTTGACATCCCTGTACCTCTCTTTCAGCTTTACAAGCATAATGAAACATGCGAGTGATAGAATTGTATACTTTATAATCAAGTATGTTCTGGATTTCACGGTTTAAACCTCCAAAAAATCTAGCCAATTTAGCATCTTTAGTTTCTTCTAAACCACAATGCAGTAAACCAATTTAAAATTCTTGATAATAATCCTCTACAGAACTACTACCTTGTTCAAGTAATCCTGAGGATATTTTCCACCAAAAACATTGTGCGGTTTGATACCAAGGGGAAACTTAGCCTCAGGTATGTTGGACCATTCCAGTTAGTATGTAGCGTGTGTTGAGAAATCGACTTATCGATTGGACCTTCCTACGTCCATGCTTGTTGTGCACGATATGTTCCACGTCCAGTGTCGAGGAAGCTTAGGGGAAGATTTGTGCCACAAGATATCCTTAAAACCATTGATCGTCGAGTGAGGTTTCATCTTTGGGACCCATCTAATGTGGAGATTGAGGGAGTCAGAATTGGTGTTGAGGCATGAGATGTTGTCGAATGCAAAGGTGCTTGAGTCGCACCGATCAAAGCAGGAAGTGAGTTGGCAGTTAGAGTATCATGAGTGATGGGTATCCAGAGTTGTCCATGTCAGGTGCATGCTAAAGCTTGATTGTAGTCCTGATTGGATGATGTGTAGAATAGTGAGGTGTAGAATTCGGGGTCGAATTTTATTAAGGGGGTAGAATGTAATACCCTGAACATAGTCTTGAGGATCCGTGCGTAAATAGTGGAAAAAATGTGAAAAGCGGATGTATAGAATCTTAGAGGAGAAGTTGGATTCTTAGAATGTGTCGCACTGGAAAATAAGAGACCAAGCTGAAATTGTGCTTTGTAAAAAGAAAAACGCGAGGAAGGAAAATCCAGAAGAGAAAGAAACCCTAGCAGCCTTATGCTTTTTATTCCCAGCCGCCGTCGCCTCATAGCGCAAGACACGTCACTATCGCCGACTATGGAGTGGTGGTAAACGACTTTGAGTGGTCATAAACGACTATGGAGTGGTCGTAAACGATTTTGGGTGGTCGTAAATGACTATGGAGTGGTCGTAAACGACTTTGAGTGGTCATAAATGACTTTGGGTGGTCGTAAACGACTTCGTGGTCAAAAGTTCGACGGCGTGGTCATTAACGACTACGTGGTCGTAACTTCGACTGCGTGGTCGTAAACGACTATTTCATGACCATGTCCGCTTCACGACCATGGATCTATCGACCATGGCTGCTATAGTAACTCTACGACCACTGTTCGGCCTTACGACTTCACTATTTCAACCACGGCCTCTGTGGCTTCGACCATGGCTGCGCAGTGCAGGGCGATGGTGAGGTGGGCAGATGGCGGAACAGAGGATCGTGGTGGAGAGGGCAAGATGGGGGGAGTACGAGCATGAGGGTGATATTAGAAAGCTCACCAAGTGATTCACCGAGCTGGAGTAGGTCCAAGGTGAGCTGGCGGCGGAGGCCATGGGCGGCGTGGGGAGGCCACTATGGAGGGAGGAGCTCGGGCAATGAGAAGCTCCACCGAAGGTTGGAGGAGGTTCAGGGCACTGAGGGGATGCTCCCAGAGCACGGAATCGGACGGTGGTGCTTCGAGGAAGAAATGGCGGCGGTGGAGGCTTATTCGGTTGGTGGTGAGGAAGAGAGGTAATCCGACGAGCTCAGTGCGATGTTTTTCAATTAGGCCATGGGGAATGAACTAGATGCTCAGGAACACAATATGATGTGCTTGAATTGGAGGGGGACGCACCAGAGTGCCAAAACGGCGAGGAGTTGGGTCGGCTCACAGCGACAGAGGAAGAAGGAGGTGGGGAGGAAGGAGTGGAGTGCAGGCGCAAGGGAGGCTGGGGCTACTTATAGCGGCAGAGAGGGGGAGTGCTGTAGCACCACTAGTGCCGACGACCGAGGTATAGTACGTGGCGTGGGTGACAGCATGGCGCCAGGGGACGGCGATGCGATGGGGGCACAGGGTGACGCGCGCGCAGGGCATGGGCAGCGATGGACTGGCCATGGCTGGGCTTGGTGAGGGTGATGGTGAGGGGACGACGCTGTGACAGGTCATGGCAGAGACATGCGCGGCATAGGGCAGCTGACGCTGGAACAGGGGAGGTGATGGGAGCCGCTGACGCTAGGGACGTGCGGCGGAGGCGACGTGATGGAGACGTGGGAGCGCAGGTGGGGACGGAGGCAGGTGTGGTTGACGCGGAGGGGACTGAGGAACAGGGAAGGCGGGGCTAGGCCGCCAGGCAGAGCGAGGCGAGCGCTGAGTAGAGAGAAGACGGGGAAAAGAAAAGGAAAACGAGAGGAGGAAGAAGAGACAGCGCGGTGCCAACGAAGAGAAAAGGAGAGAGCGAGAAAAGGAAGAGGATGGGGAGATCGGGCGCGCGCAGAGGGAGAATGGGAGGGGCTAGCGGCAGGGAGGAAGAGAGAGGGGAAAAAAGAGGTTGGGCCTGCATGAAAGTAAGAGAGAAAATAGAATGTGAAGAAAAAGAGAAAACGAAGGGCTTAAGCCATAATTTTGAAATTTGAATTTTTAATATAAAGTTTTAACTTACATTTAGATTTACTGATTCTTGGAGTTTTGCATGATATTCAAATCTTAAATTTTTATTTAAGTTTTGTATTCAATTTTTGATTTAATCATTTAGAGATGGACTCTAATATTCCTTTCGGTTTTATTTTATTGACTTGAATTTGAATTAAAGATTTTGGTCTTTTTGAATTCATGATCTGTAATGTCATTTTATATTATTAATATTTACATGTTCATTATTTGCACTTGGGTTATTCTTGATTATTAATTTGCATGCCACAAAACTCATAAAAATTTCAAATCAATATTCAGAAGAAATTTGAATGCCAGTAAAATGTAAGAAAAAGTTTTTTGAAAATATCATATTTCTGAATAATTGAAATTTAGGATGTTACAGTTGTGCTGTCTTGTCCTCCTTATGGAATGGCTATGAAATATTCATCTTCAAGTAGCTATAGATCAACTTAGTTTAGTTCTCATGAAATGTTCTTATCTTGATTGATTTGCTCTTGCTCTTATTGGTTCTTTCTCTCTTCTCTCCCCTTCTTGATCTTACTGTGTGCTAAGGGCGTGTAAATAATAGAGATGACTCATAGACACTGTGGTTTGCAAAATTTTGAAGTTACTTGGTTCTTGCTTGATGTGGAACCTTTCTTGAGAAATCATGTGTAGGATCGATTACTGTAATCAGAGGGCGGTGAATGATTGTTGCTGCTTCTTGAAGTCGATCAGCGATCAGAGAAGACTTCAACCACTTGAAACTGAATCACCTAATCAAATGATCAGCTTACGACCACATAGTTGATTGCTCTATTTGATTGCTTTGAAAGTTGTCGTAAGATCCACAGCACTTGCAATCACAACCAATCTATGTATAAAACAAGAACCAGATTGATTCAAGGCTTATCTTTATTGCAAGAACTCCATGGATTTACAAAGTACCAACACAAACACCCCTAAAGCCTTCTCGATGAAAGCCCTCTCAACAATCATACCAGAAATCTTCTAAAAATGTTCAAAACATGTCAAAGACCATAGCTCATAGCTGCTCCTAGCTTTTATAGGCTAACACTACAAACTGTGTCTACCTCAGACACTAACTCAAAACCTTATCTCTCCCGAAAACCAAGGGACTTGAAAACCTTCCTAACACAGGTTTTATTCAAACTCTCAATCTTTTTAGTTATAGATTCAATCCACAACTCCTAACTCAACACATGACGAAGCCTCTAGGACAGCACCTCCTGTATCTTCATCATGACTCATCAACCTCCGTGTCAAAGCCTCCTGGATCGCACCACCCATAGCTTCCTCACGAATCACTTCCTTTGATCTCCATATGCTCCAGCGTGAGCCTGACCACCTCGCGTGATATCCTTGATTGCCTAAACCTCAAACTTCCCCAACCTAGTCCCGATCCTCTTCGTCATCGACCATGATCACCTCCACACCAACCTACACATGCAAAGACCAAAGAACATTTTCCACCGGTACAAGTTCTTCACAACTTGACCAATATTAATCCACAGATGCAAACAAATACTTTAACCAACCAGGTCATGCATGACCACAATTCCATGCCCTCCAGAAATCACCAATTTCATATCACTCATTACGATCGATTACAACCGCTATGCAAGACTGGTCTCTAGTTCATCGAGTACTCAAACACAAGTACTCAAAAAATATCATCGCTAAGACCACTCGGGATAACAAGTATCACTACCGACCACAAAACCATCGAGTACCGACTACCGAGTATCGATCACTATGACTAAGACACTACATCGCTAAGACCAAGACTACCGATCTCCAACCATTCGCCGCACCATTGATTACCGAGTACCTCCCTCTTCCGAGTACCAAATCCTTCGAGTATTGTTCCTCATAGCATTGTTCACTGATGCCACAGACAGATCAATGAACCACTGACCCAATACGAGTACTCAAGGAACTCAAAGATCACAAGAAATGAAGCACTCAAACCGACAATGAAGTCTATGAGTACCGACCGTGAAGCCTATGGTCTACGACAATCGATTAGAAAATTGAAGAAAATGATAGCAGACTGCGAAGTCTGCGACTATGAAAAGTACTATAGCTATGACCATCAACCATTTATTATAGTAAATAAGCTTACGATATCCAACCAATTCACTGTTCGATGTCGAAGCCTACTATCATCTTCAATAGTCATTCTGTCGTGGTCTAATTGCTATGATCAAAGTCAGATGTAGTCAAAATACCATTTGAACCAGCTATCACAAGGCTGATTAGACTGGGTCATTTTACCATTCTCAAAACTCAAGCACAGAAGCGCAACGACCAAAACTTTCACGAACACAAATTCCAATGAGACCAAATGTCAATTATTCATCATCAACAGAATGCACAACCATCACATGGTCTAATAATCTCTACCTTGATGAATACATTGATAACACCTCAAAAACTCTTGAATGAGAGAATTTGCAAAGGAAACAAAACCGAAACCGCAGACCATACCGAGAAGATCTAGCACAGCTAGAAGGAGCTGCAAAGAAAAATTTTCAAGACTTCTCCAAATTTTTCAAATTACCCCCTTTCTTCTAAATTGAGAAATTTAATTTTTTAAAGACTTCTCAAAAGTTTTTCAAGTTCTCCCCCTTTCTTCTAATTTTCTCGCTTTGGCAATGAAATCATCAAGAGCTCCAAAGAAATAGGATAATTCTAAAAATAAGCAAAGAGAGTAAACATTCTGGAGCTTTGTAGATTATCCAAATCATTTTGCATTGATTTAAGAATGCACCCAAGCCATTTTATTGAGCAGAGCTCCCTATATCATATAAAATTATCTACCATATAGCAAATCAAAACAAATCTTTAGCATGAATAAGCAAATTAGATTAATGATAGGTATCATGACTCTGACCAAACTAATTTATAAAGAGCACAAAATGATGTCACGTCGAAAAGAGTAAGCATAAAAGTGAAGCAACATTTAAAACTAGGCGAGCTAGTAGTCGTATAAGGCAATTTATTTCTCCACACTCAAGTCTTTCAAGCTTGTGGCATATTTGGAGCATACTTCTTTTCATAATGCCATCTTTGTAGTAAAAATTTTATTTTCAATGGTGGCATGCTTGAAGCATACTTATCATTCGAGCACCTTTTTGTGCTTTTTTTATTTTCGACTACGGCATGCTTGAAGCATACATCTTTTCAATCTTTTCATTCTCAATTTTTCAATCATAACATACCAACTTGAGTGAACATAAAAGATTGCAACATGAAACATACAAGTCTCATAGCCAAGACTTAAAAGACGGCTCATAATCTAGCTAATCCTTTTAGATGGGCAACCCAAAGTGCTATCTGTAATCACTCTAGTCAAAATCTTCTGCCTTGTCATATTTTAGTTCAAGTATACAAGTTTATTATAACCTGTTACGACCATGGCTACAAAGTAAATGAGTGAATATGATAAAGACAACTCTACTAATCATTTGATTTCAAAGACTTGGACTTTCTTTGACAAGTATAATAAATAAAGTTTCTAAAATATTTACACACCAAGCTCCCCCTCAGAACAATCTCATAGGATGCAATACACCCAATTCACTTCATAACCAAGCAAAACGAGAAGAATCAAGCTATTTAGTAAAAATATCAGCATCTTGAGAATCAGAATCAATGAAATGCAAGACAATATCTCCCTTTTCCACACGGTCTCAAAGAAAATGGTAGCGAATGTCAATGTGTTTGATTCTTGAATGTTGCACAGGATTTTTGGCAATACTAATAGCACTAATGTTATCATAGAAAAGTGGAACACTATCCAAAACTAAGCCAAAATCTTTAAGAGTAGCTATCATCCAAAACAATTGAGAGTAACAGAAAGTAGTAGCTACAAATTCATCCTCAACTGTGGAAAGTACAACAGACACTATTTCCTAGAAGTTCATGAAACAAGAGATGTGCCTAAAAAGTGACTTGTGTCAGAAGTACTCTTTCTATCAATTCGACAACCCTCAAAATCCACATCTGAATAAGCTCTAAGGGTAAGACATGAGGAAGAAGAGTACCATAAGCCAAATTCTAAAGTTGACTGAAGATACCTGAAAATTTGTTTTACTGCTTGATGATGTGAAGCATGTGGGAAAGCTTGAAAGCGAGCAGACAAGCACACTGCAAAGTGTATGTCTAACCTACAAGCAATGAGATACAAAAGAGAGCCAATTATGCTTCTATATTCCTTTTGATCAACAGGTTCTCCATCTTCGTTAGGATCCAACACAGCCGTAGATCCCATGGGTGTGAAATTGGTTTGACTGATCCCATGTCTCCGATGAGTAGCGATGGACAACGGAGGGTGAAAGAGAGAGAAGGCTATGATGATTCGATCCCTACCTAGCACGACACTCGAGGATGACCAAAGGAGGCTGTAGGTGAGAGGATGACCAATGGTGTCCCAATGGTGAGCATGGATAGTGGAGGGGTGGGCGGTGATTGCGGAGGTGTGGTGAAGGTCGTCGAGATGTCATGATGCCTAGCGGTGGCTGATTCACCAATGATTTCTCCCGTTGGTCTTGTCGGACTTCAGAGAGAGAAGAAGGTGCAGGAGCTCCTCAGGGTTCGGAAGATGAAGAGGAGGTAAGGGTGGGGTGGAGTTGATGTGGAGCTGGGGAGGGCCTTATATAGGGTCTCGTGGGGCACACGATAAAGGATTCCTCACCGAAACTTGCGGGCGGCGAAAATAGCGATGAGGTCAAAAAGGAAGGGGAGGCGTGGGGAAGGAAGGAGGAGAGAATCGAGGGCATGGGGATTGGGTGCAGCAGAGGTGAAAAGGGAAGGAGATCTGGCTTGGCATGGTAAGGAAAGGAAGGAGGCAAGGAAATAGCTAGAAATGGCGGCATCGGTGTAAGGAGGAAGAAAGGAGGGAGGGATATGACCGGTGGGGCCCACGTGTAGAGAAAGAGAGGGGAGAGGGAAGCTGAGTGGCAAGTTGGGCCAGATGGGCTGAAGTGGCAAGCGAGGAGAATTGGCTGATGGAGGGAGAAATGGGCCAAGTGAAAATAACCCAAGGCATGAAAGAAATGGGCCAGATGGGAGGTTTCGGCCCAAGGGAGATTTTAGGGGAGTTCTAGGGTTAGGGTTTGAGAGGGAAGTGTGAGCGTTGTTGTGTGCTCTCATATCCTCCTTATAGAGTGGATGTGAAACATTTATCTTCAAGTAGCAATAGATCAAGTTTATTCATATCTCATTAAGTATTTTTGTCTTCATTGATTTACTCTTATTCTTGTTAGTTCTTTGCCTCTTCTCTCTTGTTTTTGATCTTGCTGCGTGCCAAGAACGTGTAAGTCATGGAGATGACTTATGTAGATCAAATTCTATCCATTTAGGCACTATGGTTGCAAGATTTTGAAGTTACCCGGTTCTTACTTAATGTGGAGCTTTTCTTGAGAAATCTTGATCCAAGGGTTTTGGCTTTGTTTCTTTGGGTGGTCTTGCTTGCTATAATATGTGAGAACATATTTAGAGCCATCTTGGTTATTCTAAACCCAGGAGTGAATTGGTTCTCAAGTTTTTTTAGGTTTGTCCGGTTTTTGTGCAACCTTGTATGTTTGAGGAAAGGTTAAAACTTTTGTCAAGATCCATGCGATTCTTAGATGGAATATGTTTCTAAGACTCTTAGCAAGGTGTGTGTAAAATTTCACATCATTTGGACATGGATTTTGAAGTTTGCTCCAAATTTGGTTTTAGTTCTAGCTGATTTTCTATTCTAGGAACAGGACTGCTCCTTGGCTCGATTAGACCGGCGGTTTGGCCTGTCATGCCGCACGTCAGTTGCAGTCAGATTGGTTAGGTGCTGAAATTGTCAGTCCTCGCTGTTTTGAGTTGTTATTGAATTTAGGTTGTCAAATATGATCTTTGTAGCTCTTTAGCTACTACAGTCAAATATTTATGGATGCTTAAGGGAAGATTTTGGGAAAGCATCATTCACCCCCTTCTGTTGCTATTGCTGATCCTACGATACACGATGTGCTATTCTCTTTTGCTTTCACTTTTGTATTTATGTAATGAATTCATTTGGCTTGATCGGTCCTTATTGTAAACTTGATCCGATATGGTTTATTTAAACTCTGATCAATGTAATATTAATATATGGTATGATTTACGTCCTGTATGAAATAATTCAGTTATATATTATATTAGAACTATTTATTGATTTAAAGAATAATACAGTTATTTTATAGAGAATTCTAAATTGACTAAATTAGTATCCCCAGAAGTTTCCCGTGGACGTTGCCTGCGTAGTCCGTAGACTTTAAAGTTTGTTCCCTTGTTCAGACAGCCGCCACTGCATGCCATGCAGGCATCAAGCCGGCCGGGTCTTGTACGGTTCGCCGGGCCGTGTGGAAACGTGGATGACAACGAGAAAATGGTACGACGAGTGGAGCACGCTTCAATCGAATCGAGCTACTTTGTGAAACCGCTTCTGTTCTCGTAACTCCCAAGGCCACTACTCACTGGGCCGCCGGGTCATGTGACCACATACATGGTTGGTGCACGTAGGTATTGGTCCACACGATCACATGTATCACAACTACATAACAGTATCCATGATGCCTGTACGATGCCAAATCTTTGGTCCATGCTGACTACGGCAAGGACTATGGCAACCGGCCGGGTCTTGCACGGGTCGGCGCCGGTCGGTGGTGCGAAATGGTGATGACAGAGAGGATATGAGACGAATGGAACACGGTATTGGCGGTTGGCACTGTCAACACTGAACTGGATGTGAGCTTAAACGTCAAGGTGCTCGATTGTCATCTGGTAATTACACATTACTCACTTAAGAGTATGTGTTTTGTTGGCAGGTGGCTAGTTCTTACTTTAGAGGATCTTCTATATAGTTTTGAATATATGGTTTGTCTTTTTTTTTTTGCTATATAGACTATTCTATTTGTGTTACATTCGGTTACAGATATTATATCAGGTAAATTTGGTTCCGTCCTTGTCCCATGAGGCAAGTCGTATCTAATGTAATGAACATCTGTTGTGCCCGTCGATTTGTACTGTTTTATCCGGCTGTAACGAATCTTGGCGACTATCGATCTGCTTGTACGTGCCCCATGCGGCAAGCTCTTATCAAGCAAATGGCTAGAGACAAGAGTTACAATCTCTGTTTTACTCGTTGGTTGTACTGTTGCGTACTAATACTACCGATTTGTGCCTCTTAGCATTACATAGGATGAAAAACGGTAACGAATAATTCGTTTTATCCGATATTCATATTCGAGAAAAACACGAATGTGGTAAGTAAAATCCGTATTCGAAAATATTCATATTCGTATTCGAGAATATTCATATTTATATTTAAGAATATTCGTATTCGCATTCGTATTCGAGAATATTCGTATTCGTATTTGTATTCGAGACTATTCGATCCGTTTCTAGAATCACGAAAAATCCGTACAAATTTTGTGATTCAAAATTTGAATTTAGGCGGTTTAAAACCGGTAACCGGTCAAAAACCGGTGAAAAATCGGCAAAACCGCTAGGAATCTATTTTATCCGATATTCGTATCTGAAAAAATTCGTATTCGAAAATATCCGTATTCGTATTCGAGAATATTCGTATACATATTTGAGAATATTCGAATTTGTATTCGTATTCGTTTTAAAAATATAGATTCATATTCGTATTTGAGGCTATTCGATCGTATCGAATCCATTTCCACCCCTAGCATTACACAACAATGTAATAGTCAAGCACGTGCCCGTCTACTCAAGGGCGGAGCCACACCCCGAGCAGAGTAGGCTTCAGCTTGGGGTGTAAAAAAATATCTAGTGTATAGTACGAGTAAATTCAGTCTAGTCTGGATAATATTTTTATGGTCCAGCTCAAATAATTTAGATCATTTCACCATTAAACTCAAGATATAATCAAATCCTCACTTCGTCACTACGTCTACTGTCCTAGAGCTTATGCAACCATTTTCGAGTTAGCTAGCTGCCCAAGTCGCCGAACTCAGACCATCCAAAGACCTCCAATTCTTCGTTTTCACGAGTCAAGACTGTTGCGATGTGAGTCGCACACGTATAAAATCTTCACGAAAGCTCACTCCATGTGACTAGACAGGACAGCAGTGGCATCTCTGAAAGTGATGAATAGGTGATGAATAGATAATAAATAAAAGACATGAAGTTGCTCTCGCGCGTGCACCGCGGGTCAGGTAATCCAATCGATTATATTGTAGGATTAATATAGTCTCTAGCATCGACTAGCAGGTCTAAGGTCTTCATCTGTGAAGAGCGTAAAGGAATAAAAGCAAAAAGTAGAAAAGCTACCACAGTCCTCGAACATTGTCCTTGGTCGTTGGGTCAACCCACCGCTGACTGACGACGACATTTTCCAAACTTTACTTCATTTAACATCACGAGTTACACGTCCAACTTTATACAGCCCGTTGGATTCGACTTTAAAAAAATGTAGTTAAAATTATACTGTAACTAATAGTGATTTATTTGATATAATTAAATTTAAAATAATAAAATAGAAAAAACAGGTTAGCGCATCACGGACAATACAAATGAATATGGGAAAAAGAACCGACAAAAAAGCTCAAAAACAGTCAAAAACCAGATAAATACGAAATTTAGGAATAATAAAAAAAATAAGCCAGAAGCTACAAGTTCAAACCAAAATGATCGGAGCCATAGTCATTGAGCACTTCACTTCCTCCAAATAACAACTTTAGAATAGAGAAGAATAGTAGGAAAATAAGCACTTGAGGCAGTGGGGCGTTTGGTAGCCTGCATAGAGTGTAGCCAGGCTCGTTTCCTTGGCTCCCGCCAGCCAGGTCAGGGAGAAACGAAAATCATTTTCGTTTCCGCGCGGCCAGCGCATACGTGCACTTCTGCATCGCTACAGCCTGAGTTGCTTTTGTATCCAAGCAACCAAACGCCGGTGTCTTGTATGCGTTCAGCCAGGCCGAGGCTGGTGCAGGCTACCAAACGCGTCGTATGAGTCTGACAAAATTTGGAACTAACACTAGAAACGTTCTGCATTGAAGCTTTAGCCCGTAGTTCCTTTATAAAATGCTTTAGCCTGCAGGTCGATGAGAGATCAGAGAAGCCCCAGAGCATACACTAGATTAGCATTGTAATAGAACATGGATGCACTCGATGACACTTGTAACACCTCGTCTATCATCTAAACCTGAAATACTACCATCATTACGTAACATTACTTTTTACAATCAATACCAATAGATTTAGAGCAACCATTGCTTTATTTACATCTCAACGACATGGTAAACATCATACTATTTTAACACTAACTACTCTAGCATACCAAAAGGGGGTCTAAATATGTTAACAAAAGGTGATGCATTAATTACTGCTTGTACATAAAAGTACATATGTGCTACTCCCACCCGGCATGATGTCTTTAATGTCCACCTAGAAAAAAACACAAATAAGTAAAAGTCAAAAGACCTAACAAGCATATAATAGGACGACAAACACTATCACATACATAAGCAAACATCTAGCCATATCATACCCCACATGTCTCAACATTAATATAGACATAAACATGTTGTTCTCCACATGCTTCATCATGAACATATCATCATTAGTGGGTAAGCATCATTGCCTACCCTATTCCATCGTCACTGTCATTCCATTAGTGCCATGTAACTACTTTACATTATCATTTGCTTATCATATTGCATATACTGGTATATTTTGAGTGAACATCTATCGATATTCACCCTACCATGGGCTCGTCCTTGTCGGTACGATGATGACAGAGAGGAAATGGGACGAATCGAGTATGGTATGGGCTGTTGGCACTGTCAACACTGTTACTGGATACGCGCTTGACCGTCAAGGTGCTCGATCGTCATCTGGTAATTACACATTACTTAGGAGTGTGTGTTTTGTTGGCAGGGTGGTTAATTCTTACTTTTGAGGATCTTCTATTTAGTCCTGAATATACGGTTTGTCTTTTTACCTAGACTATTCTATTTCTGTTACATTCGGTTACAGATATTATACTAGGTAAATTTGGTTCCGTCCTTGTCCAATAGGGCAAGTCATATCCAATGCCAAGAACATCTGTTTTGCCTGTTGGTTTATATTGTTTCGTGCTAGTTGTTACATTATCCGGCTGTAACGAGTCTTCACGACTATCGATCTGCTCGTACATGCCCCATGCGGCAAGCTCATATCAAGGAGATGGCTAGAGACAGAATATCTGATTTACTCGTCGGTTGTTGTAACATCCCAAAAATTCGCTTTCTGTCAAATTTAATTTTGAATTAATTATTTTAAAGTATCTAAATTTTATTTGGATTTATCTAAATTTTATTTCAAAATCTGAAGCAAGAAAATGCATTTTAAATATCTTATTAAAGCCAAAAAGAGTTCATTTTATTTTTCCCAACCTTCCCTGAATTTTTAAATAATTTTTGAGAATTTTTCTGGAATTAAAAAACAATTTTAGAAATTAAAAAGTATTTTATAAAATTATTAAAGGCAAATTTGAAATTAAAAATATTTTTACTAAGTCTAAAATAGGTCCAGGAATATTCTATGAATTTTTTGAAATTTTTAGACATTAATTATTATTTTCTAAGTATTTATAATATTTCTTGTATTTTCTGAAAAAGTAATCCGAAAATAAAAATCAATTTAATCCCAAGCTGCCACGTGATGCTCTCAGATTAAATCCACCTCTTCTCTTGATCTAATCCTAGCCATCCATAGCCACTTTCCCCTTCACTTAAATCCAACGGCATTGATTTATTCCCTCGCCATGTGTCATCAATCCGACGGCCCAATCCCCTTCATCTCTCCCTCTCTCACCGACGCGCGGGCCCCACCCGTCATATCCTTCTTCTACCTCTCCTTCTTCCTCTAGTCTTCTCTCTCCTCCTCCATTGGAGCCGCATTAGAGCTCATAAATCTGGCCGTTCCTTCTTGTTTAACTCCCGTTTAAGTGTGCGTTTGAATGCCCAAATCACTCCCCACTAAACCACCGGCCGTTTTCCCTTTTAAACCCGAAAAACCGCCGGCCCCCATTTACTCCGGTGAGCTCCAAATCGCCGGGCGCTCCTCTCCCATTTCCCTCCTATAAATTCCTTTTCCCGAGTCCGGTTTCTCTCCTTTAGACACCCCTCTTCTCGCCGCCCCTCCTCACCCGAGCCCCCGCGCCACTGGAGCCCGCCGCCCTAAGCGCCACCGCCGTCGCCGTCTTCTCTCCTCTCGCCGGTCGCCTCCGGTCTTCCCCGACCACCGCCGCCAGTAGGGACCGCACCGCCGTCGCCTCCTCTAACCCGGCGCCCCTTGCTGCACCGCCCCGCTGGCGCCGTCGCCGGCGAGTGCGCGGCCGTCGCGCCCGCCCGGCCGGTGCCACGGCGGTCGGCCGCGCCTGCGTGGCCGCCGCATGTAGGCCGTGTGGTGCCACATTGGCCAGGTGTGCCACCTCGGCCACCGCTGCGGTTCGTGGACCCGGTCCACGGTAGATCGGGCCCACGTGTCAAAAATTTCGAATTTCAAATTTATCGCTGACGTCATATATCATCTTTTTCAGTATAAAAATAAATCCACAAATCTGTCTTTTTCTTTTTCTCCTATTTAATCTTCCGGGAGCCATAACTTTCTCATTGTAATTCCTAATTGAGCCGTTCAAATTTCTAAATTTTTCTAAAATCATAAACTACTCAAATATGCCCTATTTTTCAGTTTTATTTTAATTTATGTGTATTTATTTGTGTTGTTTGTTCTATCTTTTCGCGCGTAGAACCCGTCGTCGCCGAAGACTTCTTCGCTCCGCAGCAAGAAGAACCAGACAGTGTGCAAGAAGGCAAGTCTCCTTTGAACATTTTGAACCTATGTTTGAGAAATGCTTTTACTTAAATTAAATATACTTGCATTGCTATTTACATAAAATATTAGTTTCTATCTTAAGGTATTAGATAATCCGATCTTATTATGCCCTCGATTGAAGTTGAATGCCATGTACCTTTGTAACCCTACGATCACCTTTGTCTCAATAATGAGAGTATTATAATTCTTTGTTAATATTAGAACGGTAGTAAAATTCTTAGTCATGCTATTTAACTTTTGTAACCTTGGAAATGGGAAATTATATTTCATTAAACTAGACTTTGTATTCGGAGGTTAGTGGTGATTGGTGTTGCCGCTGTTCTTTTAAAAATAAATTAAAATATGAAAATTATTTTAGACCAAGGCGGATGGTTAGATTGGATTGGTGCGGTTTAGCACGAGATTGTAAAGTGTATGTTCCGCCCTAGTCGATTAAGGACCGACTCTTGTGATTGTCCAGACTGAGCATTACCGTGCAACCCCAAGTCTATATGGATACGACCTAGTTGATTAACTTACGATAGTCTAGTTTAGGTGCCACCAGTGGAAAGTGGGTGCCAGGGATTTACTGGTTATTCACAGTGAGGGACAGGGATTTACTATACTCATATGGCGCAAGAGGGGCTTCTGATTGGGTGGATTTAACCCTTCAGCGATGAAGCCTTAGTGGGTGGTGTCTAGCTAGACTAGAGTGAGGTAAAGGCTTTATGATATTTTATCTGTGTCTCATGCCAAAGGAAGCATGGTGACTGATAGGATAATTTATCTCTTGGGGGTAAAGTTGTACATCCTCTGCAGAGAGTTAAACTATACTGTCGTAGGGGTGGCCCCCACCTAAGCCCAGCAGGCCTGTTAGGAGGTTATAAGAACCAGAGTAACATATGTAATAACATAAGTGCCCCTAATGGGGATGTATGGATATAAGGGCATAACTGTAAAAGTATACCCCATGTGAATATATATATCAAGATGAGGGGGAGGGTGAGACAGAATACTCCTACCTCTCCACTACCATCTCTCTCTCTGTTTGGTCTGTAGCCACAACAGTTGGCACCGTCCGTGGGGAGGACAGGAGCAAGCCTGAAGACCGAAGAAGAAGGATGGCACCGAAAAAAGCTTCGTCGGTGGCGGCGAAGGGAAGGAAGACGGCTGGATCGGAGCGGCGCGTGAATACCAGGGCTTCGGCATCGGCCGCCGAAGGAGCTGGCGGTGGCATAGGCGCGGTGGTCGCGGCGTCGGCGCCGCGCATAACGACCGCCCGCCCGGCGCCGCTGGGGTAGCCGCAACGGCATCCGCGGATCCGAGATCGTGTGGCGAGGGTCCCTGCACCGACCTGCCCGCTGGGTGTTCCAGCGGCCCCGACAGCACTTGCGGTGGAAGGCGCCCTACTAGCAGCCCTCAACGCGTTCCAGCAGGAACTAGGGGACCTTCGCGGAGCCGTCCGAGATATACAAGAGGCTCGGAGCCAGCAGGCCGCGCCACCAATCGCGCCCGAGCCCACGCCGGAGGGGACGGACAGTCGCGAAGCCCCCGCAGCTAGCCGCGTGCCGCTGAGACGCGTAGATCCGGAGTCCCCGCTTTCGGCGGAGCTGCAGCAGGCGGCGTGGCCCGAAGACTTCAAGTTCCCTGGCGCCGTCGACTCGTACAAAGGCGACACGGACCCCCGTGAGTTCGTGCGCATGTACGAAACCGCGATCAAAGCCGCGGGCGGAGACGACACCACGAAGGTGAAGGGACTCCCCCTCGCGCTGCAAGGAGCGGCGCTCTCTTGGTTCTTTACCATAGAGCCGGGCTCCATCTACGCGTGGGAGCAGCTTCGCGTCCGCCTTCACAACAACTTCCAAGGAAACTACGTCGAGCGAGTTGATACGGACCAACTCTTTGCCGTGAAGCAAAGACCCTCGGAGAAGCTCCGAGACTACCTCAAGCGCTTCGCCAAGATCCGGTGCCAAGTAAAAGACATTAATGAAGCCACCGTCGTTAATGCAGCCATACAGGGCCTTCGTCCGGGCCCGATGGCTGAGTACAACGTGCGGAGGCCAATCAAGACAGTCGCCAAGCTCTTCGACAAAATGGACGAGTACGCGCGGGCGGAGGAGGATGCGCGAAGACGCAGCATTACCGCCCTCGGCCTCGCCCATGAGGAGCGCCCCCCGCGCGAGTGGGGCGGGTGGTCCTCCTCGGCGAGGCGCAGCCGAGAGCCCCGAGGAGGCCCTCCCCGAGGCAGCGATACCGGGGTACAGGAAGGCTCTTCAAGGAGCAGGCATAAACCTCGGCGCCGCCAGCGCAGGTCGCAGGCGGCCCATCATGTCCTCGACACCGAGAGCGCCCACCAAGGATCTGACCCCGCCTCACGGAGGGGAGACCGGGGATCAGAAGGCGGACTTGATTGCGGCGCCCAACCCCACGCCGAACAAGAGCTCCTACACTATGGCAAGTGGTGCGAGGTACACGGCTACGGTGATCATTACACAAGGGTGATGGCCGGATCTCAGGCTCTGCCTCCTCGGCCCCTCGCTGGAGCCCACGCGGGGCACCCAAGGGGTAGCCCCATACGAGCCACCGCAACGGAGG
This sequence comes from Dendrocalamus sinicus, assembly GCA_036346575.1. NCBI lineage: Eukaryota > Viridiplantae > Streptophyta > Magnoliopsida > Poales > Poaceae > Dendrocalamus > Dendrocalamus sinicus. The sequence continues at coordinate 30,923,579 of CM070656.1, read as the reverse complement.
GCGCGCAGCATCGCACCGTCGGCGTCATCACCGGAGGCTCCTCCTCAAAAGCCCCCGGGGAGCAGCCGCAACTGTGGATGCCGCCCCGCAACATCACCTTCGACTTCAACGACGCCAGGGGTGTGGAGTACCCTCACCAAGACCCTCTAGTCATCCAGGCCCACATAGCCCGTCGTGGCGTCGGCGCGTCCCTGTCGACGGGGAAGCTCCGCGAATATCTTGTTCGTAGAGGCCCTCGACCGTATGGGGATCCCCCGAAGCCATCTAGAGCAGCCGGGAGCTCCACTTCAAGGCTTTGGGGGTCAACCGCTGCAGGCCTTGGGGCACGTGTCCCTTCCGGTCACTTTCCGTCAGGAGGGCAACAAGGGTAACATCCGGACCGAGCATGTCATCTTCGACGTCGTCGATATCCCACATCCCTACAACGCCATACTGGGTCGACCCGCCATCAACTCCTTCGAGGCGATCCCACACTACGCCTTTTTGTGTGTGAAGCTTCCGGGCCCGGAGGGTGTTATCACCGTCTTCGGCATCGCCCGGTGCATGCCCTCTCCAGCACGCTCAGCGACGGGCCCTCCGCCCCCGGATGGACGCCCAAGCCTCGGCCCGAGGGCGGAGTCAAGAAAGTGCCGCTCCAGGCGGAGGGGCAGTTTGTGTCCATCGGCGAGGGGCTCCCACCGGGGGTCGAGCGGGATCTGCTCCGAGTGCTTCAGAACAACGTTGACATTTTTGCATGGTCCCCGGAGGACATCAAGGGTGTAGACCGAGCACTAATCGAGCATCGCTTGGCGGTCCGCCCCGACGCCAAGCCGGTCAAGCAAAGGCTTCGACGTATGTCGATGGATCGGCAGCAGGCGGCCAAAGCAGAGGTGGCGAAGCTTCTTCACACCGGGGTCATCCGCGAGATCCACCATCCAGAGTGGCTCGCTAACCCGGTGCTAGTTAAAAAGGCCAGCGGGGCCTGGCGTATGTGCAGCGACTTCACGGCACTCAACAAGGCGTGCCCGAAGGATAATTACCCCTTGCCGCGCATGGATCAACTGGTCGACGCCACTGCTGGGTGCGAACTCATGAGTTTCCTGGACGCCTATTCCGACTACCACCAGGTATACATGGCCGAAGACGACGAGGAGAAGACCAGTTTCATCACACCGCTTGGGACGTTCTGCTTCGTCAGAATGCCCTTTGGTTTGAAGAATGCAGGCGCTACCTTCACCCGTCTCGTCGCCATTGTCCCGCCGCCCTTCGGGAGGAATGTCGAAGCCTCGCCGATGGCGTGGTGGTCAAAACCGCAGCTTGCTCGCATGGCCGGACCTCCGGAGACCTTCGACAATCTCCGGAAGGCGGGCATCAAGCTCAACCCCGACAAATGCGTCTTCGGGGTGCAGGCGGGCAAACTCCTAGGTTTCCTCGTGTCCGGACGGGGCATCCAGGTGAACCCCGACAAAGTAGACGCCATCCTGGGTATGGAGCCGCCCAAGACTACGAGGGAGGTCCAGAGGCTGGCGGGCCTGCCGTTTTTCAAGACACTCCGCGGGTGCGATGGATTTCGTTGGGACGGAGACTGCGCGAAGGCCTTCAACGAGCTCAAGCGGCACTGGCAAGCCTCCCACTCGTCGCCCGGCACGCAGGCTCCCCTCCTGCTCTATCTGGCCGCGTCCGCCACCGCAGTCAGCACCGTCCTCGTCTTAGAAGAAGGCGCCATGCAGCGGCCCATCTACTTTGTCTCCGAAGCCCTCCAAGGCGCCAAGACAAGATACACGGAGCTTGAGAAGCTCGCCTACGCGCTGGTCATGGCCTCCAGGAAGCTTCGGCATTATTTTCTGGCCCACCCGATCACAGTGCCTTCCTCATTCCCCCTGGCAGAGATGTTACACAACAAGGAGTCCACAGGGCGCATCGGCAAATGGGCTGCCGAGCCCGCTCCCTTCTCCTTGACGTATGCCTCGCGAACGGCAATCAAATCCCAAGTCCTGGCGGATTTTCTCGCCGAATGGACCCCGCCGGCTCAACCCGTCCAGACGCACGATGATCCCGTCTGGACGCTTACAATCGACGGCGCTTACAGCGTCGCCGGCGTGGGCGTAGGGGTAGTGATCGTCACGCCCGAAGGACAGCGTCTGCTATACTCGGCGCGCCTTGCCTTCCCCGCCACCAACAACACGGCTGAATATGAGGCGCTGCTCTTCGGCCTGGCGAAGCTCAAGGCAGTCGGCGCGAGACGGGTGTTGGTCCGCACCGACGCGCACTTGGTGGCTGGCCATGTGGACAAGTCATATCAAGCCAAGGACCCTGAGTTGGCCAAGTACCTCGCGGCGGTGAGGGCGAGGGAAAGGCACTTTTTGGGTGTCACCGTCAAGGCCATCCCCCGCGCGGACAATGAGCAGGCCGACGCCCTCGCTAAGACGACCAGCCAGCGACTGCCCCCCCTGAGGGGGCGTTTTACGAGATATTAGCGCAGGCGGCCATCGCGCAGGACAACCGGGACGCGGCACTCGTCCACCGCATTGATCGGCCAGGAGATTGGTGAGAGCCCATCTTCAATTTCTTGCAAGGTATCGCCGAGCCGGAGGACCCCGTCGAGCTTCGGCGCTTGCAGCACCGCGCACGGTCCTTCCAGGTGTTCGAAGGGATGCTCTACAAGAGAGGTGTTTGCGCACCGCTCCTGCGCTGCCTCTTGACCGAGGGGGGAAAGGAGCTCCTGGCTGAGATCCACGCGGGCGTGTGCGGATCCCACCTGGCACCAAGGTCATTAGTCGGCAAGGCGCTCAGGCAAGGCTTCTACTGGCCAACGGCCATCACCGACGCCCAGGACCTCGTCCGTCGGTGCCAAGTGTGCCAGTGGATGGCGCGCATCATCCGCAGGCCCCCGACGAGCCTCAACCCCATTCCCCTGGTGTGGCCACTGGCACGCTGGGGCCTCGATATAGTAGGACCACTTGCCCGAGCTCCAGGGGACCTCCGGTTCGTGGTAGTCGCTACCGAGTATTTCTCGGATGACCGAGGCGCCGCCCGCCAAAGTAACTTCTGCGGCCATACAGCGCTTCCTATGGCAAAACATCATATGTCGCTTCGGTGTGCCCCGAGAGCTCACGGTTGACAATGGCTGCGCAGCTCGACGCCACCCTCTTCAAAGACTATTGTGACAGCATGGGCATCACCCTCCGATTCGCCTCGGTAGGGCATTCCCAGTCCAACGGGGCGGTCGAACGGGCGAATGGCGCCATCTCCACCGCCATCAAAAAGCGCCTGGTCGGATTGCCGAAGGGCAAGTGGCCAAGCGAGCTTCACAATGTTCTATGGTCGCTTCGCACAACGGTAACGCGCCCAACGGGGTTCACGCCGTTCAAGCTCCTTTTCGGTGACGAAGCCGTGACGCCCGAGGAAATCAAGGCCGGCTCGCGGAGGGTCCTCGTCCAAGCACCCGAAGAGGAGCGCCGTGTGTCCTTGGACCTCCTCGACGGGACACGGGCAGATGCAGCCCTCCATGTCGAGAAGTATGCGCGGCAGACAATGCGTACTCGGGACCACTCTATATGCCCGCGGGGGTTCAAGCCTGGGGATCTCGTTCTCAGAGTGGCGCTCCAGGCGGAGACCGTTGGCACACTGGAGTCCAAGTGGGAAGGCCCGTACATCGTAGTGGAGGCATTGCCGAAGGGGGCGTACCGCCTCGCCACGCTCGAAGGACAAGCCCTCCGGCACACATGGAACGCGGACAGGTTGCGGCGGTACTACGCCTAGAAGCAGGACAGCAAGCGTAGAGCCACCAGCCCTTTGTTATGCGATGCTCGCCCGCGCAAACGGGAGTTCAATAAAGGTGGCTGTTCCCAAAACATCCCCTGTCCGCGCGGAGCAGAACAAAGTCCACGAACTTTAAATAAGACGTAGCATCGAGCCTAGCTCCACACGTGACAGTCTCCGGACTATAAAGTAAGACGTAGCGTCGAGGTCCACCTCCGCACGCGCGAGTCCACGGACTATAAATAAGATGTAGCGTCGAGCCTAGCTTCGCACGCGACATCTACGGACTATAAAGTAAGACGTAGCGTCGAGGTTTGCCTCCGCACGCGCGAGTCCACAGACTATAAATAAGACGTAGCGTCGAGCCTAGCTCCGCACGCGACAGTCTACGGACTATAAATAAGACGTAGCGTCGAGCCTAGCTCCGCACGCACCAGTCTACGGACTTTAAATAAGACATAGCGTCGAGCCCAGCTCCGCACGCGACAGTCTACGGACTATAAATAAGACGTAGCGTCGAGCCTAGCTCCGCGCGCACTAGTCTACGGACTTTAAATAAGACGTAGCGTCGAGCCTAGCTCTGCACGCACCAGTGCACGGACTTTAAATAAGACGTAGCGTCGAGGTCCGCCTCCGCACGCACTCTACGGAGTATAAATAAGACACAGCGGGGGGACGCCTCCGCGCGCACTCTACGGAGTATAAATGAGATGTAGTGTCGAGCTTAGCTTCCGCACGCACTAGTCTACGGACTTTAAATAAGACGTAGCGTCGAGGTCCGCCTCCGCACGCGTGAGTCTCTGGACTATAAAGGAAGTTGTAGCGTCGAGGTTCGCCTCCGCACGCACCAGTCTATAGACTTTAAATAAGATGTAGCGTCGAGGTCCGCCTCCGCACGCGCGAGTCTCCGGACTATAAAGGAAGTCGTAGCGTCGAGGTCCGCCCGCACGCACCAGTCTACGGACTTTAAATAAGACGTAGCGTCGAGGTCCGCCTCCGCACGCGCGAGTCTCCGGACTATAAAGGAAGTCGTAGCGTCGAGGTCCGCCTCCGCACGCACCAGTCTACGGACTCTAAATAAGACGTAGCGTCGAGGTCCGCCTCCGCATGCGCGAGTCTCCGGACTATAAAGGAAGTCGTAGCGTTGAGGTCCGCCTCCGCATGCGCTAGTCTACGGACTTTAAACAAGACGTGGCGTTGAGGTCCGCCTCCGCACGCGCGAGTCTCCGGACTATAAAAAAAGTCGTAGCGGCGGGGTTCGCCTCCGCACGCGCCGGTCCATACTTTGAATAAGACGCGGATGCCCTCCCTGCGCGCTCTACGAAGTATAAACGAGGTGTGGAGGTCTTCTCCCCTTCGCGTTCGGCGGCAGGTAGCACCAACAATAAGGTACTACTTGGATTCATTGCAAAAACAAAGGGGGTTACAAGGTTACAAGCGTAAGAACCGGTGCATTATCCCCCTGCCCTACCCGACCAACCGCTCAGTCTTGGCGCGGTGCGGACGAACCCGTGCCGTCGTCGCCGTGACGCTGAAGGACCCTTTCGAGCCACTGGAGGTTCCCCTCCCCACGCAGCGTCTGCTGCACGGCGACCCTCGCTGCGTCCTCCCCAAAGCGGCCCCAGATCCGTTGATGGAAGTTCTGCAGGCTAGGCCCGATGGAGCGGATGGCGTCCGACATGACCTCTGGTCGGTCGGGAAGATCCAGTTGAGGATTTGATAGCTCATGGATATGTCTACACCCACGAGTGTGAAGCAGGGCGAGGGCGAAGCACGCACCAATATAGCCGCAGTGCTCGCCAAACATTCTGGCGCCACGAAGAGCAACGCCGGTCCCCTCCTCAATCAACCCGAGCGTCTCCGACAGGGCCTCCGGCCCGTGCGTAGTGTCCGGCACTCTGATGCACAGATCTCGGAGGGCCTGGTTCAGAGACTCCATGGCCCGCCACACCGACGTGGACGCATTCTCCAGGACAAGGCTATTCTCGGCAGCAGACTCCGCCAGCTGGGCGTTCTCCCCCTCTAGGACGGCGATCTGCTGCACGAAGGCGGCGCTCCTCGGCCGCGGCGCACTTGGCTCCGTGGCCTCGAGTTCTGCGGCCGCCATGGCGCCCTCCAGCGCGCGAAGTTCTTCATCCTTCGCGGCGAGAGCGTTGCTTGCTTCACGAAGGCTGGCTTCCAGAGCCCTCCGCTCCCGAACGCGGGCCTCGTCGAAGGACCGGCTGAGGGCAAGCGTCTGGCAAAAACAACAAATCAGCAGGCGTCCAGCAGTACCTTACAAACCTGAAGCGCACATATTTACCCTCATCTCGGAAGCCTGTAGCGCGAGTGCCAGGAGTTCCCCCTCGCACGACGACAACATCTCCCGGTCGAGGCCGTGGTCGGCACGCTCTGCGGCTGCGGTAAGGTCGCAAAATATCTCCGGGCGAGGGAGAAAGTCCGAGCGAGCGAGCCCCGGCCCCAACGCGCCAGGATTTACCGAGGCCACGGCCATGTCAACAACGGCGGACACCTGCGGGGCACCCTGCACAAGGCTTCCGACTTCGCGCATACCTCCGCTGCTCGATCCTGCGCCACGTCCGGGAGACTTCGTCTCGTCTGATGTTAGCAGAATGAGCGAGCAGATCGGAGAAAGTCTCGCGAAGTCAAGTGAAGAAAGGGACTCACGCCTACCTCCTGCGCCCCTCGTCGCGGTAGGAAGTGGCGCCGGTTCGACCACCCAGGGGGAGGCGGGCGCCTCGACGGTCGGGGAGAAGGTCTTCTCGGCCGCGCCAGACGCCGTAATCCCGCGGCAAGGCCCCGCAACAGCGTATCAACCCCTCGCTGGCGGCGGGGACTGAGTCCGAGGGTGTTTCGCCTGCGGTGGCACAGGCGATTCTTCCACGGCAGCACCAGCTCCGGTTACTGTCGCCCCCACGGTTTCCTTTGTAGGGGGCGCGCCCTCGTCGGCCGCTGCGGTTGATAACGCACCTTCAACCGTGGTTTTCTCGCCAGGAACGACGCCAACCCCCGGGTTGACGAGTTCCAACTCAACGATGGCTGCGAGCCCGAGCACGGGCTCGTGGGCGTCGGCAGAAGGTGCCGGGGGATCCGAGGCGGCACGCTTTTCCGAAGCAGTATGGCCAGGCCCACTGCCGGTCGCACGCCCCATCTCAGCTATGCTAGCCGCCGGGGGGACTGCCGGGTCGCATACGGCAGCCGGGGAACGGGCCCGGCGTCGCGAAGATAACACCCCCGTAGGGCTATCACCGTCCTGAGCGCCCAGAGTCCCGGCGGGAAGCTCTTCCGGCACCGCGCGCTCGGGCACGGTAATGCCCACAGCCTCGCAGGTGCGGTTTACCCGCCGCTAGCCGCCTTGATCGCGGCCTCGCGAGCCTGGTGCTCCTTAAGCGTGTACGGGCCGAGGAGCGCCGCAACCGCGCGCTCCGCATCTTCTAGCCGAGCCACTGCGTAGGAGATCACGTCAGTCAGGCGGAAGCCAAACAGATACAATGGCGCGCGTCAAGCGTGCTGGGCGACTTACAAGGAGTGGAGGGCGGAAGCAGGCGAGATACGGATGGATCTAACCCGTCCTCGCGGGGGCCGTTCTGTCCAACATACTTCCCCCGGGAGGAGAGTGGCGCCGCCCCATACATCGTGAACTCCTCGGCTAAGTCGCGCACGCTCATTCGACGGGCGACACCGACAAGACTCTGTAGCTTTCGCGTGTCGTCAATCTCCGCCTTCAGACTCGGCGTACTGTTAAACGAGATCGGCCCACCTCGGCACTGCATTCTGCTCTTGTCGGTCACGGTGTAGTAGAACCACCACCGAGTCGGCCGGACGCCATTGCCCGGCGAGGCGGGCACGAGGAACAACGTCGCGCATGACGCCCGGAGCACGAAGTCCACACCGCCAAAGTTGGACACCGCCCCGTCAACCTTTCTGGGTCGACAGTGTGCGTCGTGCAGTGTGGCGAATAAGCTCGCGCTGGGACGTCACCCCTCTGTCCGCATCGCCCACATGAAGACAGCTAGGCGGAGTATCGCGTGGGGCATCAACTGGGCTAGCTCCAACTTGTAGGCCCGCAGGACTTCGCCCACGAACAACGTGGAGGGCATTCGAAGGCCGGCATCGAAGAACGCGATGAAAACAATCGCCTCCATGGCCCCGGCCGACTGCCTCGCGTCGGCGGGGTAGGCGAGCCCCGTTGCGATCCACGATCTTCCCCTCGTCCACGAGTCGCTGCAGCGTCCCTTCAGTCATGCGGCTCTTCCCCAGCACACGGGAGCAGCAGCCTCCCGAGTGCTCCATGGCGTCCCACCACTTGTTGGCGCGCGAGCTCCCTCGCGGCACCAGTTTGTACTCCTTGGAAGGATGGGACGCCTCGCCCTGGCTAGGCAAGGAACCGCTGCGGGGATGGTAGGTGGCATCGTCATGGCTAGCCATCGCTCTTCGCGACAAGGGAAGAAGAAGCAGGGAAAGGAGCAACTGGCGTGACAATTAGCACGGGCGGAAGCAAAGCGGCAGATCAAAAAGCCAAGCAAGAAAGGGTGCCTCCACCTCAACACTAGCACCTTATAAAGGCCGCTCGCCTATCATATGGCTCAACGCACAGACGGATCAAATTCGCAGCGATTCGGCTGTCCAAGATTTGGAAAGAAGAACCGCCGGGGCCTAGAGGGCCGTGCCGGGTAGGTGGCCAAGCAGCGCACAACACCTCCACGCCTTCAACACGCGTCCAACTTCTCGGGGGACGAGGCGAACGGCCGCGGTCACGCAACCGCTCACATCCCACGACGCACCAGTCGTGAGTCGCCACGTGCCCCACCTGCAGAATGGCTGACTGCACGACGCGACGGCGACTTCCAGCCAGCGGCGTCGGCGTGCTTCCAGCCGCCATTAAAAACGCACTACCAGACTGCAAGGTCACAACAGCCCCGGAGCGCAACCATACCGGCGCCAAGCTCCGATCTCAGCGTAGGGACGGAGCGCGCGCGCGCGTCTACTTCGAGCTAGGCGCCAGCCTCCGCTGCCACCCGTTCGAAGGGTAGGGGACGGAGCGCGTGCGCCTACCTCGAACTAGGCGCCAGCCTCCGCTGCCACCCGTTCGAAGGGTAGGGGAAGGAGCGCGCGCTCCTCGGCTTCAACTTATGTGCCAGCCTCCGCTGCCACCCGTTCGAAGGGTAGGGGACGGAGCGCGCGCCCGGCCGACTTAGGCGCCACCTCGCGCCACCCGTTCGGGGTAGGGGATGGAGCGCCGCGCCCGGCCGACTTAGGCGCCACCTCGCGCCACCCGTTCGAAGGGTAGGGGCGGAGCGCGCGCCCGGCCGACTTAGCGCCACCTCGCGCCACCCGTTCAAGGGTAGGGGACGGAGCGCGCGCACTCGGCTTCAACTTAGGCGCCAGCCTCCGCTGCCACCCATTCGAAGGGTAGGGGACGGAGCGCGTGCGTCTACGTCGAGCTAGGCGCCAGCCTCCGCTGCCATCCGTTCGAAGGATAGCGGACGGAGCGCGCGCGTCTGCTGCAACAAGGCACTTTCCATCCCAGACCTCAGGCTCCCGACCACAAGCTTGAGAAATTCACAGCCGCGAGGGACGGAGGGCCAAGGACTCGGCGGCATGGCTTCGGCCCTGTGAAGCCCTTCACCATGAGAGGCTCCTGTCGTAGGGGTGGCCCCCACCTAAGCCCAGTAGGCCTGTTAGGAGGTTATAAGAACCAGAGTAACATATGTAATAACATAAGTGCCCCTAATGGGGATGTATGGATATAAGGGCATAACTGTAAAAGTATACCCCATGTGAATATATATATATATCAAGATGAGGGGGAGGGTGAGACAGAATACTCCTACCTCTCCACTACCATCTCTCTCTCTGTTTGGTCTGTAGCCACAACATATACGAATAGCCGTGCCCACGGTCAAGGGTGGGCAAGGAATGCATTCACATGGTAGATATTTGGTTTTGGTTTTAGTATCAAAGTTTTGGTTTTCCGAGAGTGGAGGGAGCTCTCAGAAGGGTGCCTGGCTGTTAGAGCTAGTGTGGGTGGATGGAACCCGTGGTTTTTTAAACTTTAACGGTTAGGGTTGGTTAACTAGTGTTGGTGGATATAACCTTCACTATAAAATGCTTATTAGTTTTAGATAAAACAATTATTTTGTAAAATTAATGCCTTGGACAATATTTAGTAGTATTTGAACTAATACATTGCTTTGTGTAAAAGAACCATATAGCCTTCCTTTGTTAAGCCTTGCATCTACTGCATTTGTCCCAAGACTTGCGGAGTACTTTATGTACTCACATACTGCACTAAAATCAACTCAGAGGAATATGAAGCTCAAGAGGGAGACTACGACTACTTCGCGTGTGGATTCGACGAAGGATTCCCGGAGTACTAGGTTGCGCTTCCCCAGTCAATTGCCTGTGGCGCATTGATGGATCTCCACCGGATTTTTCTTTTGCTTCCGCTGTGTTTTGTGAGTGTGTGAGGTCTTGAAACCTCAGTTGTAATAAAGATACCTTTCGGTCTGTACTCTCTATTATTGTATTAAGCGTTGTTGGTTATGTAATCATCACTGTTTGACTGTGTGCACTAGCTTTGATCTGGGACAAGTCTTTGTATTACGTAGGGTCGGATTCAAACCGGGTCCCGACAGAGATGGTATCAGAGCCAATTTGACTGTAGGACGTGACCTATATTAGAAATGGCAAAACCTTAAGGACTTATATTTATTATTAAAAAGAGTATATTAAAAATATATAAGCTTCTTTGCTTCTACTCTTTTCTTACTTAGAATCTCGTTCTTGCCCTATATTCATTTGATAATTTTCTTTACTAATCTTTCCTATTATTTCAACTTTGTAGATGGCCGGTTCATCCTCCGCTGACTCGTGGGACTATTTCTCTCATGGCGAGAGTGTTGGAGCATTTGCTAGCCTTCTTCGGCAGCTTATGCAGTACCTGGAGTATTGCCAGCCGCCTATCTTCAGAGGGCAGAAGGTCCGAATCATGGATCGAGATTCTTGGTCGATGGAGGTATTCCTGTATGCACGGGATAAGGAATTCGACTCCCACAGATACCCGATCGAGCATCCCTGGACTCGCTGCTTTGATGCTATCCAGGACGCAGCTCGTCTGACCATAGCTGACTTGTGCCAGATTCACAAGGATACTCTGCAGCAGTCACCCTTCTGTTTCTTCCTCACTACTCGAGCAGGACAGAGCTACCCGGAGCCCTTCGAGATCACAGTAGACGGCCCTCGACTGACGCATCAGGTGCAACTGACTCAGGCGATGGCAGTTACCTACGCCAGAGCCTTGGAGGAGATTGGGCAGCTTCGGATGCTTCTCACTTCTAGCTACCAGCACTCCAACACCCTCCGTGCTCAGCTTCTTCAAAGCCAGGCAGCAAAGTTCGAGCTAGGGTGTCTCAGAGCCGCAGCTGACTACACGCCGTCTTCGCCTGTACCAACCGTTGTCCCCAACAATCAGGCCGACTCGACATATGGGACCCCGCACCAGGCTCACGGTACGCAAGAGTGTGCGGCGCCCTAGTCCGCTACCCGTCATCAACATCAGCGGTTCCAGCAGAAGACACAGTCTTTCCCGTTCCGGCTCCTATTCTCGGTCGACTGCCTCCAGTCGTAACCGATCTCGTTTTCGCGCTTCAGGCATTCGCGCCACATGTGGTTGTGGGCAGCATCACGTGGGCGAGACCGAGGAGGACCCAGAGGAGGATCCTGAGGAGCGCATCATCTTGGAGGATTAGTAGTTGGTCGAGTCAGTAGTACCCAAATAAATGTCTACGTCTTTAGAACGTTTTATATTATGTTTTGAGTGTGCTATATGGACTGTACCAAGCCTTTGTGTACTTGTGGTACAACCATTCTTAAAACTATTTTGATTTCAAAAAAAGTTTCTTCTAAGTTGTTGCTTGTTCTCTCTTGTGTGTTGGTTTGGGATGTTGTTTAGTTTCCCCTAATCTCTTACCTATGCTAATTCCGTCTTATCTTTTGCTAACCCTAGATATCACTTCAGATGGTGAACACAAGGAACAACCCAGACAGCAGTCGTGGAACCAATGCTCGACCGGAAAACAACATTCCACCACCTCCTGCTCAAGCCCCTAACTTGGAACAGATGATGGCCATGCAACTGCAAATTCTTCAAGCCCTTGCTCAAAATCAGGTCCAACAGGTTCCGCAGGCACCCGTTCAAGCACCGCAGGCCAAGCTAGGAGAGTTTATGAGGACCAGACCTTCTACTTTTGCCGATTCGGTGGATCCATTGGAGGCTGACGATTGGATCAAGGATGTGGAGAAGAAGTTGATTCTGACTCAGTGCAATGACCATGAGAAGGTGTTGTATGCTACCCATCAGCTTAAAGGAATTGCTGCTAATTGGTGGGAAAATTACTGTGCTGCTCATCAAGATGTGCAAACCATCACATGGGGGGAATTTGTTGAAGCTTTTCGCACTGCACATATTCCTATGGGACTAATGGAAATGAAGAAAAGGGAGTTTCACAAACTGCAGCAAGGAAACCTTAGTGTTTCTGAATACTTGAATAGGTTCACTCAACTATCTAGGTATGCCCCAGAGGATGTTGCATCAGAGGCAACAAAGATTTGGCGGTTTATGCAGGGACTTGATCCCAACCTCAAGGTGCAGTTGGTGTCCAATGATTATCCAACATTCCAACACATGGTGAATAAGGCCCTTATACAAGAAGATGCCCAACGTCAATTGTATGAGACTCGGAAGAGGAAGTTTCAAGCTCAGCATGGTGCTAGCAGTTCTCGTTTCCGTCCTAATCCACCCCAATTCAATAGGCCCTTATAGCCAAGTGTGCCAAGGACACCGTTCGCAGGACCCTGCCCAATTCCGCAAGCTGCTCGCGCAAGTAATGGTAGCCAACTTCAGCAGAACAAGACTTCCGCGGCAGGAGTGCAGTGTTTCAATTGCAAGAACATGGGACATTATGCCAACAATTGTCCCCAGAAGCGCCCAGCTGTGACCCCTGCTCGTTTCAACCTGGGGACTACACCAGCATGAGCTCCAACTGCAGTTCAAGGCTGTGGAACACCTCAAACTCCAAGGACTCCACAGGCAATGAGCAGAGGACATCTTAATCATGTTACTGCAGAAGCAGCTCAGGATGCACCCGATGTAGTTCTGGGTAAGTTACTTGTCAACTCAGTACCTGCATCAACATTATTTGATTCTGGAGCTTCGCAATCTTTTGTGTCAAAAGATTTTGTTGAAAGATATAATTGGGATGTGCGTTTGTTTAAGAACCCTATGCTAGTCCAATCACCTGGAAAGGAAATGAGGACTACACGGTTTGCCCTAGAGCAACCATAGATATAAATGGAGTAAAATTCCTAGCGAATCTTATTATAATAGACTCCAAGAGCCTAGATGTAATACTTGGTATGGATTGGTTAACCAAGTATAAAGGGCAGATAGATTGTGCCGATCATGCCATTACTCTTACCAACTCTGAAGGAATTCAAGTAAAGTATAAGTCAAACACATCTTCTCAGAATAGTTGTGGGTTGAATAGCTTGAAGGGAGTGACTCTAGAAAAGGTGCCTATAGTAAGTGAATACCCAGATGTATTTCCTGAAGATTTACCAGGAATGTCGCCGGACAGAGAAATTGAATTTGTTACCAACTTAGTACCTGGTACAGCTTCGATTTTCAAGAGACCTTATCGCATGTCTGCAAATGATCTGGCTGAAGTTAAGAAGCAAATTCAGGAGCTGCAAGAGAAAGGTTTTGTTAGACCAAGTTCTTCGCCTTGGGGAGCACCAGTACTTCTAGTGAAGAAGAAAGATGGCAGTCTTCGCATGTGTGTGGACTATAGATCCTTGAATGATGTGACAATTAAGAACAAGTACCCTTTGCCCCGGATAGATGATTTATTTGATTAGTTAAAAGGCTCATGTGTTTTCTCCAAGATTGATCTCCGATCAGGTTACCATCAGTTGAAGATAAGACCAGAAGATATACCAAAAACAGCATTTGCTACTCGTTATGGACGTTATGAGTTTACAGTGATGTCTTTTGGCCTGACAAATGCACCCGTATGTTTTATGAATCTGATTAATAAGGTGTTCATGGAATATTTGGATAAGTTTGTTGTATTCATTGATGACATTCTGATATACTCTCAGAATGAGGAGGAGCATGCAAAACATCTGAGGATAGTTTTAGAAAAGCTCAGAGAACACTGGTTGTATGCCAAGTTTAGCAAGTGTGAGTTCTGGTTGAAGGAAGTAGCTTTCTTGGGTCATGTGATTTCTGCAGGAGGAGTGTCCGTAGATCCCGAAAAAGTGAATGATGTGCTCAATTGGACACAACCCAAATCAGTACCAAAGATGTCAGACCCAGATTTTACAATCCGGAATCTACTGTGTTTAGCTGCACTATGCCCTGGATCAGTAGATAGTGCTCACAGATTACAGTTCTGAATATCAAAGTACATATCATGCGGAAGCGTAAATATAATAGAAGACTTACACATGGGCCGGCTAGGCCGAAATCATAAATTGCAGCAACGGAAGAACGAAGCACACAGGTGGGACCTTCAGGACATGCCCACAGGCAGCCAACTGGAGGTTCGCGACCTAGCCCTTGATATCTTCATCTTCTCCGTCAGCTTGTCCAATCTTGTTGCTGAGGCGAGGTGACTTGATTCCTGATTCTGTATTTTGTCGCAAAAGCGAGCGTGAGCACTCCGACCCCGTGCTCCGCGAGCCAATACACAGAATGCAAATAAATAATATGCATGGCTTAACAAAGGAGAGGCTCGGGTTATTTTATTTGCCAAAAGTCGCTTTTAGTGACACTATTTTTATTCAATCGTAGTGTTATTAATGTTACCTAAACTCCACACCAGCAATGGCCATAATTGACCTAATCCACCGAGATTACACTTCCTATATTTATTGTTGTCTAAGACTTCAAACATCGAGTGACATCATTTAATTAATCCACCGAACATACTCTTTCTATACTGCGTGCTGTCTAAAACTCCAAACAGCGTATTTCATCAATTATCCAGTCCACCAATCAATTGATGTCTAAAGCTCCAAACAGCTAGTGACATCATTTTTCTAATCCACTGATCATGCACTCATTCACGCCTAAGACTCCAAGCGATGAGGGTCATCCTTTATTTAGATCACCCAATATCTTTTGTATTCCAAAGTTCTAACAATCCAATCTTGTTGTGGCTAATCATCAACTCTTTATTTCTAAATTCTAATGACTATCTAACATGATTGCTTTTATATCCACGAAATCATTCGTATCGGGACTTTCCAATAATTCCTCCTTTTGTTATTGATCCAAATTCATGATTTGTTCTCCCAATAATCAGTCTTATTTTCTACTATCTATCTCTAACTAATTCACTAGTATACATCCACCATGAATACCAAAGATCAAGATTATAATCCAATAATTGCTATCATTCCTCCAATACTCCCAAAAATCCAGTTCATCCATCTAGTATTTGATCAAATCTTATTAATCCCATCACCACAACATCTTCCAAGGATTTATATTAATTATCGTGTTGCAATCCAACAATTTCCTTATACTCCTAATTCTCCAAATTCATTTAAATCATCTATCTAGACTATATATCCATTTGGGCTCCACCAATTGATTTCTCCCAAAATCCACACTATCGTTTCCTATTTTTGATTGACATGAATCCACCAATACTTTTATGTGTATACTACAATCATCCATCTCCTTTACTCACGACCCTATTTATTCTACCCATATTTTATTTTGTAAGAATAGAAATGCCACTAATTGAAATACAATACATAAAATTTCTGAGACCTAGCAGCTTTGGAACAAATCATAATGTTCAAGGAATACTAACATGATTTTCCATACATATGGCATCACACCATATGCCTAATATCACCATAATTTTCCCATACATATGGCATCACACCATATCACATCTTTCAACATTATAGCCGCTTAACTTACCACTGGGACGACACCGGGACAACTCAAATCAGGGCTTTACGCTGCCTCCACTTTTCCATCCCACCCACAAAACATTTTGAAATAGAACTATATCTAGTTAAGTTCCCATGTCCGCCCTTGACCGTGGGCACGGCTATTCGAATAGTTTTGACTCTGCAGAGTTTGTACACTTTCACCACAAGAGACAATCAACCCGTTGCCCCACATGATTCCTTAGTCATGTGGTTGAGCACCATCACAGTGACTTTTCAAAGTATCTAGTCCCTTTTCTCATTCACCTTATGGGAAACGCCCACTTGCGGTGGGTCCCATCTATGCTGGATGTTTTTCCCCTACGATTACTAACGCAGCCGGGCTTCGTCCCCGCAACGCTTAGAACATCCGGGAAAAACTTCACCCTACACCGTGTCCCTTCAGCCCCTTGCCATAGCATATCCACTTCTATCCACTACCGGTGAGATGAGTCCGGGATTTCGATAAATTTACTTAGCCAAGTTGTATTTCTGACTTGTGGTTGCACTGCTTTACACAGGAGGTCATGACAAGATTCGGTCCTTAGCGGTATCCGGCGGTCTACCACTAACCCACTTTGTGCATCCACCGCACCACACTCACACCCTCATACCAATCCGCCTGATATTTAAGCAAGTTGGGAATTTTGGAAGCATAAAATAATCATGTCAAATTATACAGTCATTCCCACCATGATCGCCAAACCAGTTCTTGAGATTTAAAATGACAATGATGTTTTGGGCATTTCAGCGCCCCAAGTATCTATGCAAGACTAAGCATGGCGTATACTTACGGACTTACTTTTGAAAGAATACCATTATAATTTTGCTAAGGCGACAAAGTCCACATATTCAAGTATTCCAAAGGAGGTGTAATATTAGCAAAGGTAACAATGGGCATATAACTAGAATATTAAATTAAACATGTATTTGCTTATAAAATAACAGCATGCAATTTGATAATTTAAATCAAAGTAATTTCAGAAAATGTAGGTTCAACATGATCAAAGTATTGACTACTTTGGCGCGTTTCTCTGCGGTCTTGAGCTCACACGATGCTTTCTCTTCAGTTTTTGGCGTTTACCTTCACTTCGAGCTTGACCTCACTTGATCCCATGAGTCTTCACGACTTCCAATTTCTAATTACGCGATAAACGACTGAATCCAAATAAAAGCGAATAACTCAAAGGATCCAAATAAATCCGAATAAACTTAATTTAGTGTTGTTACGAGTTAATGGGTGATTTGAGTGGCTTAAGGCAAAGCCGATGATAGAAAACAATGAATCAACCTTTTATTAATAGTTTCTGTTACTATTTTTGTATTCATCAAGGAAGTTCTATGATTTAAGTTATATATATACATATGCGTATGAATTTAGCCGAACATTATTTTATCAAGGTTAGTATTTACGAATTAAGGTATGTATTATATCCACAATGCATATATTTGTTGATTTATTAAGTTGGCTTTACGATAACTATTTATATTAGCTATTATTTTAAAAGGACTCTCATGACATTTATATTTTTAATTACATATGATCTATATAGAGCCTCCCCTTTTAAGTTTTGATCTTAAGTAATTTATATGCAAGATGATTTCTATTTGTGAATCTATATTACCTAATATTCAAATAACTTAATCCTTGTAAAATAATCAGTTTGTTGGCCTTGATTAACATGTGACTTTAGCCAATATTAAATCTTAAACAATTTCATTTATAACCTAAAATAATTTGTTGACTAATTACTTTGATATGATCTTAATTGTTATTTTAGTCTAACTAAGGTTTCTGTGATGCATTGGTGTTTATGATAGAACCATCTCTTATTTGTGTTTTATTATCAATTTTCAGATTTAAAACAATCAACAGAGGCATACTAATTATTCATGTATGGTACTTAAACAAATACTAAATCTTATATAATGCCTTTCACATCCTAGTAAAATATGTGGGCTACCATAGACTAATCTCTAGTTCTCCAAACTTTCCCTTGACTGATATGGAGTAAGGAAACAAAACACCACAAAAACAATGGGAGTGAAAAGAGTGGGAAATGGGGATATGGGAATCGAACCCGAGACTTAGGGTCGAAGGAGTAGATCATACTCGGGCTAGCCAACTGGTCATCGATGTTTCGTGACTAAAGGGAGGGGGTCAATATTGATAAAGCGGCAGGGTTGGGGAAAGCTTCTCAGAAGTTTCACCGGCCGAACAGGGAAGGCGGGCGGTGCGATGCTGCGCCACGCCGGCGGCAAGCGCGCCGGGAGGCGGCGTTGATCAGCAAAATGGGTTCCCCGGGGCCTGGGAAACTGGTGGAGGCGTTGGAGTGTGCCGGGGAATCCTTGAGGCGGGCCGGCAGTGAGGTTTTAGCGGCCGGTGGCGAGGTGGAAAGGGGGCAGTGGCGCCGGTGTGGGGAAGGGGGATCTAAGGTGCGTTAGAGGAGGAGGGGCTCGCGGGGGTACTCACCGATGGTTTGGCAGGGTCGGAGGGAGATGGAGGATGGCCGGCGGCGTGTGCCTGCGGTGGCGCGGAGGAGGTTGCCGTGGAGAGGTCGCACCGGTGGGGGAAGTCGTCGGCCGGCCATGGGAGGGGGTTCTTGGCGGCGGGGAGGTACTCCTGGAGCGCCGAATCGGAAAGGGGTCGCCGGTGGGAGAGTCGGCGGAGGAACTCGCGGCGGCGGTCGGGCTCGGGAAAAAGGGCTACTCCGGCGAGCTCAGGGCATTTGGGAGCAATTCACCGCGGTGGGAAGATGAGCGAGACGAGGCGAGAAAGATGGGGGCGTCTTCTTATGGGGGCGGAGCCGACCGGTTGGAGGTGGCAGACCGAGCGGCGGAAGGACCTGCCGGTCCTTGCCCAGCGCGGGGCTCGGCGCGTGCAGCCGGGGCAGGGCAGGCGTGGGGCTCGATGCGCGGAAGAGACGTGACGGCGGCGCAGAGCGGAGAAAAAGAGAGGGGCGACGTGGAGGACGCCAGACCACAGGAGAAGGGAGGAGGAAGAAGTAGAGAAAAGGAGGGAGCAGCGCTTGGAGAGAAAGAAGAGAAGAACGGAGGCGAGGCGCGCAGAGCGGGGCCAGTGGCGAGGGGCGTCTTATTTGGGCGGGCCGGGCCGCCGGCCGGGAGGAAGCGGGAACAGGGGGTTGGGCCGGGCTTTGCGGCTGGCCTGACCCCCCCCTCTCATTCATCATCATTTTTTTTAATCATTTATGTAGTTACTCATTGGTGTTTTCACTTATATTTATATATATATATATATATATATATATATATATATATATATCTGTATATACACATTCTTACTAATTACTGATTTTCACCTTTTATAGCTATTTTATTTGTGCATACCCTTTTTATGTCTTTGTTCATTTTGTTAGGCCCCTTTTGCAATACTTTTGTTAATATCAAGATTTTATGTTTATAATTCAGCTTTCTCCCTCCTTTTATGGATTATCTTTTCATATTCAAATTTTAAATTTCTAATTCTCTATTATTTGCACATTTCCTCTTTATGGCATCAGTAGTGTTTGTTTCCTTCTTGAATTATTTTTTTAAAAAAAGAATCTGTAACCTCAACCAAAATCAGGAAAACACCATAAAATCCAAATTCCAATTGAACATATTGCAAAAATAACTCAAGAAATTCATATTTTCAAATTTGAAATTTCAGGATGTTACAAACCTACCCCCCTTAAAGAGAATCTCGACCCCGAGATTCCGGCAGAGCAGAAAGAATGGAGGTGGGTTATATTGGCTAGCAATGGGTTTTGGGGTGTTGCTCGACGTATAGTTCCTTATCTCCATAGAGGGATGGAAATCTGCACAATAGGGGTTAACACTTGAAGAAGTCAAAAAGGAAAGAGAGATACCTTGTTCTCCTGGATAGGTCGTAGACTACCATCTACTTGCTCCTTGACATTTTTGTCACTTCGTGCTACCCCCCTTAAATAAATGACGATTGTCATTATTCATCCACTATACTCTAGCTGTCTTGGTCAACAACAGATTAGAGTAGCATCTCATGGGACAAGGGTCTTGTCCTTCACAGAAACATGTGGCCTTGCTCTATGGGCTTTCTCCTGGCGGGTGGTCTTCTTCATAGTGATGTTGTTTTCCTTAAATATTGGAAAGTTGCGAGTCTTTACTTCTTCTTGATCGTCCTAGCTTGGGTTATCCGTTATTTCGCCTCATGGATCCAATGGGTTTTCAGCAAAAGGTGAGAGGGAATAGCATGAGGTAAGGGTAGAATCGTGGAGATAAGGTAATCTAAACCCATTCGAATTTTAAAAGGGTATACCCTGAAGTCGGGTGATACATGCATCACACAAGTTTTAAAACACTCTTTTCTGTGTGATCATGAAATGTATTGCCCGAGGGCAAGAAGGCGAGGCACAGGCCAAATAGAAATCTTGCAACAATACATCGCCTACTCGGGAGCACACTTAAGAGAACGTAGGGTTCATCTCGCATAGCCCGTTTAAAACGAGACCACCTTATCTTCATGACCATCCTCAACGTCCGTATCCTTAAGTTTTAGAGCAAGGGTGCGAAGAGGATCACAATTTTCTTTTCGAATCAATAGACAGAAAAGGAAAGTATTTGGGGATAATTTGATTGATATCAGCACCCACTCGAGGTTGTTATTTGGAATTTAGGGTAAGGGAGCTTTAGATGTAACAATGGCTAAGGTAGCATTTGGATGAGAAAGAATCATCTAAGAGAGATAAGAATGAGCAAGATAACTTATATCTTTGGAAATAGTATTTTTAAAGAATTATTTCTAGTCATGAAACTAACGGCCAGTTAACTAGGTCACGACTGCGATCGATATGCTCGATACCATCCTGTCGGACCAGATTTTACAATCCGGAATCTCATCAGGTTTAGCTGCACTATTCCTGGATCAGTAGATAGTGCTCACAGATTACAGTTCTGAATATCAAAGTACATATCATGCGGAAGCGTAAATATAATAGAAGACTTACACATGGGCCGGCTAGGCCGAAATCATAAATTGCAGCAACGGAAGAACGAAGCACACAGGTGGGACCTTCAGACATGCCCACAGCAGCCAACGGAGGTTCGCGACCTAGCCCTTGATATCTTCATCTTCTCCGTCGGCTTGTCCAATCTTGTTCTTTGGCGAGGTGACTTGATTCCTGATTCTGTATTTTGTCGCAAAAGCGAGCGTGAGCACTCCGACCCCGTGCTCCGCGAGCCAATACACAGAATGCAAATAAATAATATGCATGGCTTAACAAAGGAGAGGCTCGGGTTATTTTATTTGCCAAAAGTCGCTTTTAGTGACACTATTTTTATTCAATCGTAGTGTTATTAATGTTACCTAAACTCCACACAGCAATGGCCATAATTGACCTAATCCACCGAGATTACACTTCCTATATTTATTGTTGTCTAAGACTTCAAACATCGAGTGACATCATTTAATTAATCCACCGAACATACTCTTTCTATACTGCGTGCTGTCTAAAACTCCAAACAATGTATTTCATCAATTATCCATCCACCAATCAATTGATGTCTAAAGCTCCAAACAGCTAGTGACATCATTTTTCTAATCCACGATCATGCACTCATTACTGCCTAAGACTCCAAGCAGTGAGGGTCATCCTTTATTTAGATCACCCAATATCTTTTGTATTCCAAAGTTCTAACAATCCAATCTTGTTGTGGCTAATCATCAACTCTTTATTTCTAAATTCTAATGACTATCTAACATGATTGCTTTTATATCCACTGAAATCATTCGTATCGGGACTTTCCAATAATTCCCTCCTTTTGTTATTGATCCAAATTCATGATTTGTTCTCCCAATAATCAGTCTTATTTTCTACTATCTATCTCTAACTAATTCACTAGTATACATCCACCATGAATACCAAAGATCAAGATTATAATCCAATAATTGCTATCATTCCTCCAATACTCCCAAAAATCCAGTTCATCCATCTAGTATTTGATCAAATCTTATTAATCCCATCACTCACAACATCTTCCAAGGATTTATATTAATTATCGGTGTTGCAATCCAACAATTTCCTTATACTCCCTAATTCTCCAAATTCATTTAAATCATCTATCTAGACTATATATCCATTTGGGCTCCACCAATTGATTTCTCCCAAAATCCACACTATCGTTTCCTATTTTTGATTGACATGAATCCACCAATACTTTTATGTGTATACTACAATCATCCATCTCCTTTACTCACGACCCTATTTATTCTACCCATATTTTATTTTGTAAGAATAGAAATGCCACTAATTGAAATACAATACATAAAATTTCCTGAGACCTAGCAGCTTTGGAACAAATCATAATGTTCAAGGAATACTAACATGATTTTCCATACATATGGCATCACACCATATGCCTAATATCACCATAATTTTCCCATACATATGGCATCACACCATATCACATCTTTCAGCGTTATAGCCGCTTAACTTACCACGGGACGACACCCAGGACAACTCAAATCAGGGCTTTACGCTGCCCTCCACTTTTCCATCCCACCCACAAAACATTTTGAAATAGAACTATATCTAGTTAAGTTCCCATGTCCGCCCTTGACCGTGGGCACGGCTATTCGAATAGTTTTGACTCTGCAGAGTTTGTACACTTTCACCACAAGAGACAATCAACCCGTTGCCCCACATGATTCCTTAGTCATGTGGTTGAGCAGACCATCACAGTGACTTTTCAAAGTATCTAGTCCCTTTTCTCATTCACCTTATGGGAAACTGCCCACTTGCGGTGGGTCCCATCTATGCGCGGGATGTTTTTCCCCTACAGTTACTAACGCAGCCGGGCTTCTCGTCCCCGCAACGCTTAGAACATCTGGGAAAAACTTCACCCTACACTGGTGTCCCTTCAGGCCCCCTTGCCATAGCATATCCACTTCTATCCACTACCAGTGAGATGAGTCCGGGGATTTCGATAAATTTACTTAGCCAAGTTGTATTTTACAGACTTGTGGTTGCACTGTTTTACACAGGAGGTCATGACAAGATTCGGTCCTTAGCGGTATCTGGGCGGTCTACCACTAACCCACTTTGTGCATCCACTGCACCACACTCACACCCTCATACCAATCCGCCCAGATATTTAAGCAAGTTGGGAATTTTGGAAGCATAAAATAATCATGTCAAATTATACCAGTCATTCCCACCATGATCGCCAAACCAGCTTCTTGAGATTTAAAATGACAATGATGTTTTGGGCATTTCAGCGCCCCAAGTATCT
This sequence comes from Dendrocalamus sinicus, assembly GCA_036346575.1. NCBI lineage: Eukaryota > Viridiplantae > Streptophyta > Magnoliopsida > Poales > Poaceae > Dendrocalamus > Dendrocalamus sinicus. The sequence goes on along the minus strand of CM070656.1, from coordinate 30,900,560 downwards.
ATGCAAGACTAAGCATGGCGTATACTTACGGACTTACTTTTGAAAGAATACCATTATAATTTTGCTAAGGCGACAAAGTCCACATATTCAAGTATTCCAAAGGAGGTGTAATATTAGCAAAGGTAACAATGGGCATATAACTAGAATATTAAATTAAACATGTATTTGCTTATAAAATAACAGCATGCAATTTGATAATTTAAATCAAAGTAATTTCAGAAAATGTAGGTTCAACATGATCAAAGTATTGACTACTTTGCGCGGTTTCTCATGGTCTTGAGCTCACACGATGCTTTCTCTTCAGTTTTTGGCGTTTACCTTCACTTCGAGCTTGACCTCACTTGATCCCATGAGTCTTCACGACTTCCAATTTCTAATTACGCGATAAACGACTGAATCCAAATAAAAGCGAATAACTCAAAGGATCCAAATAAATCCGAATAAACTTAATTTAGTGTTGTTACGAGTTAATGGGTGATTTGAGTGGCTTAAGGCAAAGCCGATGATAGAAAACAATGAATCAACCTTTTATTAATAGTTTCACATTACTATTTTGTATTCATCAAGGAAGTTCTATGATTTAAGTTATATATATACATATGCGTATGAATTTAGCCGAACATTATTTTATCAAGGTTAGTATTTACGAATTAAGGTATGTATTATATCCACAATGCATATATTTGTTGATTTATTAAGTTGGCTTTACGATAACTATTTATATTAGCTATTATTTTAAAAAGGACTCTCATGACATTTATATTTTTAATTACATATGATCTATATAGAGCCTCCCCTTTTAAGTTTTGATCTTAAGTAATTTATATGCAAGATGATTTCTATTTGTGAATCTATATTACCTAATATTCAAATAACTTAATCCTTGTAAAATAATCAGTTTGTTGGCCTTGATTAACATGTGACTTTAGCCAATATTAAATCTTAAACAATTTCATTTATAACCTAAAATAATTTGTTGACTAATTACTTTGATATGATCTTAATTGTTATTTTAGTCTAACTAAGGTTTCTGTGATGCATTGGTGTTTATGATAGAACCATCTCTTATTTGTGTTTTATTATCAATTTTCAGATTTAAAACAATCAACAGAGGCATACTAATTATTCATGTATGGTACTTAAACAAATACTAAATCTTATATAATGCCTTTCACATCCTAGTAAAATATGTGGGCTACCATAGACTAATCTCTAGTTCTCCAAACTTTCCCTTGACTGATATGGAGTAAGGAAACAAAACACCACAAAAACAATGGGAGTGAAAAGAGTGGGAAATGGGGATATGGGAATCGAACCCGAGACTTAGGGTCGAAGGAGTAGATCATACTGGGCTAGCCAACCGGTCATCGATGTTTCGTGACTAAAGGGAGGGGTCAATATTGATAAAGCGGCGGGGTTGGGAAAGCTTCTCGAAGTTTCACCGGCCGAACAGGAAGGCGGGCGGTGCGATGCTGCGCGACGCGGCGCAAGCGGCGCCGGGAGGCGGCGTTGATCGGCAAAATGGGTTCCCGGGCACAGGAAGCCGGTGGAGGCGTTGGAGTGTGCCGGGGAATCCTTGAGGCGGGCCGGCAGTGAGGTTTTAGCGGCCGGTGGCGAGGTGGAAAGGGGGCAGTGGCGCCGGTGTGGGAAGGGGATCTAAGGTGCGTTAGAGGAGGAGGGCTCGCGGGGTACTCACCGATGGTTTGGCAGGTCGGAGGAGATGGAGGATGGCCGGCGGCGTGCTGCGGTGGCGCGGAGGAGGTTGCCGTGGAGAGGTCGCACCGTTGGGGGAAGTCGTCGGCCGGCCATGGGAGGGGGTTCTTGGCGGCGGGGAGGTACTCCTGGAGCGCCGAATCGGAAAGGGGTCGCCGGTGGGAGAGTCGGCGGAGGAACTCGCGGCGGCGGTCGGGCTCGGGAAAAAGGGCTACTCCGGCGAGCTCAGGGCATTTGGGAGCAATTCACCGCGGTGGGAAGATGAGCGAGACGAGGCGAGAAAGATGGGGGCGTCTTCTTATGGGGGCGGAGCCGACCGGTTGGAGGTGGCAGACCGAGCGGCGGAAGGACCTGCCGGTCCTTGCCCAGCGTGGGGCTCGATGCGCGGAAGAGACGTGACGGCGGCGCAGAGCGGAGAAAAAGAGAGGGGCGACGTGGAGGACGCCAGACCACAGGAGAAGGGAGGAGGAAGAAGTAGAGAAAAGGAGGGAGCAGCGCTTGGAGAGAAAGAAGAGAAGAACGGGAGGCGAGGCGCGCAGGAGCGGGGCCCAGCGGGCAGAGGGGGCGTGCGCTGGAGCGGGCTGGGCCGCTTCGGCCGGGGAGGAAGCGGGAACAGGGGGTTGGGCCGGGCTTTGCGGCTGGCCTGACCCCCCCTCTCATTCATCATCATTTTTTTTAATCATTTATGTAGTTACTCATTGGTGTTTACACTTATATTTATATATATATATATATATATATATATATATATATATATATATATATATATATATATATATATATATATATATATCTGTATATACACATTCTTACTAATTACTGATTTTCACCTTTTATAGCTATTTTATTTGTGCATACCCTTTTTATGTCTTTGTTCATTTTGTTAGGCCCCTTTTGCAATACTTTTGTTAATATCAAGATTTTATGTTTATAATTCAGCTTTCTCCCTCCTTTTATGGATTATCTTTTCATATTCAAATTTTAAATTTCTAATTCTCTATTATTTGCACATTTCCTCTTTATGGCATCAGTAGTGTTTGTTTCCTTCTTGAATTATTTTTTTTTAAAAAAAAAAGAATCTGTAACCTCAACCAAAATCAGGAAAACACCATAAAATCCAAATTCCAATTGAACATATTGCAAAAATAACTCAAGAAATTCATATTTTCAAATTTGAAATTTCAGGATGTTACAAAAGATTAGGAGTTTTCTGTGTTTAGCAGGTTATTATCGTCGCTTTATTGAAGGATTCTCCAAGCTTGCAAGATCTCTCACTCAGTTGCTAAAGAAGGAAAAGAAGTTTGAATGGAGTAAATCTTGTGAGGACAGTTTTCAAGAACTGAAAAAGAGGTTAACCTCTGCACCAGTGTTAACGCTTCCAGATATTAGAAAGGATTTTGAAGTTTTCTGTGATGCATCAAGGCAAGGATTGGGCTATGTACTGATGCAAGAAGGAAGGGTAGTAGCCTATGCTTCAAGGCAATTGCGTCCCCATGAGGAGAATTATCCAAGCCATGATTTAAAGCTAGCTGCTATCATGCATGCTCTAAAACTATGGAGGCATTATTTGATCGGTAATCATTGTGAGATTTACAGGGACCACAAAAGTTTGAAGTATGTATTTACCCAACCCGATCTCAATCTAAGACAAGGAAGGTGGCTTGAGTTAATAAAAGAATATGATGTTGGAATACATAATCATCCAGGAAAGGCTAATGTAGTAGCTGATGCCTTGAGCAGGAAAAGTTACTGCAATAGTTTGATGATTAAAGACAGTCAGCCTGCACTTCATGAAGAATTTCAGCGACTCAATTTAGAAGTAGTGGAGGAAGGATTTCTAGCTACTTTGGAGGTTCAACCAACTTTAGAGGACTTGATCAAGACAGCTCAAAAAGAGGACAAGTATGTCAAGGAAATCAAAGATAATATGAAGAAAGGTAAGGCACCAGAATTTTCAGAAGATGAAGAAGGCATCATTTGGTTCGGAAAAAGAATTCTTGTACCCGAGAAGAAAGAAATAAAGGAGTTAATTTTGAAGGAAGCTCATGAGTCTGGATATTCAATTCACCCTAGAAGTACAAAGGTGTACCAAGATCTCAAAGAAAGGTATTGGTGGTCAAGTATGAAAAGAGAAATTGTGGAGTATGTAGCTTTGTGTGATGTGTGCCAGCGGATTAAAGCCGAAAATCAGAGACCTGCTAGACTTTTGCAACCTTTGCGGATAATTGAGTGGAAATCGGAAGAAATTGGTATGGATTTTATAACTGGATTGCCAAGAACAAGGTCAGGGTATGACTCAATTTGGGTTATTGTGGATCATCTGACAAAAGTCGCACATTTCATTCCAGTAAAGACCACATATTCTGGAGATAGACTCGCAGATCGTGTGCTTGCATGGAGTTCCAAAGAAGATTGTGTCAGATCAAGGATCTCAATTCACTTCGAGATTTTGACAGAAGTTGCATGGACTTTTGGGCACAAATCTAAATTTCAGCACAGCATATCATCCACAGACAGATGGTCAAACAGAAAGAGTAAATCAAATTTTGGAAGACATGTTGAGAGCTTGTGTCTTAGCGAATAAGACTAATTGGTATCAAAGTTTGCCCTATGCAGAATTTTTCTATAATAATAGTTATCAATCCAGCTTGCAAATGTCTCCATTTGAAGCTTTGTATGGCAGAAAATACAGGACACCGTTGTATTGGAAGGAAACAGGAGAAGGGCAAGTGTTTGGACCAGATGTATTAAAGCAAGCAGAAGAGCAAGTTCGCCTGATCCAGGATATATTAAAAAATGCACAAACAAGATAGAAAAGTTATGCGGACAATCGTCGAAGAGCATTGGAATTTGTACCTGGAGATCATGTGTATCTGAAAGTTTCGCCTCTCAAGGGAATGCGTCATTTCGGAGTCAGTGGGAAGCTTACTCCTAGATTTATTGGACCATTTTCTGTCCTAGCAAAAAGGGGAGAAGTTGCTTACCAGTTGAAGCTTCCGCCTCAGTTGTCAAAGGTGCACGACGTCTTCCATGTGTCTTAGTTAAGAAAGTGTCTCAGGGTGCCAGAAGAACAGATGCCCCTAGATGAAGTGAATTTGAAAGAGAATTTAACTTATCCAGAGTATCCAGTCAAAATTTTGGATGAAGCAGAGCGTCATACCAGAAACAAGATCATCAAATTCTGTAAAGTGCAGTGGAGCAATCATTCTGAATCAGAAGCAACTTGGGAGTGTGAAAAAGATTTAAGAGCAGAGTTCACTAGCCTTTTTCATAGTCCGTCCGAATCTCGGGGTCGAGATTCTTTCTAAGGGGGGTAGGTTTGTAACATCCAAAAAATTCGATTTCTATAAAATTTAATTTCAAATTAATTATTTTAAAGTATCTGAATTTTATTTTGATTTATATGAATTTTATTTCAAAATCTAAAGCAAGAAAATGTATTTTAAATATCTTATTAAAGCCAAAAAGAGTTCATTTTATTTTTCCCAACCTTCCCTGAATTTTTAAATAATTTTTTAGAATTTTCTGGAATTAAAAATCAATTTTAGAAGCTAAAACGTATTTTATAAAATTATTAAAGGCAATTTTGAAAATAAAAATATTTTTACTAAGTATAAAATAGCTCCAGGAATATTCTATGAATTTTCCGGAATTTTTAGACATTAATTATTATTTTCTAAGTATTTATAATGTTTCTAGTATTTTCTGAAAAAGTAATCCGAAAATAAAATTAATTTAATCCCAAGCTGCCACGTGGTGCTCTCAGATTAAATCTACCTCTTCTCTTGATCTAATCCTAGCCGTCCATAGCCATTTACCCCTTCACTTAAATCCAACGGCATTGATTTATTCCCTCGCCACGTGTCATCAATCCGACGGCCCATACCCTTCATCTCTCTCTCACCGACGCGCGGGCCCCACCCGTCATATCCTTCTTCTTCCTCTAGTCTTCTCTCTCCTCCTCCATTGGAGCCGCATTAGAGCTCATAAATCCTGCCGTTCCTTCCTCTTTAACTCCCATTTAAGTGTGTGTTTGAATGCCCTAATCACTCCCCACTAAACCACCGGCCATTTTCCCTTTTAAACCCGAAAAACCTTCGGCCCCCATTTACTTCGGCGAGCTCCAAACCGCTGGCCGCTCCTCTCCCATTTCCCGCCTATAAATTCCTTCTTCTGAGTCCGGTTTCTCTCCTTTAGACTCCCCTCTTCTCGCCGCCTCTCCTCTCCTCCTCACCCGAGCCCCCGCGCTACCGGAACCCGCCGCCCCAAGCGCCACCACCACCGCCGCCTTCTCTCCTCTCACCTGCCGCCTCTGGTCTTCCCCGACCACCGCTGCCGGTAGGACCGCACCATCGCCGGTGCTCGTGGCGCCGGCAGCGAGCCGCCGTCGCGCCCGGTCGATGCCACGTCGGCCGGCTTGCGCCAGCGTGGCGCCGCGTGTGTGCCGCGTACCGCCACGTTGGCCGGGTGTGCCACCTCGGCCACCGCTGTGGTTCGTGGACCCGGTCCACGGTAGATCGGGCCCACGTGGTAATTACACATTACTTAGGAGTGTGTGTTTTGTTGGCAGGGTGGCTAATTCTTACTTTAGAGGATCTTCTATATAGTCCTGAATATATGGTTTGTCTTTTTTTTTTGTTACCTAGACTATTCTATTTCTGTTACATTCGGTTACAGATATTATACCAGATAAATTTGGTTTCATCCTTGTCCCATGGGGCAAGTCGTATCCAATGCCAAGAACATTAGTTTTGCCCATTGGTTTATACTGTTTCATGCTAGTTATTATATTGTCCGGCTGTAACAAGTCTTGGCGACTATCGATCTGCTCGTATGTGTCCCATGCGGCAAGCTCATATCAAGTAGATGGCTAGAGACAAAATATATGATTTACTCATGGGTTGTGCTGTTTCATACTAGTACTACCGATTTGTGCCTCTTAGCATTACACAACTATGTAACAGTCAAGCACGCTAGAGCTCATCCAACCATTTTCGACTTAGCTAGCTGCCGAACGCGCCAAACTCAGACCATCCAAAGACCGAAATCGGCTTCCCTGCTCTCTTCTCCGTGTTCCCCTCATGTTTTTGTTGACGTGGCAAAGATCTAAAGTATCAGAGGAACATGAGGGGATAGGAAGGTTGCTCTAGACCTTTGCCACGTCAATGAAAACACAAAAAGAACACGAAAAAGGGAAGAGAGAAGCCGCATTACCAAAGACCTCCAATTCTTCGTTTTCACGAGTCAAGACTGTTGGAATGTGGTATCAATGTGAGTCGCACACGTATAAAATCTTCACGAAAGCTCACTCCATGTGACTAGACAGGACAGCAGTGGCATCTCTGAAAGTGATGAATAGGTGATGAATAGATAATAAATAAAAGACATGAAGTTGCTCTCGCGCGTGCACCGCGGGTCAGGTAATCCAATCGATTATATTGTAGGATTAATATAGTCTCTAGCATCGACTAGCAGGTCTAAGGTCTTCATCTGTGAAGAGCGTAAAGGAATAAAAGCAAAAAGTAGAAAAGCTACCACAGTCCTCGAACATTGTCCTTGGTCGTTGGGTCAACCCACCGCTGACTGACGACGACATTTTCCAAACTTTACTTCATTTAACATCACGAGTTACACGTTGAACTTTATACTAGCTAAAATTACACTGTGTCAGCTCAAATTACACTGTAGCTAATGGTAGTTTATTTGACGTAATTAAATTTAAAAAATAAAAATAGAAAAAAACAGGTTAACCCATCACAGACAATGCAAATGAATACGGGAAAAAAGAACCGGCAAAAAAGCTCAAAAAATTAAAAAAACTGAAAATACGAAATTTAAGAATAGTAAAAAGTAAACTAGAAACTAGAAGTTCATACCAAAATGAGCGGAGCCTATAGTCATTGAGCACTTCACTTTCTCCAAATAACAACTTTAGCAGAGAGAAGAATAGTATGAAAATAAGCACGTACTTGAGGTAGTTTGAATCCGACAAAATTTGGAACTAACACTAGAAACGTTCTGCATTGAAGCTTTAGCCCGTAGTTCCTTTATAAAATGCTTTAACCTGCAGGTCGACGAGAGATTAGAGAAGCCCCAGAGCATACACTGGATTAGCATTGTAATAGAACATGGATGCCCTCGGTGATATCACTTGCAACAGCTCGTCTATTATCTGAACTTAAAATGCTACCACCATTATATAACATTACTTTTTACAATCAATATCGATGGAGCCCTGATCAGCTCGGCTTCGACTTTCGGCTTCTGGCTTATTTTTCACTATTCATAAGTTTCGTCTTTTTCTGAACTTTTGGCTTTTTGTTGAGTTTTTTTGCCGGTTCTTTTTTCCCCGTATTTGTTTGTATTATACGTAATGGGCTAACATATTTTTTTATATTTTTAATTTTTTTTAAATTTAATTATGCTAAATAAGCCTATGTTAGCTACAGTGCTTTTTTCAGCCAGCTACAGTGTTTTCAGCCATAAGTCATGAGCTTTTCAGCCGAACCGATCACCACCTTAGAGCAACTACTGCTTTATTTACTTCTCAGTGATATGGTAAACATCATACCATTTTAACACTAACTACTCCAGCATACCAAAAGGGGGTCTAAATATGTTAACAAAAGGTGATGCACTAATTACTGCTTGTACATGAAAGTATATATGTGCTACTCCCACCCGGCATGACATCTTTAATGTCCACCTAGAAAAAAACACAAACAAATAAGGGTGAGTCTAAAGACCTAACAAGCACATAATAAGACGATAAACACTACCACATGCATAAGCAAACATCCAGCCATATCATACCCCACATATCTCAACATAAATATAGACATAAACATGTCGTTCTTCACATGCTTCATCATGAACATATCATCATTAGCGGGTAAGCATCATGGCCTACCCTACTCCATAGTCACTGTCATTCCATTAGTGCCATGCAACTACTTTATATTCTCATTTACTATCGGACCTAGATTTTACAATTCGGAATCTTCTGTGATTTATTGCATTATTCCCTGGATCAGTAGATAGTACTCACAGATACAGTACTAAACATCAAAATACATATCATGCGGAAGCGTAAATATAATAGTAGACTTACTCATGGGCCGATTCGGCCGAATTCAATAAAGTGCAGCAGCGGAAAACGAAGCACACAGGTGGGACCCTCAGGACATGCCCACAGGCAGCTGACTGGGGGTTCGTGACCTAGTTCTTGATCTCTTCATTTCTTCACCATCATGACCTGGTGTATTGCTACAGTGTAGCGATCTGACTCCTGATTTTGGATTAATTGCAAGAGCGAGGGTGAGCACAAACCACCGTGCTCCGCGAGCCAATACGCAGGATGCAAATAGATAACATGCATGGCTTATCAAGGAAAGGTTTGGGTTATTTTATTTTTCATAAGTTGTTTTTAAAATATGATACATAGAAATTTCCTGGAACCTAGCAGTTTTAACTAAAACAAATTTTATCAATGTATGAAAGAATGCAATAATAATAGCGATCCAGGTTCCATCCACCATTACATGGTTTCTGCACCATATGCTAACCTTTCAGCGTTATAACCGCTTACCTTATCCCTGGGGCGACACCCAGGGTAATACAAATAAGGGCTTTCCACTGCCTACCACTTTTTCAATTCTACCCACAAAGTTTTTGAAATAGAACTATATCTGGTTAAGTTCCTATGTCCGCCCTTGACCATGTGCACGACTATTCGAATAGTTTTTGACTCTGCAGAGTTTGTACACTTTACCACAAGAGACAATCCGCTCATTGCTCCACACGATTCCTTAGTCATGTGGTTGAGTAGACTATCATAGTAACTTTTTAATATATCTGGCCCCTTTTATCATCTCACCCTATGGGCTGGTCCCACTTGCGGTGGGTTCTATATGTTGCACGGGATGTTCACCACGGATATTACACTGCTAGATTTTGACCCTTTAGCCACGAAACGCATCGCAACGACACTAAATTAGTTGCAATAGGTATGTACTATTGCAATGTTTTGCCAAAATCGTGGCGATATGTGCACAGTATTGCCTCTAAAATATTGCGTTGCGATAGTCATTGAATTCGTTGTAATAAGGTGGCTTTTTCGCCACCATTTAGAAAATGGTTGCGAGTAGTATGACTTTATTGCCACGGTTATCTTGCGTTGTGATAATATTGATTTTCGTTGCAATAGTTAGGAGGTATTGTCACCTTATAGAATTTCGTTGTGAGTGGGTGACAATATTGCCACAATTTTATTGCGTTGTCATAGTCATCAATTGCGTTGCAAAAGGTTCCTATACAATGCGTATGAAATGAGTTTGTATTGCCACGAAATAAATTTGTTGCTATATATGATGATTGTTTGTGGCAATAATCTGTTATTGCAACGCTTTGTTTTCGTGGGCCTAACTGCTCAACGCAAGGGCCGAATTGGTGTGGAGGAATTATATTATCTATAGTTATTAATTGCTGGAGGAGATAAAAAAATTTGAAAAGTGACAACTAAAACGCAGTTGAGGAGGTCTCACTTGACAAAACAGGAGAGGATAAAAATTAGAATAGAAAAAATAAAAACAAAAACCATGGGGTGTGGAGGAATCGAACCAACAACCTCCTAGCTCGGAGGCCAAGGCGTTTACCACCAGACTATTGTACCCCACTATCAATTATAATTGTAAATTTCTATTTATCTAAGTATGGTAAGCACCTGTCATATAAAACCTTGGGCACCTCCCACCGCACGCCCAGCAGTCACCCCGCCTCCACGTATGGCGGCTTGTACGTGAAAAATACGGGTGTGCGGCGGCTGACTCGTACGAGAGAAAAATTAGAGCAGCGGCCGTGTTTTTGGTTGAAGATTCGATGATGCATGGTTGATGGATACTTCATAGTCTTGCACGCATGTTTATGTGGACTAGCGGAATGCCCGTGCGTTGTTACGGATTTTAAAAAAATTTAGAAAACATATTTGTATGCATGTTTTAAAAAAATTTACAACCCATTAGTTTCAGAATATATATTATGATAAAATTTTAAAATCCGTAGCAACACACGGGCATTCAGCTATTTTTTATTATTTTTGAATTTGATTTCTCTGAAATCCGAAAGTTTCTTCAAGCGGCTTCTTCAAACGACTTCCCAAGTCACAAGAGTTTACACTGATATTTCCGCCGTTCATCATCATTTAAAAATACAAATAAAAAGTATTGACCATGGTCAAAAGCTACCTGTAGAGAAAAAATCAGGGCATAGACAGCAAATAAGTAAGCTAGAAACAGAATTTAACCTTAATTTTTAGGTCAAGTCTAATGAAGATCCAACAAAATAACTTTACTATATCCATTACATGGGTAAAAAAGGAAGCATTCCCCTTGATGTATCATTTCTCTAAGCACTACAAAAGATAAACGTTGTATTAAATCGGCTGAACGCAGAAGAAAATTTCCAACACAAATTATGTTCCTGCACTGGTAGATGATACCAGGAATGTATCGTATGCAATCAAGCCTTTTCGTGCAATCATGGTGCAATCTAACTAAACATCGTCACGAAAAATTCCGACAAAATATACTAGTGGTACTTCATGGTTTAGTGATACTCCGACTGTGTATAAAATTTCAAGCTCAAATTCATTTTATATTACAAGTAACAAAAAAAAGGAGAATTTTGACAAATTTGAACTCTTAATATTTGTTAGATTTTTCTGTTTTTTGGTATTCTTAATATAGAATGAATATAGACTTCAAATTTTATACATAGGTAGAGTAAGTTTAGAAGTACATCTACAATAGTACAATTTTTCGGAATTTTTTGTGATGTTTAGTTGGATTGCACCATGATTGCATGAAAAAGTTTGATTGCATACAATACGTTCCCGATCAAATCATTGTATTTTTTTTAAAAAAAAGAAAGCAAATGTCGCCAGCAGAAATAAAATATTCAAATCACTAAGACGACAAACCTATCTTCAGTAGGCAGCAAGAATACCTTTATAACACTTCAGTAAAAAATGCAAATCCTTTAACATTTTTCAAGGAATAATTGAATCTGATTCATTGGAACTTTATTCATAATCACAATCCGCATGAAATCATCCCATAGAAACAAAAAAGCTGGGACTTAAAGAGAACAAAATTCTCGACCTCCAAAATATTTAAGAATGAAATTTTTAGAAAGCTGAAAGCTTGACTGGTTCAAAATACTTCCCATCCAAAACTAAAGTATTTGATTCTGCATATATATTCAATGTACATGCTTGTCGTGTTGCCTGCATCTAGGATTTTGCACTTACATGCTTATTACCAACAAGTTTCAGTTTCATACAATCATACTTTCCCACCAGGTCACCACAGTACCTCCACATTTCACTTCCTGTCTAAAGGTAGCAAGTTCTGGAAAGTGTATGTCCTTCAACTATGCTAGCTGATTTCTTCTACAGGAATGTCTATTGAGGTGCTACCAACATCAATCCGTGTCAAGATACTGGTACAATATGGCTGTATTAATAGCAAATACATACATACTTTGTGAGCAAGACCATAGAATCAAATACAAAGATTTGAACATAAGTAATATGTTATTAAGAGAGACATGATCAAACTATTGTGTGAATATGAATCAATTTTACAGCAGTTCCAAAAGGAAACATGAAGGTCTATTCTACCAAATATATACCAGTGTCAGAACGGTTGTAGCGTAAAAATGATTTCTAAATCCAAACATTCACAGTAGTTTTGCAATATGTGATCTAGACACAAGTCTCAAAGCTGGTACAATACCTGAGAAGTATAATTGAAACCTAGTTCTCTACAAATACTGTCAGACTATCAGTAAGATTCTTATTGTAGAAGTACAGGAACTTGTTCGATTCCAAAAACAGTGGCAAGAGTCAATCCAACACTGGAACTGCAAAATAAATTAATGGCCAAATCTTCTGCTATATAACTCTATATGTTCAAGATAACCCATCTTTAGTGGGAAAAACAATGTAGAAGTCCTTATATGTGATATCAGAATCTTACAGGATGAGTTAATTTAATCATAAAACAAATAAACAAGTATACTACTATAACATATTACAAGTATCACTAGGCTTACTACTCAAAAGACGAGTGTTCCAAGGGTCACAACGTGTTTGACAAACATAGCACAAATTCAATGGCGTCTGACTCAATACAAGAACCACCACGACCCCAGCTGCCTTAGCGCAGCCTCCTGGCCTCTCTCTCAGACTCAAGCAGGGTCAGGATGTCACCCTCACGGACCGGGCCCTTGACATTCCTCATGATGAGACGGTTCTGGTCATCCAAGAACTTGACTCTGACCTGGGTCACCTGACCCCTGGAGCCAGTCCGGCCCATCACCTTCACCACAACAGCCAACTTCACCTGGCTGTCCATGCTGCATCAACAAAGGGCATGTCAATTATCAAGATGAACTAGGTGCTTGATCGTTTAGCTAGCTCAAATTGCACTTAACAAAACAAAAACCGTTCCTCGATTGCAAGGTGTAAGCAAGCAGATTATACTATGAAGACCTAAGCATGCAGATTAGACATGGAAACTAAATACAACAAACCAGATTTGATGTCCCGGCACATCGCAATAAGAAAGACATGAGTAAACGTTCAAGCATCGCAATAAGAAATCACTAACCTAACATCACATTAAGATTGCACTGTTTCACAGCATGACCACAACTCATAATCGAAGATTAACATTCACAGTGCAATATATCAACATCCACAATTCATCATCACACAGATCACATATCACAAGCAAACATCCACTGGGCAATAGAGATTAATAATCACTAACAGTAATTCAGTAGAACAGCAAGTAGAGAAAGGAAGAAGGATTTGGGATGAACCGAAGTGAAGGGGAAGCAGTGAAGAGGAAGGTGTCGGTGGAGGCCGTGGATCTGGAGGGGTCGTCGGTGAAGTAGTAGCCGATCCGGCCGTCAGTGAAGTCGAGGCGGCCGGTGGCGGCGCTGAAGATGACTGCCGTGGAGAGGTCGCCGAAGTCGGCGCGGTGGAGCAACAGAGGCTGCGGCCGTTGAGATGGCGCACGGGAGGAGGCGTGGCGCTTGCAGAGGAGGATGCGGAGGAGTAGGCGGTGATGCGGTGCTGGCGCGAGGCGGCGGAATAAAGGGGGCGGCGCTTGGCGGAGAGAGATGGCGCTGCTCGGTCTCGGTGGTGGTAGTGAAGAAAGAAGGGGGAGGAGGAGAAGCAAAGAGGAGGTGCGGCGTGGTGGAGATGGGAGGCGGAGCAGGCGGAGAAGGGAGGCACGATGGGGAGAGGAAGAGCTAAGGCGGCGGCGGCGCTGATGTGGAGAAGGTGGCGGCGCGGTGGATGGCGGCGCTTGATGGCGCGCCGGCGGATGGAGTTGGCGGAGGTAGATGGTGGCGCGTACGTGGAGGAGCGGTGGTTGGCCGAGTAATGGGGTGCGGCGGCGCTGTGATGGGGGGGAAGAAGGCGCAGGGATGGTGATGCGGTGTTGGCGCGGTAGGGGAAGGAAGCGTGATGGAGGGAGAGCAGAGGGGCGGCCGGAAGAGGAGTTGGAGGCGTACGGGTGGAGAAGGGGCGGCCGGATGTGAAGAAGAAGGAGGAGAGGTGGCGGCGCCGAGCGGTGGGCGAGATGGAGAAGGGAGGCAGTGAGGAAAGGGTGGCGCGGTAGGATGTGGAGAAGAAGGGAGGCGGACGAGACGCGCACCGACGAGCTGTGGCCCGGTGCTCGCCGGCGGCCGGGCGTGGAGAAGAAGGTGTTGGGAGAAGAAAACAAAACCGGGCTCAAAAATCACAGGCGGCGGCGGCTAGGCATTTTAGGGCAGATTGGGGCATCGGCTATTTTGCGATTTAGTTCTCGAAGATTTCGGTAATTGCGAATAAGTCCTTCCCCCATTTGATTTCTTCTATTCGGGCCCTCTGGAACTCTGATTTCTTCGCGAAAAGGTGTGGAGGAATCGAACCAACAACCTCCTAGCTCGGAGGCCAAGGTGTTTACCACCAGACTATTGTACCCCACTGTCAATTATAATTGTAAATTTCTATTTATCTAAGCATGGTAAGCACCTGTCATATAAAACCTTGGGCACCTCTCACCGCACGCCCAGCAGTCACCCGCCTCCACCATCCGCGCCACCGCAAACGCCGCTACCTAGCGATCGCCCGCCTCCACGGATGACGCGATACGCTCATATCTTGCACTTCTCGATTAAATATACTATTTAATCGAAGGAATTATTGAGCCACATTAAATATTATCATGTGAACTCTAATTTAATTGGGTCTTTAATTATTATATTTAGAGATATAGAGTTACTACTATTTTATTTAATTATATACAGTCCTATACTCGATCTGTACAATCCTAAAGTGAAGATGCGTTTAGAAGGTCTCGTCGACATTAGTCCATTGTCCATCATTTCGAGTGTACATGATAATGAGGACATTCTAAGCGGACCGATTATGCGAGCACGAGCTAAAAAGATTAATCAACAGGTGAACTCGCTCCTAATTAAATTTAGCTTAAATTTACATGAGAATTGGCTATTACCTAATGTTAGTATTTTAATTGGTCACAGGTTTGTGCATGAGGAGATGTTGAGATGCCAAAGCCAGAAGAAATCAGCCGAGCAAGAAAATCATGCATGTGCATGTGAGCCATAAAAAAAAGAAGAAATGCACATATGTCACAAAGGAGACGGAAGAAGCTTCATACGGGACTAGCAAAGAGAAAAGAAATGCATGTATGCATGTTTCATACGTGACTCGCTAGAAAAATGCTTCATGCATTACACGAGTATTACACGTTTTGTTTTCGAGACGGACATTAGTATTACACGTTTTGGCCGAGTTAGTCACGTATAATGGAAAGAGAACTTTTCTAGCCGAGTACTACTTGAACTTCTTTTCTAAGATGAAGTCGGCCGAGTTAGTCACGTATTGTGTTTTTTTATTTGAGTCCGACACGTGGAAGACTGAAAAAATCGGAAGCGTAAAAAGAATTTAATAACCCATGTTATGAAGGATTAGGATTTTAAATAGAGATTGAATAGGAGAGGGAGTTAGTTGTATAAAAAAGATAGAGACATGCGTGCTGTGTTGGCCATTTTTTGAGCGAAGAAAAAAAACAGAAAGCGGCGGCTTGTACATGAAAAATATGAGTGTGCGGCGGCTGACTCGTACGAGAGAAAAATTAGAGCGACGGCCGTGTTTTTGGTTGAAGATTCGATGATGCATGGTTGATGGATACTTCATAGTCTTGCACGCATGTTTACGTGGATGATGATTGGCCTGATGGATAGTCAGGTCTGCATTGATACATATACTCATAAGCTTCCATTTTATCAATTGAAGTAGTCACAAACATATAGACATTCCATTGTATCGCCTGGTTTTCAACCATCCGCTGCAAGCATCTCCTTGCAAATTTCTACACATTCATCACACTCTGTGATGAATGTTCTCGAAACCTTCATACCCAAACACCAAAGAAAAAAATTACACTTCCAGTTGAGCTAATTCAATTAACAAGCCACACATGAAGAAGCAATGATTAAAACTTGGGGGGTAGGCAAGAAACTCAACACAGTCGGTACCCATGACTGAGGCTCGTCTATGTGGAATTAAAGATGATTCTATCAGTTAAGCATTTACATATTTCATTTTTGCCCAAAGTAATTAAATGAGAAACTGTGCTTCAGTAATTTCATGCAGAAGACTCCAGTGCACTAATTTCAGTAACCCAACCATATCGTACAGTCAATAATTTTAGTAATTTACAACCGAAACAGTGGAAGACAAAATTTATATGTGCTTATGTCGTTGAGATATTATTGTCAAGGATTTTCCCTCAGCCTATGGTAGAAATAAATCAAAATTCCACGACTGCTCGCTTTTAGTTATTGTCAAGGATTTATATGTGCTTAATTTTGAATAAAAACTTAAAACTCCACGAGAAGGTACATTTCTATTCTGTTTTTAGTTACTGTCAAACTTGATAAACTGATATTTCAGACGCAGATGGCACGGCAAGATGCGCAGCTCAGTCAGTACTCAGTATTCTAATCTCCAGCTCTCCATTGTCCGCTCTCGGTCTCTCCTCCTCTAATGCTTAGTCAGTACTCACTACTCAGTATTCTAATCTCTAATGCTCTCGCCTCTCGGCGTCTCGCTCTCCCATCTCTCAGACTCACTCACTGACTCACAGTCTCACTCTCTGGCCTCTCACCTCTGCCTCTCAGATTCCGACGCCCGCGAACGGCGAATCCGCGATGCTCCTGCTGCGGACTGCGGTCCTGCCCCTCGCCGCCCTTGGCCCCGGAGGCCCGGATATCTACCTCCCCTCAGGCATCTCTGGCTCTCTCCGCGGTCAGATCTACCTCCCTGGGCGGCCAGGCCCGCGACGCCGATGTCGTCGGCTGATCTGGCTCTCCCGGTGGCCTGGCCCTCGCCGTCGTCATCCCTGCGCCCCCGGATCTGCCTCGACTAGGGCCGGGGGGTGGTTCCTTACTGGGCGGAGGTGAGGCTCAAGCCTCACCAAGCCCCCTGCTGGCTTCGCCCCTGGTAGGAACTCATACACATGTATTCTTAGGTCACTAGTATTTAGTGTTCTTGTACTACGGTTTTTTTAGGCACTACATAACTAAATTACGTGTCAGTGCATATATATCGTATATGACATTGTTCAAGGTACTCATATCATTTCACATCCCTATATAGTCATAAAATTTTTCCCTCCATAACTTTCCCAAAATACAGATAATCCCGCCCAATGCAAACCGCCCCGTCCAAAACCCCCACGGGATAAGCCCGACACACCCGTATATCCCCAAATCACGCGACCTATTCTTCGCATCTACGTGCGTGAGAGGGAGACGAGGTGGCGTTGGTTCGATCGGAGAAGCCCTAGTTCGACACGACGATGGCGACGGCTCCATCGACGACGCCGATCACTGGTGCGGCCACCGCCAACGCCAACGCCACCGACGGGGATCTCGCCATCATGAGGAGAGGCCGACGGGTTCCACCTCGAATTTCAAGCGCTGAAGAAGAGGACAATCTCGCCATCACGAGGAGCGGCCGACAGGTTCCACCTCGAATTTCAAGCGCCGAAGAAGAGGACGGCATGGGTGATGCTTCCCTCCCCAGGTATGAAACCTCATCACCGAACCACCCTACTGCTTGGGCTTCCTTCACGTTTGGTACTAAAGATGGTTCTGGACTACCCTACGGCCTATGCATGTATGAACCCATGGTCGGGCCTCATTTTTGGCCTTGGGTTCCTTCAATAATCTGTGCTCCTTGTTCAACTCGATTTGATTTTGCAAATTGCTTATATATTCATGCTACAAGTTTTAGATTTACCTTGTCCAAGAAAAACAAATTGGTTCCCAAATTATGTGTATTTTGATGTAGCAGACTGGGTAGACTTGTTAATATAAAATTGGTTACACCCATGTTCCCAGATTAGGTGTATTTAGGTTGATGACTATTATTCTTATTTGATACCTTTAGTTTCCTCATTACAAATTTATTGTTTCCATCTGAGCATGTATTATTTTCCTCTCAGATTGTACATGAACAAACAAGGTCTAACATTTGACTATGAAAACTGCATTTTGACTAATTGACCTTTATCTATGTAAACATACAGAGGGAATGTGTTGTCTCAGAAGTGGAGTTTTATTGTTCAATGCAAGGGATTACCACCAGAGAAAGAATTCATCGAGTGCGATATTGATAGGAATAATATCTCATTCATGACCTTGTTAAGTATCAAAGAGCAGCTTGGTTACTCAGTTAGGGACTTCTTATACTATAAGAAGCGATGTGGCAGAGCAGTAGCAACTCTAGAGCCGATCGATTTTAGTCATGATGCAGACAGGATGGTGGAAAGCACTGAAGAAGAAAGGGAAGTCCGATTAGTAGTGTCAAAGGAACAACTTACAGACAATCAAGTGAGCATAACCCCCATGAAGCGGAGAAGGGATCAACACAATACTGATGCTCCAGCATGTACAATTGAACAACTTGATGCATACAAGGTTTGGCTAGCGAATCTGCAAGACGAGGAAGAACACACGGGTAAGCTATATATGTTGCTATACTCATGGCACTGATTTTAACAAAAGTATTGAATTGGCAACTGCACACTAACATATGTTCATGGCTAGCAGAATTCATGGATGACTATAGGGATGAAACAATCAAAACATATAAGGAGTGGTTAAGGAGGAAAGGCCATCTTGATGATATATGTAATTTTCAAATCTTTCATTGAACTGTGTAACAGCTTTACAAACTCGTGTATATATATATCGTGATGAGTATTACTATGTGTGCGATATCCGTTTTGAAAGAGGACCATATCAATACTCCAGCTAGCCTTGAAGATGAGGAAAGTCATGACAACAGCCTAACACCAACAGAGTGGCCATCTCATGCTCGGAAAAACAAGAAACAACAAGATGGTATGCTATCCTTGTTCCAATTTAAATTGTAGGTTCAATTGATCCTTGCTGAATGTGTATGGTAAATTAAATTTAATTTGTTTACAAGGAGGTGGCTCCCAACAGCGCAAGAAAGGTGTACATGGATGCCTAAAAGGTTTAGCAGCAGGCAACAAGAGAGTGAAGAATGCGTCGCAGAAACTATCAATTCAATTTTCAGCAAGGCTAGGAGGTCCAATAGGAGAAAACTCACGAACGTTTGTTGATGAGGTCGTAATGTTTACAAGGAAGAGGGCTCCGCTTATTGGAGTCAAAAAGTGGAAAGATATAAAGCAAAATGTCAAATTTACAATAGCCGAGGATTTGCTAGTAAGTTGCATCTTTTTATTGGTTCCCTAATCTAATAAGCATGTTGATTAACTGAAAGTAGTTTTTCAAGAAATTTTCATTTCTGGTTGTCTACCGGAAAGAAAGTAACAACAATTGGAAAAAATAATTATATGCTTCATGCTTGTTACATTAGACTATTGAGTACCAGACATTTGTATTTCCTACTAGCAGTAGTGAGGCTGCATTCTGAAAGATTTTTTCTCTCAAGAATATATATTGTATTGGAAACAAATCATGCCAAACTCTACTAGAAAGCTTTACTATGGTGTCTCAGAAAAAAAAAGTTTTACTATGGTACTTTCAAGAGCAATGCTGGCATCAATTAGGGAATTGGCATTCATCACACACTGCGATGTAATTTGAGCTTTGTCTTGATAGTAATCACACATATAGTGGAAACTTATCTTTCAATGCATTATGTTGCAGATTTATTTGGTATTCAAAACTAAAGACTAACAGTTCTCAGATAGCCGTCTTAGGTTGACAGGCATCACTAAATGGCATCCCACTTAATCCTCTCCTAAGATAGCAACATCAAATAATGTTCATAAAATGGAAAATACAGTACTAGATACTTCTGGTTGGTTCCCCCCTCATCCAAATCGAACAAAACTGCTTCGAAAATCAGTAGCGGTACACTGCTTCGAAAACTGCATGAACAAACCTATGTTGTACAATTCTTTTGGAGCAAAACTGCATGAACAAACCTATGTTGTACAATTCTTTTGGAGCAAAACCTATGAGGGCAATACATTGTGGAAGGATGACTAGGGTCAATTAATGCACGAGGCTGCAACAACATATCTCTCACATGTCCTATCGACAACAGATGGCTCACTACATGACAACATGAAGCATGCTAAGAAATTGTGATCATGCCGATTTTACTAGATAACAAGAAAAACATTAATTTGGGGAGATTGATATCTTTCAATACTGTACTATTCTTAGTTGTTTATATTCAATATTCATTACCTAAAACTAGCTACTTTCTTTACATGGGGCACTGAAATATGAGACCACATATTACATTTCCACACTGCTACAGATGATCTAAGACGATCCATCACAATCATTTCATAACAGGCTTGAAATTAAAAGATCATGTACATATACTTGGTACATATTAACACGACCACATAAATTACTCTAGGGGCAGGACTGTACAATTTCTGACAAAATTGGAGATGAACATATCTCCAGATCGCAGATCACACACTCACCCTGCCATCCGTCCGAAAGATTGAAACCTGAATCCATTTCTTTAGTCCCCTAATCTAATAAAGAGGGCTCCGCTTATTGGAGTCAAAAAGTGGAAAGATATAAAGCAAAATGTCAAATTTATAATAGCCGAGGATTTTCTAGTAAGTTGTATTTTTTTTATTGGTTCCCTAATCTAATAAGCATGTTAATTCAGTAATTGCGTATGACTTGACCATCACTTTCTGTTTCAATCCAAGCAGAGCAGGTGGGATTTTCCGAACATTGAGAATGTAACGGAAAAGATATGTGACATTGCTAAAGAGCGGTACAAAGGATGGAGATCAACATTCAGTTCAACATATAAGGCATACAACACCTACACTGAGCGAATGAGACATAAGCCTGAAGACATAGACATTGTCGAATGGCACTACTTGATGATGTATTTTGGAACTGACAAATTCCAGGTTACCTGACACTTACTTTATTTTCAAAGACACATCTTGAAAAGAATGCTTTTTTGAGTGCACTTTTAACCATTTTTTTGCAGAGGGTAAGCAGCAAGAACTCAGAAAACCGTAAGAAACAGAAGACGAAGCATCTGATGGGATCCAAACCGTTCTCCCAATGTAGCTACGAGCAGGTAATGAAAGTTTAAACTTATATGCTTCTTTTCTTAACTGATCAATTGTTCATAAGGTACAATCTTATCATCTTAGAGAGATCCAAATACTGGAGAAGAGCCAATTGATTTGACTCTTTGGATGACTACCCACACGAAGAACGGGGAATGGTCAAACAATGCTTCTAAGGATGTCTATGTGAGTACTAAATAAATTTGTTCATGACTTAGTATATTATTCAGAAATTTGTGTAGAAAGCTTAACTAATTCAACATTTTATTTTCTCTTTTCTCACTTAGGACGATGCGGCATTCAAAATTACTGACCTATCAACAGAGCCAGATAAAGACTTCCTTACAGTTGAAGAGGAAAATATTGCTTTCCAGTCAAGTTACAAGCAAAGCATTGGAACCAAATCATGCATAGTTCATGGTAATGGCTACTTGGCAAAATATCCCACACGAAGCCAACTTTTGAAAGACAGGATTGAGGAACAATCCCATGCTTCAGCTGCAGCCCAAAAAAAATAATGAGCTCCAAGAGGAGGTTGAAAAGTTAAAGGAACAAATTGCAAATGCAGCTGCTGAAAGGGAAGAAAGTAGGCGAGAGATGCAGCATGAAGTGGAGAATGAAAGGAGGGAAAGAGAGCAGCTTAGGCAAGAGTTCCTTACATTGCTAGCACAACATAGAGAAGCAACAATACAGGTAAAACATCTGTACATACACATATGCTGCTTGCTTCCTCCTGCGTTTGATGGTTGACTGCTCCACTAATGTGCCCTAATGTTTTCCTTATTGTCCATACGCAGCTAACCTGTGAAGTATATTGAATAACACACAAAGCGCGGCTACTCCAAGCGAGGAAAATGAAAGCATACCAACATTGGACAAGGCTAACCCAGATGGTACATTGAACACTATAGAAAAAACACCTCAACATGTACGAGAAACATTACAACAGGTAACAAATTTTGCAAATAGTTTGCTGCCGTAAGGGATTTGGAGTTTGTACATTCTATTCATGACCTCCTGATATTTATGTACCCTAAATCTTACATTTGCAGACTGAGCCAAGAAGCATCCTGACAACAGAAAAAGATGCTATGCCACCTACTCGCAACACTCGAGTTTCTAATCTTAACAGAAGCCTGTTCCAACAAGGCATTGCTAATGGTTCGAATTTCATCTCTTCACACCAATTGATATGTTTTGCTAAAACTCATTCGAAGACAAGGAGAGAGCAACAGGTATGAATTGAAAATGTGATTCATGTTTGGGGATTTGATTGAAGAAAATTAATTGCATTGTGTATATAAACTTGACATTGAATGCGTTGAAAACAGGCAATTGGTAACTGTTGTTTGGGTCACGGTATATGCTTGATGAAGTTCATTTTGTCTCAAAACTTTTATGCGTGAGTTCATCTCTTGCTTGGGTTTTTTAGGATTCAGCCTAGTGCTTGCAGCATTCCAACCATGTTAGTGTTAGATCTGTTCCTTCTGGTGTGGAGTTCACAAGTAGTGTGATAACAAGCTCTACTGTCTATCCTTTATATGGCTAGTCATATGCACAATTGAGTATGTTGATAGGTTGAGATAACATCTATATGTATAATGCTTCATAGAAGAAAAGGGAACATCACTTGAGTCAATGGCAGGTTTTGCTACTTTTGATTTGTCTACGATCAAAGCCGCTTCCTGTTGGCTTCCTTAACTTCCTTAGATACTTGTCTTTCTCGAGATTGGGTATTTCGCTTTCGATTGATTCAATTCAAAACTACCAAACTAGCAACATTTAAAGAATTTAAAGTGGTTCTGCTCTACTTCATCGCAAAACTTTTTTGTTACTTTTGTACCCTATTTTACTTATGTCTCTGGTCATTTACAAGTAGCAATGCACTTCTGAGAAATAGGTGTGTCTGTTTTTGCGATGCAGCAAGAAGAAAAAGAGATAGATTAGGTGTATTCTATGCCTTCTGTTTCTTCCCCAATTGCTTATTTGGATAGACTTGGAGTATTCTTATTGATGTCTTACGGCACCTATTGGTGTGCTGAAAGATAAGACTACTTATTCTGATAATGTGTACTTTATGACTTTAACAAATGTTGATGTTTGCTATGAAATCCTATAATAGCCTGTGCTTGCGTGAGATACTGGCCAATAGCTTGATACTACTAGACACTATTAGTAGTATTGTACTGGTTGGTAAGATTCATTTAATTATCCTGGCTGCACTGCATTGGTGGAAATGAGTTATCGGGTGATCGCATATGAGATTTGGTATCCATAGAAGGTTGCCGTGCCATATATACGATGTGGTGTACTCCATGTTTGGGGATTTGATTGAAGAAAATTAATTGCATTGTGTACATAAGCTTGACATTCATAAACTTGCTATGCTGCCACTTGGTTCCCAGTTTGTTACTTTGACTCATGTCCAGAGTGCTTGATAATCCATTTTGTTACTGAGAAATGGCCAGTGTGTAATCCATTTTTTATTTAAACCATGCAGGACTAAGTATATTAGTGTAAAGGGCTTCAAGTTCTGAAGAAGTGATTGAATGTTGTCAAGTAAGATTGCCTTTTCTTGTACCTTCAACTTGAATTTTCCTTCACTTGGTTACATACTACTATCATTGTTCTTCAATAAAATATAGCGTACTGTTCTAAACTACTAGAAAAATATGCCAGTACAGGAAGGGCTATTTTCAGATGTAACTCATTTTCTATAAACTTGCACTATGCAGTACTTAAGTATGTGGTGCTGGACCTTACTCACATTATGGTCCTTTATGGTTGATGTTATGGCAGGAAGAAACAATTTAATCGGAGCATACAGAGTCATGACATGATCATCAAGCCCGGATATTCTACATGGCAAAGAAGCAAAGACAAATGCTACAGAAGCGATAGTACTTTTGTTATTAGTTTAAAACTTTGTAGTTTAAGTCTGGAGATTAATATGTAATCCCTACATGAGTGGTGTCACTTTTAAAATATTATATGTGCTGAATCAATATATTGAATTAATATATATGTTGAATTAATATTTGTGCCTATGATACAGCAGTGTTCCTAATTTGATTATTAATTTGCAACAACAAATCAATAATCAAATATCAAATGCTAAATACGTTGCTGGAAATCTTACCGTTGTGATAAACGTGAATGCGACACTAGCATTTTGTTGGGATAGGCTGTTGCAACGCCGGCACTATGTTGCGATTCCACGATATGCCAGGAACAATAATCGTTGCTATATGATATATTTGCCACCTAATATATTTCGTTGCGATACCTTTATTGCAATGAAACGACTACCGTGGCAATAAAACCTATTGCAACTGAACACCTTCCGTGGCAATAATTCTTGTTGCAACGAAATATCTTCCGTGGCAATAAATCTTGTTGCAACACAATATTTTCCGTGGCAATAGGATTTATTACCACGAATCATGGGCGTGGCAATAGAGCCTATTGCCACGCGATAATTCCGTGGCAAATGATACTATTACCACGACCACGCTTCGTGGCAAAAGAAGGTATTGCCACGGAGTCATACGTGGCTATAGCCTATATTGCCACGATATCGTTCGTTGCAACAAAAAACAAATGCCACACCACACTGCGTGGCAATAAGGATAAGTATTGCAACGAAACCAGAATCCGTTGCACAATCTTTTAAGCACGCAAGTACTTGCCACGCTTACCAACGGAAGTCATTAGTTGCAATAGGTACATATTGCATCTATTTTGGCCCTATTGCAACGATTTCACATCGTTGGCCAAGACCTCAAAATTAGTAGTGTTAGTGCATTTGGACTCCACTCTCCACAATGCTAGTACGACTAGGAAACTTCACCCTCCTCTCAGTGTCCCCTTAGGCCTCCCATTGCCCTTGCAATATCCACTCTTTTCCACTACCGGTGAGATAAGTCTGAGGGTTTGGATAGATTTACATAGCCAAGTTGCAATTTGCAGACTTGTGATTGTACTATTTTACACAGGTGATCATGACAAGATTCAGTCCTAAGTGGTATCTGGGCATTCTACCACAATCCACACACCGTGTTTCCACTAAACCACACACCAGCCCCCGCACCATCGGCCCAGATATTTAAGCAAGTTGGGGATTTGGGGAGCATAAAATAACCATATCTAAATAAACCATTCATTTCCACCATGATTTCCCAAATCAGTTTCTCAAAATTAAAAGTAATGCTTAGGGCATTTTGGTGCCCCTGGATATCTAAGCAGTATTAAGCATGGCGCATAATTGTAGACTTATTTTTAAAAAGTTACCATTATAATTTTGCTAGGATGACAAGGCTCACATATTCAAATATTCCAAAAGAGGTGTAATACTAATCAAGTTAAACAATGGGCATATAACTAGAATCTTAAATCAAACATATATTTGCATACAAAATAACATCATGCAATTTAATGATTTTAACAAAAGTAATTTGCAGAAAATGTAGGTTCAACATGATCAAAGTATTGACTCACCTTGCACGGTTTACCATGGTCTTGAGCTCACTCAAGCTTTCTCGTCATTGGTCTTGAGCTTCTGGTTTTATCTTTACCTTGATCTTGATCTCGCTTGATCCATTGAATCTTCAGGACTCTAATTTCTAATTATGCGATAAACAACTGAATCCAAATAAACGCATATAACTCAAAATATTAAAAGAAGGGTAGAAATGGATAGATTGGAATTTTTAATGAATTTAGGAATTTGAACAAGCTCAATCAGAGTTAGGATGAAGAAGGACGGGCTTCTAGAAGTTTAAATTTAAGGGAATGAAAAATAAGAAATTTTCACCGTGGGCAAAAGCTATACGTGCTCGGAAGATCTGCAGCAGTCGTATGCTCTGCAGTGGTCGGAAGACAAGAGTGGTCGCGGACAAGAGCTATCGGAAGCTCTATAGTGTAGTCAAAAAGCTATGGTGGCAGTCAGAAGCTACAATAATTTGAACATGGTCAAAAGACACAGTAATTTGTGTGTGGTCAAAGGGGTCAAGATTACAACATGGTTGGTGGTTAAACATCATGGTCGGTGCTCGAACAGCCATGATCCGGTGGCTAAACGTGGTTGGAATTCTATACATGGTCGAAGGTGAAGCAGGAGAGGGCAGTCGAAGTCGGGAGCAGAAGTGAGTGGTCAGAAATGGCGAGGTCTACTGAGTGGTCGAAATTGGCTTCAATGGCGTGGAGTGGTCGGATGGATCGGATGACTGGGAGCTGTCAAATGGATCAGATGGCTCAGAGTGGTCGGATGGATCAGACGGCTCGGAGCGGTCGGATGGTATCTACGGTCGAGCGACGGTGGTCGAGAGTGGCTGTGGTTGTGTGTGGCTTCACCAACAAGGTGACGCATGGTGATAGTGATCACCAGCGCTCGATAGGTGGCTTCGCCGGTGGCAGCCGGTGACTAGGGAAGGGGCAGCACGTGGTAAAATAGATGGTCGAGGAGATGAGGAGGCCAGGGGAGGCGTTAGCTCAGGCCTGGTTGGTGCTGAGAGAGTACCGATGGCAGATTGGTCATGGTCTTAAGTTGGAGTTGAGTGTGGTCTGAGGCGCTACGTTGTCTTAAGCTCCGAGTGGTCGTAAACGACTTCATAGTCGTAAGCTCATCTATGTGGTCATAAACGACTTCATAGTCACAAGCTCGACTGCGTGGTCGTAAATGACTTCATAGTCATAATCTCGTCTGTGTGGTCCTAAATGACTTCATAATTGTAAGTTCGACTGCGTGGTCATAAACGACTTCATAATCATAATTTCGACTGTGTGGTCATAAGTTCTACTACATGGTCATAAGTTTGATTGCATGGTCGTAAATGACTTCATAGTCGTAAGTTCGACTGCGTGGTCGTAAGCTCGACTACATGGTCATAAGTTCGACTGCGTGATCATAAACAGTACCAAGTACTTGTAGTCATGGGACTGGGATTCAACAAGTTGCATCATATTCCTCCGATCGATGCTCGGTGAGCTCGCCGTCGGCGGATAAGACGGAGGCCAGAGCTGAGCATCCCCAAAATGGGTTGCTCACGCCCACGCCTACCCTTAGGAAAAACCTTGCCGGCCAATTTGGCCAGGGCGTTGGCCGGCGGCGACCGTGGGCGGCGGTGGAACAGGGGAATGGTGGCTACGGTGGCACATAGTACCAGAGCTCAATTAAGCAAGAGGGGAGCATCTAGGCGGGCTCAGGAGTCTACCTCGGGGGTCGGCGCAGCTCAGGAACAGCAGTGGCGGGTTGGCGGCGTGCGACGGCAAGGGGCAAAGGTGGCGCACAGTGAGGGCAAAGTAGAGGCGATGAGAGGTCTGGTCAAGGATGGGGATGGCTTTGCATTGCTCTAAGGAGGCTCCGGCTCGGTGGAATTGACTTGGCATAGCTCCGAGCGGCGGATCCCTCGTCGGCTGGGGTTGGGGAAGAAGGGGCTGTCGGCGAAACTAGAGGCACGGAAAGGCTGATTGTTTGGAGTGGGAGGTAGAGCGGAGCGGTGTGGTGCCAATGGGAGCATCGGGCGGGGCTTTATAGCTGGGAAAAGCTCGAGCGACGTGGGGGTGGTTGATCAGTCTCGACGGCGGCGTAGCTTCAGAGGCAACAGGACGGTGCTCAGGGCTTGTGCATGATTGCTTGGTGATGCCCGCACAGCAACGATGTCAGGAGCACACGAGATGAGGCGGATGCGATGGGACAGAAAGCTATGGGCAACGGCGGCAGGAAACTATGGGCCAGCAGCTTAACTGGGGTGCTAAGCAGGGCGACGTGACGGCAGTCACTGCGCATGACGCGGCGATGGTACTGTGGCGGTCGTCAGCAACATGCGCGCAGGAAGGTGGTGACCGGCGGAGTTCACGAGGTGGTAGTGAGGAATAAGCGGCGACAGATGATGGTGAGGGGATGGCAACACGGCTAACACGAGGGAAATGCGTGAACAGGGAGAGCGGGGCTAGGCAGTTAGGCAGAGCAAGGCGAGCGCGGTCGGCGAGAAGAACAAGAACAGGAGGAGGGAGAAGGAGAAAGGGGAAGGAGGCGGGGGGCATTCGGGCCCAGCGGCAGAGGAAAGAGAGAGCGAGGAAGAGAGAGAAGGAAAAGGGCTGGGGCCCACATGTAATAGAGTGAAGGAAATGAAGGAAAAGGAAGAGAGGCAAAAGAGAAAGGCTTAGGCATAATTTTAGAATTTGGATCTTTAGTTTAAATTTTAATTCACACTAGGATTTACTAATTTCTAATTTTGCATGATGTTCACAATTTTGAATTGTCAGTTTAGTTATTTAAATGCGGGCTTTCACTATTCTTTTGGCCACTGCTTTTCTTTATCTAGGTAGATTGAATTTCAAATTTTATTTCCATTATTTTATTATTATTTTGTTAGGTTCATTACTTGTATTGTGAAATTATTCCCAATTATTTACTTGGATACTATTTCTCAATATATTTATTTGCACAAAACTCAAAAGATTTCAAATAAACCTTCAGAAGAAATTTGAATGCCAGCAAAACGCAAGAAAAAGTTTTAAAAGTTTCATATTTTTGGACACTTGAAATTTAGGATGTTACATTTGATCATCATATTGCATATACTGGTATAGTCTGAGTGAACACCCATCGATATTCACCCTGTCATGGGCCCGTCCTTGTCGGTATAGGGATCTCTTCACTCCCGTGAAGGCCTATCAAAGTAGGTCTTACAGATCCACCCACAGTGGATTCCCTTTATTATCTCATGAGTACACATGATGCAAATGCATATGTCCATTATCATAAACATACTTCATCATTATCATCATAGCAGGTGAGCATCATTACTTACCTTGCTCCATCATCATTGTCATCATCTACTATGTAGTAACATATAACGTAAATGTCACACATTTCACAATAATTACCGTCTACCGCTCTACCATGCACTTGCCTGGTTATCCTTGGAGATGATGGACAGCTCCAAACCCGGATCTCCACGTATACAAGAATCAACCCAACTTTATACAATGTACCATACATGTGCTTTTGTAAATGTGTAGAGACCCGAATATGCAAATCCGGACTCTCCTGTGTATTCTGCACTAGTCTAGGATCACGCTAGTGCATACAGTGTAAAAATAGATGAAATATTGACCACATCACAATTTACTAAGAAAAGACTCAAATATTAGTAGTTATCAAAGTTGTGATCTTATGGCCAAGTTACACTTTAATAGCCAGAAAGGCTTAACAGAACCAGCAACGGAAACACAACGAAACGAAGTGGCCATTCGACATACCCACAAGCAATCGAATGGAAAGCGAAGTCCTAATCCGCGAAGTTGTCAAAGAAACCTTGTTCACATTCCTCGGCCTGATATAGCTCTTCTTCATCAATTGAGCAAATATAGATATAGCCGTGAGTAGATAGAGTACTCGGCAAATTATTTGTAACAAGATGCAATATAATTATGTAAGGTTTACCAAATTATGACTGAGTGGTTATTTTGCAGAAAGCAAAAATTAAAGTAAATACAATAGATAGATTAAAAGCGCACTTTGTAAAAGTTTGATAAGTAAATAACCAAAGCAATTGAGAGTAATCACAAGTGAACTGACCATCCACCCAATGAACCACCTGTAAACTAACCATTCACGAAATGAACCACCAATGAACTAACCATTCACTTCCCAAATTTAACCCAATCAAGTTTTTATGAAATATCTAACCCTCATGTGAAATCATTGAGTATTGTCTATAACCGGGGATACGGCTATTCGAATAGGTTTACACTTTGCAGAGGTTACACAACTTTACCCACATGAGATAATGCACTTATCATGTCAGCCAATACACAT
Source organism: Dendrocalamus sinicus (assembly GCA_036346575.1). NCBI lineage: Eukaryota > Viridiplantae > Streptophyta > Magnoliopsida > Poales > Poaceae > Dendrocalamus > Dendrocalamus sinicus. The sequence goes on along the minus strand of CM070656.1, from coordinate 30,870,329 downwards.
TTCCTTGGGTATGTGACTAAGTGATTATCACAAGACCTTTACAATACTCAATCTCAACCCAGTTCTACCTATCCCCTTATGCCAATGTGGATCCATGGCTACAACCAAATCACATTCATCCCAATGACAAAACCAAAATTGAAACATCACAAATTAATCTGCCAGATCAATCCCATATTGGATATGTGGTTGTACGATAAGTCTCAGATCAATGACACACAAAGTTAAGTCCTTAGATTTTACCCAGGTGAAACATCCACATCCTAATGTGTTATTACACCCCCTTTACTGCACGATCACCCACTAAGTGAAAATCATTTTATATAACCAACACCAATGATACCATCCATGTCATGGTACTCAACTTTTTATAATTATGGCTGACCATCATGATTCAATAACTCATTAAGTCAAAATTAATTAATTAATCCACATGCGATGATTATCCCAACGTACTATAAGCAAGGCTAAGCAATTTAAATGTACAACTCATGTGGATACTATTATTGCATCACTAGATAATTACCCATCCTATGGTGACAATAGAATCATGACATTCAAATTAATGACATTCAAATTATCAAGGAGGAAATAATCAAGTTGGACAATAGCTACTAGATTAAAAGGTTTATACTAAAATAGCAATGCATGATAATTTACAACAACATAATAAATAATAGATTTAACAACTAGGTACAACAGGATCAAAGGACATGACTTGGCTCGGCCTTGTTCAGTTATCAACCCTTGATCTTCTGTTCCTGCTTCAGCTCCTTCAAAGACATTATCCAACGGGAGGGAAAACGAATGAGGCACAAATAAAATCAAATAAAAACCAAATAAACTCCATAAACTTCAAAACTATAATCAAAAGGTAGAGCTCAATTTTAGATGAATTTAGGAAAAAGAATTGGGTCAATCAGAGCTAGGACGGAGAAGAACGAGCTCTCAGAAGATTTAAATCTAAAGAAAAAGGAAAATATTATTTACTGAAATTATTTTTCTAAAGAAAATCCTAATTATGACATCAGAAACAATTTTGGTTTTTAGATGAATTATTTTTCTAAGGGGAAATAGGAATTATGATGTCACTGCTGACATGGCGGCTGACGTGGTATGACACATGGCCTGACACGTGGCACTTAGGGCTGAGGTGGCTAGGTTACTTGGTTGATATGTGGCATTGACATGGCATCCGGTGTGGCATGGTGACATAATTCAGTCGGCTGATGTGGCATCCATGTTGTCGGAACCCAGAGCGGCAACTCCAGGATCCTCTGTGTAAATCGCACAAGTCCAGGATCAGCTAGTGCACATAGTGGATAACAAAGATAAATATGAAGCATAATAACAATATTATTAACTTTAAAAAGTACGGCCTTATGGCCAATGTTTACATCACCACACATTGGCAAATAAATAATAACTGCAAAAGAAACTGCGGAAACAAGCTGAAAAAGGCGAGGCCCAAGTCTGCCCACAAGCAAACAGCTGCAAGACGTGGCCTACTCGTCCTGGTCCTCACTGTAATCGACGTAGTCCTCCTCTGTGATGAGATAGCAAGGGTGAGTACAAACTTGTACTTTGCAAGTCACAAGGAGAAATGCATCATAATGATTAAGGCAACAAATGAAGGCATATAGGGTTAGTTGTGCATAAAACACATTTAAAGAAATACACTAAATAGATTGAAACTGCTGAATTTAATGCAATAGGTAAAAACAGTAACTGTAGTTGAAATTAATACCATTAGTGCAGGCTCCGACCAAACACTAACCTAACCACGGGTATCCCACTCGGACCTTCTTTTCCAAAAGATCCCGTATGAATTCCATCCATCCACACGCTTTCATCTCTTATTGATTCCATCCATCCATAAGGTTTTCATCTCTCGTGGATTCCATCCATCCACAAGGTTTTCAAAAACCATTTTTTGGAAAAACAAAGTCTAATCCATGAATTTAGAAATTTGAATGGGCTAAATCGAAGTTAGGACGAAGGAGAACGAGCTCCTAGAAGTTTAAAATCAGCGAATATGAATAAACTAGATTATTTTTCGGCCGAATTATGACAAAGAAAATAGGAATTATGACATCAGCAGGCATTTTCTTTTCGGCTGAATTATTTTTCTATTGAAAATTTGGGTTTATGGCGTCAGTCCTAGGGTTGCTGACTGACAGGTGGGCTCGGTCCATGTGGACCGAGTCCACGGACTGCGGTGGAGGCCGAGGTGGCAAGGGGGTGGGGTGTGGAAGCTACCACTTGCGTGGCGCCTGCGTGGCGGCCACGTCGGCTGCCACCTCACCCTTGGCGCTGACGTGGCGAGCGCCGGCGGGGAGGAGCTCGGGCACGGTAGCAACGATGGCGCTCCGGAGGAGAGAAAGGAGGCTGAGGGGAATCCAATTCTACCTGGCGTGAAGCTCGGCGGGCATGGGAGGTGGCCGGCGATGAGCTAGGAGCGGCGGCGGCGTTCGACTTTGGCGTCGACGGGACTCTGGTAGTGAAGGAGCTCGACCGAGGGGTGGCCAAGATGCGCACGGGTGCGGTAAAGCTGAAGAGGGAGACGGTGGGCCCGAGGAGGAACCGTGGCGGCGAGGAGAGCTCGCCGGAGAGCGACCGTGGCTCGGAGAGAGAGGAGTGCGGTGGCGGGAGCGCTCGGGAGCTCGGGAAGGAAGGGAGAGAGCGGAGGGGGGTGGTGCGGAGACAGGGGAGGCTGGGAGGGCTTTTATAGGGGTCGGGGAGGGCGGAGCCTGTGGGGATTTCTCACCAGAGATGGCACGGGGACGACGGTCGTCGCAGGGAATTAGGGGGAATGCAGCGCGGAAACGGGGGATTCGGGCGCGGGAATGGCGGGGTCGATCGGGGAAGAAGAGGGAGGGAGATGGAAGGAGATCTGGGCGAGCGAGGAGGCGGCGGTGATGGCACGGCCGAGTGGGAGGAAGAAGAGAGCGGGGAAGGAGAAGTGGAGGGCTGACAAATGGGCCCGGGCGATCAGAGAGAGAAGAGGGAGGTGCGCTGACGGGTGGGGCCGGGGAGAGAGGAGGGTTGCAGGCGGCAGGGATTGGGCCGGGGTGACAATGTGGCCGAGATCGGGCCTGCCACGTGTCGACCCAAGGGGAGGGGAGGCGGGTTTGCGGGTGGTCGAATGGCGGCGACCTGGACGATCTGGACCGGGTGGTTTTAATTTTTATTTTTGATTTTAGATTTTTAGAAAACCTGAGGAAATCCAAAAAGGCTCAAAAAATATGAAATAAATTCTAAAAAAATCACAGAAATTCCTGGCGATGTTTTTGACTTATTAAAATTATTTCCAACTAGAGTTGGTATTATATTTTCTTACTTAAAATACTTTTAAATTTTAAATAGATTTTAAAATCCAGAAAAACACAGAAATGCCAAATAAACCCAAACTATTAATTTGAATTAAGATTTTTGTAGAAATTCATAATATCATTTTGTTTAATAATATTTGTAAATTTTACTTAAATTAACTTTGAAATCCAGCCTTCTTAAAAAGCAGAAAAAATCAGGGCAAATAGAACTCAGGCAACTAAAATACTTATTTAAATTATTTTATTTTAATATTATTTTTAAATAAAAGCCTGGGCTGTTACACACGTGGACTACTTGTGGTAGACATGTAGGACTAGGGCTGACATGCCAGTGACATGGCATGTTGACTCAACATGGTCCAAGGGTCTATGGAATAGTGTACCTGATGTGTGGAACCCACAAGTCAGTGGCTCGACTTATGGTGGATGAGGTTCACAAAGAAGTCGAAGAGTCGGCTGGTGCGGCGCGGAATGACATCACAAAGATCCAACGATTGTCAATGGACCACATAGAGGAGTCTCAACTGTCGGATCATTGTGTTGGTGCAGATCCGATCGGACGAACATGGTGATGATCGAACGAGCGAGACAATGACACGTGTCGCTCAGCAACTAGCTAGTGACAGTGAAGTGTCGGTGGCTCTTGGGCGATGGAAGAGTCACGGCGTGGTGGGCGAAGTGGCAAGATGACAGCGCGAGCGGCGAGGGCAGCTCACCGGTGGCCAAGATGGGTGGATGATGAGGCATGCAGACCAAAGAGGCAGTGTGGAGGGTAGAACAGAGGAGAGTGTTAAACACCAGTTATAACAACTGCCCAATGTATAGTTAAATCAAATGTACAGATGCCTTTTGATAAAGGCACCTTTTCTTCTCACCCTCTCGTCATCTATATAACACTGTACTGATTCAGAATAAAGTAACTTTTGTTCTTTCTCTTCCACTTGTCTCAAACTCTCGTAACATGTTATCAGACACGTTTCTCTCCAAATCGAGCACACGCACACATACATAAAGTGAAAACAGAGAAGAAGACAAGATTCTACGGGAGTCGATCTGATGGATGAGGAAATGTGCCTAGTGGATAGCGGTACTACTAACTCTATACTCAGGGAGATAAAATATTTCCAAACTCTCACAAAGAACAAAGGAAATGTTTTAACAATCGCTGGACACGATGCTGTAATAGTTGGCACCGGTCGGGCCACTATTATGCTCCCTATGGGTACATCGATAAAAATTGAGGATGCACTCTTGTATCCCGATTCAACTCGTACCCTATTAAGTTATAGAGATATCCGTAAGAATGGGTTTCATGTTGAAACTCATGAGGACAACAATAAGGAGTTTCTTCTCATAACAAAAGATCACGGATATGGCAAAGAGACACTTGAAAAGTTTCCCTCACTCCTGTCAGGATTGTACTACACATACATCAACCCCGTACCACATGTTGCTTACAAAGTAATTTTTCAGAATGTTAACGCATTCCAAACTTGGCATGATCATCTTGGCCATCCTGGAATAGGGATGATGAGGAAAATTATAAGCAATTCTGTTGGTCACACTTTAAGTGATGCAAAATTTCCCCAATCCTCAGATTTTATGTGCACCGCATGTGCCACTGGGAAATTAATTTTGAGGCCCTCTTACCTCAAAATTCATGCCGAACCTCTAAAGTTCCTTGAACGCATTCAAGGTGACATATGTGGTCCCATTCAACCATTGTCCGGGCGTTCGGGTATTTCATGGTTCTAATAGACGATCTACACGATGGTCTCATGTGTGTCTACTTTCCACACGTAACCATGCATTTGCTAAGATTGTTGCACAAGTTATCAAACTTAAAGCACAATATCCTGAACATCAAATCCGATCAATCCGAATGGATAATGCTGCTGAATTTTCCTCACGTGCCTTCAATGATTATTGCATGGCTTTAGGAATTCAAGTTCAGCACTCGGTCCCATATGTTCATACTCAAAATGGGTTGGCGAGTCTCTCATCAAGAGAGTGAAACTTATTGCAAGACCTTTACTACAGAATTGCAATCTACCAACATCATGTCAGTCACGCAGCCTTACACGCTGCGACTTGATTCAATTGTGTCCAACTGCATACCATGCAACCTCCCCGTTGCAACTAGTACGTGGAAACACACCAAATATTTCCCATCTGCGGAAGTTCGGTTGCGCTACATACGTACCGATCTACCCACCGCAGCGTACATCTATGGGCCCACACAGGAAATTGGGGATCTATGTGGGATATCAATCTCCGTCGATCATTAAATACCTGGAACCCCTGACAGGGGATCTATTCACTGCCCGGTATGCTGATTGTATCTTTAATGAAGATCATTTCCCGGCATTGGGGGTAGGAATTGAAAACCACAAAAAATGCCAGGAAATCAATTGGGATGCCATAGACATCTCCAACTCTGATCCACGTACTTCTGAAACTGAACTCCAAGTTCAGAAGATCATTAATTTGCAACACATTGCATATAATATGCCAGAAGCATTTACTGATTATAAGGGTGTTACAAAATCCTATAATCCTGCGAGAAATGTGCCGGAAAGAGTAGAGGTACCAAATAAAACTACTCAACTCCAAAGTAAGAGGGGGAGAAGTACGGCTATTTCCACAGATGCAGCTTCTAGCAAGCAAAGGAAAAGGAAGAACAATTCTTCTAACGCAGTAAATGCAACTCAACCTCACGTTGAGAAACACCCTGTGGAGGTTCAACCTTCACATCCCACATCAACAGTGCACTCAATTACGGATGTTGGGACATCGGAACGCCCTGATGCAATCATTTTGGGAAATAATGATACATCACAAGGGGTGCTTGAAATTTCCATCAACTATATTGAATCTGGAGAATCATATGACAGAAAGTCTACAATTGTCGACATCTATTTCTCTGAAGCAATTGCAGAAATCATCCAAAATGATCCAGATCCTAAGACCATGGCAGAGTGCAGAAAGCGCTCAGACTGGAATCAATGGAAAGATGCAATTCAAGCAGAGATAACCTCGCTCACTAAAAGAGAGGTATTCACTCATGCAATACCTACACCTCGAGGAATCTTTCCTGTGGGATTCAAATGGGTTTTCGTCCGGAAACGGAATGAGAACAATGAGGTGGTGAGACATAAAGCGAGGCTTGTAGCACAAGGGTTCACGCAGAGACCCGGCATTGATTTCAATGAAACATATTCTCCAGTTATGAGTGGAATAACATTCCGATATCTTATATCTCTGGCTGTTCAAAATCGTCTATCTATGCAGTTGATGGACGTAGTGACCGCATATCTATATGGGTCACTTGATTTGGACATATACATGAAGGTCCCTGATGGAATCTCTATACCGAATCCAAACGCAAATCGCAACATGTATTGTGTAAAGCTTCAAAAGTCACTCTATGGCTTAAAGCAGTCGGGAAGAATGTGGTATAACCGACTTAGTGAGTTCCTTTTGCAGAAGGGATACACTAACAATGATGATTGTCCATGTGTTTTCATCAAAAAGTCCCAAACAGGATTTTGCATCATATCAGTGTATGTCGATGATTTAAATATCATCGGCAACCCACAAGATATTGATGAGGCATGCAATCATCTAAAGACGGAATTTAAAATGAAGGATTTGGGTAAATCCAAATTTTTCTTAGGAATACAACTTGAGCACCTTCATTCAGGCATTTTAGTGCTTCAATCAGCCTATGTCCAGAAAATATTGGAGAAATTCAATATGGACAAAGCATATCCATCGAAAACCCCCATGGTTGTTCGATCTCTAGTCAGGGATAAAGATCCATTTAGACCCCGAGATGACAATGAAGAGCTATTGGGACCCGAGGTTCCATATCTCAGTGCCATCGGAGCGCTTATGTACCTTGCAAATTGCACCCAGCCGGATATTGCATTTGCGGTAAATCTACTTGCTAGATATAGCGCTGCTCCAACCAAAAGACATTGGGTAGGAGTGAAGAATATCCTTAGATATCTTCAAGGCACTAAAGATCTTGGTCTATTCTTTCAGAAGAATAACAATGTGGATTTAATAGGATATACAGATGTCGGCTATTTATCGATCCCCATAATGCCAGATCTCAAACAGGCTTTGTATTTTTACATGGTGGAACAGCCATCTCTTGGAAGTCTTCAAAACAGACTCTAGTGGCTACATCCACTAATCATTCTGAAATAATTGCATTATATGAAGCATCACGTGAATGTGCATGGCCAGAGAATGATTAACTACATACAACAATCATGTGGTATAGGTGCTATCGCATCACCTACCATTATCTACGAAGATAATGTCGCTATGCTTGTTCAAATGCAAACGGGTTACATAAAGAGCAATATCACAAAACATATTGCACCTAAATTATTTTACCCACATGAATTACAAGAAAGTGGGGAAATAAATATTCTGCAAACTAAGTCTTGTGATAATCTCGCAGACTTGTTCACCAAGTCATTACCAACTTCCGCATTTCAAAAATGTGTTCTTGGAATTGGTATGCGAAGACTATGTAATTTGCAGATATCAGGGGGAGAAATCTCCTAAGACTTAAGCCGTTCAATACAAATATTGTACTCTTTTTCCTTTATGAGTTTTCCCTCTAAAGGTTTCTCATGAAGGTTTTTAATGAGGCAATATGACAACGTAATCATAAATATATCTCTCTTTTCCCACAAGGGTTTTTAGGAGATATAATCAAATATATGCCATATCATTTTCTCCTTAAATTTTCCCACTGGGTTTTAAAGGAGTTTTCATGGCATATCTATTCTATAGGTTCTTCTCATATTTTTCCCTACAGGGTTTTTGGAGGAGTCATTCCAAGATGATGAATCAAGGTGATCATATGAAGATACATTGGTCAAGGGGGGTGTTAAACACCAGTTATAACAACTGCCCAATGTATAGTTAAATTAAATGTACAGATGCCTTTTGATAAAGGCACCTTTTCTTCTCACCCTCTCATCATCTATGTAACACTGTACTGATTCAGAATAAAGTAACTTTTGTTCTTTCTCTTCCACTTGTCTCAAACTCTCGTAACAGAGAGGACGAGTGTGGCTCACCAGCAGACAGCAAACGAGGACGGAGCCGAGGACGTTGACGAGGACGAAGAAGGTGAAGCGGCCATGACAACGAGGACGACGGGTCAACAAGATGAAAATAGAGACGGCAGGGGCGGCTCAAGTTCAATGGTGAGGGCGGGAGCAGCTCAATAGATGCAGGACTCAAGGGCTCGACTGGCTTTTAAGGGCACAGATGCTGAGGAGTCCAAGACGACCATGGTACGAAGTCCTATACGGTCACAACGCGGATGCCAAGGCCAGTCCCAGATGAACACACACACATGGCGGTGGTGGCTCCCAAATGAAGACGATGCATAGTGCTCGCGGCCCTCGAGGAGTGACACGTGGTAAGGCATGGGGATCGGATGGCAAATGCGCTGCTTGGCCGAATGTCCGACACACGGCACGCATCTAGCGGGGCAAGGTGGTAGTTGGCTAGGCTGGGCTATCTGGGTCGAAGGAATTTGGGCTGGAGTTAGGTTTTTCAAGGTTTTTCTAATTTTTCTAATTGCGTTTAAAATGATTTAAGCTCTAGAAAATTGCAAATAAACCCGAAAAATTCTAGAAAATATAGAAAAATTCGTTGAAGCACAAGTAACCCAAATAAAATACTATCAACAATAATTGAAGGTTAATTTAGTCACATTAAATCTCTTAATTCATAAAAAATAAATTTAAGCATAATTAATTCCAAAAAATCCAAATTTTTATTTTAAAAGCTTCAAAAAGGCTCTGAAAATCAGGATGTTATAGAATGCATTGAGCCTACACGCAAAACCCAATGCTAGTACAAAAACTTATAGTGTTAAGGATTCGATGCCACGCAAGCCTGTATTTATATTTTTCCCTCTTTTTATTTCTTTTACCTAACTGAATGGCTGTCTCTTTTTTCGTTCCACTTTTTTTATTCTCCCCCATTCGGCCTTATCCCTTCCCGTGCCATATCTCTTCTCCCATTCACTCACTTCTCCTCATCCTCACTCACACGACATCACCACCCCCTCTGGGCTCGGTGGCACAGTGCATCAGCCTGGAGCTCACCATCTCTCAGGACCCTCCTCGAGTGCCTCCTCCTCTCCTCTCATTTCTACCCTTAGCTGTAAGTTCAAGTTCCATTAAGTTGGTTTTGGTGATAATAACAAATCCAATTATGAGACTAACTTATTTATTGATTATGATATTGCTTAGTATTATTTGAATGAAAAGGTGAAATCATAAGAGGTATGCATTTGACATCACATTCTTATATCTTATTGGATTCCTCGGATCCAAAATATAGTTGAACTCACCAAATAGTCTAACTTGAAGATGTGCATGTGCTTTCACAATACTTCTTATATACACACATTTAGAGAGAATTCACTCTATGCTTTGAAGTTTCATTAGTATTGATCTATGTTCATCTTTTTCGCATATTAAGGATCTTTACTTTGAAACATATCCCTTAAGTATATATATAACTTGTGTAGTTCATATATACTCATAATCAGTTTGTCATCTAGTGCCTCCATTATATGTTAATGGTTGTATGTTTAATGACACTCGGATGAATAACCTTTGCTTTAAAAGTTTACCCTGGAGTATAAGTGTTGTGTATATGTTGTATACTCATAAATTAATCTTCCATGTCATTATTTGTTGAGATTGTCATGAATTACCAAAAAGAAAAATTGTAGAATCTAGTCCCTTCATTATGAGTTAATGGTGAAGTTTTGGTAATTGATGACAATTGATTTGTGGACTAACATTTTTCATGAGTTGGATATATAGGTCAGGTTTCACAAATAAGGATGACTTGGGATGGCTTTATATGTTGAAGATCATCAAGTCAAGTGAAGGATACATCATGAGTTGATGCATGTCTAAGAGGAGATGATCATGTATTGATCATCAAGTCAAGAGAAGAACTATCATGTATTGATAGAGTTCAAGTTATAAGGACCCAGGCTTAAAGTGAAGATGTGTATCATCAAGCTTCAATAAGATGTTAAGGCAAAGGTATGGCTAGATAGGGCTAAGGATGTGTTCCTAGTCTTTACCGGTCTTGGTGTTTAGTTGGAAGACCGAATTGCCAGTATAGGTTATCGTACTATTAAGAGGGGTCATGTCGAGTAGCTTGAGTCTCATTATGTGTTGATAATTCAACCTCACTTGCTCTAGCTCTCCTTAATATGATGCTTATATTTGCGAATGTGTTTTGCAAATAGTTGTGGCTCATGTGTTGAATCGTTGTAACATAGGACTATACATTGCAAATGTGTTTTACAAGTATTTGACGTCCATGTTTCCTATTTCTTGTGGTATGAGACTTATATTTGTAAATGTGTTTTACAAATGATTGAATCTCATATTTAATCCTTGTGTCATGATTCCAAAAATGTGCAAATGTGTTTTGCAACTTGTTGCGAATTATATTTGATCCTTATATGCATGATACTAAAGTTTGTAGATGTGTTTTGCAAACTCGAACTTATCTAGGTTCCTAAACTTCAGAATAAAACACTTGCAACCAAAAACACAAAAATGTGAGAGCCCTAAGAAAAACTCTGTTTGAAACATGACAAGCGGTAGATATAGCCTCAGTCCAAAACTTTCTAGATGTACATACTCATCTAGCATCGTCCTGGCCATCTTGACCAAGGTATGATTCTTTCTCTCCACAATGCCATTTTGTTGAGCGACGTATGGAGAAGAGAACTGATGCTCTAAACCTGTATCATCACAGAACCTCTCAAAGTAGGAGTTCATGAACTCCGTGCCATTGTCACTGTGAATCGCTCATAAAGCACTAGGGAGCTCAATAGACAATATACTAACTAGACCCCAAAAATGGCTAAATGTCTCCTCGTCCAAACCTAAGAAAAATATCTAAGAGAATCTCGAGAAGTCATCGACCACAATAAGAATGAACCACTTCCCACCAGTCGATTGTACTATAGCTAGACCAATAGTGTCCATATGAAGAAGTTGTCCTGGTGTCAGTCATAGCAACAGTGACTAGAGGATGGGAAACAGTAATCATCTTGCCATACCAGTAAGGAGCACAAACTAAGTTTTTGACCATCTTGAGCTTACGCAGACCACGAATGAGGTTGTGGCCGCTAACTCGGGTCAAGTGATCAAAGCCAATGTGACCAAATCTCCCATGCTAATAGGAACGATCATGGGACTCGAAAGCTGTTGGTGATATGCCCTAGAGGCAACATGGAGATGTTGAATATATCGCATACTATGTTTATGATACATTGCTTTGTTCCTTGAAATAGACATTATCATTATTGATCAATGAGTATGTGACTTATTCATGAGACTCTTAATGCCAAAATGTTGCTATTTCTAAATGATCCCTGATCATATATCATATGAGGAACAAATATGATTCAAAGATCAGCATATGTATTGATTGATGATCATGTCTCATGGATCATGGTATGGAGATACCAAATCAATAATATGGACATGTGTTAGTGAACATATGTTGGATAGACCCGCCATGAGACACTGCAGAGATTCCATGTGTCATTAGTTGGTCTCAAGTAGTGTTTATGTAGAATCCTTAGACTTGTGATCATCATTGTTCCCAACATGCGTAGTAGCCTATTTTGGGACTACTAACCACTACTCCGTGGCGGGTAGTCATAAAAGTAGTCTTCGGGTTTGCTATGAAACATGTAGTGGGATGTGAATGATCAAGATAGAATTTGCCCTCCTTATGGGAGAGATATCTCTGGGCCTCGATGTAATGGATTATGAAAGTGCATGGCCATGCCAATGTGATTGAGGAGTCAATCACAAATTTATAATCCATCACGGAATCGAGAGAGTGATTGAGCTATTAAGAGGATGACACAGTCTCGCCTTGAGCTTAATCTATATCGTGAGGCAAAGGGATTCGTACATGAGAACATTACAGTTCAATGATATGATCTTTACGTATACTTTGGGGTTAATATGTCTTGCTAGAGGTCGCTATTAATGTGGTGACCGGAAAGGTGTTTCGGGTCACGACCAAGTATACGTGAACCTCTGGTGGCACACACTTAACAGTTGGAACACTAATTCGAATGTGATTCGGATGTGGGCTCAATTCGGATAGAGATCCGGATAGACTCCTATTGGGCCTCGGTCCACGAGGCCCAAGTGAGGAGGTCTATATATGGAGGCGGGGCTGAGGATGCACGCTGCTCCTCCCGAGCAAAACCCTAGCCGCCACCTCCCGAGCCAAACCCTAGCCGCTCGCGAGTCTTTGGTACACTCGCGATCGGCGTTCCACCCCGGACGTGTGGATACCGGTGGAGGCGCTGCTCGTTGTGGCGTTGATCGGCATCAACAAACTACAGATTGGATCTGCTCGTGGTGTGGTTGATCGCGTGGAGGAGACGATCTGTTCGGGACGATGGGCTACTTCCACTACTACCTCGACGCGCGTGGTTGGATCGGCTTCTCCAACTCTTCTTCCGCTGCGCTGCGCGTCTAGTGGTAACGATCTATGATCCCTCTTTAGCATGATGTCCTAGTGTGCGCGGTAGAAATTTTTATTTTCTGCTATCGTAGCCTACGCGCGTTCCTTCAAAAGCAACTAAACGCCAGTGAGAATCACTAGAAGACTGGATAAAATCAGCACAAAAGATCCTCCCTAACATAGAAAACCCACAAACTAGACTTCCCGAAGAATCAAGAATTTTACAAGTATTTTTCTTAAAGTTTATCTCAAAATCGTCATCGGTAAGCTAGGAAACAGATAGCAAATTATATCGCAGCTTAATCACTAAGGCAACATTCTTAAGAATGAAAGAATCATTATGCACACAGTACCTTTAGCGATGACTCAACCTAACAAAGCATCTCCAAAGGTGATTGTCCCATCACCAGGAGCTCGAACTAGAGAAAAGAACCAACATGAATCTCCAGTCAAGTGACGAGAACACCTAGAGTCAACAAGCCAAACATCTCCCTTCCCAACCTGACGAACTTGAATCAATGAGAAGTAAACATCAGTGGCTCAGTACTAGGGTAAATAAGAGCATATGTAAGAACCCAGTACTGAGTCACACGATGAGTAGAAGATCCAAAATACTGACCTCTAGTGACACTGCGCAACTTACCTCTCACAAAATCTAAAGGTCTAGAAACAGAACCCAAACCTTTGCCTAGTGTATACTCATCACACCACATATAGCTACCTCAACGGGGAAAACGAGGTCTATCATCGAGATGATGAAAACCCTGACCAGAAGTAACTCGTTGATCAAAATCAAAAGAAACCTGAAAATCAAGTCCTCGATGCTGCCTAAAACCAAGAAAGTCAAGAGAGCTACCTACAACTCTAGACATCGTGTTGGTCTTAGGAACACTCTGAGTCTAGGGCTAACCCTGAATACCCCTAAGAGTGCAAACACGGTCACGACGCACAATCTGAGCATGTCTAAGCAGAACTCAACTGTCCATCCTTCTGACAGAAGGTGCAATGATACTTCGCCTTCTCAGAGGTTGAAGCAGCAAAAGGCATAATCTTACTAACAAAAATCCCCTGGACAAAGCCCGTAAACTTAAACACTGTCTTCTTAGACTCGAACACAACCTCGATCACACCTCCTACTACAACTCTAACAATTGCAGGTGAATGTTTCCTCACATTCTCTAGAAAATAATATCTTAGACCTTGATTGAACTTGTAAATCTTAGATTTGTCCAGGATAAGATTGAGTTTTTTCTTGCCTTCAACAAATCTTTTCGAGAGTACTCATGAGGTACTCACACTCCTGAAAAAGGGAAGCGTAGGAAGAACATGGGGAAGATGAAGATAAAGAGCCAGAAGGAGAAAATCAAATAGCACGTGCAGATCTCTCCCTATGCACGATTGCCTCGAGCTTGAGGGCTTCGCAAGACATACATGGGGCAGTTCTAATCCTAGCCATTTGGGCCTCATATCCCTTTCTAAAAGTCTCTTGCATATCCTTCATTTTCTCCTCTACTTCAGCACAGGACAAACAAGCAGATTGTGGCTTCTCTAGTAGATTCTTAGTTAGCTTCATATATTTTTCATCCAAAGTAATCAATTCAGATTTTAATTTTTCACAATTGTTGCATGGTGAGCTAATAGGTGTCATAGAAGCATATTGAGCTATTTTCTTATTATGATCACACATGTTCTAAAATTGCTTAGATATAGACTTAAGTTCAGCAGTTAATTTAGGATAGTTAGCACAAGAAGGAACAAGCTCAATCAATGTATCATGCATTTCAGCAATTTTTGATCTGCCTTCTTTCAATTATTCTTTAAGTTGACACAGCTATCACAAGTTTCAGGCAGACCAAGGAGAAAGGTATACAGATCTCTAAAAGCATTGTCTTATCCTCACATGACGTGCAAACTATAGCCTCAGCAAAATCAAAATGAAAAGGAATAACTCTAGCCATCTCTAATTCAGCTAACAGACTAACATTCTCCATCTTAAGTAAATCAAGCTCAGAGATCACACTATCATGTGAGCTCCTTAGTTTCTCCATATCTCCATCAAGGAAGAACAAACATTACAATCGTCACGGAGGAGATATATCTAAGTGAAGTAAGCTCACGTGATAAGCCCCTATTTCCTTCTCTAATTCAGCATACCTAACCCTAGACCTAGCATAGAACTTTTCTACCTTCAGAAAAGCATCATTGAGCTGGTCATAAGAGGGGCCTACTTCATCAGAGTCGTTGTAGAGATCGTCGTCGCTGATGCCATTCTCGTTAGCTACAAAGCACATCTTGGTGAAGTCATCGCCGTACATGGTTGTCGGACCCCGGAGCAACAACTCCTGGATCCCCTGTGTACATCACACTAGTCCAACATCTGCTTGTGTACACAGTGGACAACAAAGATAAATATCAACTATAATGATATTTCTTAAATAAATATAGGCATGATCGCCAAAATTTACATCCACGGCCCATAGTCCAAATTTAAATAATAGAAATGGAAGAAAAACACTAAAGCGAAAGAAGCCCAAAGCATGCCCATGGGCAAACGACAGTAAGACATGGCCTACTCGTCCAGGCCCTCGCCGTAGTTGAAATCATCTTCCTCTATGTGGAGATAGCAAGGTGAGTACAAAGTAGTACTCCGTAAGTCACACGGGAGAGCACAATATAATGATAAAGGCAACAAAGGAAGGTATATAGGGTTATTTGAGTGTAAAGCAATATTTAAAGAAATATAATAAATAGATTAAAATTGTTAAATTTAATACAATAATTAAAAATAGTATTATCAATGAAATTAATACCGTTAGTTCAGATCCATCCCCCATACTAACTTAACCATGGGCATCCCATCTGGATCATCTTTTCCAAAAGATCTCATATGGATTCTATCCATCCATATGGTTTTTAATCTCTTATGAATTCCATCCATCCATAAACCATTTTGAAAAATAAAGTCTAATTTATGGAAAACTTTACTCAGCATGCCTATGACCGTGGGCATGGCTATCCAGGATAGATTATACACTCTGCTAAGATTGTACAACTTTACCCACAAAACATGATCAACTTATAATGTCCGTCTGACACACTTCCGAAGGTGTGCGACTAAGAGATCATGATAAGGACTTTACAATGCAAAGCCTTCAACCTGGCCAACCAACACTAAGGTTTCATCTTAGTAAGGAATCCACCAGACCGGGACCCCCTCTTGAACCAAGTGAGACTTCACATGGCCTACGCAACACTCACTCTCAACCTACAACAAGGCTCAGGTTGGGACCCACAAATTAGTTAGCCAAGATTGTCCCATACCAACCTTGTGGTAGTATAAAAAGGGCTATGTAGCAGTAGTTCACAGACCGGTGCTTAATTTTGACTTAGGCTCAAATCACATACCCCTTGTGCCTGACAATTAACATTGTATCACCAAACAAATGCATGCCAGCTCCCACCACCTAACCATTAGCCTAAGTCTAAACTAGATTTTATATTTTGTTTTGAAATAATTCATAGCCTTTCTTGACTCACTGAAGTCAAGAGTACATTTGAAAACTTATCATTTTACGTGAAAATCTTATCCCAAGCCTGGTTTTATTTCTAAGTAAAACTAAGCATTTGCTACAAAAGTTATCTAGCCATACTAATGTACTAACTAGAGTTTTATTCTAGGGTGACAAGGTATTGGGGGAATTCAATGTCAATGAAGGAATTAACAAGTAGACAATAACTAAATTTAAACTGAATTGAAATATGTTGAATAAAAATATGCATGTAGAATAATTTAAAACAACATACTTTTATTTGCAAACTAAGATCAACATGGTTAGGGTGTGTGACTTACCTTGCTCCGCGAATTGGTGAGAATCGTCGTCGAAGAATTCTTCCGAATCGTTGCAGTCTACACGTGAAAATAGCCAAGCAAACTCAAATAAAATCCAAATAAATTCTGTAGGACTGGACAGGCAACAGAGGCGGTGAATGGTGCCTAGAAATTTTTCCTCCAAATATTTGCATATTCCTTTTCTCCAAAAGCTACAAAACCATAAAGATTAGAATATGTGGTCTACTTGAAAACAGAGGAACTTAGAGCTTCGTACGACCAGAACAGAGCTCAATGTGGTCGTAATGACTACTGGACAAGAGGCACAAGTCAGCCAAACTGAACGCAACCAATTAGCAGAGAAAAGCAGCGTAGTCAAAATTCAGACAACATGGTCGAAGGGCAGACAACGTAGTCAAAGCAGACAACGTGATTGAAATCAACGTGGTGGAAACCACCGTGGTCGAACTCTGACAACAAGGTCAAAAGCAGACAGTGTGGTCGTAAACTCGACTTTGTGGTCAATAGCCGACTACGTGGTCGGAAATCATCCTAGTCAATAAACAAAGAGGCCAAAACCAATGTGACCAGAAATAATTGCAGTCGGAACTGACGTAGTCGTAGACAATGTGATCGAATGCCAACTCGTGGTCGAACAATCAATATTGTCGTAAACAGCCAGCTCTGTGGTCATAACCAACGTGGCCGTAAGCCAACGAGTGGTCGAACAACCAACGTGGTCGAAACTAGACTACAACTCAAAAGATCAACGTGGTCGAAATCAGTAAGGTGTGGTCTAGAACTTGATCTTCGTTGAAACCAACGTACTCGTAAATCCAATCAACGTTCCAGACCGGGACTGCACCGACTAAGACTGCCTCAGTTCAGATTCGACAAAAGAAGACAGGGAAGCAACCAAACTGAATGTGGTCGCAACGTGCTTAGAAAAATAGAGGAAAGCTAGCGAGGCGCATGACCGCAAGAACAAGATGCCCAATTACTTTCGATTCAAAGATCAATTGGTCAAGAAACTTTGAACATGGAAAGGTGAGGGTCTCAAGAGGTTGCTGTGATCTTTAATTGAAAACTTAACAACCGAAAAGAGTGCTTCACAAGATTTCACTGAGAACGCCCAAAATGGAATCTGAGAGTATAGAACGACAATCTAACCATGCCAGTGGGAATGGAATAGCCAAGATGGCTTTGAGTATGATTTCCCAACATCAGACAAGTTAGATTATCAACAAGCAACTGAAAACAACTCTAAGATCAAGAACCAAGTCGAAAGCAGAGAGAAAACACCCAAAACGACCACACCCAACTCAACTCCAAACGAGCATACACAAATAGAGATAGAAAGACGATATATTGCTCCGAGAGAAGAGTCTACAACCACTCCATCCTGGAGGACCAAGATCATAAGTGCTCCACACAAAAACCTAACCCTAAACACGAACACACGCAAGGAAAACAAGAAAACTAAAGAGCTCAATAGGATGGGTAGCCCTCCATTCGTTCTTATAGCCTATCGATACCGGGGATAACCCGTTAACCCCCTACCTACCACCAGGTTTTCTCACGCACACTTCTCAAAGTCGGTTATGACAACCCGTTAACACGTACAGGACAAAAACCCTTTAAAAAACTACCTCCTTTTGTGGTCTTGAGCAATTCACCAAAATGCCCCTCTACAACCTTCCTCGAAGCTTCCTACTTTCTTGTCGTCCACGCTTGCAACCACCTTGAAAGCCTTAGTCATCTTCGCATTTCCCTGACAGTTTTGGACCTCAACACATCTCCTGTGCCTTGTCCCGATCCTTCCATGCCTCACCATGACCTAACTCCAAAGTCCCGCAACCATCGCCAACAAGCAAAGCATCACATAGCACCGCACGATAAACAAAGATCATCAATTCGCATAACCAGAATGAATTCCAAGTGAACAATCTCAGCAAAACACTGGTCTAAAGCAGTTTACGACCACTTTGATACACAGGACAGAGGTACTCATAGCCCATAAAGTCTTCCCAGCAGTCTACGACCACTCAACAAGTCATTACGATAATCGCACAAGCTGCTACGATCATGACCATCTCTCACAACGGCTACGACTTTAACACACCTGGTTGCTACGACTTATGATCACACAGATAGAGCACTACAACCATCAACCACGACCAGTAGAAGCTACGACCATCGACCACAACTAGACAAAGCTACGACTATCGACCACAGCCAGACAGAGCTACGACTATCGACCACGGTCAGACAGTGCTACGACTATCGACTATTGCCAGATAGAGCTATGACTATCGACCACGGCAAGACAGAGCTATGACTATCGACTATGGCCAGACAGAGCTACGACTATCAAGTCGAAAGAACTCCTGCCGACCACCAAGTCGTAAAAGCCTCTGCCGACCACCAAGTCATAAAAGCCTCTACTGACTACCAAGTTGTAAAAGCCTCTACAAACTACCAAGTTGTAAGCTTGACTAACGGCCACCAAATCGTAAATTCGACTAATGACCACCAAGTAGTATGATCGATTGCCAACCACACAGTCGTAAAAACAACTGCTGACCCCAAAGTTGTAAAATCGATTAACGATCACCAAGTCGTAGAATCGACTACCGACCACCAAGTCGTAGAATCAACTACCGACTTCAAAGTCATAAAAACAACTACCAATCCCAAAGTCGTAAAATCGACTGAGGACCACCAAGTCATAGAATCGACAGTCGACCACCAAGAAACACAATAGCGGTCGTAAAGAGCAAGTCATAGAGGGCAAACTTCTACTAAATCCTCAAAAACCAAACTCAACCTCTACACAAACTCTAATGCAAATGTCAATTACTTATCACAACCATGGGTTGACCTCCACAGTCTCACAAATTCAAATAAACTCCAAATATTAAAAAGAAGGGCAGAAATGGATATATTGGAATTTTTTTTGATGAATTTAGAAATTTGAATAGGCTCAATCGGAGTTAGGACGAAGGAGAACGGGTTTCTGGAAGATTGGAATTCTAAACAAATTGATAAAAGAGAATTTCTAGAATTATTTTTCTAAAGGAAAAGAATTTGTGAGGTCAATAATGTTTGGCTAAATTATTTTTCTAAAAGAAAAGGGAATTATGACATCATTCTAGCATCATCCCTAGGTTTGACCTAAGGCTGACCAATGAGCCTGATCTATCGTGGACCAGGTCTGTGGACCATCAAACGACTGAGGTGGCAAGGTGGATGACGCGGTGGTAGGTGGCAGGTGACAGGGCTTATTTTGCTAACGTGGATGCCACATGGCTAACACATGGACCTATGCCATTAGGTGGTAGACCACGTCATTGTCACGCGGGTATGCAGTGTGACGCGGTGAGTGGCGTGTAGCGTGGAACCCGTGTGGCAACCCAGCGCTAGCATGGAGCACCATGTGGCACCACTTGGCGGGCAGATGTGCTCGGGTGCAGACATGGCAGCACCGGTGATGAGCAGCGCTGTGGGCCCGAGAGTCGCCAGCGCTACGGCGAGTAGCGCAAAATAGAGAGGGGAACATGGGGAGTGCTTTGGTGTGCTTGGTGCTTACTAGGACGAGCCAGAAGATGGTTGACGGTGAGTGGAAAGCGGTGGCGGTGCAATGCTTTGGCGGGGATGGAGCTCTGGTTGTGTTTGGGATCGGTGGAGGGGTGGGCAAGGTCGTCCTCATCGCGGTGAGGCCGAAGGAGCCATCAATGAGTTGCTGCGGGACTTGGGGCGGCAGCTTGAGTTGCGAGAGCTCCCAGTGGGGTTTGAGAGAAGGACGGGGAGGGGAGGGTAGAGTCTAGGGCTAAGCAGAGCTCGAGGTGCTCCTTTTATAGGGCTGAGGGGGAGGGGGCATGGTGGGATTCCATGCCGGAATTGGTGGCCGGCAGAAGGAAGGTGAGGGGAGAGAAGGAAAGAAGGGGTGCGGAAGGAAGGGAAGGTGCAGAGTTTAGGGGATTTGTCCTCGGGTGGTGCGCGGTTTCTGAAACAGGAGCGAAGGGGAGAAAGGAAAGTGGCAAGCAGAGATTGGGCGATCGGTGGCCGAAATAGGAAAGAGGGGGAGGTGGAAGAAGGAAAGGGGCGACGTAGTAGGGTTGAGAGGCGAGGCCTGTGGGCCAGCGGGTGAGGAGGCGAGGACACTAACAAGTGGGCCCTACGTAGAGAGAGAAAAGGAGGGGAGTGAGGAGACAACGGGATGGGCCGGTATAGGATGTGGCTCCATCTGGACCATCTACGCGTCAGTTTTGCTTTTAAATTTTCATTTTTGAATTACAAAAAACCCAAGAAAATCAAATATGACATATAAAAATAGTAAATAAATTCCAAAAATTCTAGAAAAATTCACAAAAAATTTTGGAATAATTCTAGACTTAGTAAAATTATTTACAACTTAATTTGGTCATAAATTTAATACAAAAAAATATTTTTTAAATTTAAAATTCAGATAAAAGCCAAATAAGTTCAAATAATTAATTTTAATTAGAATTTTTCTATAAATTAAAAATATCCTTTATTTAATTATATTTTTATATTTTACCTAAATTACTTTTTAAAATCAAGTCTTTTTAAAAGCAGAAAAACGGGGCAAGTAAACTTTAAAATTCAAGCAACTAAAACACTAATATTTTATCTTAAATCAAATTATTTTATTTTATTGTTTCACTCATATATTGAAATAAACAGCTAGGCTGTTACATTGGTGTTCTATAGATCATCCTCACCGTTGTCGTCACTCCAGCCCTCTATGTCGCTAAAGTCGAAGTTGTCGAAGGCGGTAAGGACACGGTAGAAGAGCTTCTTCACCTTACCGAGATAGCGGTACTTCTTCTCCTTGCCTTGATCATGAGTAGGAGGCTTCTTGTTGTGGTTCTTGCTGATGTAGTCATTCTTGCTCCTACCGTCGTAGTCGTTCTTGCCATTTTCCAGCTTAGAATAGTTTGCTCGAATGTGGTTGGGTTCACCACACTCAAAGCAAATCATCGGACCTCCTCTCTTTCTTTCTTTAACCCACTTGTATGCATGTGAGAACTTTCTGGCTAAGAGTGCTAACTCACTCTCTAGAAACTGCTCAAATTGGTCCTCACTCATCTTGCACAAAGCAGCCAAAGAGAAACCATAGACACCATCAGAAGATGGTCCAGAAGATGATGTGGGATTAGTGACCAAGGCCATCGACTCGACTTGATCTTGCGAGAAACGACATCAATCTCATGAGTCTTGAGATAGAGTACAATACGTCAAGACTCAAGGTCGATAGATCAGTCGTGTCCTCGATGGTGGTCACTTTCATCTCCCAAACTCTAAGATCTAGAGTAGAAAGCATCTGACGAGCGTTATCTGAGTCTGGGTATGTGAGACCAACAGCTCAGAGGTTACTCAGTATCTTGTGAAATATGCCAAAGCATTCATCCAAGGATTCACCAGTAAGTATCTCAAATTTATTGTACTCCCTCTTGTACTAGTCCTATCGGACAGTCATGATCTAGGTGGTGCCCTCATGGTAAACATTAAGGGTCACCCAGATATTGTATGCCGATGAGAGGTGAGAGATGCAATCAAACTTATTTTCTGCTGTGACCCTGAATGATGATGTTCCTTGCTTTAGCGTTTGCCTCAATATCTGGTGTATTCATAACCGTGATGTTCTCATCAATAGGAACAACAGGAACAACAAACTGGTCTTAACCTTTTTCCAAACCGTATAGCCTTAAGCCTAAATATAAGACTCCATTCTACTCTTTCAAAATAGATAGTCAACCCCATCGAAGATAGGATGCATGGTGGAATACTTGTCTCCTGCCATGGCTCCTAAGACCGGTTAAGATCCATGAGAAGAGCTAACTAAGCTCTGTACGACCAGAAAGGCAACAGAAGGGGGGTGAATTGTGCTGATTAAAATTTTCCCCAAGTACTCTAGGTCCTTTTCTCAAATAACTATAGAGTTACTAAGAATCAAATTCTAGACCAAAATAATAAGGCAAAACTCTCAAGAACACCAAATCTTGAATTTCTCAACCCTTAGAGTTATGACCGCCAACCAGGGGCCAGTCTGACCGCCAACCTTAGTGCGGTCTAACCTCCAGGGGGCAGTCTAACCTCTATTTGGGTGGTCTAACCATTATGAACCGTAATTTCAGGAAAATGAATAGTAAAATTAGCACGGTTGCAAAATTTCAAATTCATGTAACTTTTGATTGATGATCCAAAAGCAGTGACACTTTGTACACACCTTGCTTAAGGTGTCAGGAACCTATTCCATCCATGGATCGTAAAAGCCCAGGTCAAAGTTTAGACCTTCTTGAGTTTCAAGCAACGATGCACCAAAAATGATCTAGAACCAAAATCAGTGATCAAGACTTACTCGTGGATAGAGAATAGCCAAGATGAATTTGGATATATTCGCACAAGTCACAACAAGCAAGAACACTGGAAAAATCACTGCAAAAACGTTCAAATCAAGAAATCAGTTGGAAGATCAAAAATATGCAAAAACCGAGTCTCTTGATGAACTTGCTACTAAAGTATCTAGATGGGTGGAGGATGATTCCCAGATGTTCTATCTCTTATATGTCCTTGGAATAGCAAGATCAAGAAGAAGGTGAGAGGAGAGGAAAAACCAATCAAAACAAGAGCAAATTAATCAAATAGAAAAATAGACATGAGAATATTAAAATTGACTTTATTGTTCCTTGAGGAGAAAAGTTTTACAACCACTCCACCTTAGAGGACAGAGAGCACACCATGCACTCAAAACCCTAACCCTAAAACAAAAGAGCACATGAAATGTGAGTTGGATGGTTAACCACATGTTTCCATCCTAAACCCTTTTTATAGATGGGCTAGTCAACCATATCCACCTCTTAGTGAATACTATCCACTTTTCAATGGGAAAACACGTTAACCCCACACACATGGATTTTGATCCGAATTCACTAAATCCTTAGCCTTAATCTATCTTGATCAAACTAGCTCCACCTTGACCTAAACTGCTCTCCAAAATGCCACTCATATGTCATTTATGGTATTTTGGTCAAACTACCAAAATACCCTTCGTTGATCAAGTCATCACCATCCATTGCAAACAATCATTATGCTTGCCATGTTTAGGTGCACCACTAACTTGCCACGCATTGCCAAGTCTCTCCCGTCCTGGTTCCATTGAACCATAGCTTACTTGGCCCATCTAAGCCACATGGTTCCATCCCATCGTTCGAACTCGCCTTCCACATTTGTCGCTTTTCTTGTGTCATGCTTGAGCTCACCATGTACCCAGCATTCTCAATCGTTCTAGGCCTTAGCTCCTCCATGAGCTTAGCCCCGATTCTTACCGTTGACCATGGTTGACTAAAAGCAACCCTGTACATTTAAAGATAAAAAATCATTTTTGGGCGCAAGTTCTTCATAACTTGACCCATGTTAGATGTAACATAGCTCATGTAACTTAAAACCATTGACCATAATCACCAAAACCCATCCCTCAACTCAAAATCCACAAATAAGAAATCTGGCCAAAAATCCCCAACTGGCCGATCTGACCACCAACACCCGGCCGGTCAGACCGCTGGCACTAGCCGGTCTAACCGCCAACATCTGGCCGGTCTGACCGCTAACACGAGCTAGTCTGACCACTGGAACCAACCTGTTAGACCAGTGGCGCAATGTCGATCTAACCAGCCTTCCACCAGACCATCTAGCAACACTGCCATCTAATGCAAACAATTTCCTAACCTTCTTAATTGCAATGGTTCATTACAACAAAAACTAGGATCTTCTCACATGGTCCTTCGCAACTCATTAGCTCGCTTATAAAAATACTTTCAAACTATAAATAAAATAATATTAAATAAAACAATGCCAATTCAGCAAAAGCTCGATAAGACGTGGACTTGACTTGATATCCACCCCTAGCTGAGGGGGAGCTCGAGGCCTGAGGCGCTTGGTTGCAGTACCGGCTTGGAAACACCATGCAGTAAATTTAGTTTTTTGTAACTAAATGAATACCCGTGCAAACTAGTTAAAAACACGTGCTTTAATACGCATTAAGAAATCCTGTTTTGTTTTGTTCGTGTGTGCATAGAATTTTTTAGCAAGAAGCAAGGGGGTTTGGAGGGGTAGATGAATCACCACCACAAACTCTATGTGTTAAATAGTAAAGATACGTTGTTGCAAATAGTTGTCGTAATGGACTATGTGTAGGCCGATAAAGCAGTTCGTAATGAATGTGCGATTCCGATACAAGAGACTCCTGGGAGTATGCAGTCTCACTTCTTATATACCATTTAAATGATGTTGTTATACCTCTTTATCCTTCTGAGTATGCTTTAATAATGATTATAAAAGACTCCAAAATGAGTTCTATAAAAAATTTCATCAACGTTCACATTTTATAGCATAATTTGTTTATATAGTCCATTTATATATAAAAGGGGTATATAACAAAAAAAAGATTTCGATCAAAATTTTTCAACTAAATCGCATTAGAGTATTTTAGAATTGGTATTTAAGTATATCGAAAGTTATAAATAAGTATAATATATTTGTTTAAGTATATATTACAAGGCGACTTGAACCATGGGTCAATCTCTTATAATAATGGAAGAAATCATATCGGATACAACACTAACGGACTCTATTTTATCTCTAATAATTTTATCATATAAAACATATATATTCAAACCATTTTGTAGATGGATACAAATGTTAGCGGTGACAAGGACATATATATTACCTTTACCCGCACGCCAGATAGGCATCCCTTCGTCTTCATATATCCACGTAGCCCATGTGTCATGGTTGCCGTTAACCGTTGCAACCGTAGATCGATTGTGGTGCAATCCCGACCGTGCTAGCTTATGTACACACCGTGGGGCAGTGAATCACCGGACCCAGACGGATGATCTGAAACAGAAACACATAGCAAATAATTAAGCACGCAAATTACATAACTGTAGCCATGATGCCATCACTAGATGGATGAACTTTTGCGGGGCGGATCTATCTCGGCACTGCTAATTGCTATCTCGGCACTGATAATCAATTTGCTTTAGCCTTTAGGCCTGTTTGAAGCACCAAAATTTTGCGAGAAACGGATATTTCCAATAGGAATAGTCTGAAATTCCCCATGATCAAAACGGGGACTTAAGCTTTGTATAATATAATTTTCGAGATAGCGTAGAAGCGGTGCCAGTGGATGATAATGCAATTGCCCTCACACGCATGTTTCATGGGTTGCCACAGCAAGCAAGCACGTCGGGTGGTGAGTATATACATTCACTATTGCCGCTGGCGCCGCTGCTCCCCACGGTCCCGGTGGCAGAAGTTGCGAGGAGGACGAGGCCACCACCGCTGCTGCCGATCATGATAAGCAGCAGCAAAATGACACGTACCGCGGGCAACCGTGCTATAACTCGGCGAGTGCTCGGCGACATCGATCGGTCGGTCGAACCTACCTTGCTAGTCTGGCTGCCTAAATCAGCATGCAGAGTCCTGCTCCTGTAGGATGCCAAATGTTTGTTCCTGCTAGCCGCATGCAGCAAGTGGACTTTGACTGCAGACTGGGAAGGACTACGGCAACGGGCCGGGTCTTGCACGGGTCGGCGCCGGCCGGCTGGTGTGAAATGGTGATGACAGAGAGGAAATGGGACGAATTGAGTACGGTATTGGTTGTTGGCACTGTCAACACTGTTACTGGATGCGCACTTGACTGTCAAGCTGCTCGATCGTCATCTGGTAATTACACATAACTTAGGAGTGTGTGTTTTGTTGGCAGGGTGGTTAATTCTTACTTTAGTCGATCTTCTATATAGTCCTGAATATATGGTTTGTCTTTTTTTTGTTACCTAGACTATTTATTTCTGTTACATTCGGTTACAGATATTATACCAGGTAAATTTGGTTTCGTCCTTGTCCCATGGGGTAAGTCGTATCCAATGCTAAGAACATCTGTTTTGCCCGTTGGTTTATACTGTTTCGTGCTAGTTGTTATATTATCCCAGCTGTAACGAGCCTTCGCGACTATCGATCTGCTCGTACGTGCCCCATGCGGCAAGCTCGTATCAAGTAGATGGCCAGAGACAGAATATCTGATTTACTCGTCGGTTGCACTGTTTCGTACTAGTACTACCGAATTGTAACAGTCAAGCACGCTAGACCTCATCCAACCATTAGCTAGGTGCGAAGGCGCCAAAACTCAGACCATTCAAAGACCTCCAATTGTTCGTTTTCACGAGTCAAGACTGTTGGAATGTGGTATCAATGTGAGTCGCAGATGTATAAAATCTTCACAAAAGCTCACTCCATATGACAGGACAGCGGCGACACTCTGAATGTGATTAATAAATATATAAAAGACATGAGGTAGCTTTCGCGCGTGCAGCGTGGGTTAGGTAATCCAATCGATTATATTGTAGGATTAGTATAGTCCCTCTTGCATTAACGTACGAATCTGCCAGAAGTATAGAAGTAAAGCACTCAACTAGCAGGTCTTCATCTGTAAAAAGACTAAAGGAACATAGTAATTACGTAAAAGCAAAAAAGTAAGCTGTGAAAAGAGTAAAGGAACATAATAATTACGTAAAAGCAAAACGTAAGCTCTGAAAAGAGTAAAGGAACATACTAATTACGTAAAAGCAAAAAGTAAGCATCTCTTCTACCATGTCCACTAACATTGTCCTATCTCGTCGGGTCAACCGACTGTTGACTGACGACGACATTTTCCAACTTCGTTGAACATCACGAGTTACACGTCGAATTTTACAGTCATTGAGCACTTCACTTTGTCCAAATAACAACTTTAGCAGAGAGAATAATAGCAGGGAAATTTCCAAATAACAACTTTAGCAGCGAAGAATAGCAAGGAAATAGGCACTTATGTAATTACCTCTTTATCTATTTGAACATACTCTAATAATGATTATAAGATACTTTAAAGTAAGTTTTATGAAAAATTTCATCAAAATCCACTTTTTATAACAAAATATGTGTATATATTTCGTTTATGCATGGAAATGGTATGTATAAAAAATAAAGGATTTCGATGAAATTTTTTTAACTAAATCACATTGATGTATCTTAGAATTAGGATTTAAATATATCAAAAACGATAAAAAGATATAAAATATTTGTTTAAATGGTATATTAGAAATTGAAATATGTACTTCCGAAAGTACAAAAAATACCGAGGTGCTTGCGGACCTGCAGAGTTAGAATCTTCTCGCCGCATATGTATGCAAGTGCAACATGAATACACCAGAAATGAACACACCGTGCACTAAACACAGGATTTGCCACGCCAGATACACCAACAGCACGTTAGACATGCATGAACACACGAGTGCATTGCATACATCATTTGCTTCACTGCGATCATTTTCTTCTTATTTATAATATAAATTCATCACCTATGAGCATGCGCGCTCCAGATCTACCACCAACAATCATGCTTGTTAAATTTCAAATGCTGTCCAAGATATGTAGCTAGTCTCATCTTTGCCAATATTAAAGCACTCCAGTGGCAATGCTGATGTCGTAGTCACCTTTGTCCATTTTTTAGCCCCGGAGCATACGCTAGGTTAGCATTGTCCATGTTCTCCGTATTTTCTGCCTTGCCCTGCAGGCCTATAAATACACGTACATTAGCACCACAAACACCACACAACTCAAGTGTGCAACCCAAGTACGAAACACCCACTACCATTATTGTAATCTACCTCAGAAAAAAGATGGCGCCTGTAGGCGCTCTCAGCTCTTGTATGCTTGTGGCCATAATGCTCGCATGCTTCCTCTCCACTGCATCTTCTTTAGTTCCCACTGCACCACTCCATAATGCATCCGACGCCGATTTCCAGGCCCTGCTTTGCCTCAAGCTCCATCTCTCTGACAATGCCGGAGCCATGGCTTCATGGAGAAATGATTCCGTGCAGTACTGCAGTTGGCCCGGTGTCACTTGTAGCAAGAGGCACGCATCTCGTGTCGTCGCACTGGCTCTCGAGTCACTCAACCTCCATGGCCAGATACCACCTTGTATTGGCAATCTTACTTTCCTTACAAGCATCCACCTCCCCAATAATCAGTTGAGCGGAAACATTCCGCCCGAACTCGGTCACCTGCATCGTCTTACCTACCTGAACCTCAGCTCTAACGACCTCACCGGGATGATACCAAACACTTTGTCTTCCTGCTCTCGACTTGAGATCATTGATCTCACGGACAACTATCTTGATGGTGAGATCCCCTCAAGCCTGAGCAATTGTTCAAATATGCAAGAGATCATCTTGTACAACAACAAACTACGTGGAGCCATCCCAGAAGGGTTAGGTACACTCTCCAACCTTTCATCCCTGTTTCTTGCAAACAACAACCTAACTGGCAACATTCCCTTTTCACTCGGAAGCAGCTCGTCTCTCAGTGTTGTCGTTCTCACAAACAATAGCCTGACTGGAGGCATCCCGACTCTCCTAGCGAAGAGTTCATCACTTCAATTGCTGGACTTAACAAACAATCATCTTAGTGGGGAAATTCCTTTTGATCTCTTTAATAGCTCATCGCTTCAAATAATAGCCCTTGGAGTTAATAACTTTGTTGGGTCTATCCCACCACTCACAAACATCTCCTCACCACTAGAATGTCTTATCCTATCGCAAAACAATCTCTCAGGAAGCATACCTACCTCTTTAGTATATTTTTCCTCCCTTGGCTGGCTTTACCTTTCACAAAACAACTTCCAAGGAACCATTCCGTCGAGTTAAGCAGAATTCCGAACTTGGAACGATTGGACCTGAGTTATAACAACTTGTCAGGGACCGTTCCGGCTTCTCTTTACAACATGTCAGCACTTGCGTACCTTAACCTGGGCAAGAACAACCTCATTGGGCAAATTCCATATAGCATCGGGTATACACTTCCAAGCATCGAAACATTAATTTTGCAAGGAAATCATTTCCAAGGCCAAATCCCCACTTCACTAGCCGTTGCAACAAAACTTCAGGAGATTAATCTCCATGACAACGCATTCCATGGCATTGTTCCTTGTTTCGGGAACCTTCCCAACTTAACTAAACTGAATCTAGGGATGAATCAGCTCGAAGCCGGAGATTGGTCTTTCTTATCCTCATTGACAAATTGTAGTCAGTTGGTTCAGTTGTGCCTGGATACAAACATCCTTAAAGGAGTCTTACCAAGTTCCATTGCAAACCTTTCAAGGAGCTTAGAAGTACTGTTGTTAACAGCAAATGAAATATCTGGCACCATACCACAAGACATAGAGCACATCACGAACCTCACGCTTCTTCACATGGACCAGAATTTGCTTACTGGAAATATTCCTGGCTCACTTGGAAATCTTCCAAACTTGTTTGTCCTAAGCTTATCCCAGAACAAACTTTTTGGACAAATTCCTCCATCAATCGGTAATCTTGGCCAATTAAGTGAGCTCTATTTACAGGAAAATAATTTGAGTGGACCAATCCCAGAAGCTTTAGGACACTGCAAAAATTTGGAAACGTTGAACCTCTCTTGTAATAGCTTTGATGGTAGCATACCCAAGGAACTCTTTACTCTTTCTTCCCTTTCTGAAGGTTTGGATTTGTCCCACAACCAGCTCTCTGGACAAATTCCACTGGAGATTGGCGGCTTGATCAATCTCGGCCCGCTGAATATCTCCAATAAGCGGTTGTTTGGACAAATACCCTCCACTCTAGGTGAGTGTGTCCGTTTGGAGTCCCTTCACATGGAGATGAACCTTCTTGATGGGAGAATCCCGGAATCTTTCATTACTTTGAGAGGCATCACTGAGATGGATCTTTCTCAAAACAACTTGTGTGGTGAAATCCCTGAGTTCTTTGAGTCCTTCAGTTCTATGAAGCTTCTCAATTTGTCCTTCAATAATCTCAAAGGACCAGTACCAACAGGTGGGATATTTCAGAATGACAACGAGGTGTTCATTCAAGGGAACAAGAAGTTATGTGCCAGCACCCCATTGCTACAGTTGCCACTTTGCAATGGTAAGACATCCAAACAAAGGCACACCTCCAACATTCTGAAGATAGCAGGATTTACTTCTCTTTCTTTGGTCATGTTATCATGCTTTGCGGTCGTTCTTTTGAAGAAGAGAAAGAAAGTCAAACAAGTAGCTCACCCTTCCTGCAATGAGTTGAAGAAGTTCACATATGCTGATTTAGTCAAAGCAACAAATGGTTTCTCCTTAGCCAACTTGGTTGGTTCAGGAAAATGTGGGTCCGTGTACAAAGGTACATTTGAGTTTGAAGAACAAGCAGTTGCTATCAAAGTTTTCAAACTTGATCAACTTGGAGCACCAAAGAGCTTCCTTGCTGAGTGTGAGGCCCTGAGGAACACACATCATCGTAATCTTGTAAGGGTGATTACCGCATGCTCAACATATGATCCAACAGGACATGAGTTCAAAGCTCTTATTCTTGAATATATGCCCAACGGTAGCCTAGAGAGCTGGCTCTATCCAAAACTGAACAAGTATGGTTTGAAAAGACCATTGAGTTTGGGCTCCAGAATAATAATAGCACTGGATATAGCTTCTGCATTGGATTATCTACATAACCATTGCATGCCCCCTATGGTCCATTGTGATTTGAAGCCCAGCAATGTCCTTCTGGATGATGTCATGGGTGCACATCTTGGTGACTTTGGCTTAGCTAAGTTTCTTCACAGTTACAGTTCTTCAAGCATTACTAGTTCTACGAGCTTAGTAGGACCAAGAGGATCAATTGGATACATTGCACCAGGTAACAATTTTTCATTCTTTTTTTTTGTCGGTATAAAAAATAATAGGACATCACTAATATATTTTTTCTTGATATTCATGTTTTACTTTTCCTTTCTTTGAAAAAATGCTCTTATGATTTTTTATCGTCAATATTGTGAGATAGTCAATTCTTTGAACAATTACATACAATATTACAGAGTATGCCTTTGGGAGCAAAATCTCAGCAGAGGGCGATGTCTATAGCTACGGAATTATCATCCTAGAAATGCTCACAGGGAAGCGTCCGACAGATGACATGTTTAATGATGGTTTGAGCCTTCACAAATTTGTGGAAAAATCATTTCCTCACAAGATTGGTGAGATCCTTGATCCTAATATCATTCCAAATTTGAAGACGTAGACAATAATTTTGACCATGAAAACCATGCAACGGTCGGAATGATGAGCTGCATCATGCAGCTTGTTAAGCTTGGTCTCTCATGCTCCGTGCAGACGCCAAAAGATCGACCAACAATGCTGGATGTTTACCCTGAAGTCATCGCGATCAAAGAAGCGTTTTCAGCACTACGCGGTTGAGGAAAAGAAGAATTGTTTCTGTTGTACCTAACCCAACCTGCTGTACCTGAGCTTACTGGACCATCGCCGGCCATTGAGTAGACAGAACGGTCTCCATACCTCCTCCGACCCGAGACGCAACCTTCGTACTGACTGACGTACCCAATAGGACATGCTCGTGCGCGACGGAGGATAAGGCCATGTACGGGGAGACAGACGTGGCGAGAAGATAGCAGTGGCTCAGATGAGTGAGCCATATTGTATCTAGTGCGATGTATTTTTTGTACTACTATAATTACTTTTAATTGTACAAATTCCTAATGTATAAAATTGTAAAAAATGTGAAATATTCGTAAATTCATGATTAAATTAACCCGAATAAACGTCACAAATTTGGAACACATAAAATTCCTAAAAAATTACACAACAAATATGACTATACCGGGACATTTCACATAAAATTTCGTAATTTTTCGAGTTCGTTTGCTATATGTAAAAACTCAAAAAATATAAAAATTTTACGAATTTTTGAGCAACATTCGCAATGGAAAAAATTACTAAAAAATTACACTACGAGGTACATTGTGTTGGGAAGCTATACATAAATTTTTGTAATTTTTGCAGCTCATTTGGTATACTTAAAAATTCAAATAGTAAATGAAAAAAATTAGAGCAAGTAATTAAGCCGGCTTAATTACCTGCCGCCTACACACCGGGTGGCAGGCTGCCTACCGTCTGGTGAGGGGGCGGCAGGCGCCTGCCGCCGGCGGCTGCGCCGTGTGTCACCTCACGGGTGCTGCCACCCGCCCACCGAACGGTATAAGCGATATTTTTGTCAATACGGTGCATATACTACTATTTTTATAAATACAGTGTGAAACAGTACTAAATATGGTTTTAACTCCCGATTTATGCCTCTTAACATTACACAACAATATAACAGTCAAGCACGTGTCCGTCTACTGTCCTAGAGTTCATCCAACAATTTTCGAGTTAGTTAGTTGCCTAAGGTCCCGCTCATTTTAGCTTGAGCTTCTGGCTTCTGGTTTACTTTTTCCTATTCCTAAATTTCATCCTTTTCTGACTTTTGGCTTTTTTTTGAGCTTTTTTACTGATTTTTTTCTATATTTGTTTGTATTGTCCGTAATAGGCTAACTTTTTTTTCAGTTTTAAAATTTTTAAATTTAGTTACATTAAATAAACCACTATTAACTACAGTATAATTTTAATCAGTTACAGTTCAATTTTAATCATAAACCCGGTTATTTCACCCCACCAAGCGACCTCTAAGTCACCAAACTCAGACCATCCAAAGACCTCCAATTCTTCGTTTTCAGGAGTCAGGACTCTTGGAATGTGGTATCAATGCGAGTCGCAGACGTATAAAATCTTCACAAAAGCTCACTCCATATGACAGAGCAGCAGCGGCATTAATATAGTCTAGCATTAAAAGCAGAGTCGACTAGCAAAGGAATAAAAGCAAAAAGTACGCGGGTGGTTCTTTTGCACGGTCCACGAACATTGTTCTTGGTCGTTGGGCCAACCGACCGCTGACTGGCGACGACATTTTCCAAACTTTACTTCATTGAACATCACGATTTACACGTCGAACTTTACAGTCCTTGAGCACTGAAACGTTCTGCGTTGAAGCTTTAGCAGTTTAGCCTACGTCCAAATGACAACTTTAGCACAGAGAAGAATAGCAGGGAAATAAGCACTCGAGGTAGTAGTCCGACAGAATTTGGAACTAACACTAGAAACGTTATGCGCTGAAGCTTTAGCCTGTATTTCCTTTATAATAAGCTTTAGCCTATATAACAAATATATAGAATTTGGAACTTCATTGAACATCACGAGGTACACGTCGAACTTTACAGTCCTTGAGCACTTCACTTCGTCCAAATGACAACTTTAGCACAGAGAAGAATAGCAGGAAAACAAGCACTCGAGGTAGTAGGCCGACAGAATTTGGAACTAAGAGCAACTCCAGCAGTAGCCCTCAAAACAGGGCCTCTACTTTTCATTTGAGGGCTCCCCATATTTTTGATGGCCTAATTTTTTTGCTTCTACTCCAACAGCAACCCTCAAATCTAAGCCCTCAAATCCATCCAATACACACTGACATATGGGACCCACTACTGACAAATCCATTCGGAGAGGGAGGCCGGCGGCACGCTCGGGAGGGAAGCACGCGGGGAGGGAGGCATCGGCGACGGGCGACGGCGACGGGCGGAGAGGGAGGCCGGCGGCGCGCTCGGGAGGGAGGCACGCGGGAGGAGAGCGGCGGCGACGGCGGCGGCGACGGCGGGCGTCGGCGATGGCGGCGGCGAGGCGTGGCGGCGGCGGCGGCGGCGGAGAGCGGCGCGCGCGCACTCACCTTGCGCGTCGCCACGGTCCACGCCTCCCGAGCTCGGCGCGGTTCTTCTCCTCCGCGCGCGCGGCAGCGCCTCCGCCGGCGCCTCCCGCGCTCGGCCACTCGGCGGCGCCTCCTGTGCGTGCTGCCCCGAGGGCGCCTCATGGCGGCGGCGGCCTCGTCGGATCCGGGCTCGGCGTCGGCTACGGCGGCCAGATCCGGCCGGATCCGGCCGGATCTACTCGGGGCGATGGCGACGGCTCGACCTCCGGCACTCGGCGCAGAGGCCGCTCCTTCCACGGGCGGCGGCGGCGGCTTCTCGGGGACGGCAGGGGAGGGGGCGGCGGCGGGGGAAGGAGCAAGGAGGGAGGCGGGGAGCGGAGGCGGCGGAGAGTGGAGGCGACAAGCGGGCGGCGCGCGGGCGGCGGAGGCGGCGGCGGGCGGGCGAGCGAAGCGGCGGAGGCGGTGGCGGCGGCGGCGAGCGCGCGCGGAGGCGGCGGCGGCGGCGGCGAGCGGGCGCGGAGGCGGGGAATCGGCAGGGGGATTTTTGGGGAGGCGGGAAGTTTCAGGAGCGGGAAGAAACCGTAGGATGAGAGCCAGAGTAGGGGGCCCCTGGGAATGAGGGGTGAAGGGGGGATTTGAGGGGCTCCTCAAATTTGAGGGCTCTAGTAGGGGCCCTGTTGGAGTTGCATTTTTGCCTCAAGCCCTCAAATATGAGGGTTGAGGGCTCAAGTAGGGGCCCTGCTGGAGTTGCTCTAACACTAGAAACGTTCTGCATTGAAGCTTTAGCCTATATAACAAATATATATAGAGGGAGATAGATAGATACGCGGTTCATACAGACATGCAGAGTAAGAATCTTCTCGCTGCATATGTATGCAAAGTGCAACATGAATACATCAGAAATGAACAAACCGTGCACTACAACAACAACAAAACCTTTTGTCCTAAACAAGTTAGGGTATACTAGAAATGAAACCTTCTCAAAATCAAAGAGAAATAAGTCTTGAAATAAAACATACCATACTAAAACCCTAAATTGTACAACCTGCTATCTGGGCTAAGAGCCTAAAATATTGCCCTTAACTTTCTTATGGTTCCGGTACATGGATCGCTAACTTCCATGCACTCCTATACAAAGCTAATTCTTTATATACATTCCAATCCCTCAAATCTCTTTTAACTGCTTCCTCCCACGTCAATTTTGGTCGACCTCTGCCTCTTCTTACATTTTTAGTACGTCTTAAAATTCCATTATGTACCGGTGCCTCAGGAGGCCGTCGTTGAAGATGTCCGAACCATCTCAAGCGATGTTGGATAAACTTCTCTTCAATTGGTGCTACCCCCAGCTATCACGTATATCATCATTGGAGATGCGATCCCGCCTTGTATGACCATAGATCCACCGTAGCATCCTTATCTCCGCTACACTTATTTTCTGTATATGTTGTCTTTTAGTCGCTCAACATTCTGCTACATATAGCATTGCGGGTTTGATCGCCATCCTATAGAACTTACCCTTTAACTTTTGAGAGACTTTTTTTGTCACACAGGACACTAGATGCTTGGCACCATTTCACCCACCCCGCTCTTATCTTGTGGTTCACGTCTTCATCAATCTCACCGTCCCACTATAGCATCGATCCCAAATAATGAAACATGTCCTTCTTAGGCACTACTTGTCCATCCAATCCAATGTTCTAAATAGCGGGATTTAGCGGCAGCTTTAGCGGGCTATAGCGTTTGGGGAGGTCAGACGCTAAGCTATGCCATATTTGACGCTACAGGAATTTTTCCGCTATTAGCGGCTAATAGCATGCTATTGCCGCTAAATGGAGGTTCATTTAGCGCCGCTATCGGGCAAGTTTCTGCGTGGGCTTTCATTTTCCTCGGCCCAAATCACGCGCAGGCCCAAATCACCACGATACCCACCGATTGGAAGCTGTCACATGCAGTAACCCTAGCCATTCTATCGTTCCTCTCTGAGCTCGCGTGGAGTCTTGGCGCGGCGCCGATCTTTATTCTTCTTTGTGACCGGCGGCGGCGGGGTGCAAGACCGCGAGGGTCGGGGAGTGCGGCGGCAACGATCTGCGACACCGGCCGCTGCTGTTGCTGCGCGAGGGTCGGCGGCAGCGGCGCGCGAGCGCTGGTGGCGGCGGCGGCGGCGGCGGCGCTTCTTCTTCTGCGCGATCGCAAAGCGCGCGCGCGAGCGCGTGGGAGTGCAAGCGGCAGCGCCTGCAGCTGTTGCTGCGATGGCCATGTCCCAGCTAGAAGGCAAGATTCTTCAAACTCTTCTATATGTCCTCTGTTCTTTACGTATTGGGCTGCTGGATGTGAATGGTAGTGACGTAGTGGTGCATCTTATTCTCATGGTGAATTGAATAACTGATTGGCTTAGGATAAATTGGCATTTATCCCATCAAGAAAGTAGAGTATCAGATCTGTTCTAGGTTGGTGCAGTAAGCTTGACATTTTTTTTATCTCATATTAATTTTGTTGCTTAGGTGCCCCCATCAAGTGTTGCATCTGAATCAGTAGCACAATCAGCTTCAACCAAAGTTGCTATCAACTCAGATGACCCTGCATGGAATCATTGTTATTGCCCAGACGAGAAGAAGAAGCATTCACTGGTGTGCAACTACTGTAAGAAGACGATAAAAGCTGGAATTACAAGAGTGAAGTACCATCTTGCTTGTCTCGGTGGCAACAATGTTAGTAAGTGTGGCAAGGTTCCGTTCCAACCGATGTGAAGGAAGAGATGCTAGCTTTGCTTACCAAGAAAACTAGTGAAAAGGAACAAAAGCAGAAGGAAAAGCAAAGGGCCAGAGATGAAATTGATCTGGATCGCTCAGATGGTGAAATGTGCAGTGAAGACTCTGACCATGGGAACGAGGTTGTTGTGCTAAAGTCAACAAAAGGACCTAGTTGTAGTGTTGTTGCTTCATCGGGTAGTGGCTCTATCGAGAAGTTCTACAAGCCGGCTTCTATAGAAGAGGCTGTTCAGAAGAACCAGAAAGGAGTTAACGTCAGCCAAAAGGTTCAAACAAAGTTAACAACTCAGAAAAGAGAAGAGAGGAGGGATAGAGCTTGTGAGTATATATGCCAGTTCTTTTATGAAGCTAGCATTGCACACAATACAGTCCTGCTTCCTAGCTTTGCCAATATGGTTGAGGCCATTGGAGCCTTTGGTAGAGGTTTGAGAGGGCCTAGTCCCTATGAGATGAGTGGACCATTTTTGCAGAAAAGGAAACAGAAGGTGTTGGATGGATTCAAGAGTCATAATGAATCATGGAAAACCTCAGGTTGTACACTTATGACAGATGCATGGACAGATAAGAAGGGCAGGGGAGTAATGAATTTAGTCATGCATAGTGCTCATGGGGTCCTTTTTTTGGATTCTATGGACTGCTCTGGTGTCAAGAAAGATGGTAAATACGTCTTTGACCTTGTGGATAGATGCATTGAAGACATAGGGGAGGAAAATGTTGTCCAAGTGGTCACTGACAATGCTAGTGTTAATGTAGCAGCAGCAAGTCTTCTAGTAGCAAAGAGACCCTCTATATTTTGGAATGGATGTGCAGCTCACTGCCTGGATCTCATGTTGGAGGACATTGGGAAGCTTGAACCAGTTCAGGAAACAATTGCAAGTGCAAGACAAGTGACTGCATTTCTCTATGCTCATACAAGGGTGTTGGATTTGATGAGAAAATTTCTTGGTAAGGACTTGGTTCGCTCTGGAGTTACTCGATTTGCCACTGCTTATTTGAATCTGAAGAGTTTGCTAGACAACAAGAAGGAGATCGAAAGGCTCTTCAGATGTGATGAGCTCAATGAGATGGGTTACTTGAAGAAGGCCAAGGGGAAGAAGGCGGACAAAGTGGTGAAATCTGAAGTGTTTTGGAAAAATGTTGACAAGGCTGTTAATTTTTTTGAGCCATTGGCTAATGTGCTGAGAAGAATGGATAGCGATGTGCCTGCAATGGGATTTTTGCATGGATATATGCTTCAGGCAAAGAAAGAAATTGCTTTGAGGTTTGACAATAATGAGCCAAGCTACAAACCTGCTTGGGATATAGTTGACAAAAGGTGGGACAGCAAGTTGAAGAGTCCACTACACTTGGCTGGGTACTATTTGAACCCTTATTATTACTACCCAAACAAGTCAGAGATTGAGCATGATGGATCATTTAGAGCTGCTGTAATTGCATGTGTTACAAAGCTGATTGATGATGAAGAAATTCAAGATAATATCATTGAAGAGCTCAACAAATATTAGGAACAACAAGGGTCATTTGGACATGACATTGCCACAAGGCAGAGGAGAAATAAGAACTTCAATTCAGGTGAAAATTGTGAAACTAATGTGATTGATGAATAATCCAATATAATTTTTTTTGCTATCACAAGAGTTTAACTCTTAGCTTGTTCATGCAGCAACATGGTGGCTGAATCATGGCACAACTACACCTCATTTGAGGCTATTGGCGATAAGGATTCTAAGTTTGACATGTAGCTCCTCTGGTTGTGAGATGAATTGGTCAGTATTTGAACAGGTAATAAAAATGGTTCTACTTCCACAGCTCACTTACATGAATATATTTTGCATCTTTGTTCATTCCTTGAATTTTTTTCACCTAAACAAAACTAGGTGCACACAAAAAAAAGCGCAACATATTACTTCATGATAGGATGAGAGACCTTGTATTTGTCAAATTTAACTCCAAACTAAGGCATAAGAAAGAGAACAAGAGTAGAGATCCCATAGAGAAGGAAATAAATGATGTGCTGGAGGATGACAACAATGAGTTCATTACTGGATTAGAACCAAATGGAAATCAGGAATGTGCACAAACAGCAGCAGAAGCACAAGAAGGAGCATCACAGGGAGCATCAGCATCACAAGCAAAAGCCAAAAGGAAAAGGCATGTGCGCCCTAGGAAGAAATTCAGGACCGTGGCATCTCTGTTGCAGCCTCGGCATGCAGCCTCTTCTTCTGAATCAGAGGAAAATCAAGATGCTAACACTTCAGTGCATATGGAATCTTCTGATACTGAAGATGATTAGATGAGTACAACAAACTATTCAGATGCTGAAATGCATGTGTGATGTACTGATGTGTATCAGACTATCATCCTATGGCTCTATGCCTTTATGTTTGTTTGTCTATCTGTCACTGCTTAGTTGGTATGTAGTGTAATGTCTATCAACTTTGTTTGAACTTTGAACTCATGTGTGTATGTGTCTATGTGATGTATCATGTATGAACTATGAAGCTATGATCTGATGTTAGTAAGACTTTGAACTATCTGTCACTAGTTAGTTGGTAATTGGTATTTGTAATGTCTTCACCTTCTATGTTTATTATAATATTATGTGT
Source organism: Dendrocalamus sinicus (assembly GCA_036346575.1). Classification (NCBI taxonomy): domain Eukaryota; kingdom Viridiplantae; phylum Streptophyta; class Magnoliopsida; order Poales; family Poaceae; genus Dendrocalamus; species Dendrocalamus sinicus. The sequence goes on along the minus strand of CM070656.1, from coordinate 30,830,558 downwards.
AAAATTACCTGATGCTTGACATATTTTTTGGTTAGCCGCTAAATGGCTTAGCCCACTATAGCCTTTGGGAGAGGCAGCCGCTAAGGGGCTTAGCCCGCTATTTAGAACATTGATCCAATCTAACATCTTCATCATCTACTCTAGCACCACTGAAATCACACTTTATATACTCAGTTTTAGTTCTACTAAGTCTAAAGCCGTTCAATCCTAAGGTCTTCCTCCATAACTCGAGCTTCCTATCAACACATATCGTACTCTCATCAACCAGCACCATATCATCAGCAAAAAGCATACACCAAGAAATATCTCCTTGTATGTTTCGTGTGACCTCATCCATCACTAGGGCAAATGAACAAACCGTGCACTAAACACAGGATTTGCCACGCCAGATACACCAACAGCACATTAGACATGCATGAACACACAAGTGCATTGCGTACAACATTTGCGTCGGTGCGATCATTTTCTTCTTCTTTATGATATATTCAACATATATGAGCATGCTTACTCCAGATCTACCACCAACAATCATGATTGTTAAATTTCATATGCTGTCAAGATCTGTAGCTAGCCTCATCTTTGGAACATAGTTGCCAATACTAAAGTACTCCACTGGCAGTACTATCTTTGGAACATAGTTGAGCCAAAACATTCCGCCCGAACTCGGTCACCTGCATCGCCTTACCTTCCTGAACCTCAGCTATAACGACCTCACCGGGATGATACCAAACACTTTGTCTTCCTGCTCTCGACTTGAGATCATTGATCTCACGGACAACTATCTTGATGGTGAGATCCCCTCAAGCCTGAGCAATTGTTCAAATCTGCAAGAGATCATCTTGTACAACAACAAACTACGTGGAGCCATTCCAGAAGGGTTAGGTACACTCTCCAACCTTTCATCCCTGTTTCTTGCAAACAACAACCTAACTGGCAACATTCCCTTTTCACTCGGAAGCAACCGTCTCTCAATGTTGTCGTTCTCACAAACAATAGCCTGACCGGAGGCATCCCGACTCTCCTAGCGAAGAGTTCATCACTTCAATTGCTGGACTTAACAAATAAACAATCATCTTAGTGGAGAAATTCCTTTTGATGTTTTTAATAGCTCATCGCTTCAAATAATAGCCCTTGGAGTTCATAACTTTGTTGGGTCTATCCCACCACTCTCAACATTAGAATATCTTATCCTATCCCAAAACAATCTCTCAGGAAGCATACCTTCCTCTTTAGTATATTTATCCTCCCTTGTCTAGCTTTACCTTTCACAAAACAACTTCCAAGGAACCATTCCGTCGAGTTTAAGCAGAATTCCGAACTTGGAATGATTGGACCTGAGTTATAACAACTTGTCTGTGTTAGCTTAGTAATCTTGTTTAGTCCGTATGAGTCTGTTGTATATGTATACGATTAGATGTCGAGCCATGTATGAGTAGTAGCCGAGTTTTAGTAGTAGTCCGAGTTCGTATCTGGTTCAGGTTGTATGAGTATAATGCTAAAAGATCTAAGTCTAAACATCAACATAAGCTTTAATCCCTAGATCAGATCAAGAACACCTAACTACAATATTAGAGCGGAAGCGTCACATACCCGAAGCCGGAGATGCCATGAGAGGTGGTCGGTGATGCTGAGGTGGCCGACGGTGTGGAGGAGGTCGGCCTGCGTCGCTGAAGTCGTGGACGGGACGGAGAGGACTCGGCCTTCGTTCACCACAACGCACTGATTAGATTGGGTCTCGATAGGGTTTTCGTGGTCTAGCTCAACTGCTGTAAACTAGGCCTGTCGAAACCCTCATTTTTTTATATGCGCTGGGTGACCGGGACCGAAACCAAAGGTTGTTGGTAGCGCTTCCGATCATTGCGCAGATTGAGGTTGAGGCCTCCTTGAAATCTCGGAAGATGTAAGCCGAGAGATCAACCCAACATATAAAATCAGAGGAGAGGTAGGCTTGTAAGGTAGAACGAGAAAAAGTAGAAGAAGAAAAGCGAAGGAGAAGCGATTGGTTGTGATCAGAAGTTGAGAGGGAGAGAAATAAAGAGAAAAGCAGAGTGCTTTGCTCCCAAGAAAAGCAATTGTGTTTGCGTATTGCATTTCGAGTTGTTGTTGTCATACTCGAAGACGCTAGGACTAGAGGAGACTTGAGTACTCGAAGAGGCGGCGGATTGGTCGTGGTCGTAAGTTAGACTTAGTGTGGTCGAAGGCACTACGTGGTCGAAGATGCTGAACATGGTCATAAATTTAGAGTGATCAAAGCTATGAGTACGAGCGCTAAACGTGGTCATAACTTTAACGTGCTCGAAGCTACGAGTGCGAGAGCAGAACGTGGTCGTAACCAACTGAGTGGTCATAAAACCTAGGCAAGAACAACCTCATTGGGCAAATTCCATATAGCATCGGATATACCCTTCCAAGCATCGAAACATTGATTTTGCAAGGAAATCAATTCCAAGGCCAAATCCCCACTTCACTAGCCATTGCAACAAATCTTCAGGTGATTAATCTCCATGACAATGCATTCCATGGTATTGTTCATTCTTGCGGGAACTTGTCCAACTTAACTGAACTGAATCTAGGGATGAATCAGCTAGAAGCCAGAGATTGGTCTTTCTTATCCTCATTGACAAGTTGCAATCAATTGGTTCAGTTGTGCCTGGATACAAACATCCTTAGAGGAATCTTTCAAGGAGCTTAGAAGTACTGTTGTTAACAGCAAATGAAATATCTGGCACCATACCACAAGAGATAGAGCACCTCACAAACCTCACTCTTCTTCACATGGACCGGAATTTGCTTACTGGAAATATTCCTGACTCACATGGAAATCTGCCAATCTTGTTTGTCCTAAGCTTATCCCAGAACAAACTTTTTGGACAAATTCCTCTTCAATCGGCAATCTTAGTCAATGAAGTGAGCTCTATTTACAGGAAAATAATTTGAGCGGACCAATCCTAGGAGCTTTAGGACAATGCAAAAATTTGGAAACGTTGAACCTTTCTTGTAATAGCTTTGATGGTAGCATACCAAAGGAGCTCTTTACTCTTTCCTCTCTTTCTGAAGGTTTGGACTTGTCACACAAATTCCACCGGAGATTGGCGGCTTGATCAATCTCGGCCCATTGAATATTTCCACTAACCAATTGTCTAGACAAATACCCTCCACTCTCGGCGAGTGCATCCATTTGGAGTCCCTTCACATGGAGGGGAACCTTCTTGATGGGAGAATCCCTGAATCTTTCATTACTTTGAGAGGCATCACTGAGATGGATCTTTCTCAAAACAACTTGTCTGGTGAAATCCCTGAGTTCCTTGGGTCCTTCAGCTCTATGAAGCTTCCCAATTTGTCCTTCAATAATCTCGAGGGACCAGTACCAATAGGTGGGATATTTCAAAATGATAGCGAGGTGTTCATTCGAGGGAATAAGAAGTTATGTGCCAGCATCCCATTGCTACAGTTGCCACTTTGCAATGCAGAAACATCCAAACAAAGGCACACATCTTACATTCTGAAGATAGTAGGATTTAATGCTCTTTCTGTGGTCATGTTATCATGCTTTGCGGTTGTTGTTTTTAAGAAGAGAGTGAATGTCAAACAAATATCTCATCCATCCCGCAAGGAGTTGAAGAAGTTCACATACGCTGATTTAGTCAAAGCAACAAATGGTTTCTCCTCAGCCAACTTGGTTGGTACAGGAAAATATGGGTCAGTGTACAAAGGTATATTTGAGTTTGAAGAACATACAGTTGCTATAAAAGTTTTCAAACTTGACCAACTTGGAGCACCAAAGAGCTTCCTTGCTGAGTGTGAGGCCCCGAGGAACACACGTCATGCCTGGTTCCAAATACCGCCGGTAACCGGTTTTACCGGTGCCGACCGGGAGAAAAAAACCGCCGGTTTTTTTATTTAATTCAAATTTAAACTTTTGAATGTAAAAATTAGTTTATCTAATGATATTTACATTATTTAGCACTAATAAAATGTATTAGGAAGATGCATTCACTTTCCGTGCTTGATTTCATACTTTTTTCCGTGAATGAATTAGGAATTTTCAAATTTTGAATGTAAACGTTAGTTTTCCTAATGATATTTATATTGTTTAACACTAACTTTTACATGATGCCAGCATCAAACTCAGTAATATGTAGGTAGTTTTGAGGGATATGATACAATTGGAGCATTGAAGTATTAGTGCTAAATAATATTTATCAATGTTAAGGGTGTAAGTGATGCAATCCTAATCCGTCAACTTTGGAGATAAGTATGCATCAGTCTGAATACTTTTAGTTGTCATGCTACATGTATGGAAAGCTTTATGAGTATATTTGCTAATTAACATGACAAACGGTGTGCCATTTGGACTTTCAAGGAGGGTTAATGGTCATTTGAATGAAGATTGCTCAGGCTGCTAGAAGTTGCGAAAATGATATGACTAATTATCTTCTTCATAATTTAGTTCAAATTGATTGTAACAGGTATTAGGTTATCCTAAGAGTCTTAGTAATCAAGTGTAATCCCCTTCCCTATCTATATAAGGGGAAGAAATGTAATGTGTTGAGCAGTTTTTGATTGATATATGAACTTAGAATTAAGCAAAGCTCTTCTTTCCACCGGTTTATCTTGTTTTTTCACCGGTTTTTCTAGTAACCGACCGGTTACCGGTCTCCTCCCGCCCCACCCAAAAAATTCATTTGACAAAATTTAACCGGTTTTAATCTGGGATTTTCGGTAACCGGCTGGTTACCGGTACCGTCCGGCGGCCGGGATTTGTCCCGGTTCCGGTTTTTCGATCCTTGCGTCATCGTAATCTTGTAAGGGTGAAAACTGAACAAGTATGGTTTGAAAAGGCCATTGAGTTTGGGCTCTAGAATAATAATAGCAGTCTACATAGCTTCTGCATTGGATTATCTACAAAACCGTTGCACGCCCCCTATTGCCCATTGTGATTTGAAGCCCAGCAATGTCCTACTGGATGATGCCATGGGTGCACGTCTTGGTGACTTTGGGTTAGCTAAGTTTCTTCACAATTACAGTTCGTCAAGGATTAATAGTTCTACAAGCTTAGCTGGACCAAGAGGATCAATTGGATACATTGCACCAGGTGACAATTTTTCGTTCTTATTTTTGTTAGTAAAAAATAATAGAACATCTCTAATACCTTATTTGTTTTCACGATATTCATGTTTTACTTTTCCTTTCTTTGGAAAGATGCTTTTATGATTTTTTTTCAATATTGTGAGATAGTCAATTGTTTGAACTGTTGTACATAACATTGCAGAGTATGGCTTTGGGAGCAAAATCTCAACAGAGGGCGATGTCTGTAGCTATGGAATTATCATCCTGGAAATGCTCACTGGGAAGCGTCCGACAGATGAGATGTTTAACGATGGTTTGAGCCTTCACAAATTTGTGGAAAAAGCATTTCCTCAAAAGATTGGAGAGATTCTTGATCCTAATATCATTGCAAAATTTGAAGATGAAAATATTTTAGAGCATGAAAATCATGCGACCGTCCGAATGCTGAGCTGCATCATTTTTTTTAGATCAAGGGAGAATTTCATTAAGTGAATGAAAAAGGTCCCAGCCTCTACAATCCGAAGATCGTACGCAGCTTAAATGTTACAACCAAGAGCAATCAAGCACAAGAACTAACACAAAACAAAAGACACAAGATACATGAAAAAACAGACACTACGCCTCAATCATATTCCGGAACTTCCATCCAAATTTTGCAAAGACCTCCATGATGACCGTCTCCAAAATCTGGCATCCATTCTTGAAGATTAGTTTTTCTTCTTCTTAACTTAACAAGGACCAAAGCCAGATCCAATATGTTGCCCTGAAAATGACTTGCAGAAAGGTGTTGGTTTTAGCATTATTGAACACCACGTCATTTCTATTCAACCACATTGCCCAACAGAGAGCATGAGCACCTAGTAAAATCTGATTTTGAGTTTTGCCCGATGCCATGAAGCCAAGAGCCAAACAAATCCGATATACTAGATGGTGGATGAATTCCAAAGGTGATGTGCACTGTGTTCCAAATAAATCTAGCAAAGTGACAATCAATGAAAAGATGTTTGATCGTCTCCAAAGAGTTACCAAAACAACACTTGACACTCCTTGCCAATTCCTTTTGCTAAATTATCTTTTGTAAGAGTGACCCCTTTTGGAGATACCAAAGGAAAATTTTAATTTTCAAAGGCACTCTTATTTTCTAAAGTGGATTTTTCAGTAGGTAAGACTCCCTCTTGAATCAAATTCAAATACATAGAGCGAACCGTGAAAGACCCACTCCTATGTAGGTTCCAAACAAACACATCCTTCTCTTTTGTAAGGTTAAGCTGTCACAACTTTAGAGACTAAGTCGTACCACGCTGTCAAATTACCTTCCACCAAACCTCTTCTAAATGACACATCCAAGGGCGTAGAAGCTAAAACCTTAGCCACAGATCATTCTTTTTCCTCACAATCCTATAGAGTGATGGATAGACATCCCTTAAGGGTTTATTTCCTAACCAAATGTCCTCCCAAAATCTAACTTGTGTTCCCTTTTGAATTCAAAAAAAACCATGAGTCAAGAAATCATCCTTGACCTTCATTAGTCCCGACCAAAAGTGGGAGTCACCCGGTCGTTTATAAACTTGAGTTATGGCTTTATTGGTCAAATATTTCCTTCTTAGAAGATTTTGCCAAACATCATCCTCATTAATAAGTTTAAACAACCATTTACTCAAGAGACATTTGTTTTGAATCCCAAGGTTTTGGATACCCAACCCGCCACAGTCCTTTGGTCTACAAAGTACACTCCACTTAGTAAGCCTGTACTTCTTTTTATGACTATCACTTTGCCAAAAGAACCTTGAACGGTAAAAATCAAGTTTTTGTAAAACACCCTTAGGGACTTCAAAAAAGGAAAGCATATACATAGCTAAACCAGTTAAGACCAAATTGATCAAAACTAGCCTTCCTCCAACGGAAAGAAGCTTTCCTTTCCAACTGCTGAGCTTCTTTTGGAATCTCTCCTCAATGATGGCCCAATCTTTGTTAGAAAGTTTATGATGATGCAAAGGAATACCAAGATATTTAAAAGGTAAGCCCCCGGTTTTGCAACCAAAAAGTTGTGCATACTCATGCTCGCAATCCTTAGCACTACCATAACAGAAGAGCTCACTCTTATGGAAATTAATTTTCAACCCAGAAAGCTGCTCAAAGGTACTTAACACTAGTTTAAGGTCTTTGGCTTGGAGTAGATCATGATCCATGAAGAGAATAGTATCATCTGCATACTGGAGGATCGAGAGGCCATCATCTACAAGATGTGGAACAACTCCTTGAAACCTTCCATCAGCCTTAGCTCTACCAATTAACGTTGCCAACATATCTGCCACTAAATTAAAGAGGATTGGTGACAAGGGATCACCTTGCCTAAGTCCCTTTTTTGGCTGAAAATAATGCCCTAAAATGTCATTAACTTTAATGCCCACACTGCCACCCCTAACAATTTGATCTATCCACTTGCACCAGAGTGGTGAAAAACCTTTCATCCTCAATGTTTGTTGAAGAAAAGACCATTTCACCTTATCATAAGCTTTTTCGAAGTCCAGCTTTAGAATCACTCCATCAAGCTTCTTCCTATGCATTTCATGTATGGTTTCATGAAGGATTATAACCCCTTCCATGATATTCCTCCTGCCATAAAAGCTGTTTGAGATGGTTGTATAACCTTCTTGAGCCACTAGTGCTATACGGTTAGACATTACCTTAGTAAAGACCTTAAAGCTAACATTAAGTAGGCAAATGGGTCTGAATGTTGGATTTGAGTAGCCTCATTTTGCTTCGTAATAATGTAATTATACCAAAATTGAGGCTAAAAAGTGGGAGGTTTCCTTTGTGAAAATCGTGAAAAGAGCCATGAGATCTCCTTTGACGAGATCCCAAAAAGCTTGGTAAAACTCAGCTGGGAAACCATCAGGCCCCGGGGCTTTGTTGTGTTCCATTTGGAATATAGCCTTTTTAACCTCTTCTTCTGTGAAAGTGGACGCTAAAATCTCATTCTTAGATTCTGATACCTGTGGTATATCATCCCTAAAGGATTCCATCATTGAGAAATTATTTCTCTCTGACGCCCCAAACAGACCTTTATAATAATTGGTGATGTATTTCTTAAGGTTCTCATCACCCTCTATAATCCCCTCTTCCTGCTCGAGGCGGAAGATCCTAGTCTTCCTATGTTTTCCATTGGCTACCAACTGAAAATACTTAGTATTACAGTCGCCAAATAACAACTTAGTTGTTTTGGCTCTTTGGTACCATTTTATCTCCTCCTCTCGCAACAAATGAACTAACCGCTCTTTATAATAATGCTTTAAATCATTTTCTGGAGCACTGAGAAGCTGAGTCTCAGCTTTCTTATCTAATTCATTCGCCTTCCGAATCAATTCTTCCTTTTCTTTTTTGTATGAACCGCTAACATTCTTAGCCCAACCCCGTAGGAATTGTCTAAGTCTCTGAATTTTAAATTGCCATCTTTGTAATGATGTTTTCCCCTTTTTTTCTTTGTTCCACACTTCCGCCACCAACTCTGAGAAGCCATCACGTAGCAGCCAACCGAGCTCAAATTTGAACAGAGGTTGATTTTTGCAACGAGTACCGTTTCCAGTATCTAGTAACAGAGGAGTGTGATCCGAAATTTCCCTAGTCAACGCCTGAACCGTTGATAGCGGAAATTTTGTTTCCCACTCTGTACTAACGAGGATCCGATCAAGTCTCTCATATGTTGGTGTATCCCTAGAATTAGCCCACGTAAATTTCCGGTTAGATAATTCAAGCTCCCTTAAATCTAAACCATCGATGACGGCATTAAATAAAAAGGGCCACCTACCATTAAACCTATCATTGTTCTTTTCCTGTGGATTCCTAATAATATTGAAATCACCTCCGACAAGAACCGGATGTGTTTCCTTGGCACATGTTTGTACCAACTCTGCAAGGAAGGCCTCCTTAAGTTCAGGTTGAGCAGCCCCATAAACTGCTATAAGAACCCATTGGAAACCATCACCTCTCATTCTCAAGTGGAACTTAACATAAAAGTCACCCTCATCAAAACTACCAAAGTCAAAAATTTCTAGATTCACCCCAAGAAGGATGCCACCGGACCTACCATGAGGTTTTGACCAGTGCCACAAAAAATCTCGACCACCACAAATATTGTTCAACGCCGCTTTTGGAAAATCTTTCTTCCCGGTCTCCATAAGAGCAATAAAGTCTAGCTTATGCTCTCTAGATAATTCTGAAAGGAACCTATTTTTAGCCAAGTCACTAAGACCTCTGCTATTCCAAAAGATTCCTTTCATTTTGATCGATTTGGTTTTCTTTTTTTCCTAACTAATCCGATTTTTTTATTCTTCTTATTAAAAGATGACATAGATTTATTCTTCTTGAAGACAGTTTCGAATTCACAACTTAGGTGATCACTGTCGTCATCCATAACCTCCTCCATCAAATCACCACATAAGTGACCAAGAGTGAGGTTATTAACGTCATCATCTTCATCACTTTCTAAAAAAACAGCATCACTGTCATGTTCTTCAACAATTCTAGGAAAAAAAGTCGACAGTCTATTGCGTTCTACAATTTTAAGCACCCGAACTGAACCTAAAACTTCTTTCTCATTTTTGCCAACATCTAGGCCTAGGTTGATGAGTTTGGAAGCAACAACAACATCTGAAAAAGATGTGAAGGACAAATTTTGCTTGTTACCTTCAACCTGCTCCAAATTATTAACCGTAGGAGGTAGTGGCGCCATCTTGGGTGCCTCCTGTGCCAAGGCCGGGTACTGCAACCTTGTTGCAACAGTAATTGTCGGCGCCTTCCAGTAGCAGACCACCGTTGGCCAAGACTGCCGGCGTCGGCCGTGAAGTACCGCTCCTCCATCGGTGCTTGGAGCACCCCAACATCATTAGATGCTACTGCTCCATCTCCCTCAACACTTAGCAAATCACCATCCTCATCAGTGAACACATCTTCCACCAACTCGTCAACAAGAACATTATCATTCTCCACAAGAACCTTGTTACAACACTTGTTATTAATTTTGAGATCACAAGCCATATCCGAGATCCGAACCTCCATACCTTTAATTTTTGCTTCAAGTTCTTTAATCTGCTCTGCCATAACTTTAATATTTGCCTCAAGGGTCGCTCGGGAAGTAGCCTTTCTTGTTGGACCTGCGACGACGGCAAACCACCCCATCGCCAGCTGGAATGTTGGTCGTTGCCGCTGCATAAAAGCTGCGCCGCCGCGCCAAAGCGCCAAAGAAGGCCACCACCGTCGAGACTAGAGCCGCCACCGGTAGCCATGTCGTCCCTTGTGCACACCACTATCCATCGCATCACCAGCGTATCGTTGCCGACGGCTTCAACACCGCCCGGCTCCTTGCAACCCAGTGTCCGTCTCACGGCAACGAAACGCCGCAGTGCATTTAACGATTGTGAGATGAGGCGAGAAACCTGGGACGAAAGCGTCCTCCCCGGGAGAAAAGCTCACACAGCCCGGCTGGAAAACGGACCGACCTACTCCCAATCCGGATCACACCAGAGCGGGCCAAACTTCGTCTTTCAGTTTGGGCCAAAACAAGTTGGCCAGACCAGTTGACACCTTCGGCCCACATACCTCTTTAGTGCCCCGACCAAACTCATTCAGGGACAACATTGTTTTACCAAAATTAGCCTTCCTCATGTCCTTAACTTTAATCTCCCCCAGCTTACTAACTGAAGACCGATCTAACTTAGGTACCTGTTTTTCCAGAGAGGTAGCGCGAGCACTGAACTTACTGAGCGTCTCTGGAACCGAATCCCGGTCAGGGCCTCTCAAATCTTTAACCAGAACATCCCCCAACTTTCTAATCGGAGATACACGCGGTCTGGGTAAAGGTCCCTTCCAAGACTTGGGCCTTGAGGCCAGACGCAAGTCTGCCACCGCTTCTACAATTCTCGAAGCCAACGGGCGAGGGTGAGGGGCATGACCCGGACCCCTGCCAACAGAACCAAAAGTTGGCGGGGAGACATTCAAAGATAGGCGTTCCTCGCCCCTGATCAGTTCATCGACCGAGAAGCCAACCTGTAACGCATCTCTAATGAAATCCTCTTCAGACCCAGTGGAGCGCTGACTAGCAGCCTCATCGTCACTGTCCTCACCACTCTCCCCTCGGCGGCGTAACCTTGACCCTCCCTTCGAACGTCTCATGCCGTCTAGCGGATCAGACGTCGTTAGGAGATATGGTGCAGAATGTCGCCGGGGCAACACCGTCTTCCAATCATCACTTAGCTGATCCCCGGAGCAAACCTCCCCTTCATGGGGCAAAAACTTAGCGAGACCACGAGTGAGCACCTACAATGCTCCAACTCCAGGCACTCACCACAGGACCAGCAAAAAAACTATGCAAAACACCCACCGAACAACGAGCGAACGCTCGTACCGAGCTCACTGAGCTACACAACAGAGCTCCGAAGGAGACCCAAACCCAGGCACACACTCACCGGAAACTAAACAAGAAGACAAAGCTCAGCCAAACGCACCTGCAACTTGAACCTACCCGGTGACCCAAAACGTCGAACAGCTGGTGAGCGCCCACCCTACCTCGTCGTCTTCCAAAGTATACGGCGAGGTGCTGAGCGATTCGGTCAATCCCCCAAGCAGCGAAGTTCATCCGGTCCACCAGCGGCCTCCGGCTCCCCGACCCCGCGTCGCGTTGGAGCAGGCCGGCGGCCCCGACCCCGACCCCAACTCCGACTCTTCTTTCCTTCTCCAAGCAGTCGCAGCGCCGCCGCTCATCACCCTCACCGCCGCGCGCCGCCCGTCCGCCGGTCGCCCCGCGGAACCGGCTGGCCCCGCCGGGAAGAAGCCGGCGAGGCGGCAACCTAAAGGGCGGCCTTAAGATCCTCGGTTCCCCGTCGGAATGACCGGATCTGAAGCGCGCCGATCCGGCACGTCCTCCGGTGCGCGTGCGCGAGGCCGCCCAACATGAGCCGCGGCCGCCGGAGGCGAGCTGGGAGGGCGTGCGCGGGTACGTGTGTCTGACGCCTGGCACTGCTAACCAAAATCACTTGTGTTGGATGATGTCGCTGAGCTGCATCATGCATCATGCTCTGTGGAGACACCAAAAGATTGACCAACAATGCTGGATGTTCATGCCGAAGTCATCACAATCAAAGAAGCATTTTCAGCACTACGCGGTTGAGAAAAGGGACAATTGTTTCACACGTTACTTGAACATTACGGTCTATTTTTTGGAAAAGTTTTCTTCCCTGGGAAATCGTTTATGTTGTGATTCTTGTCATCCATTTTGCTACCGACTTGAGTTTGTTATCCATGTTACTGGAACTGCTAAAAATAATATGAAATAAAGTTCACCTCAGGAACGTTTGTATTGGCTTGGTTGTTTTGTTTAATTGATGCATGTTCCATATTAACAAATTAGTACTTTCACACCCTACTGATCAGAAACAATATAGATATTAGTCAAAATCTTGTAGGGCAGCTGTTGTAGGGGTGGTCCCCACCTAAACCCATCCGGCCTGCTATAGAGTTGTAAAGCTCAAGAATAAGATATGTGTAATGATATAGAACCCCTATGGAGGGCACATGAGTGTAAAGGTAGGATTGTAAAATACACTTTATAGAAAATATATATACCAGTCCTAGACATAGGGAAGGGGCAAGCATTGTCCATCTATCACCTCCACTACACTACTCTCCTACTTTACTGTTTGACCAGTAGCCACAACAACAGCCAAATTGTACAAATTGAAAGCCATGGAAAGTTACAATGTTATCAAGCGGCACAGAATTGGGGCGATATGCTTCAGATTACCAAGAATAGAGATGGAAAAGAAACTTCCAACTTTGAAATCCTGATATTTTATACAAAATACTTCTTTAATGTTTCATGAGAGGAGTAAGTATGCTTGAACTTTACATTTACAATCCCTTGAATTGGCTAGGTCGATCAGGCCTGTCAATTCAAGCCATGAGTGAAGGTATAAAATTAAGGATGCTTTGATAAACAGTTCTACATAAAACAAGATACCAATTCTATTTGTTTGTTACATAATAGTTCCAAACAACAAGCCACACGCGAATTAAGCCAAAAATCCAAGGCTCATTTCAACTAATGGGGCAGCATGGCAGGGTGACAAAATGCACGAAGAGAGGTGCTTGACTGACCATGTAGCATAAAGCGAAGTGCTAATCCAATGCCACAGCCCCGATGGGCGATGGTTTCGGTGGAGCACATTGCCCAAAACGCTCCTGTGCCAATGCTCACCCCTGGCCACAGGGAGAAGTAGGAGGAGGAGGATGGGGGCGAGGGCTCAAAGAACTTTATCGGCGCCGTTTGCTCGTCTGTCGTCGTTCTCATCACCGGTGGCCGTTGCCCGGTAGGGGCGTAGGGCTATCCAGTTTGCGAGAGCAGTTGAGAGGAGGTCCCGTTCATATTGACTTTTGGCTTTAGTCTTATTAAAGAAGTTTATAGAGAGAAACTTATATATGATTTTGACTGATATAAATAAAATTACTACAGTGTGTATTACAAATTAACAAGTAGACCTCAATCTAAAAAGACACTTCATTTGAAAGCTGCCACTCCTTCCAATTCTGTGGTTTGTCCGGTGCTGCCTGCAGCGAGAGGCACGCATCTCGTGTTGTTGCACTGGACCTCGAGTCGCTCCACCTTAATGGCCAAATACTTCCTTGTAACACCCCCGTTTCCAGGGGCGCTTGCGGATACGGCATTCCGTAACTATTCACGCATGAACAGTTATCGAACGTCGCACAAGAGTTTACCATTACATGCTTACGACAAAAGTCCAACTTTATTATAAGATAAGGTTTAGCAACCCAGTTTTCTGCAGCGGGGCGTGCAAGCCCGAAGTATATTTACATTCCAAAGGGCTCCAAGAAAGCTCGAGCGCGGCAGAGACCTAGAACCAAGGGTCCTCGTCGAAGAAAGGCTCCTCAGGGGCTTCCTCCACAGGGAGACCTTCACCAGCGTCTTGATCCTCTGAAGGGGTTTAGCAAGCCGTGAGCTAACCAGCTCAGCAAGTCACAACGGGAAACCCTAACTTAGCTACTTTGCACGGATCAACAAAGGAAGGGAGTATATTTGGTTTATTAACTTTGGGTGGATGCAGTTTTATTTGTAAACATTTTTGGGAAACTCACAAGATGAAATCTACTCCTTAGATTTAGGGGTTTTCATGAAAAGGTAATTAACCAACTAATCCAGTTAAAGCATTTTAAAAAGACTACTTAAGCTTCGCGGCTGGAATCACCCAGGTGACACAGCTCCATTAACCGGGAGCACGGTGTATTGGAATACCATTTGCTTGACTCTGCAGATTTGCTCAACTTTACCCACACGCACCCTTAACTCTCATGACTGAGTTAAGGAACTGGGTCTTTTTGCTGCTCAACCCTTGGTATACACTCTACCCGACAGGTTCGGAATCTGCACATCCTCGGGTATCCGTTGGCCGCCACGGATAGCTGGGTCCAAGTTGTGGGGACCTACCGTTGTCTTGGTTCGGATCTACGATCCGCACCAACTCCCAATGCAGGGCTTTACTTAAGTTGAGCATGTACTAAACCAGGGTTGGCAAGTCAACACCTGTGGTTGAGCGGTCACTATGTCAATTGCTTGGCATAAGGGTCTAGTACTTATATTTTCATGAGGTCCACAACCTCCACCCTAGGGTAAAGCGATGGGCGAAGACCGTCTCGCGGTTCCCCACAACACTCTCACCCTAAACTTGTGCACGATCGCACTCCACCCTAGGGCACAGTGTCCCATACCACCTTACCCGAACTCCGAGATTTTCCAAATCTACCAGCCCACGGCCACAACCTTAGTAGTGTAAAGACTTTGCATGTGATATAGATAGCCTACACATGATTATACTACTTTTAAGATAATACTAGGGTTACAAGGACGGGGCTACAAGTTTAACATGGCATTTATCGGTGGCAGGGTTTATCTACATTAGCATGTCATTCTAAACATTTTATTTTACTTAAACTAGTATTTCACAACTAGCAATAATGCAAATAGCATATTAACATATTTAAACAACATGGGATACAATATGATCAAAGTTTTGCGACTTGCCGTGAATCTGGATAATCTCGGCGATCTCGAACGTAGAAACTCCTGGGTCTACACCGAAGCTTCCGGAATCTCCGAAACTAACGCAAACACATAAAATAACATAAGTCCGGCTTGAGCCTAATCAAGCGAGGAAAAATAATCTATGAAAAGGAGTAAAATGCAAAAATCTCCAAATGGGAATTTTTAGAATTGTTCTAGGATGAATTTGGGGAAATAGAGGTCAAAAATGGGTTCAGGGCATTAAATGGAGCAAAGTGGTGAAATTTGGGATTTTTTGGGATTTTCTGTGATTTTCTAGGATTTATTTGGATTTTAGAAATTAATAAATCCCTAAAAATCACTTTGCACAATCTTTGGGCGCCCGCGCTCTGCCAGCAGCTCGGCGGAAAAAGCCCACGCGGCCGACCGGCCCGCGCGGTCCATGCGGCCTACACGTGCGCGCGCTCGGCGCGATGGAGCAGGCCGAGGGGATCGGCCCACGCGCGCGTCGCACTCACCCGGGGTGGATGGCGAACGCGTGGCTCGGGCGGACGGCGATGATACGGCTGATGCGGGCGGTTCAGATCTAAGCGGAGGGTGGAATTGGACGGCGGTGGAGGGGAGTTTTGATCAGGTGGACACGGAGGGAGGGGTTTAAGGGAATCGGACGGCTGCGGGGGGCTGGATCGGAGGGTGGAGGTTAGATGGCAACGGATGGGGTGAACGGTAGAGATGCTGCCACGACACGGGGAGGGAGTCGTCTTCCTCCTCCGACCGCTACAGTGCTTTCGGGATAGAGCCACGGTGGCGACGACAGTCTGGGCGCAAGGAGGGCTGTCGACGGCAACCGAGAGTACCAGTGGGTAGGCCTCCGAGAGGGGAACCCATTTTGGGGTCTTGGGAGAGATGAAAACCAAAGGGGGAGGCAGGGGAAAGAAGGGGAAGATTTGGCTCTTCGGCGGCGAGGGAGGTCACCGGTGGTGATCAGGCCCAATTGGCGGTGTTTACACGTTCAGGGGAGTGTGGGGCTCACGATGGCGGTGGTGGCGTTAGCTGGGGAGCTTCCTGGAGAGCTGGCCACAGGAGGGGTGTTTCGGCCGGCGGTGAGCAATGACGCCGGAGCTCCTCCGGGTTTCTCCTGGCCAGCAAAGTGTACCAACATGAACAGGGGTTAGTGGAGGTGCTTTAGGTGAATGGAATCGGAGAACGAGGGAGAGAGGGAGGAGATTGGCTCACGGGGGTCGCCGGCGCAGGGAAGGGCAGCGACGGCGAGCGAAGCGACGAGTCTTCAATCGGCTGCTTCTGGGGTTCTCGGGAGTGGCAGGAAGCGAATGAGGGCAGTGGGGAGGCTTGGAGTGCACGGGAGGGCAAGGGAGGCAGGGGGTGGCTTTTAAGCCTCGGCAGAGGGGGAAGGATCCGAGGGAGGAAGGGGATGGGCACGGCGCCGGTGGTCAACAGAGACATGAGTTCAAAGCTCTTATTCTTGAATATATGGTTAACGGTAACCCAGAGAGCTGGCTCTATCCGAAACTGAACAAGTATAGCTTGAAAGTACCATTGATTTTAGGCTCAAGAATAACAATAACTGTGGACATAGCTTCGGCCTTGGATTGTCTGCACAACCATTACTTGCCTCATATGGTCCACTGTAATTTGAAACCCAACAATGTCCTTCTTGATGATTTCATGCGTTGCAATTTTGCCTTTCTCTGCAATCGCTACAATCACGCAGAGTCAATTTATGACCACTCTGAGTCTGGCTACGACCATGTTGTGGCTGCTCTGACCATGCCTTCGCACTCCGACCACGTACTCGTAACTTCAGCTGATGAGAGTTACGACCACGTTCATGCTGCACTGCGTGTTCTCATATGTGTGTGCGTGTGCGCACACACATGTGATATATATATAACCAATTAATCTATAATCAATCTGTAAATGTGTTTATCTGTGATATATATATGTGTATATGTGATATATCTATGTATTTGTGTATTTGCTTGTATCTGTTATTTGCATATTATTTTCAGAAAGCATGATTAACATTTCCTAAGACTAGCCAAAAAAACAAAAAAATTTCTATATGTAGAGAGAACTATCATAGATAGTTCTATGCACCAACCGTCTGTGATATGTATCACAGACGGTTGTGTAATGTCCGATATATCACAGACGGTTTCATGGTCAAAACTGTCTGTAATAGTTGGTTTTCATAAACAGTTTTTTCTACGAACCGCCTGTGATGTGACTTATCGCTGATGGCTCAAAAACCGCCTGTGATAACCGCCTGTTATCATAGATGTTAGAAATAATCTTGACTTCGAGTCCTAGATGTAGTAGAGTACGTCTTCGTGTATAACTTAAGTTGAAGTTGTGTTCAACCTGAAGTCCAAATACGTATGCAAGTAGGAGATTATTAGCCTATATATTAAGGAGGCTTGTACCCAATTTTGTAAGCAAGAAGGGAAGAAAAGCAAGAAAAGGGGGAGCAAATAAGAGAATAGAGAAATTCAAAAAATTTTCTGTGTTCTCTCCATTTATTTGCGATGTGTGCATTTTCTTCTAATCAAAGTTTTAACATGTGATATCAGAGCCTAGGCGAGAACCGAGTCACTGAAAAAATCATCTCGGCGATTCCGTTTTCAACGCGTCTCACGCAGCGCTCCTGAGGCGAATGTTGGTCGTCTTCGTGCAGCTCTCCTGGGAAAAAGACGCGCACGACATGTCCTTCCGTTCCCTCGGTCCAAGAGCCACTTTAGAGTAGCCCGAAATCTTGATCCGTGCTCAAGATCATGTCACGTTCTCCGGGAAGCAGTGTCACCGGTGATGAGGCATCATCCGGTATGATGGCGAAGGACAGTTCTGCTGTCTTGTTGTATTATCCGATGCTCACGACGAGCAATTATGCAGCCTGGGCAATCAAGATGAAGAAATCGTTTGTTGCTGAAGCGCTCAGCGATGATGAATCAACAGTGCTCTGATGATGAGTTGAGTTAGGGACATTTGAGAAAGATATGTAGTCGTCCAAACTCAAATAAGGTGTTAGGCATAAAGTTTAGTAAGTCATAGCTAAGTCCAATTACCTCAATATTTTAGAGTCAAGTCAAGATTAAGGGGGAGATTGTTAGAAATAATCTTGATTTCGAGTCTTAGACGTAATAGAGTCTGTCTTCGTGTGTAACTCAAGTTGAAATTGTGTCTAAATTGAAGTCCGAATATGTATGCAAGTAGGAGATTTTTAGCCCATATATTAAGGAGGCTTGTACCCAATTTTGTAAGCAAGATGGGAATAAAAGCAAGAAAAGGGGGAGCAAATAAAAGAATAGAGAAATTTAGAAATTTTCATGTGTTCTCTACGTTTTATTTGCGATGTGTGCATTTTCTCCTGGATCAAAGTTTTAACAAAGACATAATAAATCAAACGGTTCAGAAACCGTCTGTAATGAGGGTTTAGGACCGTCTGTGATGACCCTCTGTGTGGTAATGTATTTGACATAATTCTAAAGCGAGAGCAGATTATTCAATGATGTTGTTTCTGCTTGCTAATTGCAATTATTTGGAAAGTTGTCAGGTAATGTCAATTCATCGTTTCAACTAAGTGATGCCTGACTGAGCAGAATATTTTAGCAGCATGTACATGTATAATTGTCAACTCGCTAGACTTCGAGCAAAATGAGAATACCTGTTAATACAATTGTTTAGATTTTTTATGTTCTTTTGTTATATTTAGCTTATAAATCACGTGTGATGCAGATGAGAAGCCTTTTTGCTATCCACAATGCGGAACTGGTTACCGCTCCTTTTTGTGCGATGCTGAATCTTAAGGGTTCCTGATGTGGTTTACTAGCTATCCATGAAAAGGCGAGGTGGCTTCCAGTGTCTTCATCGATGTTAGTATAGCTTCCCTTGAAAACCTGATACACATTTCTCTGTCTTTTTCAATATTGATCACCTAAGCTTTGTTCTTTAATGGCTAGCTGGATTTATTCTAATTAAGGGTAACTCATAACAAGATTCAACATCTTGGAACTTAATTTTTGTGCCCGAAATGGTAGCAGAGGAAAGATTTTGTAAACAAAGGATGTGATGCATCAGACCTGCTCTGTCTTAACTAAGCTTTTTGATCGATGGACATTGCTCAAAAATAAGAATTTGCAGGTAATATATATCCATCTTTTTTTCGTTGTAAATCATCAATGCTTTAACATACAATTGATGCAATTCGGCTTACATAAATAGCTATGATGTGTGACTGAACTCTGAAGTGCTTAAGCAATAGCAGCCAATGCTGCTTCTGAGTAATCATCAAGTACAGTTTTGTAGTTGATGTATCTTCTGATCTTCTCAAGTAGTATAGTTTTGTGAGTGCCATGGAGCAGGCTTTCTAGTTTCTCGTGTTAGTATGAGCCAAGAACCTTTGCAAGCAACTAAACACTCTCTTCCTTATACTTGATAGTTCAGTCAATATGGCTTTATCAACTTAGTAATTTGTTTTTGACATCACTAAAAATATTGTTTGACCTTGAATTGTAGAGCATATTTATATACACGCATTCAACAAACCCTTGATCATACCTGTAATTTTAGAACACGGTGGGTCTTAAGTTGTTCTGACCTCTGTTGACATATTTATGCTACTACTTTCCCATTTTAATTTGAAAGGATTACCATTCCATGTAGCACAAATGCTGAAGACATGCTACTTAGCTATGATTTGATTTTTTTTTTTTTGGCAACGAAAAGGGGGACAGTTTTATTTCTTAACAAGTAGCACGGTTGATACAAAGCAGGTCCAGAGCAAGGTTCCAAAACCCGGAACCGGAAGAAATCCTGGCCAGTGGCCGGTAACGGTAACCGGTCGGTTACTGGAAAAATTGGCAAGAAACCGGTTACAATTCAAAAATCAAAACTTGAATTTTGGGATGTTTTGAAACCAGTAACCGGAAAAAACCGGTCAGTAACTGGAAAAACCGGCCGGTAACCAGAAGAATCGGAAAAAACCGGTCAAAATTCAAAAATAAAAAATTGATACCAGACGGATTTTTCAGTTACCGGTCTCCACGGGTAAAAAAGGTAATGGCGGTTATCGGCCGGTAACCGTCGGGATTTTGAACCCTGGTCCAGAGCATCTAGCTAGTTGTGCTAACTCACGAGCTATTTTATTTTGATCTCTCCCACAACAGCAAACTCCTCATTGGAAGCGCCGTGGATAGATGCTTAATCTCCTCAATAGTGTGTGAAGCTTTGGATCTCAGTTTCAGGAAAATCGAACGACAGTCCATCTCGATAATCACCGGCTTGTGTTGCCCAATCCAAAGCCAAATTTACAGCTTCACGGCAGGCGAGTGCCTCAACTTCAATTCTTCTGCATCCTTGCAGTGCTTCACCATCCGCCAAGCAGATAGGATAACATTAGCATTCTCATCTCTTGCGACGACAACTATATTGGCTTCACCCGTACGTTCCACAAAGCTTCCATCAACATTGAATTTTAGCCAGCCGATTTCGATCTCTGGCAAATTACAGGGGCTTTTGATGCCTGTGCCGGCCTGTACTTTGCACATATTACCGAATTGTAGGGGCTTTTGATCAGTCTACTCAACCAAATTAAGTGTTTAAGAACTTTGTGGAACACTAATAAAATTAGCTATAACTCTGTAGTAGATTAAATTCCCAGGTTAAGCACGTAAACTGCCCAAAAACGCCTTACAAGGCACTTGCCTCGAACCGATCAAATATGAGATAATTGATTATATGCCACTGAATAGCGTCCACTTCTATAAAATGCCATTGAAAAATACTTACTATTATATGCTACTGAATAGTACTGAAATTCTATTATATGCCATTACCATCAGCTAAGCTACTTTTGCCCCTGAAAAAAAAGATGATTTTGCCCTTAGTTCAAATCTGTTCCTATGATAAAAATTAAATATAGGGTAAATTGGCTTAGCTAAAAATACTGAATTTTTTGGTGGACCCTTGGGGCAGTGTACAAATCAAATATAAAATTTTGTGAACCGAGTCTTCCATTTGTTCTATTTTTGAAATTCAAATCCAAAATCACCCTATTTGAGGTTTTTTTAAAGTGGGAAAATTCTCTGAACATAAATGGAAAATAATTTTTTTCAGGAGCTATGTGACATATTAGGAGCATGTGAGAATTTTTCCAGAATTTTTAGACATCGGTTAGTCTCGTTTGTAAATAGTAGCTTTTATTAGCATTTAAATTAAAATCTGAAAATTTTCTATTAACAGTGACTTGAATATTTTTCCTAGCTCACTTACATATTGAACAATACCCCTATGAATTTTCATAATTTTTGAAGGTTGTTTGTTATTTTAAATAAATTGGGTCTTCGGTCTTTGTTAGGGGTATTTTGGTCTTTTTTTAAAGTATAAAGGTCAACCCTAACGGTCAACTAATGGTAGTGGTATATAATAGAATTTTAGTGCTTTTCAGTAGTATATAATAGAGAGAGTGTTTTTTAATGGTATTTTATAGAAGTGACGCTATTCAATGGCAATTATCTCATCAAATATCCGTGGTCTCCACAACTTATAACCACAGTACCACGCATCTGCTCTCACTAATCTCCACTTTAAACACTATCTACGTGATGAACTAGAAGAGAGAAGGATTTTGGATCGATACCCTAGATACGAACGTCGAAGACGGCAGCAGCGGCAAGCTCTTGTCTTCTCTCTTGGTCTTCCTCTCCTCCTCTTTTACCTTACTCTTTACTGCCTTGCCTTCTTCTCGCTGCTTCACCCTTGCCATGGCAGCAGTTGGAACAGCACAACTACTAGCTAGCTCATGCGCGGTGGCTTCGGCCGGGAGCACATGCACATGCATGCGCAGAAAGCTCTCTTTAGTTTAGACTCGAACTGGGGTTAGAATTAGGGAAAATTAGCCCACTAATGGCCAATAAAGCCCAAATAGCATATAGTAATTAATTTTATTTTATTAATTTTACATATAAAATTTTGAGACGTTACACCAAAAGCCCAATTACCCTTGCCTGATGGCATCACTTAAATCGGCAGGATCCCCTCGCGCCTTTGCAATATTACCAAATTAGGAATCCCATACACACATGTATGAAAGTGGAGTGATTAAACCCCAACAACCGGTATTTTAGTTCTAAAAATTACCGAGGACCATCCTCCAAACGGTAATCTTAATAGTAGTACTAATATTAACAATGGATCCGGATATTGGCCCCCATGATGACATTGCACGTTACATAGGGGTCCTGGGACTAGGACCACCAGTACCGGCCGCACGATCTGCACAAGCAAAGGTTAAATAGCATGCAGCCTGTTTGGATCGTCTAGAACTAATTATTAGTTCACTAGTTAGTGGACTAAAAATTAGATGACTAAATTTTAGGTGACTAAAAATTAGTCAAGTACTGTTTGGATGCATGGACTAAAAGGTGGTGACTTTCATGGGCAAAGACATTTATACCCCTATATTTGTTAGTGTGTTGCATGTGGAGTAGTGGAGAAAGGGTAGCGGGGGTATTTTCGTCTTTTGCTGTTTGGTACCACCTTTTAGTCCACAATTAGTTCACATTTGCCAACTAATGAACTAGTAGCTAGTTGGGGATGAACTAAAAATTAGTCTAGGTATTAGTTCACCTATTTGGATGGACTAGACCTAAACTTTAAATGACTAAAACCTAGTCAAGGGATCCAAACAGGACCTTAGTACACATGAACTACTCGCAAACCCCACTACACCAGAACATGCATGCAAGGACTAAGGACTCACTCCTGCCGCTGCCGCCGGTGCTCCCAGTTGCGGCAGCCGCGGGCTGGACGACGAGGCTGCCGCCGATGATAAACACCAGCAAGATGAACTGGATCGCGAGCAATCGAGCACCCGGAAGACGGCAACCGAACGGCGGCATCGCGCGTTTCCTGTTTCTAGCCTTTCAGATTAAGTACGTATTGCGAGTCTGCAAGTAGCCCACGCAACACTAGCTACTGCCTACGGACCACTTAAATCGACGTGCTCCTGCGTCCCGGCGTCGAGCTCCTGCATGTAACGCCAAATTTAGCTCCTGTCAGGAACGGGTGATTTTTCAAGATCGGGGCTTCATGGAGAACTTGCGACCAAGAAGCTGAAACTTGAAATAGTCCGGTCCTCATAGCTTGATCTCTGCCGGCCTTTGCACGGGCCAAGGAAAAGACTTCTGAAGCATTATGTCGACTTCTACACTTTTGCGCTTTCTTTTATATGAAGCAGTTATTAGAGTTCGATGTTAATTAATATGCAATGTCATCGCAAAGAAAAAAAATATGCAATGTTTTGTTGCTTTAAGATGAGTACAGCAGGAGCGTCATGCCTGACAGGAAGAAATCATTGAAGCCTCCATGACAGATGAAACAAGAAAATTGCCGCGCATGTAAATAGTCTCAAATACGAATATGAGTTTGAATATTTTTAAATATGAATCGAATATCGTAACGGATACAAATTTGAATTGAATATATACTTAATTCGGTCGAATATAAATATCCTCCTACAACTTCGGTAACAAATATTAGTAGAATAAATTTCTAGCTGTTTTGCCGGTTTTTCACCGGTTACCGGTTTCAAGCTACCCAAATTCAAAATTCGAATCACAAAATTCGTTCGGGTTTTTCTCAGGATTTCCGCTTGGCCGCTGGGCTGGATATTGAATAGTCTCGAATACGAATATTGTCAAATACGAATAGTCTCGATACGAATATTCTCGAATATAAATGCAAATGCGAATATTCTCAATTATGGATACGAATATTCTCTAATACAAATACGAATATTTTTTAATACAAATTTTATTTACCACCTTCGCGTTTTCTTGGATATGAATATCGGATAAAACGGATTATCTGTTATCGTTTCCCACCCCTATTCTTGAACAGGTCTTTCTTTGCTGTTGCTATTTTTGTTCCCTTGCATCCTCCGGAACTTCCCTATCCATGCTCCTTTGCTTATCTTTAGATTTCACAAAGGGCAATGTTTAAACGTTGTACATGTCACGTTGTTTTCATTGATTTTTGTTGGGAATAGTACCATATTAATTGTGGAAAAGAAAAATCATAACTTGTAAATGTGAGAGAGATCCACCTATTAGATTATTTTTTTGGGAGAGAAGTCCCAATACCACTTATAAAATTGTTGCTTTAGTGTCTTTAGGGTTTACATAAAGCAATCTATGGGATTAGGTGCTTAGCTTATTTGGACCTATGGTCCGCAAAGTGAAACCTGGTTAGACCTAGCATACGGCTAGGGTCCGTTCTATCAAGTGGTATCAGAGCCCAATCGCCTAACATCTCCTTGGTTGCAGAAGTGCAAAACCAATGTGTGAAAGGGTGAATATTGGAAATAGTCCCATATTGGTTGTGGGAAAGAAAAAATTAACTTGTAAGTGTAAGGGAAACCTTACCTATTGAACTAGTTTTTTTTTGGAAGGAGAAGATCCGATATCATTTATAAAATTATTGCTTTAAGGCTTGTATAGAGCAGTCCGTGGGTTTAAGTACTCAGCCTATTTAGACTTATAATATAGGTGAGAGACCATGTGGTCTAAATCCCGTGTTGGTGATGAGTAATTGACTCGTGGTTTGGTTAGAGTGAGTTTAGTTTGAGTGATTCGTGCCTTTTTGGCATTTGGCGAGGTCGGGTCGTGACTAGACAAATTTGACGCGTGGGCGTCGTCCCGGTTGGCCACGTGGGTCATTTCTCGCTAGAGTAGGATTTGTAGGTGCTAACCATGTTTACATGTTTTGTACCGTGCTATGCGATGTGTTTCTTGTCTGTGTTGGCTGCAGGACATCGAGACGGAGTCGTGGTGAGACACGGAGGACCGGACTAGGCGCAGGTGGCGTTGAGGTCAGAACGGTCGGGATGTGTCGAAGACGACGTGGACTCGAGGTGGAGTCGTGGCGAGGCACGGTGGACCGGACTAGGCGCAGGTGGCGCTGAGGTCAGAACGGTCGAGGTGTGCCGAAGACGGCGAAACTGCGTAGCTTGCAGGGCAAGGAATGAGGAAACTTCCTGGAAGGTGCGCGAGGGGCGTTTCGGTAAAAACGCAAAGCTGCACTAAAGGAAGTGGATTGTGGGTAAAGCGCAAAAGCTAAATGGGTAAAGCACTTGGTGAACCCATTAGTGGAGGGTATAAATTGAGAGGGAGATGGTGTGCTGAAATTTTTGAGAGTGTGGGTGCAAAAGTTAGGGTTTTTATTTGTGTCTCTCCATGTGTGTATGTGTGTGTTCCTCCCAAGAAGCATGTGTAGCTCTTGGTGATCTTGAGGATTGAGAGGGAGAGGATGGATTGAGAGATTGTAATCACTCCTTTAGTCCTAATGTCCATGCGTATCGGGACTCGTCTGTATTCTTGTGGATTTGGAATGAAATCGTTGAAGTTTGTATCTCTCTATTTCTAGTTCCTCTGTGTGAGTTGGTTTTTGATTGCTAGATCGTGATTTCCTCTCCTGGTGTGTATGTCTTTTGTCCCTGCCGTACAAGTGCTTTTATCCTGACTCTTTACTTCATGGGAAAGGAGAGCTAATTGTTGTGCAATCATGAACAACAAGCTACGTGATGTGCTTTTCATTGGTTTGGTTTTTACTCTTTGGTCCTAAGCTAGTCATTCCGATTGGCAGCAGGAGCTTTGCTCTCGGCAAGACTTCAGGAAGAAGCAAGCATTAAATGAAGTAAGCAATAAATGAATTTTTCGGACAGCTTGGTTTAGTCTGCTCACTGCCAGCCGAATCATTTATTGAACTCTTGCTTGTTTTGATCCGTTCGGCTGCCATCCAGTCTTTGTTGTGTGGCAAAGCAATTTTGTACGCAGCATGTACTAGCTTGGAATTTTTGCTGTTAGGCTGCAGTTTGATGCCAGATTGATGCTTCAACTTGTTAGCATTTTTTTCCCTTGCAGTTCGGCCAGCAAAGAGGCTTTTTAGTTTTGCTTTCATGCTTTTTCACTTGATCGGCCATGCACTCACGTACAAATTCTTGCCGCAATCCTTTCTTCCGTGAGTCAAGTTATTAGTGTTGAAGCTTTTCCTTTTTGAGTGGTCTCTTCTTTGAGTTCTCTCTTTTTGCTTTTTAGTTCTAGTTGCTTGCGATACTTTTGTTCGGCAAGACTCATGGTTGGTTGGCAGTTTTGAGCCATATCTGCAGTGAACTTTGTGCTGCCATTTTTAGCTCTGGAATCCATTTTTTTTTTGATCTGATTTTTTAGTTTCTCACTTCATAGCTTCTCATAGCTATTGAAGAGGAAGTTCTAGTGGATACTTTTCGGGGGCGTTTTTTTTAAAGACGACATTCACCCCCCCTCTGTCGCCATTTCGGTCCTACAATAGGGAGTAAAACCCGATTAAATCTAGGCACATGAATAGATCCGTTCTAATTATACGTTTCTCATGGCCTGGCGTCTTATTCATCAATGACCTGGCCGGTCACCCGAGAAGTGAATGGTCAGACACGTACAAAGTGACTTCAGCTCATCCAACCATTTCATTTCACGCGAGAAGTGAATTTAGAAGATCAGCACGTTGCTTTCTGGAGCTAGCACGCAGCTTGGGACTTCTATTCCCATCGCTGACAAATTTACAAATTACAATGGCTGATGACTTGCATCGAGAATTTTGAGGCTTGATCCATCTCACAAGGTATATTGTCCTTAAATCAACAGAGGATTTTCTATAAATGTTGTTTTCTGTTATTTGAATTATGACGAATCATATAAGTATAGTTTGTGGGGAAGGAGCGCCAGCACCTTTTAACCTGGAGTCAGTCAAGCTTGACGGCCAAACGACACCGCTTGCACCCGAAATCTCATGTTGCGATGTATATCTTATGTTTTATTTCCATGGACTATTGATTTTCTGTACTACCTATTTTACTGCGAGTGCTCTCGTTGGTTGTTGCAATTGTAGCTGAAAAATATTTAGTAGATTGGATCGATTGAAGCAACTCGCACACCTCCAACAGGGGTTGCCGTGGCCTTTTATATTGATATTGTCAAACGGTGAACAGTGGCCGTTTCATAGCAGAAGATTACATTTGTGACTTGCACGTCAATGCATTATCTGTTACAAATGGTAAGAGATAAGTCATATCTATACAATTTAAACATAAAAAACCTATCTCTAAGCTAGATTTAACGACCTCCCTCAATTAATCTCAACTTGGAGAATGAAGATTGAGATTGTAACATAACATTGCAAACTGTCGATGGGAAGCGCCTCGTTAAAAATGTAACATCCCGACTTAACAAAAGTCCAGAATATCACCCACATCTACAATCGCTGCTAACTTAAACCATTAATTAAATATTACTAATAGGTAGGTTTCAAGAATATTCAACAACATAATCTTAAACCGAAATTTCAGCAAAATAGGAACCAAATAAGTTGATGTTAATATAAACTAAATAATCAATAAGATGAATCGAAATTATAACACAATAAGGAGCTAAATAAAATCACTAATCATCTTAGGATTTTATGGATAGTCTAAATTGAGTATGACGATAAATTATTGATCGCTAGGTGAAGTGAAGAACTACAAAAGTGTAAGATCTCATATTTTGTTTCCACCCATGCATGTCGCCTTCAACGATCATCTAAAAACAACAATAAAGCAATGGTGAGTCTACAACTCAGCAAGTATAAAGCAGAACAATAAATGATTTCACATCATTTTAATAATTTATATTTATTTACCATTAGCTCAATTATTACCTCACATTCTTATTAATTCTCATCCACATATCTCAATATTTCATCTCAGTTTCTCTTAATGCAATGCAACGCTTATGCTGATATCTCCTTTGTAGTTTATATCAGTATAGCGGAAGGTACACTCGTCGATGTCACCCTCTATCTCCATCCTGTGGAGGTGCCTACTGAAGTAAGTCTTTTTTCCTTTACTCTAGTAGAGATGCCTACCTCTGTAGGTCTTATTCAAGAGTACGCTGGAATAGTCATGAATGCCATTTTTAAAGGATTGCGCGTAGGCTACGGAAGCAGAAAACAAAACTTTTCTACCGCGCACACAAGGACATCATGCTTAAGGAGGGATCATGGATCGTTACCACTAGACGCGCAGCACAGCGGAAGAAGAGTTGGAGAAGCCGATCCAACCACGTGCGTCGAGGTAGTAGTGGAAGTAGCCGATCGTCCCGAACAGATCGTCTCCTCCACGCGATCAACTACGCCACGAGCAGATCCAATCTGTAGGTTGTTGATGCCGATCAACGCCGCAACGAGCAGCGCCTCCACCGGTATCCACACGTCCGGGGTTGGAACGCCGATCGCGAGTGTACTAGCACTCGTGAGCGGCTAGGGTTTGGCTCGGGAGGTGGCGGCTAGGGTTTTTTCTCGGGATTAACAGAAGCACGTAAACCCTCAGCCCCTCGCCACCATATATATAGACCTCCTCACTTGGGCCTTGTGGACCGAGGCCCAATAGGAGTCTATTCGGATCTCTATCCGAAAAGAGCCCACATCCGAATCATATTCGAATTAGTGTTCCAACTCGTTAAGCGTGTAACCCTGTAGGTTCACGTATACTTGGTCGCGACCCAGAAACGCCTTTCCGGTCACCCTGTTAATAGCGGCCTCTAGTAAGACATATTAACCCCAAAGTATACGTAAATATCATATCGGCTGAACCTGTAATGTTCTCATGTACGAATCCCTTTGCCTCACGATATAGATTGAGCTCAAGGCGAGACCTGTGTCATCCTCTTAATAGCTCAATTACTCTCTCGATTCCATGATGGATTATAAACTTGTGATTGACTCCTCAATCACCTTGGCATGGCCATGCACTTTCATAATCCATTACATCGAGAGGCCCAGAGATATCTCTCCCATAAGGAGGGGCAAATTCTATCTTGATCATTCACATCCCACTACATGTTTCATGGCAAACCCGAAGACTACTTTTATGACTACCCAGTTACGGAGTAGTGTTTAGTAGTCCCAAAATAAGCTACTACGCATGTTGGGAACCATGATGATCTCAAGTCTAAGGATTCTACATAAACACTACTTGAGACCAACTGATGACACATGGAATCTCTGCAGTGTCTCATGGCGGGTCTATCCAACATATGTTCACTAACACATGTCCATATTATTGATTTGGTATCACCATACCATGATCCATGAGACATGTTCATCAATCAATACATATGCTGATCTTTGAATCATATTTGTTCCTCATATGATATATGATCAGGGATCATTTAGAAATAGCAACATCTTAGCATTAAGAGTCTCATGAATAAGTCACATACTCATTGATCAATAATGATAATGTCTATTTCAAGGAACAAAGTAATGCGTCATAAACATAGTATGTGATATATAACATCTCCATGTTGCCTCTAGGGCATATCACTAACAATTTTTTATAATAATTCAATAACAGTGAGAAATTATTAGTCCCCATCTATCACTCTGCTAAGCATTTACCTTTTTAGTTGTGATGGTCAGTTTGATTAGGAGATGATAACACACTCGACATTACTCTTACAGAAATTACTCACTCTCAATACTAACAATACAAGACAACACTTACTTGACAACGCACCTACATGCTCCCTAATTCGACAACTTCCCCCTTCAACGGATAATCATCCCGGCTGTCCTGGTACTAAAAATATTATAACTTTCATATCACAAATCCTATCACAGCAAATCTTACTATTTTGGAACATACATAAATTTCCCCACAATACCCTAGTTGGCAGCATGTTTAAATTAAATCATCTAAACCCCGATTTTAACCCAAAATATAAATCTATCATCTTCTAGACAGTAGAACTATTAATTTAATATCTTTTAATCTACACCAGCAAACCTATTAAACTATGAAATGTTTAGAATCTACAGGAATTTTTTTACCATTGTCTAGTTATTCCTAAAATTTAATTCTGCCGTTAACCTAGTCTAATTAATGTTTTCTCACAACTGTATCTAACAGCAACCAATTCTGGACAGCAGTCTTCCAAAAAATTGTAAATTCTAATCTAAATATCTAAAAATTATGTTCTTAGACTTTCTAGAAATCTTGAGAAATCACCCACATTGTTCATGTTGACCAAATTTTCAAATTAGTTCATTTCATATTTTTAATGTATAGATTACTACATGCTACCAAAACATGATAGAGTTACCAACAGTAGAATCATAAAATTCAAAACTCGAAATTTACCCATCTGATTAACGTGATTAAATACTCTACAAAAAGTTACCATAAATCTCTACAAATATATAGTAGATGATATCTTCAATTTATGTCTATACAGTTCCCAAAATTATAGTAGGAAGTCACAACAATTAAATTAATCTACCAGTTGATCCTCTAACAAATGCACACAACCTCTCTCTTTAATATAGATTTTAATCTCTAATTTCAATAAGCAAAACAGAGGGAATGATCGCATCGTTACCCCACAAAAGACAAACAGCCAGATCAAGATCCGCTCCTCACTTCCCTCTTGAATGACTTGACGGATTGGTCGATCGTTCCTGGTGTCCGTGGTTGAAGAGGGAGAAGCACTTGTGAGGAAGCTAGTACGAGCACAATTAATAGCAACCTAGTTTGGCTTGTACCACATAATGGGCAGCTCCTCGTGCGTACACAACGCCAAATTAGGTGCGCTCGGTTGAGCTGAAATAAATTAGTTTATAGTTAAAATTATACTATAGTTGGCTGAAATTACACTATAGCTGATGGTGGTTTATTTGACGTAACTAATTTTTAAAAATTTAAAAATAGAAAAACGTATTAGTCCATCACGGACAACATAAACGAATACTTGAAAAAAAAGAACCAGCAAAAAAAGCTCAAAAAAAGCTAAAAAGTCAAAAAAGATGAAATTTAGAAATAGTAAAAAATAAGCCAAAAGTTAGAAGTTCAAGCTGAAATAAGCAGGACCACTATGCTTCTGCGTGCCCAAAAGTTTGTTCTTTTTAGAGGAATGTAGGGCATTTATTCATTCTCAATATTCAGAGTTACATCCAGCGTTACAGGGGGAGAAGTAAGCCAAACATGTCGTCCTTCTGCAAGAGTAGAAGCAAATTTAGCTAGACTATGAGCTTCCAAATTCGATTCCCTACCTTCGTGTACAAATTGCACATTTTCAAAGGATTTTCGCCTTTCCTTGACGTCCTGAAGGATCATCATATGTGCACAACGCGGCATCTCGTGGATATTGTTGACTACTCTGAGATAATTCGACGCCACACAGATATTCCGCAGACCACAATCTTCCGTGAGCACTAGGGCTTCATTACACGCCATGGCCTCAAGAGTTTATGGCTCTGAAATTTCTGGCCACACCATCACACCTGTAGCCACAAAACCTCCTCGTTCATTCCTGCAGACTACAGCCGCAGCACCTTCTGTGTCATTTCGTGACACGGAAGCATCTACATTCAACTTCATCACACCTGGGCATGGAGGAATCCATTTTGGCCCTTTTCACCTGTGTGCAAACGGGCTCTGAAATTCACTCTCCTGTAGTGCCTTCCTTCGAGCTGACCAGATGGCCCAACAAGTAGTGATAATTTTGCTCTTCCCCATCTCACAGATTGCCACACACATAGAAAACACATTGCGTAGTCAGGAATTCTTAGTGTTGCAATTACCTCTGTCAGATCTTCATCCACTAAAGCCCAGGTGCATGTGGCCATTGTACAATGGTGTAAAGCATGGTCCCAAGTGTTCTCTGCTCGTCGGCTCCACATATTTGGCACACTGCTGTGTCACCATCTACCTTATACAGAAGTCAACCTCCTTGCAAAAACCTTGATATTTGATGGTACTTTTTAAGTCCTAGATGGATTTCCATTCCCTGCGATTGGCTGCCATGTCAGAGGAATTTGGACGCCGCTCAAGCCGATACGCTGATAAAACGGAAAACAGGCCATTATTACGTAGGACCGAAGATGACTATAGAGAAAAATAAATAGTGTTTTAAATTTTTCTCAAGCATTCTTTGATCTTTACTCCAATAGATATGATAAGTTATGAAGATCAAAAATAAATAACAAATCAACATAGACTCATTTAACATAGAAAAACCAATGTAGTCGAAAAGATCAAAGTGGTCAAGACCAATATGTTGTTAGAAATAGGCCCATATGAGTGAGACCCATTTTCTTAATTCTAAAGTATAAATTATTTAGTATCATATTGCTAAGGCAAAATAGAGAAGCCCAATTTATAAGGTGGAGTCTTTGCCACTTCTTGAATTATGTCACAAATGAATGGGAGCAGCATGAGGAGGGCAAAACACATACACGCACACGCACGCGCGCGTATTCGCGTATTTTTGTGTGAAAATTCACGTGACTTGTGACTTTTAACTTGCGACGCGTGGCCACGCCATGACGTGGTGCACAACCTGGCAGCCTAAGTCCACCATATTTTTTTGTTGAACCATGTATCATCTCTCTCCTTTTAATTGGTTATGAGACTGTTTAATTTCCATTATTATGGTTTCAATACTATTAGTTACCAGTGAATTATTTCAGTTCAATGGGGCAATTACTATAGAGTAATTTGCATGTCTATAAAAGACCTAGAGACGTTTAGGCTTGGTAGACAGAACTCTTTCATTTCCTTCTCATATTGTCTTCTTCCTCTCTGGTGAATTTGTATTGAGTGTTGAACAACCGAATCTTGTCGGCCCTTTCTTCTCGGCGTGCATCAGGAAGGAGGGAGAGCGTCTATCTCTAAGTCATTGCCGCAGAGAATACTTGTACAGGGGCAGTAATAAGGTTTCTGGGTAGTGCATTTGTGTGACTGCTCCTGCTTTGCTACTTCTACGTTCCTTCACTGCATCGAGTCTGAGCTGCTTCCTGTTCTTCATCAAGCCCAACAGTAAGTTGTTCGTGCGTTCAATCGATTTTGATATTGTATTTTTCTTGTGTATTTTCTGAAGTATGAAGAGTAGCCTGCTGTTAGTTGTGAATTTTGCATTACTAACTTTTTTATAGTATTTGTCTCCTATTAAAACATGGAATTAAAATATTGCATACATTTCCAGCATATGTGATCGAAAACCAATGTGGTCGAACAAGACAATATGGTCGAAATAAGACCTATATGGTTAAACCAGACAATGTGGTCAAAATAAGACATGTGTTGCCGAACCAAACAATGTGGTCGAAATAAGATATGTGTAGTTGAACCACACAATGTGATCAAAATAAGACTTATGTGTGCGAACCAAATAATATGGTCAAAATAAGACCAGTATAGTCGTATAAGATCAGTGTGGTCGAAATAAGATCAATGTGGTCGAAATAAGACCAGTGTGATCGTACAAGACTAGTGTGGTCAAAACAAGGTCAGAGTGGTTGTACAATACCAGTGTGTTGAAATAAGACCAGTGTGGTCTTACAAGACCAGTAAAATCAGGGGATGAAAAAAAATTTAGCGCTGTTTCACGAACAAAAAATCCATGTAACTTTTGATTCATAGATACAAATAATATGAAAATTTGTAGGAATCGTTTCTAGGATATCACGAACCTATTACAATAAACGATTGTGAAAAACATCACCAAAGTTGAGACCTTTTCAGTTTTAAAACAGATCGCATCAAAACTGATAAAAAATCTAAAATAGTGAATACGGCTTGCTCGTGGATAGATGATAGCCAAAATAACTCTGATGTATTCTCACATGTAACAATAAGTTAGATCACTAACAAAATCAAGCCAACAATCACCAGATCAAAGAATCACTTGAAAGATTAAAAACGTGCAAAAACATAGTTTCTTGATAAACTTACTACTAAAGTACCTAGATGGGTGGAGGTAGATTTTCTAATATTATCTCATTTCTTATACATTCTTGACACAGCAAGATCAAGAAAAGAGATGAAAAAAAGGAAAAACCCAACCAAAACAAGAGCAAATTAGTCAAGACAAGAAATTACCATGGAGATGATAAAACACTACAACAGGAACCTCCCTTCAGCAACGCATATATGCGTTGCCAGCGCCTATACCAATGCATTTAGTGTGCATTATCATTGAGGGCGTTGTGAGGGTATATTGCAACGCATATACATGCGTTGGTAGCAAGTGGAAAAAATTGTTGCGATGCAGCTACGGATATAACTTGGTTATGGCTATGCACTTCTACGTTGGTATTTACGCTAAACTAACTACCTTCACAATCGATTTTACAATGATTATTATCGTTGAAAGAGAAATGTCCGTTTATTGCCTTGCTAATGTTAAGATCTAGCTGACTTGGCCCAACTTTTCCATGCTCACAAGATAGAATAACAATGATGCCACAAAAATAAATAAATTTGATTGCGTTGATTGGAGAACATCACTTCCAGTACATTGTTTACACAATCAGTGATTACAAAGCAAGATATGTTTTACTATATACACAAGTAATAAAAAAGAAATAATGTATATAGCCTCAGAATTTAAAATTCTAGTTACTTCCACCAGGCGATCAAATATTTTGCTTTTTAAATGTCCATGTATGAGAAATCTTCAGCTGGTCCTTTTGACCTGCACTACTACAGAAAGCCTCATAGTAGACGCCTCATCACAGACGGTTTTGTGAAACCGTCTCTGATGAACACTATTACAAACGGTTGTAATTAGGAGGCCGTCTGTGGTATTTGTGGCGGGAAAATGGATTATCACAGGCGGTTATTACCGAAGTATCACAGACGGTCTGTATTAAAAACCGTCGTGATAATCTCAGATATCACGACGGTTTTAATATAAAACCGCTCGTGATAAGCTAATTATTACGACGGTTTTAATCAAAACCGTCAGGATAATCCTGACGGTTTTAGTTAAAACCGTCGTGATAATGGCTACATTTATTGCGCTGCTCGATCGCATCTGTCTTCATTTCGATCCAGATCTATCCACTGCTGCGCACTTTTTCACTCGGGAGGAAGCTAGGCGATTTCAGGCCAGTTAATTTGGTGGGAAGAGGCAGAGATTGAGCTTTGAATATTCAGTCTTTCCTGGTTGCTCTAGATATGGTTAGTAATGTAATTTATTTTTTCTTTAATTGCATTACAATTTAGGTCTAAGTAATCCATTAGTGGTTATTGAAGATGGTTAATTTGTAAAATTGTTGGTTATATAATAGTGTTGTGTTTGTAATATGAATTGAGCTAGCAAATTAAGTCTCAATATAATAAATGTGGCCCGTATATATGTAGTTATAATTAGTTAATCTAGATTTTAATACTAAGTTGTTATATATGTACGTAACGTAGGACCGAAGCTGGATGTATGCCGCGAGCCGTGTGAGTGAAGAGTACATTAATGGCGTTTATGCTTTTATAAGAGCCGCCGAGGAGGATATGTTGAATAAGGGGGTGGAATATATGTGCTGTCCATGCACCGATCGCGAATTTGAAGATGTTTAAGAACCGAGGCAAATTGTAGCGCACTTGATTCGGAGGGTTTCAAAAAGATTATACGTGTTGGACCATCATGGCGAAGTGAATGATCATATGCCGCGGATGACATCGTCGGTGAAGTGAATGATATGCCCCGGATGACATCGCTGGTGAAGTGAATGATATGCCCGGATGACATCGCGGTGAAGTGAATGACATGCCGGGTTGATGTCGATTGTGGCTCGGATTCGGATAGGTTGCACGATGATAATCTGAATCGGATGCTTCGCGATGTAGAAGAGAACTATGATGAGAGAGTATGTTAAATTCTGGGCTTGATGGAGGACTCGAGAAACCTTTGTACACGAGCTGCAAGTACACGAGGTTGTCGGTCGTGCTTGAACTGTTGAAATTGAAGGCAAGCAACGGTTGGTCCGACAAGAGTTTCACGGCGCTGCTAGGTCTTTTAGCGGACATGCTTCCGAGAAATGAGTTGCCTAAAACCACGTATAAAGCCAAGAAGGTTCTTTGTCCGTTGGGAATGGAAGTAGAAAGAATACATGCATGCCCGAACGACTGTATCCTCTACCGTAAAGAGTATGCAAACATGCATGTATGTCCGGTGTGCAACGCATCCCGATACAAACGTAACAATCAATCAGATGATGGCGAGGGAACAAAGGCGAAGAAAGGACCTCCTGCTAAGGTGGCATGGTATTTTCCTATAATTCCCCGTTTCAAAAGGTTTTTTGCAAATCCAAAGGAGGCAAAACTGCTGCGTTGGCACTCGGAGGAGCGCAAGAAGGACGGAATGATAAGACACCTTGCTGATTCCGCGCAGTGGAGAAACATCGATAGGAGTTTTGCAGAGTTCAGTGCAGAACCAAGGAATATAAGGTTTGGGTGAGTACGATGGAATGAATCCTTTCAAGAGCATGAGCAATGACACAAAGACATGGCCCGTGACTCTCTGCATCTATAACTTTCCTCCTTGGTTGTGTATGAAGCGAAAGTACATTTTGCTGTCGATACTTATTCAAGGGCCAAAACAACCTGGGAATGATATCGATGTGTTCCTAGCACCGTTGGTGGAAGATCTAAAAGTACTGTGGAACGAAGGGGTGTATGGTGGAACAGGCCATCGGAACATTCATCCAGTGGCCCAAAAGCGACATCTCCCTGGAGTCTTCTTCATCGGTGGCAGGACTAGAGCAACATGCACTGGTTCCATCTCCACGGGTCCTATTCTCGCCAGAGCAACTTGCACCGCTGCTGCCGACTGCCGTTAAGTCAGCCTATAGCCGAAGCAGCAAGGGCAAAGCAAAGAAGACCAATGATGATATTTCGTACCTACCTTTGGCCCGCAAATTCGTGCTTGGTCAGCCGTTGCTCGAGGAAAAATACCTCAAAAAGCTACCATATAGTTGCACGCAATTGCACATGTGGTATATGCAGCAGTTCAATAAGCTAGAGGGAGAACAGACTTCAAGTATCACTGTCAAATTCACCAAAGAAGATTTACACCACAGTTTTCAAGAGTGTATGTTTGTGGTCGCCTTTGAGGATTTATTCGATCTGTTCACGTTCAACGCTCTTGACGTCTCAATCCTTCGATGCTGGACGCTGTAAGTGTGTACAATCACAGTCTCCGTTAATGTCATACCGATAAATGCCATATCTAATTTTTTTGCTTTCGTGTGTATATATATAGACACATGCTGATTAAAGCTAAATCATCCAACTTATCAGTTGGTTTCTTGGACCCACAATTGGTCGCCAAGCAAACCATTGACTGTGATACACCCTCGTCGAGAGGTACATTGCAGCAGGATCTGGGTTGCGTCAAGAAGGATTATGTA
Source organism: Dendrocalamus sinicus (assembly GCA_036346575.1). Lineage (NCBI taxonomy): Eukaryota > Viridiplantae > Streptophyta > Magnoliopsida > Poales > Poaceae > Dendrocalamus > Dendrocalamus sinicus. The sequence continues at coordinate 30,793,144 of CM070656.1, read as the reverse complement.
CTTATGCCCTTCCTTCAAAACTTTCATTGGATTTTAGTAGTAATTGTACCAAAATGGAACAAGGTATTTTACCTTGATTCCCTAAGTAAGAATAAAATGGACTTCACAGTTCTCAGCCAAGTAATCGATAGGTAAGCACATATTCCCCATACATATCTACATTGTACTTTCTTTCCTTCCGAATGATTAAGGTTAACTTTTTCGAATTACGTAGGGCGTTTGCCACCTACATTGAAAAGGGAGGTGACTCGAAGCGCGGGGCCAAAGGCTTGCTGACACATGTTCGAGATTTTAAGGTATTCGCTATTTCACATTAATTAATCCTATGCAACAGTTGGTACTAATGCCTCTTGAACTAACACATTCCATTTTTTGCAGTGTCACCAGCAGGAGTCGGGCAACACATGTGGATACTACGTTTGCCAACATATGGAACTACTCCTCGATTCCTCGAGGCTCACCAATCGCAAGGTTTGTCACTCTTCTCATAATTACTTCATACTTAACACGTTACATATATACGCACATTGATATTCCTATCAACAGGCTGCGTCCATCCCGTCAACTGCATTGAAACAGCCTGTTCTTGGAGGGATTCGAGGAGAGTTGGCGTACTTTTTGCTGACTCAAGTCATAACGCCAGGAGGACGGTTCCACTGCGCACCATGATTTCTTATTGAGCTTATCACTAAGTGCAAATGCAGTGCACATCTTTTGTAAATGAGATGTGTTAATGGACATTTCATTTCAATTCAATTAATCGATTTGCGAAATGGATGCATGCTTTATGTTTGTGAAATGAAGTGCGATGTCAATGTGATGTTTTATGTCTGTGAAATGTATCTGAAAGAAAATGAGATGTGTGAATTGTATATTTTTTGTCTGTGATTATCTGCTTGTTTCATAGGGCATGGCTAGCATTTCCTGAGGCTAGCTATAAACAGAAATAGATTCTGCTGGGGTGGAGGAGTATCACAGACGGTTTTTCATTAAAAACCGTCTGTGAGTATGCGATATCACAGACGGTTTTTTATTAAAAACCGTCTGTGATTATGCGATATCACAGACGGTTTTTTATTAAAAACCGTATGTGATTATGCGATATCACAGACGGTTTTTTATTAAAAACCGTCTGTGATATCGCATAATCACAGACGGTTTGAAAACCGTCTCGTGATAACTTGATTATCATCGACCCATAATTTGAGGCGGTTGAAAAACCGCCGTGATGACGTTTCGAACCGCTGCATAATGTGGATTTCTGTAGTAGTGCTGCATGCGCAAGAGTTACTTTATGTATCAAATTACAATTTAAAGAAAAACGATTATGTATTGAAATCTGAACTAAAAAAGAGAGGATCGATTGAGGAATCAGATTAGCAGCCTAAAGAATCTACACCTATCCTTGACCAAATTGGAAAAAATTGAGAAAGCAATTCGAGTGTGTTTTTCAACAGCTTGTGAAAAGTCCAAATTATAAAGGAAAAATCTAACATATACGTACAATACTCTGAGAGCTCCTTAGGATGTAGAGTCCAAATTAAAACTTTCTTAAAAATGAGGACTCCCAAAGCACACTATATAAAGATTGGCTTCTTATAGGTGTTCGGTTTGGCGATAGATTATGTCTTTTTTCTGTAGGTAGCTTATTTTTCACTGCACTTGAAGTAGCTTATTTGGCGTAATTAAATTTCAAAAATTAAAAATAGAAAGAACAGGTTAGCCCATCACGGACAATGCGAAGGAATATTGGGAAAAAAGAAAAAAACAGAAAAATCCCTAAAAAGCCAAAAAAAACTAGGAAAAGGCGAAATTAAGGAATAGTGAATTAAAAGCAGAAGCCAGAAGCTATCGTTGAAACGAGCGGGGTTACTCCAATTGATGAAAGAAGTTATTATTGCAGCAGGCCATATCGATGGTTAAATTATGATCAACGGACCATTCTTAAGCGAACTCGGTACTGGTTTCAATTTAGCTCAAATTGAAAAGCTACTCAGATCAAATACTTGTATAAAAAAAATGTTGTACCATGCATAAAACTACCCTGTCTTCCAACTCGAGCAACAAGTTTGAACTGGTTGTCCTTAGGCAACCTGCATTAGAGCTTCAGAAGATCCAGCACATCAATACGCATATGTTTGTCTATTTTCATCTAGTAAAAATGGCACAAGTTCAGAAGAGTTGTCTGTAAGTTAAGCTAATAGAAATTCTGGATTTGGTGAATCCAAGGGAAATTAGGGATTAAAGAATCAAGAGAATTAGTTATTAGGGAATCTTTGATTACCCCATTTCTGTGGCAGTGCCGCCAACAGGCTACGCCTCCTATCTGCTTCTCTACCACAACGCCACTTCTCTACCTCCCCCTCATGTTGCCGTTTCCAGCATGCCTCTTTCTATGCTCTGTCGTTCCCTACTCTGTTCAAGTAAACAGAATTAAACTGTAGCATAATCTACCACAATATATGTATGTATGTATGTATGTATGTATGTATGTATGTATGTATGTATGTATGTATGTATGTATGTATGTATGTATGTATGTATGTATGTATGTATGTATGTATGTATGTATGTATGTATGTATGTATGCATGTATGTATGTATGTATGTATGTATGTATATTCTTTGATCATGGCCTGATGCATCCATCACGATGACACAACTAGGCTTAATCTATCATTATCATTACTATTATAAAAAAAATAAGTTGGTAGTTGTAGGTCCCTTCTCCTTCAACCGTCTCAGTTTTAACTTCTTACCACTCTTCACTTTTCAACTGATCAGAATAGTCATCTTCCATAGCATAATTCTATATATATTTAATAAATTTCGTTACAACGCACGAGCAGGTGACTAGTCCCTATAAAAACAAATCCAGTAATAATATAAATAATCCAAAATAATCAAAGTAGCATATGCTTTATATTTTCTATGGTGGCAGAAATCAATTGTCCTAAAGATATTTTAGAGATAATGTCTAAGAAAAACTGGAGAACTATACGTTACATAGCTAAATGGACTAATCTTTGGGAGGCCACAAGGTCTCCTACTCAACTTCTAAGTATTTTAGACTCGGACTCTCATAAAAGGGGAATAAAAAATAAAAATCTGTAACGCTTTTGAAGATAAATCCTCCTCTATTGCATAGCCCTTGAAATAAGCTTTCCATCGAATCCAAAATCATCTCAATTAGACCTCGTATGTGAAAATTATTGTCTTTATATGCCAGGTATATGATCAGAGATATGGTCGTACTATTCCGATAGTGATTAGCGTCATCGGTTCATCAGGTTACACGGATCCAAATTATCATTATCAATCCTACGTCGTGAAGATTGAACACCCCGTATCATAGTTCTAAGTTAAAGAGTTCAATGTCTCTAAAACCTAAACCTGTTAGTTTGTCCCAGACCACCCAACATATTTTCCTCTTCCCCTTTTCACTTCCCCGCCAAAACTTGCGGATCTGGGAATTCAGGTGTTTCCACAATCCCCTCAGAAGACAAAAGCATCCCATAGAATAATGAGCACTTTCTTACCACCTACGGACAAGGTTTGTTACATCCTTGAACTTCCTCCCATACTCGATCTTTCAGATAGTTGAGAACTCCTTTTTTTTCCAGTACTCCTGGAGTCCAACATAGCTTCCTGTTTCCCTCCCTTCCCCTTACTCTTTCTATCTCGTGCCAACAAGTTTCTAGTGAGTCGTTGAATGCGCAGTCTGCAGACTGGAAATTTTTCTCCTTCACACGGGATGAAAGTCGTTTGCTCTCATGTACAGTACGGGTCGCCGGGCCGGGTGGGAAAAGCAGATGATGGCGACAAAGTGGGATGTCGAATGGAGCACGCTTTTATTGGCACCGTCACTGGCCAAATCGTGTGATTTGGTCTACATGACCACATGTGCGACGCACTAACACCCAGACCAAATTTTCACACCGACAAAAAGGTCCATCAGGAGTCCATGCTTCTTTTTTTAGAAAGTGACATGTACACATTGGCACTCGCTCCAATAAAAAAATAGACGTCAGTTTTTGTTTGCAAATACATGTCATTTGGGGTTTTCGAGGCAATATTTTTCCAACAATTACCCTTGTCAACGAATAATCAGTAAGGGCAAATTAATTATGTCTTCCTTTTACGGATGACAGGAGGTCTGCCTATTTATTTCAGAGAAAAAAGTATTACAGATATAAGCATCCGTCCTAAGAAGACATAGCAGGGGAGAACACCAAAACACCTCATCTAATCGCCACCAGTTATACACAAAACACCTCATCCTTATTTTGCGGACGCCCTCAGCGCAGCTATCTCAGGATCACCCTCAGATGCGCGACGCGTGGAGAGGATCTCACATCTTGTGATGACACATGTGCTCTGTTAGAAACTTCGGCTGATCAACACGCCTGAGCTCCCACATGACCACACACAAAGTTAGAAAACACAGAGTAAGAACACAAGAGTTTTGCATTGTTGTATTAGCCTGCTATTTAAAGAAATCATAGCCTAAACTAGTTGGTTAAGCCACCCTTATTATGTGTTACTATCTGCACGATCCCACGAATCCAGACCATGTCACACAAGATGTTAACAGACACCAAAAAATGCATTCTCGCGTGGACTGAGCACGCGTCGAATGACTGCTACAGTAATTCTATGACTTCAACTATGGCCGCTACGATTATGAACACCGCGGCTATGACAACTCTTCGACCACGGTCACTACGACTGACTCACTAACACTTCGACTATGGTCACTATGACTGACTCTACGATCATGGTGAACGTGCTGGATTATTCTGCATTCACCTCCTAATTCTTGCTGCGTTCACCTGTGATCTCGACGACGCCAATCCTTGCGCGCTGGTCCTGGAACTTGACACGCCCGAGCGGTTTCGTGAGAATGTCCGTGAGTTGCTCCTCTATGCGAGTATTCTTGAGGATGATTTTCCCTCCATTAACGCATTTCCAGATGAAGTGAAAGCGAGTGTCGATGTGCTTGCTCCGGTCGTGTAAGATAGGAGTCTTGGTTAAAGCAATGGTAGACTTGTTGTCCACCTTCAGTACCGGCACACTGGGCTCCATGCAGAGAAGGTCGCCCATCAACCGAGCGAGCCAAATACCTTGACATGCCGCGGTCATCGTGGCAATGTACTCTGCATCACAGGACGACAGAGCCACCACCCTCTGCTTTTGCGACTGCCAGGTGATGGGGTTGCCTCCGAGAAAGAAGAGAACTCCAGTGGTGCTTTTGCGGTTGTCGACATCACCGGCCATATCGCTGTCACTGAATCCCAACAGCAGCGGCTAGCCGTCTTTCTTCCTTGCATAGCAGACTCCATGGTTGCACGTTCCGGCGATGTAACATAGTTTGTGCTTGACCGCGACCAGGTAGTCTCCATGCGATTCCTCCATGAACCAGCTTGTGTAGCCACCGCATAGGCTATGTCCGTCCACGTATTCACAAAATACTAGAGACTGCCAATGATACTCTGGTACTGAGTGGCATTTACCCGCGTACAGGAGCTTGACTTGCTCAGCTTCAGGCGAGCTTCCATCGGCACTTGACAACTATTTCAGTCCTCCATACTGCTTTTCTCGAGCACCTTGACCGCATAGGCCGATTGGCACAAGGAGATGTAACTTGGCTCACTTCGATGCCGAGGTAGTAGGAGAGCAACCCAAGGTCGCTCATCTGAAACATTTTCTTCATCTTAGTCTTGAACGCGCGAATGTCGACGACTTTAGTGCCAGTGATGATCAGGTCATCGACATACACTCCAATGATCAGTCGATGCCCCACATCTCTGCGTGTGTACATAGCATGCTTAGAGACACTCTTGTAAAACCCCAGTGATGAGAGGCTGGCATTAAACTTGGTGTTCCACGTTCTAGGTGCTTAGCGAAGTCTGTAGAGCGCCTTTTGTAGTCAGAGTACTTTGCGCTCGCCATTGTTAATGATGAAACTAGGTGGCTGACACACATATACCTCTCCCGTCAGGTCGCTATTGGAGAACACATACTTGATGTCCACGTGATGGACTTGCCACCCCTCATGCGCCACCACAGCAAGCAGGAATCGGACTGACTCCATGCGCACCACGAGAACGAACACTTCGTTGAAATCGATACCGGCCCGCTGCACATAGCCCTTCGCGACTAGCCGCGCCTTGCACTTCGCGATGGCACCATGTTCATTGTGCTTTACCTTGTAGACCCACTTGAGCCCAATGGGTCGGTGGCCTACAGGGAGATCGACAAGTTCCCAAGTCTCTTGTCCTCGATCTATTTCATCTCCTCGAGCATCGCCTTGCGCCAGCACTCGTGTTGCTCTACTTTGCCGAATGATGTTGGTTCGTCGGCTGTGCTGAATAGCAGCCCAGTAGAGTCGAAACCTTGGGATGAAACCAGCCTGATGACATTGTCGATGGTGCGGTACCAAAGCGGTGCGTTGTCGTGGTCGGCGTCGAGTACCTCTCCCGGGTTGGTTGGCAGCGAGGTGAACTCCACTATGCCCAGCATTGCGGGCATCGCCGCTTCCACCCCTGGCATCACTATGTTGCCAGAGCTCACACCAGTGGGCGTGCGTGGCGATCCCTGATCTCCATCCATGCTAATGGTCCCCGTGTCCCTGGTTCATATTCAATGGTATACTCTACGGTGAAAGGTTCCTGTCCACTCATCATGCCTTCCTCACCATTAGCGCTCCCAGTCCCACTACATTGTTTCATCGAAGATAACATCACGAGTCATGTGCACACGCTGGGTGATAGGATTGTATACGTGATACGCCTTGGACCCAGACTCGTACCTGACGAAGATCATCGGCGTGCTCCAGTCGTCCAGCTTCTTCAGGTGAGGCTTTGTGTTCTTGACATGTGCCACACAACCAAAGGTGCAGAGGAAGTGCATCGATGGCTGCTTGCCATGCCAAGCCTCATAAGGTGTCATCCTGTCGATGCTTTGTGTCAGCGCACGATTGGGGATGAAGACGGTGGTGGAAACGGCTTCACCCCAAAACCTCTCAGGGAGCCCCTGCGCCTTTATCATGCTGCTCGCCATGGTGACCATCATCTGGTTGTGGCACTCAATGACCCCATTCTGCTGCGTAGAATAAGGGGTCATGTGCTACCGCTGCACATCACGCTCGGCATAGTACTCACCGAATTCCACTGACTTGAATTCTTCACTACGGTCAGTTCGGAGCACCTTGAGCTTGCACCCTGACTCAACCTCCACCATAGCTTGAAAGCGCTTAATGGCCACTGGAGCTTGTTCCTTGCCTACAAAGAGACTGAGCCACATGTAGCAGCTCAGGTCATCCACAAGCAGCAAGAAGTAGCTGTTGCTGCTCAGTGTTGTTGGTGTGATCAGCTCGTAGAGATCGCTATGGAAGAGATCAAGGACGTGCCATGCACGATCTTTTCCCTACTCCGAGAAGGGGCCCCGCCGTTGCTTCCCGACAAGACAACTGTCACATACATGATCCACCTGATCAACCTATGGTAGCCCTCACACCATGTTGCGTTGTGCGAACTTACGCAGAGCTTGGAAATTCAGATGACCATACCTTGTGTGCCACTGCCACGCCTCCTCCAAGTTCCTTACCGACAAGCACACCGATTGAACGATTTTGAGCCAGAGAGGGTATAGTTGGCTGGGAGTGCGCTTGACTCTAGCCAGCAGATGCTGCTACTTGTCACGTACCCTTAGGATCCTGCCGTCAATCAGCACTCAACAACCCATCTCATTATGCTGCCTGACACTGATGAGGTTGGTGGTGAGAGGGGGAATATAGTACACTACCGTAAGGGCGCGATGTTCCCTAGATTTGCACGCAAAGAGGATCATCCTGCACCCCTCGATGTTGATGACAGAGCCATCAACGAGCTTCACAGTGCCGACCACCTCGAAGCTCAGCTCGAATAAAACCTCACGTGACCTGGTTATGTGGTTGGTTGCATTAGTGTTGAGGCACCAAAGCCCATCATCACGCGCCTCCTTCCAATCTAGCTGTGCGAAGACCTTCGCGTCGACCAATCGAAGGGGTCTGCATTGTGGCGATGAGGATGAAGTGGTCGAAGCCATGGTCGAAGGAGCGGTCGACGTAGTGGTCGAAACCATGGTCGAAGGAGCAGTCGAAGCCATGGTCGAAGCCATGGTCAAAGGAGTAGTCAAAGCCGTGGTCAAAGGCGCAATTGAAGCAGTGATCGAAGTTACCGTCAATGGTCGTAGAGACAGTGACTTGCTGTGTTGAGGACTTGGGGATGGTGAGAACCCTGGCCATCAAGAGTGTCTTCAGGCTATCCCATGCCTCCTTAGCAGTTGCCTTAATGGCAACTGTGGAGATCATCTCCGGAGGAACGACGCATAGGATGGTCTCTAGCGTTATCCTGTCCTTCTAGAATTCAGCCCCACCGGTATCGACAGCATCCCAGAGCCCACGTGCTTGGAGCATGACCTTCATCATCAATGCCCAATCACCATAGTTCATCTTTGTGAGAGTCGGATACGCCGCCGATCCCCCAGCCTCCTTCACCACCCTTTGTACCACCAGAGCACTGCCGCTGCAGTCGGCACAATATCTGGGATGTGGCGATGAAGACTGGGAGCACCGGGGCATCGCAGATTCACCTAGCTGCATCGTGGATCAATGTTCCCTGGCTCTGATACCCGATCAACACGCTTGAGCTCTCACATGACCACACAGGAAGCTGGAAAACACAGAGCAAGAACACAAGAGTTTTGTGCTGCTGGAAAACTGGGCAGGCTTTTCTGTTGTATTAGCCTACTATTTAAAGAAATTCTAGCCTAAACTGGGTGGTTAAGCCACTCTTATTATGCGCCACTATCTGCATAATCCCACGGATCCAGGCCATGTCGTACATGGTGTTAACAGACACTAAAAAACTCGTTCTCACGTGGACTGAGCACACGTTGAATGACTGCTATAGTAATTTTAGGACTTCGAATATGGCCACTACGACTACGATCACGACCACTATGACTAACTCTCCGACTACGGTCACATCGACCACGGTCACTACGACTGACTCACTAACACTTCGACCACCGTTACTGTGACTGACTCTATGACCATAATGAACGTGCTGGATTATTCAACAGACTCTGCTCACAGCACTGACGCCCCATCCTATGCTCTACCGATGGCTGCTCATTTCCTTCGTTCCCCTCCCCTCTCCATCCCAATCTCACTGGCATCTGCCCCATGCACCGTTCGCAGATGCCGTTGTCGATTCGCCACCCACCCTACGCGCTTGTCTTGGCCGAGAGCTTGCACGCCTCCGACCGGGCACGCCGCCACCGGGAGCTCACCACCTGCTCGATTTTGATTTCTTTTTGTTGAACCGAGTTGATTGTTTATTTGAAGGGAGTATATAGGCATCATCCGGATGTTTTCTTCCTAATTATCATCCAAATTTATGACCTTTGGATTAAAGATCAAAGGGCCCCTTGTTTTTAAAGGGGAGAGATTTTTTTTCAAGAGGGAGGGTTTATAATTCAATTGAAACCGAGTTGATTTTCTAGGAATCGAGTTGAAATTTTCCAATTTGAAATTTTTGCAAGTTAATTTTTCCCCGACTAGATTTTTAAAAAATCGTGTTAGAGCCGTGGGCAGTAGGGGTTGGAGTGGTGGAGGAAGCAGGGGAGATCGTAGGTGGGGCGTACGTGAGTTCCATTCCTCCAGACGCCCTTAAATCAGAGGCTCCAAAAAAAAATAAGAAGACAAATTAATTATGTCGAAACTTAGTATTAATTGTGGCAATGGCAAGTAGTGGGGGACTACCGTTGTCCCCAAAAAAAATCCGTTCGTGTTGTGTGTCGTGTCCAGTGCAGATCGGTTGGCAGCCATGGCAGTGGTGGCCAGCGCTGGGGAGAAAAAATGTTGGAGATTGTCCACATGCTTTGTCGATGGTGTATCGTAACATCCAATCGTACGGTAAATCAATATCTATACAAGTCCAGTGGTCACAAAAATTGGCTTGGACTAAAGAAAAATTCGGACAACATACAAATCGCTAAACAGTTCAGTACTCCACTCTTTTTAACCGTTGGTCAGAAATTTTTTCACTGTAAAGGGCTGTATTGAAGGGAGGGGTACATATTTAAGGTGGAAGAGCTAATGATTCGTGTAGGTACATCACATAAATCGAAAGATATGTAGAGCTTGCTTATCAGCACAGTGCAGCCTGAGTTTCCCCGACCCTCGTCTCCTGATCTCCTTACCTGAGGCAAGAATTTACTCGTTGTCGCCGTCGCCATTGTTTCTCCCATAGACGCCCCCGGGTCGGTGAGTGTAGGAACCCCCTGGGGTGGTGCACGAACCTACACAAGCTGGCCTATTGAGGCTGAAGGCTGTAGATGTTAAGTGACCACCACCGTATGGAACGTATGGCGAGCTCGTAGATGGACCACCGGTTGGACGATCTGTGGGGATCAAGCAGAGAAAGGCGTAAACATACGCAGGAGACAAGAAGAGTACAAGCATATTTTAGATAACGACAGCGGTTGAAGGATGGAAAATTGTGCGGTAAGCGCAACAGGTTGCAGATTAACAGTCGAGCCTATAGGGGGTACAGTACTCACTGCCGCCGGTGCTCCCCGTGCCGCCGGTGCTCCCAGTTGCGGCAGCCGCGGGCACGATGAGCCGGCTGCCGCCGATGATAAACGCCAGCAAAGCGAGCTGGATCGTGAACAACCGAGCAGACGGAAGACGGCAAGTGACCGGCGGCATCGCGCTAAGAATCCCTGGTGCGCCTTCTGCTTCGCTTGGTTGTGTCTTTTACTCGTAACTCGGAAGTTACACCCAGCTCATTTCGGTTTGAACTTCTGGCTTCTGATTTATATACTGTGGTATTGTATCCATCACCAATTCTTCTAATCAGTCCTTGTTTGAGAGCATCTATCCCATCAAAAATTACCCTCCACGTCTTCGATGGTTTGCTCCCCTACTCCGCATGCAACAGCCTGCCAGTCGGGAAATAAACCGATTTCATTAGCCTTGCACAAAGGGAAGCAGGACTAATCAGCAGGCTCCAAGCTTGCTGAGCTAATAGTGCTAAGTTAAAGAGTTCAATGTCTCTAAAACCTAAACCACCCATATACTTCGGCTGAGACAGTTTGTCCCAGACCACCCAACATGTTTTTCTCTTCCCCTTTTCACTTCCCCACCAAAACTTGCGGATCAGGGAATTCAGGTGTTTGCACAATCCCCTCGGAAGATGAAAGCACCCTATAGAATAAGTAGGGATCGCTTGGGCAACCGATTTAATGAGCACTTCCTTACCAGCTACGGAAAAGGTTTGTTCCATCCAACCTTGAACTTTCTCCCATACTCGATCTTTCAGATATTTGAAAACTCCTTTTTTCCCAGCACTCCTGGAGTCCGACATAGCTTCCAGTTTTCCTCCCTTCCCCTTACTCTTCCTATCTCGTGCCAACAAGTTTCTAGTGGTCGTTGAATGCGCAGTCTGCAGACTGGAAACTTTGCTCCTTCACACGGGGTGAAAGTCGTTTGCTCTCATGTACAGTACGGGTCGCCGGGAAAAAGCAGATGATGGCGATAAAGTGGGATGTCGAACGGAGTACGCTTGCACTGGCACCGTCACTGGCCAAATCGTGCGATTTGGTCCACGAGACGTGCGGCGCACTAACACCCAGACCAAATTTTCACACCGATAAAAGGTCCATTAGGAGTCCATGCTTTTTTTTTGAAAGTGACATGTACACATTGGTACTCGTTCCAATGAAAAATAGACGTCGACTTAGAAAGTCAGTTTTTGTTTGCAAATAGATGTCATTTGGGGTTTTTGAGGCAATATTCTTCCAACGAATACCCTTGTCAATTACTTATGCAAAGGCGTGTGAGCGAGATTATTATATAATCAGTAAGGACAAATTAATTATGTCTTTCTTTTTACGGATGTTAGGATGTCTGCCTATTTATCTCATAGTGAAAAAAAGTATTATAGACATGAACATCCGTCCTAAGAAGACATAGAGTCTGTTCTTTTTGGTTGGAGCTTATAACTTTTGGTTGCGACTTGTGACTTTTGGGCTGTTCATACGAGAGATTACAGAGTAACAGAAACTCACATACGGTTTTTGCTGATATAAATGAAGTCGGTACAGTATGTATTATAATTAACTAGTAGATCTTATGTTAAAAAGATACTTTGTTTAAAAATTAGTTACTGTAGAAAAGACGAAAAGCAGATTGCTCCGCGCGCCGTTCGCACACGCCGCCGCCGGCTCGCCACCCACCCCACGTGCCGGCAACGGCCGGGAGCTAGCGCGCCTTCGACCGGGCACACCGCCGCCGGGAGCTCACCCGCTGCCGCCCGGAGCTTGCCGCCGCCGGGGGGGGGGGGGTTTCGATTTTTTTGAGCTCGATTTTGATTTCTTTTTTGTTGAACCGAGTTGATTGTTTATTTGAAACCGAGTCGATTTTCTAGGAATGCAGTTGAAATTTTCCGATTTGAAATTTTTGCGAGTTGATTTTTTTTAATAATCGTGTTAGAGCCGTGAGCAGGAGGGGAGATCGTAGGTGGGGCGTCCGTGAGTTCCATTCCTCGCAGACGCCCTCAAATCAGAGGCTCCCAAAGAAAATAAGAAGACAAATCAATTATGTCAAAACTTAGTATTAATTATGGCAATGAGAAGTAGTGGGGGACTACCGTTGTCCCAAAAAAAAAATCCGTTCTTGGCCCCATGCCGATCGGCTGGCAGCCATGGCAGTGGTGGCCAGCGCTGGGGAGGAAAAAATGTTGGGAGATTGCCCACATGCTTTGGCGATGGTGTATCGTAACATCCAATTGTACGGCACATCAATATCTATACAAATCCAGTAGTCACAAAAATTGGCTTGGACTAAAGAAAAAATGGGACAACTTACGAATCGCAAAAAAGTTCAGTACTCCACTCTTTTTAACCGTTGGTCAGAATTTTTTTTTTACTGTGAAGGGCTGTATTGAAGGGAGCGGTACATATTTAAGGTGGAAGAGCTAATGATTTGTGTAGGTACACACATAAATCGAAAGATACGTAGAGCTTGCTTATCAGCACAGTGCAGCCTGAGTTTCCCCGACCCTCGTCTCCTGATCTCCTTACCTGAGGCAAGAATTTACTCGTTGTCGCCGTCGCCATTGTTTCTCCCATAGACGGCCCCGGGTCGGTGAGTGTAGGAACCCCCTCTGGTGTGGCACGAACCCATACAAACTTGCCTATTGGGATCATACAAGGCTGCAGAGTTTACGTGACCACCGTATGGAACGTATGGCGAGCTCGTAGATGGACCACCGGTTGGACGATCTGTGGGGATCAAACAGAGAAAGGCGTAAACATACCCAGGAGACGAGAAAAGTACAAGCATATTTTTAGATAACGATAGCGGTTGAAAGATGGAAAATTGTGCAGTAAGCACAACAGGTTGCAGATTAACAGTCGAGCCTATAGGGGGTACAGTACTCACTGTTGCCGCTGCTCCCCGTGCCGCCGGTGCTCCCCGTGCTGCCGGTGCTCCCAGTTGCGGCAGACGCTGGCACGACGAGCCGGCTGCCGCCGATGATAAACGCCAGCAAAACGAGCTGGATCGTGAACAACCGAGCAGACGGAAGACGGCAAGTGACCGGCGGCATCGCGCTAAGAATTCCTGGTGCGCCTTCTGCTTCGCTTGGTTGAGTCCTTTACTCGAAACTCGGAAGTTAGTATGGCGAACCAGCGAGGGGACTAGACGGCATGCTGTTGGCCACTTATTATCGGCGGAAGTTTGGGAGGTTCCTCTCCACCGTGCCAATTCTCTTCCCAGGACTCCGAACAAGTGGACTTTCAGGCGGAAGATTGTGGAAAAATCCTTCCAGACTTCGAATTTTTTGCTGCAGCAGTTTTCCGGCTTTTTTTTTTTTTCCAGATTTGGCCCCCGGTGGCAACTTTTTGCACGATTGGCCCCTTCCTGACCAGGGATCACCACGGCAACAACACTTGGCAATTTTTGTGGCTGGGGAGTGCGGATCCACGGTCTGGGTGTGCGGGATTCTGTCCGCCTCGACAGTCACGCCCGAATTGTCAGGCGCGGCGAGCACGGAAAAAGGAGAGTGAAAGTTGCGGGCCCCAAGCGCGGAAAAAGTCCCAAAAAAGCATGCACCAGGAAAAACAGCCGGTCGGGCTCTCTCTGGCCGATCGGACCAGTTCGATCATCTCTCTAGCAATCGGACGGTCTGAATATCTCTCTGGTCGATCGGACGGTCCGATCGCCAAAGACACGATCGGATGGTTTGATCGGCCAGAGAGAGGTTCGGTCCGTCCAATCGGCCAAAGTGAGAGTTAGGGTTAAATTTTCTTTTTTTTATTTTCTAAAAAACTAGGAAGTTTCAAAAACACTTAAAAAGTAGTAAATAAAGTCTAAAAAGTTCAAAAAAATTCACATAAATTCCTAAATATATTTTGGACCTAGTGAATATATTTTCAACTTAAAGTTGGTCACTAAATTTTTACAAAAATACTTTTTAGCATTAAAATTGATTTTTAAAATCCATAAAATTCACAGAAAATTCAGATAAAATCCAAATGCAGCTCACGTGTGCGAAAAAGTCCCGCCGTATCGCCCACGCGCCGAAAGCCCAAATTCCCTCCCCAATCCGTCCGCCTTCGCTAGGGATTTTCACTAGATGGTTGTTTCTCAGTGTTGTACGCACTTTTGCCCCCCCCCCCCTCTGCCCAAGTGTGCCGCATTTGCTATCACATGTTAGCTCTTCCTTGTCACATTTTCTTGGCCCCATTTGTGCAGCACACCTCATTTGGTAATAAAATGGCTCATGTGCATATGAAGATCTTTGTAACTCTTTAGCTACTAGAGTGAAAGATCTATGCATGGATGCTTAAGGGAAGATTTTGGGAAAGCATCATTCACCCCCTCTTTGTTGCCATTGTTGATCCTACAATACACGATGTGCTATTCTCTTTTGTTTTTACTTCCGCTTCTGTATTTATGTAATGAATTCATTTGGCTTGATCGATCCTTATTGTAAACTTGATCCTATGTTGGTCTATTTAAATTTTGATGAATGTAATATATGGTATGGTTTACGTCATACATGAAAAATTCAGTGATGTATTCTGTTAGCGCTATCTATTGATTCAAATAATAGTACAACAATTTTATAGAGAATTCTAAATTAGCTAAATTCAAATCTCAGAAGTTTCAGGTGGACGTTGCCTGCGCAGTCCGCAGTCTGGAAAGTTTGCTCCCTTGTTCAGACAGCCGCCACTGCATGCCATGCAGGCATCAAGCCGGCCGGGTCTTATACGGTTCGCCGGGCCGTGTGAAAACGCAGATGACAACGAGAAAATGGTACGACGAGTGGAGAACGCTTCAATCGAATCGAGCTATTTTGTGCAACCGCTTCTGTTCTCGTAACTCCCAAGGCCAGTTCTCACTGGGCTGCTGGGCCATGAGACCCAACACATGGTTGGTGCACGTACGTACTACGTAGGTATTGGTCCACACGACCACATGTATATCACAACTACATAACTGTATCCATGATGCCTGTACGATGCCAAATCTTTGTTCCTGCTAGCTGCATGTAACAAGTGGACTTGGACTGCAGACTGGGAAGGACTACGGCAACCGGCCGGGTCTTGCACGGGTCGGCGCCGGTCGGCTGGTGCGAAATGGTGATGGCAGAGAGGAAATGGGACGAATGGAGCACGGTATTGGCTGTTTGCACTGTCAACAATTGTCATCTCGGAATTATACATTACTAACTTAGGAGTCTGTAACACCCCATTTTCAAAACCTGGTTTATTGTAAAATTCAAATGTATGTTAATGAAAATTAAAAGCTTTTATTCTCAGTTGGCTTTTCTTTTTGCTTCCCATTATATATATATGCATGTATGTGTATGTTATAGAAAATACAAAAGTACTTCGAAATGAAAACCTTGCTCCTTCTCCAGGGAAGAAAATCAAGTTAATCTCATAAAATCTAAAATATGAAATATACTTCATGGATTAAAGGATTCAGGAGGCTACGAATGTTAAGAAAGGATATATGCATGTATATATGTATATATACCCGTATACATATATGAGTATGTATGTATGCTAATGGTGGGATTTTTCCTCCCCAAGCCTTTCCAGCCAGCATTTCATTTCTCCTCCTGTGGCAATGCACCTCCCTCCCCCCTCTGGCAGAGCAGTTGCTTGTCGCCATTTGCACCAACTTTGTCGGCGAGTAAATGCGGTGCCTGCTCCTGTCTTCAGCGCCTCTCCTCGCCATCAGCGCCCGACAATGGCAGCCGGCCTCAGTTTCTGTGAGACATTGTCGTGCACGTCGCTCGTCCTTGTTGCTGCGCCACCGTGGTACGCCTGATCACGCCGTCCCGTCATCGTCGCTTGGCTGCTCCTCTGCCACCAGTCGCCTTCGCGTGCTGCATGCATGCACGGCGCCATGCCGTCTTGCTTCTCGGCGTCTCAATGCATTTCCCGGCCGCTTTAAGTGGAGACGCTTGCTCATCGCCCACCTCGCCGCGCGCTGGGAACGCCAGCCGCCACCTCCTCTGCCGTGCGCGCGACCACAGTGGAACTCGCCGCGCGCCTCCGTCGCCGCCAAGGCCCTGGGCTTTCTCCCCTCACTCTCCATCGTCCCCTCTTCCTCCTCCCGGCCTAATCTTCCTCTCCTCCTCTGCAGGCCGTCGCCGACCTCGTCTTGCCCGAGCACGGCGCCGGGACCCCGCCGGAGAACCCCTGCACCGCCAGCCGATTCCTTGCGCGTGACCCCGTGAGTGTCTTCCCCACCTCGCCGGGCTCCGCCGCCCTCCCAGACGAGCCGCCACCGTGGTCTTCCTCGCCGCCAAGCCCCTCCCCGTCGCCAGCTTGCTCCGCTCCACCCCGGCCGCCGCTCGAGCTGCAGGTGCGCTCCATGACGCCCCGAGATGCCCTCATGCCGAGCAATTGGGCCCCAATAGCCCGAGCTGCCGGCGCCCTCCTCCCCTGTCCCCGCGGCCGCCTCACCCGCCGTCGCCCTCCACCCGGCCAAATCCGGCCAGCTCCGGCCGGGTTTCCCCTCCCTGAGGCGCGCACCGGGTTGGGCGACCCGTTTGGGCCAGCGCCGCCTCACCTCCGGGTTCCCTCCGCCGCCGGCCGGCGCCACTCTCCGCCTCCCCCCCGTCGGGTTGAGCCCGAACGGAATGCCTTAATGCCACTATTAAATGGTTGCCTTAACCAGCCATTTAAACTGTCCTAAGCACCCACTAATCGCTAATTAATTACATTATTGATGGCCCCAACTGTCAGCTATATGATTTTCCCGAATCTAAAACTTTGAAGCACCATAACTTATTAACCGTAAATCCGAATTAAACGAAACCAACTTCTAAATTTTTCTAAAATCAAGACCTGTTTAATGGTTCTGCTTTGGTTCAATTTCGAGTTCGTTTGAGTTGTTTTATTTTATTTGGTTCTTACTCGGCTCTCGTTTTCTCGTGTTGCCTTTTTCCGGTTTCTCCCGTCCGAGTAGAGTTCGACGACGCGAACGAGACCCCGCTTGAATCAGCACAAGACCCCCAAGCCTTCGATCCAGGCGAGTCAATACTTTGATCATTTTGCGCCTACATTTTGTGAAACTACGTTCGTTTAAACTATAAAAATTGCATGCGTTATTTTATGTGCTAAAAATATGTAAGTCTTAAGGTAGATAATAACCTTATGCCCACCTAATGATATAATACTTCACCAGTAACATTTGAACTCCCATGATCATTGTTGCCCTAGATGTGAACACTGGAATGGTAGTTATACGACTTATTATTGCCATGCTAGAATTTGTCAAGTCCAGGGTTCTAGTAACCCTGTTACTCACTCTTCAATCATGAACACTAGATTTGGGATAGTCATGGGATGTACATGGCTGAACAAATATGTTGATTTGTGTTATGCTTCTCAAAACCCTAAAATTTGCTCAACCTGTTTGGGCGGGTGGAAAGTACGGTGGGTGTGGATGTAACACAGGGGATTGTGGAATGAACCGCCCGAACAATTTAAGGACTTAATCCTGTGTGGACCCTCCGTGTATAACAGTACAACCACAAGCTGGCATATTGTAGGCTTGGCTAAATAATTTACTGAACTCTCTAGTTATTTCACGGAGAACGTGTGTAGGTGGGTAGTGAAAGCCCCACTTGGAATGGGACACCGGATGTAGGTGACGTCGCCTAGGACAGCGTATGTGGAGAGTGGAGTCCGACTGCGCTAACCTATGGTGGACATCCCGCACAACCTATGGACGTAACCCCATAGGAGTGAAATGCTAGAGTCTGAGGTATTGTAAAGGCCTCGTGATATTTTCTCGATCTGCATGTCGAAGGAATCATGTAGAACCATCGGGACAATTATCTCTTGTGGGTAAAGATGTACAGTCTCTGCAGAGTACATACACAAACTATTCGAATAGCCGTGCCCACGGTCAAGGGCAGACATGGAAATCTTCCTTGAGTTAGTTCTTTTTTAAAAACTAATGTGGGTGGGGAGAAAACTGTCAGGCGGATGTAACCTGACTTTGGTAATTTGTCCTGGAGGGATGTACTCTAGTGTTGGAATTAAGGTGGATGTAACCTGCTATGCAAAAATGTTAGTAATTGGTGGATGTAACCATAAAGTTTGGAATTGGAAACTACTCCGTTTATTGTACACTTTCAGTATTTAAATCATAAGTTCTTGAAAAATGCTAGGTCATAGAGATTTTAAGTTATGGTAATTCCAAATGTCGCTTTATGCAAATAAAAGAACCCGAGCCTTCCTTGAATAGGCTTGCATCTAAAATTATATGCATTCTGTGTGTTGGCTCGCGGAGCACGGTTGTTTGTGCTCAATCTCGCTCTTAACCCCCCTTTCAGAAGATGTGAATCAAGAGCATTACGCTTATCATGAGGATCAGGATGCCGAAGGAAATGAAGATGGTGGTTATTAGAATAGGCCTCGGTAGTCTTGCCTCTCGCCTCAGTAAAGTTGACCAGGCTAGTCTTGGCGGGTGCCTTCATTATTAGCCAGGTCCTTGGTTAATAGCGTTGGTACTCGGGTTGTCCCAGTCGCTTGCCTGTGGTGAGTTGTGCCCCTACGCTATGTACGCTTCCGCTTCCGCTTTTATGAATTGTAAGACATTTGGCCTGACGGCTCTATTGTAATCCTGGCCCGACATGGTCTATTTGAACTCTGGTATTGTAATGAATGAATTTATCGTGTATGAAATGATGCAGCGATGTATCTGTGAGCATTATCTACTGATCCAGGGAATAATACAGTGTTATCACAGAGGATTCCAGGTATTAAACTTGGGGTCCGACAGAGCTGGTATCAGAGCATACGACTATAGAAACCTTAGTTAGACTGGTCACGATTTAAGGTCTGAATCCTATTTACAAAACTATGTAAAACTTTTACCAAATATAGCGTAATATTGCTTTACTCAACTCTCTTAGTTTCTGTACTCACCCAAAATTTCTTTTGTATTTTCATCTGCTCTAACCTATTGATGTTCAAAATTTTTAGATGGCCGGAGCTGCACCAATTGGTCCATGGGATCACATCTCCAATGGTGAAAGCGAAGGAGCGTTCGCCGAGATCCTGCGGCAACTGCTGTGTTGTCTCGGGTACACCCGCCCGCCCGTTTACCGAGGCAGGAGAACCCACATCCACGGCATGGATTTGTGGACCATGGAGGTTTTCATCTACGCACGAGATAGTAGCAGGGAGCTCCACTCCCATACTGTCCATGTCGAGCCTCCACGGATGTACCTCGCCGACGCCATCCAGGACGCGGCGCGTCTCGCCGTGGCTCACCTGTGCCAGGGCGCACGAGGAGAGGCTGCGGCAGTCGCCTTTTGCTCATTCCCCTCGCATCCGCCAGGGGCAGTTCCTTCCAGATCGCCTCGACCACGGTGGGCGACCCCGGTATCTCACGAGATCCGGTGACGCGAGCGATGTCGGCCTCCTATGCCTTCGCCATGCGGGAGATTGGGCATCTGCGCATTCTCGACCGCAAGCTCAGAGCGATCGGACGTCCTCGGCGCCCAGCTCAACGCTACGATCGCCTTTCAGCGGCAGAGCGCGAGGCTCGCTGCGAGGCCGGGCTCGAGCGCCGAGCGAGCTGGTTTACCCTCTCTCGCCACGGCACGGTGCACCGCTCGGCCCGATGTTAGCTCCGGTTCGCATCCGTACCGGTGCAGTGCGGCCCGATGTCGGCTCGGTTCGCATCCGTACGATGTCCGCTCCGGCCGGCCTTCAGATCGATTAGCACCGGCTCAGCGCCGGGGACTCGCCCACGAATGACGGCGCGCATAAGCGTGCGCCTACCGCCCAATGGCAACCTCGCAGAGCCCAGCAGGGGACATCGCTCGTCCCGCTCCCGTCCCTCCAACAACAGGTCGAGCCCTTCTCGGTCTCGTTCCCGATCTCCCAGCATCGTCTCCTGCTCCCGCTTTCTAAGTGATTGCGTCTTCTGCGGCCAGCACCACTCCCCGTCCCCGGAGGTGTAGACTGCTATAGGTTAGATAGTAATATGTCTAGGCAGTCTCTTGTTGGTGTGTATGCACACTTCCCCAGATGTATCCCCCTTATGTAACCAGTTAGTAGACGTTGTGTATGCGGTGTCGTGACTTGTTATAAGCCTGTGCGTTGTGCTCGGCTGTCATGTAACACCTAAACCCCCCTAATGTAATGAACTACTGTAGGCATAATGCCTTGTGTGTTAATTGCCTCTCTTTCGTGCATAATGCCTTGTGTGTTAATTGCCTCTCTTTCGTTTGGTTTTATGTTGTGCCATTAGGGGGCTAGCAAACCCTCATATATGTCTTTCCTTCTTTCTTTTAGTCTCTAAAACGGCTCTAGATTGTTCGGATGGCTCCCGGAGGCTGCTGCTCGTGGTAGAGGCCGAGCCCCAAGGGCCGCAGCTCGTGGAAGAGGCCAAGGCAGAGGCTATGGTTTGAACCTGCCGCGACCACCTCCAGCACCACCAACCATGGCACAAGTATTAGCACAGCAAACACAGATCCTTCAGGCAATGCTATCCAGTCAGCAAGCCAATGCAGCTGGTCGCAACTCCAACTTATCTGACTTCTTGAGAACCCGACCAATGACTTTCTCCTCAACTAATGAGCCATTAGAAGCCGAAGATTGGCTGCGTGATACGGAAAAGAAGCTCAAACTTGCCCGTTGCACTGAAGAAGACAAGGTAGACTTCGCTGCTCATCAGCTTAAAGGTGCCGCGGCAGCATGGTGGGAAAACTACCTCGCCTGTCGTGGAAAGAAGAAACCCGTAGGCAACAGCTCAGATGAAGAGGAAGAACAAGAAGAAGAAGAGGAAGCAGAGGAGGAAGGAGTAGAAGCTGTCGATCCAGCAGACGATCAGCAGGAAGAGCAGGAAGACGATGAGAACCACAATGAAGATGAAGCAGAGTCAGCAGCAGGCGAATCTGCCATCACTTGGGCTGAGTTTAAGACTGCTTTTAGGCAGAACTTTGTCCCAGCTGGTATCATGAGGATGAAAAAGAACGAGTTTAGAAACTTAAAGCAAGGAAATATGTCTGTCTTGGAGTATCTCACACGCTTCAACCAGCTAGCTCGCTACGCCTCACGGGACGTAGCCAAGTAGGAAGAGAAGATTGATCGATTCCTGGAAGGGATGCATGAGGAAATGCGAGCACAGCTGATTCTGCATGACCATTCCAGTTTCAATCACTTGGTGAATAAGGCTCTCATCCTGGAGAATGAAAGGAAAATTTTGGAGACCAGTAGGAAGAGGAAGTGGACAGCTCAACGACCTCAGAACAGTTTCCAGCCCAAATCAGCATACCAAGGCAGCTCATCTTTTCACCAGGTGACAACACCAGCACCCAGAGCTCCATTCCAAACACCACGCCCCAACAACAGTGGGATTCAGGTGGCCCATCCCATAGGGCAGCCTTCCGCAACCAACCCAGCCGCAAACCTTCATCGCTTGATTGCGGAGCAAAGGGCATTCGCCAACCAAAGGTGCCCGGATCGCCAAGCTACACGGGGAAGTTTAATCTGGAATCTCTTCATCCCGAGTTCATCGTCGAGATCAAACAAGAATTATCGGGCACCTCAAGCATCAAGGACAGCCTCGGCTCCACACCATGGCCGTGTCAACCACGTCACTGCAGAAGATGCTCGAAATGCCACCGGAGTACTTATGGGTACGTTCTCTATTAAGTCGATACCCGCACAAGTTTTGTTTGACTCTGGTGCTTCGCATTCTTTTGTTTCTGGGGAATTTGTTGAAAAGGTTAAGTTGCCAACTTTTAGACTAAAGAAACTTGTGGTACTTAGTTCCCCAGGAGGACCCTTAACTGCTACTCTAGTGAGCCCAAGGGTAGAAGTCACCATGGAGGATTGTGATTTTCCAGCAGACCTTTTGATCTTGCCATCTCAGACCTTGGACATCATCCTAGGGATGGACTGGCTAGCAAAGAATCAAGGATTGTTAGACTGTGCAAATAGGAAAGTAATACTCACCAAAGCCTCTGGAAAGAAAATAAAAGTCAGTGTGGATCGCCCCTCGTCGGGACGCGCAATCCATCACCTTGAAGAAAAGGCATTAGAAGAAACACCGGTAGTTCAGGATTACCCAGAAGTTTTCCCAGAAGAGCTACCAGGTATGCCGCCAGATAGAGAAATAGAATTTGTGATCAACCTAAAGCCAGGTACTGCCCCAATTGCTAAGAGACCGTACCGAATGGCGGTAGATGAACTTGAGGAATTAAAGACACAAATTGAGGATCTTCAAGCCAAAGGATTCTTTAGACCCAGCTCATCTCCATGGGGTTCCCCCGTGTTATTTGTCAGAAAGAAGGATGGCTCTGCGAGATTATGTGTAGATTACAGAGCCCTTAATGAAGTAACCATCAAGAACAAATATCCCTTGCCTCGAATAGATGATCTGTTTGACCAATTATCTGGGGCTACCGTATTCTCTAAAATAGATTTAAGGTCAGGGTACCATCAACTCAAGATCAGGGCAGAAGATATTCCTAAGACAACTTTTACTACCCGGTATGGCTTATTTGAATATACAGTCATGTCATTTGGATTGACCAATGCCCCAGCTTATTTTATGAACCTGATGAATAAGGTCTTTATGGAATACCTGGACAAATTTGTGGATGTATTCATAGACGACATCCTGATCTACTCTAAGACCACCAAAGAACACGAGGAACACCTGCGGATAGTCCTCGAAATACTTAAGAGGCACCAGTTGTATGCCAAATATAGCAAATGTGAATTTTGGTTGCATGAAGTTAGTTTCCTTGGGCACATCATATCCGCTGGAGGAGTAGCAGTTGACCCCTCTAAAGTAAAGGCAGTTCTAGAATGGAAGCAGCCCACCTCGATCCACCAAGTGCGTAGTTTTCTGGGTTTAGCCGGATACTACAGACGCTTCATAGAAGGCTTTTCCAAAATAGCCAGACCAATGACAAACTTACTCAAGAAAGAGAAAAAGTATGAGTGGACAGAAGCATGTGAGAAGAGTTTTCGAGAATTAAAGCAAAAATTGACCACAGCCCCTGTGTTAGTCCTGCCAGATATACACAAGGATTTTGAAGTATATTGTGATGCATCTCGCCAAGGCCTAGGCTGTGTGCTCATGCAAGGAGGAAAGGTTGTAGCATATGCCTCCAGACAACTTCGTCCCCATGAAGATAACTACCCAACTCATGATTTGGAGTTAGCCTCGGTAGTGCACGCCTTAAAATTTGGCGACACTATCGATTGGAAATCAACGTGACATTTATACGGACCATAAGAGTCTCAAGTATATTTTCACTCAAGCCGACCTCAACCTAAGACAAAGAAGATGGTTGGAGTTAATTAAGGACTACGATTTGGACGTCCACTATCATCCCGGAAAAGCTAATGTAGTAGCCGACGCCCTAAGTCGCAAACCCCATTGCAACAACCTCATGGTGAAGGAATTGCAACCCGAGCTCTGCAGGGAATTTGAAGCCCTTAACCTAGAAATGGTAGAGCATGGTACTCTAGCTACCATGGAAGTGCAACCAACTCTTGAAGAACAAATCAAGGCAGCCCAGAAGGGACACCCTGGAGTTCAGAAGTTCAAAAGTCTCATGACCCAGGAAAGCCCTAAAATGATAGAAGATAAACAAGGAATTCTATGGTATGGAAAGCAATTTTGTTCCCCACCGTAAGGACCTCAAAGACTGATACTCAAGGAAGCACATAGCTCGCTTATACTCTACACCTAGGTAGCACTAAAATGTATCAAGAAATGAAGACATTGTATTGGTGGCCTCGCATGAAGCGAGATATTGCTGAATATGTAGCTGTTGTGACGTATGCCGAAGGTCAAAGCTGAACATCGAGACTGCGGACTTCTTCAACCTCTGCAAATTCCTCAGTGGAAATGGGAAGAAGTGGGAATGGATTTCATAACTGGTTTACCCCGCACTAAATCGGGATATGATTCTATATGGGTAATAGTTGATAGATTGACCAAAGTTGCCCACTTTATTCCTGTAAAGACCAACTACAAGGGAGACAGACTGGCCGAATTGTACATGGCTCGCGTTGTATGTCTACATGCTGTACCTAAAAGGATAGTCTCAAATCGGGGTTCTCAATTCACCTCGCATTTCTGGGCCAATTTGCACGATGCCTTAGGAACCCATCTAGCATTCAGTACTGCATACCACCCCCAAACAGATGGACAGACCGAGAGAATAAATCAAATTTTGGAAGATATGCTACGCGCATGTGCTCTAGAGTTCACCTCAGATTGGGAGAAATGTTTACATTATGTGGAATTTGCCTACAATAATAGCTATCAATCAAGCCTCAAGATGTCACCTTTTGAAGCCCTTTATGGACGTAAATGTAGAACTCCTCTACATTGGTCAGAAACAGGAGAAGGGTATATCTTTGGACCCGACACTCTGAAGCAGGCAGAGGAAAAAGTTCGTTTAATCAGGGATCGCCTACAAGCTGCCCAGTCCAGACAAAAGAGCTACGCAGATAATCGCCGTAGAGAATTGACATTCCAAGTTGGAGATCATGTATACCTTAAGGTGTCACACCTCCGAGGAATCCGCAGATTCAAGGTGAAAGGCAAGCTTGCTCCGCGATACATAGGGCCATTCCCTATTATTGCCAAATGTGGAGAAGTTGCTTATCGATTAGAGCTACCCGCAAGCCTATCAGATGTGCACAATGTGTTTCACGTTTCTCAGCTCAAGAAGTGTCCCAGAGTTCCCGAAGAGCAGACCTCAGTGGAAACCATTGAACTACAGAAAGATCTGTCCTACCCAGAGCACCCGATCAAAATTCTCGACATTATGGAGAAGAAGACCGACGCCTTGATTATTCGCCATCGCAAAGTCAATGGAGAAACCACTCGGCGAGAGGCAACTTTGGGAGCGAGAGGATCAACTTAGAGCCGACTTTCCCATTCTTTTCTCAGAATAGCAGAATCTCGGGGTCGAGATTCATTTTAAGGGGGGTGGGATCTGTAACACCCCATTTTCAAAACCTGGCTTATTGTAAAATTCAAATGTATGTTAATGAAAATTAAAAGCTTTTATTCTCAGTTGGCTTTTCTTTTTGCTTCCAATTATATATATATGCATGTATGTGTATGTTATAGAAAATACAAAAGTACTTTAAAATGAAAACTTTGCTCCTTCTCCAGGGAAGAAAATCAAGTTAATCTCATAAAATCTAAAATATGAAATATAATTCATGGATTAAAGGATTCAGGAGGCTACGAATGTTAAGAAAGGATATATGCATGTATATATGTATATATACCCGTATACATATATGAGTATGTATGTATGCTAATGGTGGGATTTTTCCTCCCCAAGCCTTTCCAGCCAGCATTTCATTTCTCCTCCTGTGGCAATGCACCTCCCTCCCCCCTCTGGCAGAGCAGTTGCTTGTCGCCATTTGCACCAACTTTGTCGGCGAGTAAATGCGGTGCCAGCTCTGTCTTCAGCGCCTCTCCTCGCCATCAGCGCCCGACAATGGCAGCCGGCCTCAGTTTCTGTGAGACGTTGTCGTGCACGTCGCTCGTCCTTGTTGCTGCGCCACCGTGGTACGCCTGATCACGCCGTCCCGTCATCGTCGCTTGGCTGCTCCTCTGCCACCAGTCGCCTTCGCGTGCTGCATGCATGCACGGCGCCATGCCGTCTTGCTTCCTCGGCGTCTCAATGCATTTCCCCGGCCGCTTTAAGTGGAGACGCTTGCCTCACTGCCCACCTCGTCGAAGCGCGCTCGGGAACGCCCAGGCCGCCACCTCCTCTGCCGTGCGCGCGACCCTGGTGGAACTCGCCGCCGCGCCCCTCCGGTCGCCGCCAAGGCCCTTGGGCTTTCTCCCCTCACTCTCCATCGTCCCCTCTTCCTCCTCCCCGGCCTAATCTTCCTCTCCTCCTCTGCAGGCCGTCGTCGACCTCGTCTTGCCCGAGCACGGCGCGAGGACCCCGCCAGAGAACCCCTGCACCGCCGGCCGATTCCTTGCGCGTGACCCCGTGAGTGTCTTCCCCACCTCGCCGGGCTCCGCCGCCCTCCCAGACGAGCCGCCACCGTGGTCTTCCTCGCCGCCAAGCCCCTCCCCGTCGCCAGCTTGCTTGGCTCCACCCCGGCCGCCGCTCGAGCTGCAGGTGCGCTCCATGACGCCCCGAGATGCCCTCATGCCGAGCAATTGGGCCCCAATAGCCCGAGCTGCCGGCGCCCTCCTCCCCTGTCCCCGCGGCCGCCTCACCCGCCGTCGCCCTCCACCCGGCCAAATCCTGCCAGCTCTGGCCGGGTTTCCCCTCCCTGAGGCACGCACCGGGTTGGGCGACCCGTTTGGGCCAGCGCCGCCTCGCCTCCGGGTTCCCTCCGCCGCCGGCCGGCGCCACTCTCCGCCTCCCCCGGTCGGGTTGAGCCCGAACGGAATGCCTTAATGCCACTATTAAATGGTTGCCTTAACCAGCCATTTAAACTGTTCTAAGCACCCACTAATCGCTAATTAATTACATTATTGATGGCCCCAACTGTTAGCTATATGATTTTCCCGAATCTAAAACTTTGAAGCACCATAACTTATTAACCGTAAATCCGAATTAAACGAAACGAACTTCTAAATTTTTCTAAAATCAAGACTTGTTTAATGGTTCTGGTTTGGTTCAATTTCGAGTTCGTTTGAGTTGTTTTATTTTATTTGGTTCTTACTCGGCTCTCGTTTTCTCGTGTTGCCTTTTTCCGGTTTCTCCCGTCCGAGTAGAGTTCGACGACGCGAACGAGACCCCGCTTGAAGCAGCACAAGACCCCCAAGCCTTCGATCCAGGCGAGTCAATACTTTGATCATTTTGCGCCTACATTTTGTGAAACTACGTTCGTTTAAACTATAAAAATTGCATGCGTTATTTTATGTGCTAAAAATATGTAAGTCTTAAGGTAGATAATAACCTTATGCCCACCTAATGATATAATACTTCACCAGTAACATTTGAACTCCCATGATCATTGTTGCCCTAGATGTGAACACTGGAATGGTAGTTATACGACTTATTATTGCCATGCTAGAATTTGTCAAGTCCAGGGTTCTAGTAACCCTGTTACTCACTCTTTAATCATGAACACTAGATTTGGGATAGTCATGGGATGTACATGGCTGAACAAATATGTTGATTTGTGTTATGCTTCTTAAAACCCTAAAATTTGCTCAACTTTGTTTGGGCGGGTGGAAAATACGGTGGGTGTGGATGTAACACGTGGGATTGTGGAATGAACCGCCCAACAATTTAAGGACTTAATCTGTGTGGACCCTCAGTGTATAACAGACAACCACAAGTGGCATATTGTAGGCTTGGCTAAATAATTTACTGAACTCTCTAGTTATTTCACGGAGAACGTGTGTAGGTGGGTAGTGAAAGCCCCACTTGGAATGGGACACCGGATGTAGGTGACGTCGCCTAGGACAGCGTATGTGGAGAGTGGAGTCCGACTGCGCTAACCTATGGTGGACATCCCGCACAACCTATGGACGTAACCCCATAGGAGTGAAATGCTGGAGTGTGAGGTATTGTAAAGGCCTCGTGATATTTTCTCGATCTGCATGTCGAAGGAATCATGTAGAACCATCGGGACAATTATCTCTTGTGGGTAAAGATGTACAGTCTCTGCAGAGTACATACACAAACTATTCGAATAGCCGTGCCCACGGTCAAGGGCAGACATGGAAATCTTCCTCGGGTTAGTTCTTTTTTAAAAACTAATATGGGTGGGGAGAAAACTGTCAGGCGGATGTAACCTGACTTTGGTAATTTGTCCTGGAGGGATGTACTCCAGTGTTGGAATTAAGGTGGATGTAACCTGCTATGCAAAAATGTTAGTAATTGGTGGATGTAACCATAAAATATGGTGGATGTAACCATAAAGTTTGGAATTGGAAACTACTCCGTTTATTGTACACTTTCGGTATTTAAATCATAAGTTCTTGAAAAATGCTAGGTCATAGAGATTTTAAGTTATGGTAATTCCAAATGTCGCTTTATGCAAATAAAAGAACCCGAGCCTTCCTTGAATAGGCTTGCATCTAAAATTATATGCATTCTGTGTGTTGGCTCGCGGAGCACGGTTGTTTGTGCTCAATCTCGCTCTTAACCCCCATTTCAGAAGATGTGAATCAAGAGCATTACGCTTATCATGAGGATCAGGATGCCGAAGGAAATGAAGATGGTGGTTATTAGAATAGGCCTCGGTAGTCTTGCCTCTCGCCTCAGTAAAGTTGACCAGGCTAGTCTTGGCGGGTGCCTTCGTTATTAGCCAGGTCCCTGGTTAATAGCGTTGGTACTCGGGTTGTCCCAGTCGCTTGCCTGTGGTGAGTTGTGCCCCTACGCTATGTACGCTTCCGCTTCCGCTTTTATGAATTGTAAGACATTTGGCCTGACGGCTCTATTGTAATCCTGGCCCGACGTGGTCTATTTGAACTCTGGTATTGTAATGAATGAATTTATCGTGTATGAAATGATGCAGCGATGTATCTGTGAGCATTATCTACTGATCCAGAGAATAATGCAGTGTTATCACAGAGGATTCCAGGTATTAAACTTGGGGTCCGACTAGTTTGTGTTTTGTTGGCAGGTGGGCGGTGGCTAGTTCTACTTTAGAGGGTCTTCTATATAGTTTTGAATATATGGTTTGTCTTTTTTTTGGCTATCTAGACTATTTTATTTTTGTTACATTCGGTTACAGATATTATACCAGGTAAATTTGGTTCCGTCCTAGTCCCATGGGGCAAGTCGTATCCAATGTAATGAACATTTGTTTTGTCCGTTGGTTTGTACTGTTTTATCGGGCTGTAACCAGTCTTGGCGACTATCGATCTGCTCGTACGTGCCCATGCGGTAAGCTCGTATCAAGGAAACGGCTAGAGACAAGAGTCAGAATCTCTGTTTTACTCATTGGTTATACTGTTGCATACTAGTACTACCGATTTGTGCCTCTTAGCATTACACAACAATGTAAGAGTCAAGCACGTTCTCGTCTACTGTTCTAGAGCTTATCCAACCATTTTCGAGTTAGCTAGCTGCCTAAGTCGCCAAACTCAGACCATCCAAAGACCTCCAATTCTTCGTTTTCACGAGTCAAGACTGTTGGAATGTGGTATCAATGTGAGTCGCGGACTTCACAAAAACTCACTCCATGTGACTAGACAGGACCGCAGCGGCATCTCTGAAAGTGATGAATAAATAAATAAAAGACATGAAGTTGCTTTCGCGCGTGCACCGCGGGTCTGGTATTAATATAGTCTAGCATTAACGTACGTATCAGCCAAGTATAGAAGCGTAAAGCAGAGTCAACTAGCAAATGAATAAAAGCAAAAAGTATATGGATAGGTTCTTTTTGCACTCCTACCTTAGGGCTTATAGTTTATTATATAATCGTATGGCACAATCAGAGAGGGGTGAATGATTGTCTCCACTTTTTACCACCTAAAATCACAACATACGTAGAGAAATAAAAACAATGTAATCTGAATTACCGAAAATCAATAACGACCACAGTTGCCAGTTTGTCAGTACGTGGTCGTAAGCCTCTGTTGCCAACTGCTTGTTACGACCACACGTTGCGATCGCCTGTCGCTCGACTGCTCGTTACGATTACTCGTTTACGACCGCTTTGTCCAGACCGCTCGCTCCGACCGCTCGCTTACGAGTGTTTGGATCAATCGCTCAGTTGTTCCGATTGCTTAGCAAGATCTCGAATCGACTGCCTGATCATTCCGATCACTCGGCACGATCTCAGATTGATCGCCTGCTTGCTCTGGTTGCTCTGCACGATAGCGACACACGTAGTCGTGACGTCCTTTCGCCTGATGTCCCTCCGCTGTTCGACCTCCGCCCGAGTGAGTACAAGCCAAGGGCAAAACAGAGCAAGTAAAGCGGAGATAAAGACAAGTCGCTAAGAATCTTTTTCTGGAAAGAATCTGATTTATTATTTCATCATCGTGTCCTTGGCTACAAAGCACATCACGGCACCCCTAAAAACCTTCTCCACGAAAGCCCTAAAACCCCATACGCTAACCTACAACTTCCCCTGCTTTTATAGGCCAGCGCACAAAGTCGTGTTACATCCAAATACTTCAAACTGTGTCCTGTTCCACTTGGACACGAAATCTATCTCTTCCTCAAACCAAGGGACTCGAAACCCTTCGTAACACGGGTTTTAACCAACTCGTACAGATCATGGACTCCATCCACAACTCCATATGACACCCATGACAAAGCCTCCGGGATATCCCCTCCTGTATCTTCATTGTGCACTATCACCGCGTGCTCATGCGTGAGCCCGATCACCTTGCGTGACCACTTGACCGCCTGGATCTCAGATTACTCCTTTCTAGTCCCGATCTTCCTTGTCACCGACCATAACCGTCTCCAGGCCTCCACGCAGCATCCACCTTTGATCTCCATGTGCTTCCAGCATGAGCTCGATCACCTCGCGTGACATCCCAACCGCCTGGACCTCAGATTACCCCCTCCTAATCCCAGTTCTCCTCGTTACCGACCATGGCTACCTCCATGCCCACCTGCACATGCAAAGACCAAAGAAACTATCTCTCGGTACAAGTTCTCCCTAACTTGACCGTAATCATCACACATTAGCAAAACACATCCTTGTCTATCCCTAGACAAGAACAAAACTCTCTACGACCATCTCCCAAGTCATTTACGACCACACAGACCTATCGCTTACCGAAATAGATCTTCAGTTCAACCAATATGACCGCTAACTCGTAATCCACAAGTACTCATAAACCATACCGACTATCGAGTACCGACTACCGAGTCACAGCCGCAACACGTACTCGAAACATATGAGTATAGACACATTCCAACACCCAACCACTTGCCGTGGTCGTGAAACCACTTCTACCGAGTACCAAGTCCTCTGACTACGACTACCTCAAGCAACGACCATCCATCAATGACCACCACTCATCGACCAGACAACCACTGGCCCAATCCAAGTACTCGACGTACTCGACGATCACATGAGTGAAGCACTCGTATCGACCATGAAGGTCTACGAGTACCAATCGAGAAGCCTACAACAACCGATCGCTAAACCTTTGACTACCGCAGACAGAACAACATACTGTAAAGTCTACAAATATCGATAAGACAGCCAAGACTACGACCATAAAGGTAGTTTGCAAAACCTACGACCATGAATGTAGTCTGCACAACCTACGACCATGAACGTAGTCTGCATAACTTACGACCATCGACCGCAAAGCCCTTGACTAACGACTAGTAAAGTCTACGACTATCGAGTATTGTAGTTACGATTACCTGTCGTAGTTGTAAAACCAAAGTCATACTGCCGTAGTCGAAAGGTCGAAGTCGTACTGCCATGCATGGTCGAAGCCAGACGTGGTCGTAGCATGCTGTGGTCGTAAGCTGAACGTGGTCATAGCATAGCGTGGTTGTAAGTTGAACGTGGTCGTAGCATGTTATGGTCGTAAGCTGAACGTGGTCATAGCATGCCGTGGTCGTAAGCTGAACGTGGTCGACAGCTGTTGTGGTCATAGCCGTGTTCAAGCCGTGGTTGTAAGATTGTATTGTTCTAATCGTGGTCGACAGCTGCTGTGGTCGTAGCCGTGTTCAAATCGTGGTTGTAAGATTGTCTATGTTCTGATGCCGTGGTCGTAGTGTCTGAAGACTGTAATCACTCGTAACTGAGCAAAAACACTTGAAAGCAAGGACATCAACAGCAAACGACCAAGTCTTTCACAAACGCAAAATTCAAGGCAAACCAAATGTCAATTATTCATGATATCTTAATCTACAACCATCCATATGGTCTAACATTTATATTATAGTAACTAACTTCTAAACGGCATGTTTTTCAAAACAGGGTCTATATAGAGATTGTAGTACAGATTGTACCGAGTTCAGCTATACCAATCAAAATAGCATGCAACTATTTCTCTCTACGTACTATCTCTTGTAAACAGTCCAGAATTTAAAAATTTCAGTTATAAACTATAAGTCACAGCCAAAAAAACCATTGTATGTGTCGGGTCAACCGACTGCTGACTGACGACGACATTTTCCAAACTTTGCTTCATAGAACATAACAAGTTACACGTCGAACTTTACAGTCCTTGAGCACTTCACTTCGTCCAAATAACTACTTTAGCAGAGAGAAGAATAGTAGGAAACAAGCACTTGGGGTAGTAGGCCTACAGAATTTGGAACTAACACTAGAAACGTTCTGCATTGAGGCTCAGGTGACTGAAATTTTTTTATCTTTTAGTCATCTGAAGTTGTACTCTGAATTACCTGAAGTTGCAGGCGATTTTTTTGGAGGGGGCTGCAATTTTAGTTAATTGAGAGTGCAACTTTAGTTGTACTCTGAATCACCTAAAGTTGCAGGTGTTTTTTTAGGGGGCTGCAACTTCAGTTAATTAAGAGTGCAATTTTAGATGACTGAAAGATAAAAAAATTCAGTTGCTTGTACAATAGCAAAACTGAACAAATATATATAGAGGGAGATAGATATATGCGCGGTGCATGCAGACATGCAGAGTTAGGAATTTTTTGTACGGATAATCCATTTTTTATTCGAAAATGCATAAATATACCCGCGGAAATTTGTTTTACAAAAATAGGCTCCAGTCGCCCCCTATTGGGCGACTGCCTCCTTTCGCCCAACCGAGAGGCGACAGAATTTCTGTCGCTCTACTTTCGGGCGACTGCATCCAGTCGCCTTCCTACTGGGCGACTTTCATGCAGTCGCCCAAATGGATGGGCGACTTGCAGGCAGTCACCCAATGGGGGGGCGACTTTAGTCAGTCCTCCGTGATTTTTTAGAGTTTTGTCAATTTTGTAGTTTCAAACTGGGAAAAAATGTGGTGTAGTTGTAATAAAAGTTTATGTTCACTGTACGTTGTAGGTGCATAAAAAAATTTTGGAAATTTTTTTAAGAACGATTGACCGTAGAACGATCGATACATACAGTGGTAAGTGATATTTTGATGTTACTGAGAATTAGTGTACGGAGAGAACTGGTATGTTAATATTGTTAAATGATTTGCTATCTGAATCATTGAATGCGAACAGACGAGATAATAACCTTATGTGAATAGAAATAAACTTCATAATACAGTTGGGAGTAAGGCCCCGTTTGGCACAGCTCTAGCTCCGAGATCTATGCTGGATCTGTAGTTTGTTAACTAAATTAAAGTGATTTAAATATTTTTATTTAATATATAATATAAATGAAATGAATCATGTAAATGCACTTAACATGCCTGCAACTCTAGATCTAGGATTTTCTAGAGCTACAGATGACCAGCTCTAGGAAATCTACAGATTTCCTAGAGCTAGAGCTCTGCCAAACGGGGCCTAACATGCCACGTACATTTTTATTACATGCATAACATATAGCATGACATGCAACTAACGCACCCAACTGCTCGTACGACGTACAGTGTGAACCGGGGCCACTTTCCCTTCCTTGCCCGCTCGGTGTTGAACTCCTCTGCGGCCTCTTTTGCCTTAGCCGCGATTTCCCTCTTTCTCTCGCGCTCCCTCTCGCGAGCCCCCCCGCTCCCTACGTGTGCACGCTTCGAGATGAGCTTGTGTCTCGCGTTGTATACGCAGGGTGTGCTCGTTCTTGCAGCGCTCCTCCTCCAGCAACTCCTTCTCCTATGTGGCATTCCACTCCTTGAAGTCGAGGGTCCATTCGTCCGCAGGGTGGATCTCAAGATCGATCTATTTGCGGTAGCCACATAGGGGCTCCGGAGACTGTAAATACTGGGGAGATATTGTTAGTGCGTGGTGTGAAGGAGAAAAGGTAGGGGAAAATGGTGCATGTGATCGTTACCGGCTGCCGATAGGTTGCAGTGTCAAAACGGTGGTCGGGGTAGTCACTGGAGTAGTTTGCGCAACCCCAGTAACACATACCTAGGCTGATGCGGTACTTAGACTTGAAGAACTTGCACATGTCCCCGCACCAACAAAGGGTGGTGTCTCCCCCTCAGGTGGGAGTTGTGGCGAACGCTCGGTGGGGACGTTCAGGATGGGGTTGTTGCTACGCGGCCGCTCTTTGGGTGGGCTGACCTTGTAGCACGCTGGACTTGTTCTACCCGGGCCTGTATAGCCCTTATTTTCTCATCGCGGGCGGCAGCTGACCGTGCTATGTCACGGGTCTCCTCCCATTCCTTCACCATCTTGTCCCATTGCTTCTTCTTACTTTTGTCCATCTCGGTGGGGTGAGGGAAGCGCGGTGTAGTATGGGGTTTGGATGTGCAATGTTCACTGGGAAATGAATGCACACCAATTTATAGGGTTCGTTTCCTCTCTACTCCTACGTGTAAAACTGGTCCTCTTTTGTCAGGTCACTAAGCAAAGCTGCCCTCTTTTGTCAGGTCACTGCGCAAAGCTGTCATCTTTTGTCATCCCACTGAGCAAAACTGCCCTGTTTTATCATGTCACTGAGCAAAGCTGCCCTCTTTTGTCATCTCATTGAGCAAAGCTGACCTCTTTTGTCATGTCACTGAGCAAAGCTGCCCTCTTTTGTGATCTCACTGAGCAAAGCTGACCTCTTTTGTCAAGTCACTGAGCAAAGCTGCCCTCTTTTGTCAGGCCACTTCGCAAAGCTGGCATCTTTTGTCATCCCACTTAGCAAAGCTGCCCCGTTTTGTCATGTCACTGAGCAAAGCTGCCCTCTTTTATCATCTCACTGAGCAAAGCTGACCTCTTTTGTCAGGTCACTGCGCAAAGCTGGCATCTTTTGTCAGGTCACTGAGTAAAGCTGCCCTCTTTTGTCAGGTCACTGAGTAAAGCTGACCTCTTTTATCATCTCACTGAGCAAAGCTGCCCTCTTTTGTCAGGTCACTGAGCAAAGCTGACCTCTTTTGTCATTCCACTGAGCAAAGCTGCCCCGTTTTGTCATGTCACTGAGCAAAGCTGCCATCTTTTGTCATCTCACTGAGCAATGCTGACCTCTTTTGTCATGTCACTGAGCAAAACTGCCCTCTTTTGTCATATCTTTGCACAAAGCTGTCCTCTTTTGTCACGTCTCTGCGCAGAACTATCCTTTTTTCGTTTTTGGTCACTACAGCAAGTTCTCTCGTTTGGTATAAATAGCACGGTTGGGGTCCCATGACATTGTACACAGAGAACCCTGTAAATCGACCAAAGAAGTACCTTCTCTTTCGTGGTGCAACATACCATGTCGGAAATGGAGGGGCCAGTCGGATTTGGGTCACCGAAGGAAGACCTACCCTTCGAAAGGAGGGAGATCTTCGGTCCACAATGCCGCTTGATACCAAGCCGGCATGCTCAACCAGCGTGGCCAAAATGCAGACACAATGAGTACGCGGTCGTGCAGGTCCTGGATGGCCCGTTTGATGGTGGGCGCCATTTCTTTCGATGCCCATGCTCCGAGGTAGAAATTACTAATAGTACCTTTTTTGTTATTGCTTATGGACCCTCCATATTTACCGTCCTTTCCCGCAGATGGCGAAATGTGACTTCTCCCGCTGGATTGACCCTCCTCATGAATGGTATATTGTCCGTTATGTGGAAACATTATGGGATCGAATATTGGAGTTAGAGGACCGAATCGAGACTCTCAATGAGGAGAACAACGACCTCCACCAACAGATGCAACGCGAGAGGGGCAACGAGGAGGTTGTCAACATAGGAAGCTCGTACGATCCGACATGTTGCTGTGCAAACCCTAGTTGCATATGTGCGTGCCAGTACAACGATGGCCAGCCCCGTCCGAGGCATCCCCCTCAGCAATTCTCCATGTGGGTGCCACAAGGCTCGTTTGGCATATCGGCAACGAGGTGCATGGTTGTACCGTAGTATGTACGAGTGTCGATCGAAATAAAGTGCAATGTTGTTAAGCATGTCATGGATTGGTTGTTATCGCATTTTAACGAACAACAAATACATCTACTAAGTAAGTAAACAGAGCAATAGTAAGCTACCAGTACAACACCAACTACATTACAGAAAAGGGATATAGCATACAAGTTTTACAAATGGTACATGAAATTTAGCTGTAGTCTCCAACAACTACTGATCAGGACATGCATTGCATCGTCTAACTATGTGCCCCTCCTGACCGTATCGCCCACAACATGCACCAGATGTTCTAGCTTGTGATTCGTCTATGTCATTTCTAATACGTCGACTTTGTCGCCGACCCTTCGTACCCTTCAGCATTTTAACATCCGGAACCAGGTCCTCGCTGAAATGTCCAAAATGGCAAAGTTTCCAACCACTCTGAACCCCCGGAGCTCCCCACACCAAGCTTGCAGTATTCTCTCCTAAAAGAAGTACTCAGACATGAAGTTCGAAGGATCCATACCCACGGTCCTACATGCAGCGAGGACATGAGAGCATGGCTTGTGTAACAACTTAAGCTTGTTGCACGTGCAGGTAGGTTCATTTGCATGATCTCCAAGGCATACCTCGTGAATAATAAGTGAACGAGCACTCCCAAATCCGGCTCTATCACGGAGTATCACCTCAAAACGATGCTCCCTGTTGCCCATGACATGCACTGTGTGCAATTGACCCTTCTGTGTACATTTGCTGAGGTCAGAACGGTCGGGATGTGTCGAAGACGGCAGAGACTTGAGGTGGTTGCGAGGCTTGGACGACAAGACATGAGGAAGCTTCTCGGAAGGTGCACGAGGGGCGTTTCGGTAAAAGCACAAGGCTGCACAGGTGGAAGCGGTTCCGTTCGGAGTTAGCGGGCGTGACGAGTTGGGAACCTGTTAGCCAAGGGCTATAAATAGGAGGGAGTGGCTGCATGCCCCCTCATGTCTTTGGGAGAGAGTTAGGGTTTGCTAAAGTCAAAAGAAGCTTTGAGAGTTGGTTTTGGCTTTAGGCTTTAGTTGGTGAGAGTGGTTGGTGAGGGCAGAGTGTGTCTCCCTGGGTGTGTTCGTGTGTTTTTCTCTCCAAGAAGCATGTAGTGTCCATGTGTTCTTGAGATGGAGAGGGAGAGGTTGAGTTGATCCTTCATGTAATCATTCCTCTGAATGTACATGCGTATCGGGACACCTCTGTGATCCTTTTGTTCCCAGGAATGAAATCTCTGAAGTTATTTTCTGTTCATGCCTGTTTCTGTTCTTCGATGCTCACTATGTTAGATTTTTGACTTTTTGAGTTTCTTGTTGATTCTTGCTGAGAAGTGCCAAAATGGGTTGTTCTGTGATGGGGTTATGATTCTAGACCATTTGGTTAGCAAAAATCCCAGAGACAAGTGTTTGATTTCAGATTTGGCACTTTGGGCTTCTCTATTCTTCATTTTCTTGTCTAGGGTTTTGGTGTGTTTAGTGGTTCCCTTCATGAGATGGCTTGAAACTTGGCATGTGAAGTCCAGAGGCTATTAAGTAGCTATCCTCAAAGTTTCATAGCCAAATGATCAAAGATTGGGGAGTAATTTGATTTTTGGCCCAGTTCGTGCAAGATTTCAGTTTTTAAGCCCTAATCTGAAATTCTTGATCTTTTGTTTGATTTCTTTGATTTCTAGAGCCCCCATGCTATTTAGTTTGTTGTGGTAGTGCTTTGGGCTAAAAAGATTGGGAAGAAACCTTCAATTTCTCAGTCTTTGAAGTTCTGAAGTTTTTGTCAAAGTTCAGGTTTTCGGTTTTGCTCTCGAGCTGCTGGGCTCAGGGGAGCGGTCAGACCGCTGGGTAATAGCCGATCTGAATAGGCCCAACACAGCGGTTAGACCGGTGTGATCAGGCCGGTCAGATCGGAGGTAAAGGAGCGGTCAGACCGCCCGGGCTGTTGAGATCAGACCGCCCCCTGTGTTTTTGTGTGTTGTTTCTCGTTTGTCCTTTGGGGGTCTCTCCAGCTTCTCCTGTTTGCCTTCTGTGAGTTTCCAAAGACTCTAAGTTCTACTCTTCATGGTCTTTTTGTGATCATAGGAGAGAAGACTTGTTTTTAGTACTTAGGGGAATTTTATTTTTAAAAGTCGACATTCACCCCCCCTCTGTCGCCAACATCGATCCAACAATTGGTATCAGAGCCGGTTAGCTCTTTTCCATAGATCTTAACCGATCTCTAAAGCCATGGCAACAGACAAGTACTCGACCAAGCCTCCCGTCTTTGATGGCATCGATTACCCCTTCTGGAAGAGTCGAATGGAGACATACATCCAGGCTCAGGGGTACGCCATCTGGCGTAAGGTCAAGGTCCGGTTTGTTGTTCCTGCTGATGAGAACATCAATGCTGGAAATATGCATGATGTTGAGGCAAACGCTAAGGCACGGAACAACATAATCCAGGGCCTGAGTCGTCCGCCTTCGATATTTGGGAGACCCTCGATGCTTACCATGAGGGCACCACCCAAATAAAGACGGTGCAACAGGACCAGTTCAAGCGAGATTACAACAAGTTTGAAATGCTCGCTGGCGAGTCCCTTGATGAGTGCTTTGCGCATTTTCACAAGATTCTGAGCAACCTCCGAGCGGTCGGTCTTACATACCCCGACTCGGATAACGCTCGACAGATGCTCGCTGCACTTGACTTGCGGGTTTGGGAGATGAAGGTGACTACCATCAAGGATACCACGGACCTCTCGATTTTGACTCTTGATGCGTTGTACTCACGCCTCAAGACTTACGAGATTGACATTGTCTCTCACAAGTCGAAGTCACAGTCGATGGCTCTAGTCACCGATCCAAGTTCGGCTTCTGGTCTTTTTTCTGATTCGCTGTGTGGATTCTCCCTTGCTGCTCTTTGTGACATAACTGATGATCAGTTAGAGCAGCTTGCGGATGAGCAGTTAGCCCTCCTAGCTC
Source organism: Dendrocalamus sinicus (assembly GCA_036346575.1). NCBI lineage: Eukaryota > Viridiplantae > Streptophyta > Magnoliopsida > Poales > Poaceae > Dendrocalamus > Dendrocalamus sinicus. The sequence continues at coordinate 30,753,768 of CM070656.1, read as the reverse complement.
GGAGATTTTTCCATGCTTACAAGAGGAGGAGGGATGGAAAGAGAGGAGGACCCGTGATTTGCTTCGAGTATGGTGGCCCCAACCACATGCGGGCAAACTGCCCCAAGCTGGAGAAGGGCAAGAACGACTACGGCGGTTCGGGCAAGAACGACTACACCGACAAGAACCGCAACAAGAATCCTCCAGCTCACGCACAAGGCAAGAAGAAGTTCCGCGACCTTGGCAAAGCCAAGAAGCTTTTCCATCGCATCCTCACCGCCTTCGACGACCTCGATCTCAACGAGGTGGAGGGGTGGAGCGACGACGATGGAACGGACGAGCAAGAACCCAAGGGCGGCGATGACTTCTCCGGCATGTGCTTCATGGCCCTTGAGGGCGAACTGAGCGACAGCGAGCTGTACTCCGACTCCGACGAGGTATCCCCCATCTACGACCAGCTTAATGACGCTTTTCTTAAGCTAGGTAGATTCCATGCTAGATCCAGAGCTAGGTGTAGTGAGTTGGAGAAGGAAGTGGATAGACTGTCACGGGAGCTTACTTCACTTAGATCTGCTCCCTCCCGTGACGATTGTGATGTATGTTCTGCTTTGATGGATGACATGGAGAAGCTAAGAACCTTGCATGGTAGTGTGTCCTCCGAGCTTGACATGATTAAGGTGAAGAACATTAGTCTTCTTATTGAGCTTGAGATGAGTAGGGTAGCTCCTTCTTCATCTACTACTGTTGAGACTATTGCTTGCACCTCATGTGAGGATAAGGACAATGCTTTTAAAGATCTTTATACCATGCTCCTGGATCTGCCCGAGTCATGTGAAAATTGCAATAATTTGAAATTGAACTTAAAAAGGGCAGGTCATAAAATTACTGAGTTGCATGCTTCTTTACTTGAGCCTGTTGTTTCTTGCACCAACTGTCCAAAATTGACACTTGAGCTTGAGTCCGTTTCTAAGCAATTCCAAGAGATGGTTGATCATGACAACAAATTAGCTCAGTTTGCGACTAAGGATCCTGTTAGCTCACCATGCATTAGTTGTGATAAACTAAAACTTGAACTCGTTGCTTTGAATGAACAATGTGTGAAGCTAACTAAGGATTTACTAGAGAAGCCATCAACTCATTGTGATGTGATTGCTGAGGTGGGGAAGAAGCCCGAGGGTAAGGTTGAGACGCTTAGCGACGTGAACCAAACTGCTAGCAGTAGGACTGTCCCTTCCGAGTCGACTGTGCGTGCACAAGCCATTCACTCTTCTGCTATTGGTTCTTCATCTGCTCCCTTACCTCCTGCTGTCTCTTCTTCTCCCTGCTCTTCTTGCACTTCTCTCTTTCGGGAGTGTCAGTATCTTATGAACACTCTCAAGAGATTTGTAGGCGGCAAGAAGAAGCTTAATCTTATTCTAGACCAATCCAAGATTTGCAGATTTAATCAGGGTCTAGGATACGACTTCTATGAGGACATGAGGAAGCATCCACCTGCCGTGCTCAGACCCATAGCGCCAGGTGTGATCGAGACTGAGACCAGGATCGAGAAAGTCCAATTTAAGTCAGCGGGCTTTGTCCAAGGGATTTCTAACAGCAAGGTGAGTCTACCTGCTGCTTCGGCTTCTCAGAAGGCGAAGCCTCACCGTGTTACTTCTACCTCTCAGAGGGTGAAGTACCACTGCACCTTCTGGCAGAAGGATGGACACTCGATTGAGCGATGGTTCAGGCGCGCCAAGATCGCGCGTAGAGACCGTGTTGAGTCTCTTAGGCGTATTCAGGGTCAGCCCCAGACTTTGAGTGCACCTAAGGCCAACACAAGGTATAGGTTGGCTTCAATTGCTTCTGATGTGTTTGGGCAGCATCGAGGACTTGGTTTTTCTGAGTTTTCTGGTTTTCGTCCTCATGCTCCCTTTGGTCGTGACTTCCGCCGTGCTGAGCGTAGATCTCGTTTCCCCCGTCGAGATAACTACCCGCGGCGTAATCAGCATGTTGCTGGTGTCTTGACTCGCTCCTCTGTAGCAGTCAAGCCCAACAACAGCTTCAGGTCTACACAGAGACCGTCTACTTCTTTGAGTGACAGAGAGCGTAGGGTAGATAGAGGTCAGTCGTGCTTGACTACTTCATCTGCTCGACGTGTTACTCAGTATTGGGTGCCAAAATCACTCTTGATTTACCCCAGTACTGAGACTTTACTCTCTTGTTGACTCAGGTTCGCCGGGCAGGGAAGGGAAAGGTTTGGCTAGTAGACTCCGGGTGTTCATGTCACATGACCGGAGACTCCCGTTGGTTTTCCTCCCTTGACAAGATTGAATAATATTCGAGTGAATTGAGAAAAACAAAGGTATATTTGTAGATACCAATTGATTATGAATAAATGTGAAGAAAGTAATACTTGTGGATTAAATAGATCATGGAGAATGAGTACAGTAGTAAACTTGGTGGAACTAATTAGATCATGGGAAGTGTCTAAATTTGATACCTTGGATTTATTATCTAGAATTGAAAGGAGCAATTGGATGCAAAACAAGATGTTTGTTGAAGGGATTATTTGTGATTATTGAAGAATTGGTATTAAGAGATTGATCAAGTAAAGGGAGCGATTGAAAGATTAAGAAGTTGAATTATCATAAACAATTTATGATATCAATTTTTGGTGATTTGGTTGAATCATGAAGAGTAGATGAAGTTTGTGGAGTTAATTGATTATCAGAGTTTGGTGGACCTATTAATAAGTGGATACTAGTGGAATTGTAAAAGATAATACACTTAGATATCTTGGTGGATTAATTTTATCATTGCAAAGTAGACTTTGATATGTCAATTTGAATTGGTGGATTTAATAGATCATTGTTAGATAATTGGATTTTAACTAATGGGATTAACTAGGTCGTTTAAGGATGTTCAAATGGATAACTTGGAGGATTTAAATTAATTACGGTAGATAGATTATCCAATAAGAATTAATTAAGAGATTGTTTGATAATAATTAATTGAAAGATTGTCCGATAAGAAGTAATTGAGAGATTGCCCGATAAGGATTAATTGAGTTCATTCAAATTTGGTGGAACCAAAATGATGATTATCAAGAGATTGATGTTGGTGGATTAATGAATGTTAAATTATAGCTTAGATGACATTAAACTTGATTGATGATTACTAAAAGGTTGGATTAATCTTATATTATTTGATCAGAGTTATGGATCTGTTGAATTAGATAATAATCATAAAGCAATTGGTGGAAATCACAAATTACAATGTTATTGGATTCTTGTTAGAAAAATTCTATGGTTGGTCGTCGATTCAAATTAGAGCAGAGAATAAAAGTTTATGGGATTATTTGTTGAAATCAATGTGAATCAATAAGGTGCAATTGGGGTATATGATTTTGGAATCAAACATTTTTGAAAAATTGAAATAATCGATATGATAATGGGGCAATTGAAGTTAACCCAGAGCTTGCAGGCGAAAAAAAAGCACCAATTCGATTTGCTGTTGTCTTCCATATTTCTCAGTTAAAGGAATACTTCAGAGCATCGAACAATAAGATAGAATCATGAAGGAAGCTGAACGCCGCGCAAGAAGCATGACCATAAAGTTCCATAAAGTACAGTAGAGCAACCATTCGAAGTCAAGCAACTTGGGAGCGTGAAGAGGACCTAAGAGCCGAGTTTTCCTCTTCTTCCTTTTTCCTAGTCTGTCCGAATCTCGGGGACGAGATTCTTTCTAAGGGTGGTAGGTTTGTAACATCCCAAAAATTTACTTTCTGTAAAAATTTAATTTCAAATTAATTATTTTAAAGTATTTGAATTTTATTTGGATTTTCTGTGATTTTCTGAGTTTTATTTGGAGTTATCTAAATTTTATTTCAAAATCTAAATCAAATTTAATCCTCAACCTCTCTACTCAGCCATCACGTGTCGCTCCCTGATTCAATCCATTCTCGCCCGGTTTAATCTAAGCCACCCGTGTTCACTTAACCCTTTGTTTTAATCCGATGGCCCTGATTTCTCTTTCGCCTCGTGGCATTCATCCGACCATCCACTCCTTCCCCCTCTCTCTTCCCTCTCGCCGACAAATTTCAACCCCGCTGTCGCCTTCTTCTTTCTCCTTGCCTTCTTCAACCTTCCACCGCCATCCACCGATGCCCTCAGTCCCTGTGCGCCACGTTAGCAACTATGAGCCACGCAAGCGCTACGCCAGCCGCGTGCCACCTCAGCCTTCTCCCCGGTCAACGGACCCAGTCCACAAAAGCCGGTCCCACTTATCAGTGAATAAAACCCTTTTCCTGTTGAAAAATAATTCGGCCAGAAAATCAAAATCTACGCTGACGTCACCCTAACATCATAAATACCTTTTTCCATAGAAATATAATTCCTCTGAAAATCATTTCCCTTGATGATGTCATTTCAGTTCAAAAAATAATTCCAGAAAATCAGCTTATTCTTTTTCTCTCCTCTCAAACTTCCAAACGCTTGTATTTCTTCATTTTAATTCCGATTGAGCCCATTCAAATTTCTAAATTCATAAAAAATTCCAATCTATCCATTTCTATCCTCTTTTCAAATTTTTGGAATTTTCGAATTTATTTGAATTAAATTAAAGCTTAGAAAGTAAAAATATTTTTAATGATTACAATATACTTAAAATAAATCCGAAATTATTTTATTTGATATTTTCGGGTTCTAAGGATTTTGGTGAAATTTTTCTGAATTTTTCTGAATTTATTTTATTTTTCTTTTTTAAAAAATATTTATTATTATTATTTTCTCTCTCCTCACTATTCATCTTCTTCCAGCATTACGAACCGTTTCCAGCGTCCCGAGCGAACTTTTGATTTTCTCAACGGTTTTTAGCGAAATAAATTGCATTCAACTCCTCTCATCAAACTCTTTTCATTTCCCTACCGTTTTTCCCTCATTCATGAGCCGTTTCGCGAGAAATTAACCCATGCCATTGATGGACATGATCTCTTGATCTCCCATCTCGGATCTTCCCGCCCTATAAAGGGAGCACCGTGAGCCCTCCTCATCCTCACTCAACCCGAAAATATCAAGTCCCCACTCCTCTTCTCTTGGGCGCAATCGGAGTTTTTCTTTTGTGTTCCAAGCGGCGTTCTTTGGCTTATTGCGCCTCGTCCGGTGGAGCCCGCCACTTTGAGCACATCCTCGGATTCGCCTCGTCGCGTTCTCGCGGTGCTCACCTCGCCGCGCCGGAACTTCGCGAAGCACCGCCGCCACCGTGGGCCATAGCGCGTCGTCGTTCCTTGCGTCGCCACCGCCGTCCGTGCATGCCCAACCAAAACCAAAGTGAGCATCACGTTCCCACGCTCTACTCTTCGTTTTGCCACAAGTCTTGCATGTTAATTCCTCTCCGTTTGCCCGAATGTCGATGTCGACCGCCGGCTACATAAAAGCTTGTCCACCGCGTTTCACTAGTCCGATGGCCGAGCCGTCGCACCGTTGAGTTGGCCTCGACGCGTTCTACGCTGTGCTCTCTTCCATTTGTCCAAAACCCTTTCCTAAATTTTTGACCCGACACCTTGCCATGGCGCAAATGGCACTCGCATCCCTGCCTGTCCGGAATGCTTTCAACAATCCGTTCGCATCAAAACGTGCCAAACTATCCCAGGTGGCTACGTTTGAGGCGGTTTTGATTCGCTCTACCGAGCACGAAGATATTGAGTTTTTCGTGTTTGGTACCGTCGTTGTTCAAACGACGATTGCGTCGCCTCGGTGAGTTTTCGCTTAGCCGATATTTTTCCTAGCTTCGCCTCGCCACGTTCTAGGCCGTGCTCACCTTACTTCTCCTTGTCCCTTTCCCGAAAATTATTCTTCTCTCCACACCTTATGTCGTTGTCGCCGTACACGGTCTCTAACCTGCCGTTGTCGCTACCACGCCGTCACTGTCGTGTTTCCTCACCGCCGGTGATTGCCGTTCTCGCCGCCATACCGTGTCACCACCTTCGCCTCATTGCCAGCATTCTATTTTGCCCATTCGCCACCACCTTGTAGCCAATCGACACCGTACTATTCAAAAAGTAATTCTCGGATGTTGTTATCATTTCATGTGATGTCCAAAACTTTCAGATATTCGACCTCCCTCATACGAACTCCGAATCCGTTGATTCTTTCTCCTAAATTCATCTAAAATCATAACCTATCCATCAATATATATTTTATAATTTTTGGATTTTAATTGGGTTTTATTTGAATTTATTTTGTTTGGTTCCTCGCGTGTAGACTATGACTAATCCGGAGAGTTCGATTTTGACGGTTCGCAACATCAAGTCTCCGAGCAAGGCAAGTCTCCTTTGATCATCTTGAACCTATGATTTTGAAATGTTTTAATTATTTTAAATTATGTGCATTGCTATTTATATAAAATATTAGTTCAAATCTTAAGGCATTAGTTATATCCAACCTTGTTATGACCTCATTTGAAGTTGAATGCCATGTACCTTTGTAACCCTAGAATTTTCTTTGTCTCATTAATGAGAGTATCATAATTATCTATGAATATTAGAATGGTAGTTTTATGCTTAGTCATGCTATCTAATACTTGGATAATCTTGAAAATGGGAAATTATGATTTATGCAATACCCTTGTGTTTACAAATGTAGTGGTAATTGGAGTTGCCACTGGTCTTTTAAAATAAAATAAAATGTGAAAGTTGGTTTAGATTAGGGTGGATGGTTGGTTTGGCTTGGTGCAGTTAGCACGAGATCTTGTAAAGTGTATGTTCCACCCTAGTCAATTAAGGACCGACGCTTGTGTTTGTCCGCATCGAGCACTACCGCACAACCACAAGTCTATATGGGTACGACCTAGCCGACTAACTTATGATAGTCTAGTTTAGGTGCCACCGATGGAAAGTGGGTGCCGAGGATGGACCGGTTATCCACAGTGAGGGACAGGATTTCTCAGACTCATATGGCGCAAGAGGGGCTTGGTTGGGCGGTTAGCCTACTGCGGTGAAACCTCAGCGGGTGGTATCTAGCTAGATTAGAGTAAGGTAAAGGCTTTGTGATATTTTATCTGGGCTCATGCCAAAGGAAGCGTGTTGACTTTTAGGATAATTTATCTCTTGTGGGTAAAGTTGTACAACCTCTGCAGAGTGTAAAACTATTCAAATAGCCGTGCCCACGGTCAAGGGCGGGCAAGGAATGCATTCACATGGTAGATTTATGGTTTTGGTTTTTTTTTAAAATCAAAGTTTTGGTATTCCGATAGTGGAGGGAACTCTCGGAAAGGTATCCTGGCAGTTGGAGCCAGAGAGGGTGGATGTAACCCGCAGTATTAAACTTGTTCAAATTGTTTAAGATAGTGTTGGTGGATGGAACCTTCACTATAAAGTTATGATAGTTTCTGTTAAAGCATTTACTTTATTAAATGGATGCCTTCGAAAATAATTAGTAGTAATTGAAATTTTAAAATATTGCTTTGTGCAAAAGAACCATATAGCCTTCCTTTGTCAAGCCTTGCATCTATGCATTTTTCCCAAGACTTGCGGAGTACTTTATGTACTCACATGCTACACTCAAAAATAATAAGCAGAAGAACACGAAGATCAAGAAGGTGAATACGACTACTGCTTCGCCTGCGGCTGTGATGGATTCTTCCCGGAGAACTAGGTCGCGCTTCCCCAGTCAATTGCCTGTGGCGTATTGATGGGTCTTCGCCGAGTTTATTATTTGCTTCCGCTGTGTTCTGTGTGCGAGGTCTTGAAACCTCCTTTTGTAATAATGGGACCTTTTCGGTCAGTACTCTTAATTATTGTAATAAATCGTTGTTGGTGATGTATTCCATTCTGTTTAACTGTGTGTACTAGCTTTGATCTGGGACTAGTGCTGAAAGACACGGAGGGTCCGGGTTCGGAAATCCGGGGTCCCGACAGTCGAGATGGCCAGGACGATGCTCGATGAGTACTCTACACCGCAGAAGTTTTGGGCTGAGGTTATAGCTACCGCGTGCCATGTTTCAAATCGAGTTTTTCTTCAGGCACACTTGCACCGCACTTCTTATGAGTTGAGATATGGGCGAAAGCCCAGCGTCTCTCATTTTCGTGTGTTTGGTTGCAAGTATTTTATTCTGAAGTCCGGGAACCTAGACAAGTTCGAGTCACGTTCTTGTGATGGTATCTTTCTAGGTTACTCGACTTCTTCGCGGGCTTATCGAGTTTGAAACTGCGAGTCTAGTAAGATGGTAGAGACCTATGAGGTGACCTTTGACGAGGCCAGTCCAGGGACTAGGCCCGATATCTCAGGTTCTTTAGAGCAGTCCGAGCCCATCTTTGTGAATGATGAGGACGATGGAGATGAGGGTGGTCTACCTGATCCAGTCCCTCATCCACCTCTTGAGGTGCCTTCTTCCACCGCACCTCGGGGAGATTAGCCCATGCCGTCTGCTTCCTCTGGAGCTAGTGGCTCTGTTCCTACCTCGTCAGCTCACGAGGTAGAGGCCACTTCTTCATCTCATCCTGGGCCTCCTAGACATATCCAGAAAGACCATCCTTCCGAGCAGATAATTGGAGACCTCTTTGAGTGAGTCACTCGTTCAAAGTCTGGCATGTCACATTTATGTCTCCATTCTGCCTTCGTTGCCACCTTTGAGCCCAAGGATGTTAGTCATGCTCTCTTTGACGAGTCTTGGGTCAATGCCATGCATGAAGAGCTAGAGAATTTCGAGAGAAACAAGGTCTGGTCGCTTGTTGAGCACCCTCGAGGTCACAATGTCATTGGGACTAAGTGAGTGTTCAAGAACAAGCAGAGTGAGGATGGGGTGGTTATTCGAAACAAAGCTAGACTGGTAGCTTAGGGCTTCTCCCGGGTTGAGGGTCTAGATTTTGAGGAGACCTTTGCTCCTGTAGCTAGACTTGAGGCCATTAGAATCCTGCTTGCCTTTGCAGCTTCTAAGGGTTTCAAGCTTTACCAGATGGATGTCAAGAGTGGCTTTCTCAATGGCTTCATTGAGGAAGAAGTCTATGTGAGACAGCCTCCATGTTTCGAGAACTCCAAATACCCAAACCATGTCTACAAGCTTTCCAAAGCGTTGTATGGACTTAAGCAGGCTCCTAGAGCTTGGTATGAGAGGTTTAAGTCCTATTTGTTGAGTCATGGTTTCGAGATGGGTAAAGTAGACAAGACCTTGTTCATTCGCAGGCATGACACTGATCTTCTGCTCGTCCAGATCTATGTGGATGATATCATCTTTGGCGGCTCTTCACATGCTCTTGTTTCTCAGTTCTCGGATGTCATGAGAACCAAGTTTGAGATGAGCATGATGGGTGAGTTGACCTTCTTCCTTGGCTTCCAGATCAAGTAGACTCGGGAAGGTACCTTCTTGCATCAGGGCAAGTACACTAGCGACCTCCTGAGACGCTTTGACATGAGTGATGGTAAGCCCGTGTCAACTCCCATGGCATCTTCTGTCTCACTTGACCCGGATGAGGACGACGAGCCTGTTGATCAGAAGGAGTATCGTAGCATGATAGGCTCCCTCTTGTACCTCACTGCCTCGAGACCGGACATACACTTCGCTGTGTGTCTTTGTGCTCGGTTTCAGACTTCTCCTCGTGTATCTCACCGCCAGGCGGTGAAGCGTATTCTTTGGTACCTTCGAGCTACCATTGACTACGGTATCTGGTACTCTTCCTCATCCTGTCTTTCCTTAAGTGCCTATTCGGATGCAGACTTTGCTGGCTGTAGGATAGATAGGAAGAGCACTTCTGGCACCTGCCAATTCATTGGCACTTCTCTTGTTTCGTGGTCTTCTAGGAAGCAGTCCGGTGTTGCACAGTCCACTGCAGAGGCCGAGTACGTTGCTGCAGCCAGTTGCTGTAGCCAGGTGCTCTGGATGGTCTCGACTCTGCGGGACTTTGAGTTAGTTATCAACAGTGTTCCACTCTTTTATGATAACACTTCTGCAATTAACATTGCTAAGAACCCAGTGCAGTATTCTCGGACCAAGCATATCGATATTCGCTATCACATCCTTAGAGACCATGTAGAGAAGGGTGACATCGTGCTCCAGTTTGTGGAGAGTGACCACCGGACTAGGCGCAGGTGGCGCTGAGGTCAGAACGGTCGGGATGTGTCGAAGACGGCGGAAACTCGAGGTGGTTGCGAGGCTTGGATGACAAGACACGAGGAAGCTTCCCGGAAGGTGCACGAGGGGCGTTTCGATAAAAGCGCAAGGCTGCACAGGTGGAAGCGGTTCCGTTCGGAGTTAGCGGGCCTGACGGGTTGGGAACCCGTTAGCCAAGGGTTATAAATAGGAGGGAGTGGCTGCATGCCCCCTCATGGCTTTGGGAGGGAGAAATTTGCTTCTCTTGTGTTGAGGGGGAGAGTTTTTTTTGAAGAGATTTGAGATTTGAGATTTGTGGCATAAAATATTTTTCGGTTTCAGTTCTTCAGTTATATCTATTTGAAGCAGATTCATCATGCAATTTTGTGGTGTTGTAATGTATTCATCAAGGGGAAGATTGTTAGACCATGTGGCTAGGTTTAGGATATTTTGGTGATGAATAATTGACAATAGTTACTTTGTGATGATGAATAATTGGTAATATTATTTAGCATTGTTATGCGAGTTGTGTCGTGTGTGTGTGTGGACTGATCTTGGTCAAATTGGGACGAACTTGTGCCGGAAAAATGTTCTTTGGTCTTTGCATATGCAGGTTGAGCATGGAGGCGATCACGGTCGGCGACGAGGTGGACCGGGACTAGAATGGGAGATCCGAGGTTCAGACAGTTAAGGAGGTCATGAAATGGTCAGGCTCATGCTTGGGGCACATGGAGATCAGAGATGGATGATATGTGTTAGAGCTACAAAGGTGTGGTCCGGAGGCTATGACACATGATGGATGATGCATGGAGAAGCTACGGAAGGTGCGGTCCTAGAGGCTACGACACGTGACAAGTTAGAAAAGTTGGAATTTTGGAAAACTCATGTTAGGAAGGGTTTCGGTCCCTTGAAAAGTAGTGGGCTGAAAACCTGGTTGGGATAAAAAGGCTTAGGCCTAGTTGGACTAGTTGTATTAGAGTTTTGAGTAGAGATTGAATAGAAGAGAGTCGGCTGTATAAAAGCAAAATACAGAGATGGCGGCTAAATAGAGGTGTTGATGGATAGTTTGGAAAAACAAGAAAAAACGTGCTGATGGAAGTGGTGAGCATGCATGGCTGATGGTTGTAAGCATTGGCATGGTTGATGGAAGTTGGCACCGACTTGAAAATTCGAAGGCTACTCGCATGCATGGCAATGGATCATGCAGCTGATTGGTGATCGTGATGTATTGATTGAGGGAAAAAAACGAGCGGCGTGGTGTCGTATTGAAGGAAATAGGAGTGGTGTCGATCAAAAACGTGCGGCAGCCGTGTCGTGTTCGTGGAACAGAAAAGAAGACACGAGCGGTGGCCGGGTGTGGGAAAAAAAAGAAAAAATCGGTGTTGCGCTATCCGCGATATTTGCATGGTAAATTATTATTCTTATTTATTTTTTGCTGTCTTTTGTGTTTCCGCGGAGTTAGCAGGTTGAAAAAAATTAACAAAATTTTTTTTGCTACAAATTACAATCATTCACCCCCTCTGATTGCCATCAACGATCCTACAGAAAGGCGTGAAGTAGAAACATGATGCTTTATTAAATTTTCTCGGTCAAACAATGACTTGGTTGAGCATGAGTTTAACACTTTCTGTAAACAAATAGAAAATCATGCCATGAAGAGTTAAAAATGCTATCATGGTGTAGAGAATTGAACGTTATGTTGAATATTAACAAGAAAAAGGTGGAAACGAAACTATCTACTATGAAAAACATGATTTTTATACAAAATACTTCTTTAACACTTCCTAAGAGGAGTAAGTAGCTTGAACTTTATATTTACAATTCCCTGCATTGGCTACGTCCATCAGGCCTGTCTATTCAAGCCATGAGCGAAGGTATAAAATTAAGGATGTTGTTGGGAGAGTGGCTCCCACTTTAACCTAGTCGATTCACCATGCGAAGGCTATCCAAATCTAAGCCAAAATCCTTAAGAGTAGCTATCATCCAAAGCAATTGAGAGCAACAGAAAGCAGCAGCTACAAATTCAACATCAGCCATGGAAAGTGCAATAGACACTTGTTTCCTAGAAGTTCATGAAATAAGATATGTGCCTAAAAAGTGACATGTGCCAGAAGTACTCTTCCTATCAATTCGACAATCCCCAAAATCCGCATCTAAATAAATTCTAAGGGTAAAACATGAAGAAGAAGAGTACCATAAGCCAAATTCTAAAGTTGACTGAAGATACCTAAAAATTCGCTTTACCACTTGATGATGTGAAGCACGTGGGGAAGCTTGGAGGTGAGCACACAAGCACACTACAAAGTGTATGTCTAGCCTAGAAGCAGTAAGATACAAAAGAGAGCCAATTATACTTCTGTATTCCATTTGATCAACAGGTTCTCCATCTTCGTCAAGATCCAACACAGCCATATATCCCATAGGTGTGAAATTGGTTTGACTGATCCCATGTCTTCAATGAGCGATGATGGACAGCAGAGGGTGAAAGAGAGAGAAGGCTACGATGATTCGATCCCTACCTGGCACGGCACTTGAGGATGACCAAAGGAGGCCGGAGGTGAGAGGAGGGCCGTAGTGCAGCTTGGCTTGAGGCGGTGATGGTTTCCCAGTGGTGAGTGTGGACGGTGATCATGGAGGTGTGGTGAAGGTCGTCAGGATGTTGTGAGGCCTGGCGGTGCCTGATTCACTAGTGATTTCTCCTGTTGGTCTTGTCAGACTTTAGAGAGAGAAGAAGGTGTGAGAACTCCTCAGGGTTCAGAAGATTGAGTGGAGGTAAGGGTGGGGTGGAGTTGATGTGGAGTTGGGGAGGGCCTTATATAGGGTCTCATGGGGCGCACGATGAAGGATTCCTCACCGGAACTTGCAGGTGGTGAAAATGGTGGTGAGGTCAGAAAGGAAGGGGAGGCATAGGAAAGGAAGGAGGAGAGAATCGAGGGCACAGGGATTGGGCGCAGTGGAGGTGAAAAGGGAAGGAGATCTAGCTTGGTGTGGTAAGGGAAGGAAGGAGGCAGGGAAACAACTGGAGATGGATGTGACAGCACAAGGAGGAAGAAAGGAGGGAGGGATATGACCGGTGGGGCCTACGTGTAGAGAGAGAGGGGAGAGGGAGGCCAAATGGCAAGTTGGGCTGGATGGGCTGAAGTGGCACGTGAGGAGAATTGGCCGGTGGAGGGAGAAATGGGCCAAGAGAAAATAACCCAAGGCATGGAAAGAAGTGGGCCAGAGGGGAGGTTTCGGCGCAAGGGAGATTTTAGGATATTTTAAATGCATTTTTGTATTTAGAAATACCAAAAAATCCTAACTGACTCTTGCGAGCCATTAGGGTTGATATGGGCTAGTTGCTCTATCCATTTAATGGGTTGGGTTTGGAAGCTTGCGACCCAACCATCCCAACCGTTTCATTCTTTAGTTCTAGGGTTAGGTTTTGAGAGGGAAGTGTGAGCACTGTGGTGTGCTCTCATATTCTACCTATTGTAACACCCTGTCCATCCTCTGGGTTCAGAATGCTACCATCATTGCATACTTTTACCATTTTTTTTCAAATGCTAAATATTTTTAGCAAACTCTACTTTATTCATAATGCAGCGACCACTTTACAACATATCATTTTAACATGCTAGTGGAGTTTTGACATGCTACCCATAAGCTGATATGCGAAGTGCTGCTAGTACATGAAGTTATTCATGTGCTACTCCCGCCCGTGCATGACGTCCTCAACGGTCACCTAAAAAGACAACAAAGCAAGGGTGAGTCCAAAGACTCAGCAAGTATAAAGCAAAACAGTAAATAACAGGTTCACAAGTTAGTCCATAATCATCATAGTTTCAATCGCCATTTGTTTCCATTTAAACTCTTTAAGCTCTTATCCACCATTCATTATGCATATGCGCATGCACTTCTCTCTTATCTCTTTAGGCTATACCAGTATAGTAGAGCAAGCACCCGTCGATGCTCACCTAGGCCTGCCCTGTTTCCATACGGGGATCACAAGCCCGTCCTTTTTCATACGGGGACCACCATAACCCGTTATTTTCATATGGGGACATCAATCTCCACTTCCGTGGAGTGTCCACACAAAGTGGACCAATGATACCACAATAATATCACTTTTCATGACATGCATGCAATGCAAGTTCCCTATTTATGCATATCAACATGTCATGTCTCAACAATCGTCATTCATCATTCCTCATCACGGTAAGCAATGTATCATTATTTATCTAACAGCAAACACTATCCGAATTTACCACTTTACCAGGCACTTGCCTGGTTAGTCTTGGGGACGATGCGTGGATAGCTCTGACCCAGGACCTCCACCTATACAAATGTCAACCTGACTTAACACATCATAACGAAACCAGTGCTTAAATAAGCAATGATAACTCTACACGCATATCCCAACTCTGGCATAAAATGCCCGGGGTTAAGGACCCATCACATAGGTACAACCCCCTTTTTTCTTTTCTTTTTCTCCTTTTTTCTTTTCTTTTTCTCCTCTTTTCTTTTCTTGCTTTCTTCTTTTTTTCCTTCCTTTTCTTCTCTCTTCTTTTTTTCTTCCCTTTTCTTTCCTCCCATTTCTCCTACCACCCGGCCGAACCGACCTTTTCCCTCACCTCCTCATCTCTTCTTCTCTCATTATTTCCTCCCTCTCCTCATTTCTTTTCCTCAGCCAAACGGCCTAACTCCTCCAGGCGATGCGGCAACGCATGGCTGAGCTCAAGCATGCCAGCCTCGAGCTCACCGCCAGCTGGCCTCCGCACGCCCCAGCCTTCCCCCTTCTTCCTTGCTCTCACCCTCCTCCAGATCCGACTGAGAGGCTCGGTCACAACCGTCGCTCGTGCATCCCCACTCACCTACAGCTCCTCCCCCTCACTCTTCGCCTTGGATCTGACCGACCAAGACCGGATCCGCCGCCTCCCCTTGTGCGCGTGCGGCAGCGAGGCGCTTGGAGCCGTCACTCGGTCGGCAATGCCTTTGGCCGTCACGCTTCCCACGCTGCCGTGGCAGGCCCCCATGCCAAGGTCCTGGACTTCGTCTGGCCATCCTCGACGCTGTCGGCTCCCTAAGCCAACGCCTAGCTCAGCCGTGGCTACGCTGCCAAATGGCCACCAGGTGTTCCCCGTGGCCATGGCTTTGGCCAAGACGCGAGAGTTTGGCCCGAGCACCTCCACTCCACACTGGACAGTCCATCTAATCCTCTCTTCTTTAACATACTTTGATTTAACTTCTAGCTTTGTTTTACTCTACTTTTTGTCACACAAGGTAGGGGAAAACAAACCTTACTTGGCTCAGGTTGGGTGGGGGTGAGAAGGCGATGGCGATGGCCGTGGTGGCAACAACGGTCTCCACATGTTTCCGTTGGCCCTTCTCACCTCCTCCTTGTCCCAGTCAGGTTCGACGTGGTTCCAGCGGTCCTAGGCAGCTTGCAGTCGCCATGGACGCCGTCTTCACATCGTCGATCTTCCCCAATCTCCCAAGCTCCTCTCCTCTATTTCTCTCTCCCTCACCTCCTCTCTGTGTTGCTCTGGTTGGGTTGGCTCTCAGTGGGAAATGTTGAACTGGGAGAAGTGGGCTCAGGCTTGGTTTGGCCGAGCAATAGAGAGACAGAGCTCTCTTACTGGCTTGTGCTCTGGCTGTGCTCTCGGCTGGGAAAAAGAAATGGTGCTTGCTCGGCTTTTGTTGGCTTGCTCTAGGTGAACTCTCAGTTGGGGGAAGGAAAATAAGGAGGGTCAGGTGTTGGCTAGGCTTAAGTAAGGAGGTCACAATTGGCCTCCCTCTGAGCTGTGCATTGCCATATAAGCCCTCTTTCACTCTCTTTGGTTGTTACTGGCCATAAGGGCCTTTTGGTCCAAAAGGCCTCTGCACTGTTTGGACTTTTCTACTCTGGCAGGTAAGTCGGTAAAAGTGGGTGTTGGCTAAATTTTCGGCCGAATCACAAACTACAATAGCAAGAGGCACCGATCGGCCCCAGACGATCTAGGAACCTCTGTGAGCGCTACTTTTATTCAGCATTCTAAAGCCGATGGGTCTGACGGCAAAACTCTACTTTTTTTCCTTTATTCTCCCTTGGATTGATTTCATTCCATGCATTTCTTCCCTTTGCATTTTAGTGGTATTAGGATGTGAAACATTTATCTTCAAGTAGCAATAGATCAAGTTTGTTCATATGTCATGAAGTATTTTTGTCTTCATTGATTTGTTCTTGTTCTTGTTAGTTCTTTGCCTCTTCTCTCTCGTTCTTAATCTTGCTGTGTGCCAAGAACGTGTAAGTCATGGAGATGACTTATGTAGATCAAATTCCATCCATTTAGGCACTGTGGTTTGCAAGATTTCGAAGTTGCCTGGTTCTTACTTGATGTAGAGCCTTTCTTGAGAAATCCAGATCCAAGGGTTTGGCTTCATCTCTTTGGGTGGTCTTGCTTACTATGATATGTGGGAACATATTTAGAGCCATCTTAGCTATTCTAAACCCACGAGCGAATTGGTTCTCAAGTTTTTTAGGTTTGTCCGGTTTTCGTGCAACCTTGTATGTTTTGAGGAAAGGTTGAAACTTTGACCAAGATCCACACGATTCTTAGATGGAATATATTTCTAAGACTCTTAGCAAGGTGTGCGTAAAATTTCACATCATTTGGACATGGATTTTGAAGTTTGCTCCAAATTTGGTTTTAGCTCTAGCTGATTTTCTGTTCTAGGAACAGGACCGCTCCTTGGCCCGGTTAGACCGGCGGTTTGGCCTGTCACGCTGCACTTTAGTTGCAGTCAAATTGGTTAGGTGCTGAAATTGTCAGTCCGCGCTGTTTTGAGTTGTTTCTTGGATTTAGGTTGTCAAATATGATCTTTGTAGCTCTTTAGCTACTAGAGTGAAAGATTTATGGATGCTTAAGGGAAGATTTGGAGAAAGCATCATTCACCTCTCTCTGTTGCCATTGCTGATCCTATAATGCACGATGTTCTATTCTCTTTTGCTTTTGCTTCCACTTCTGTATTTACGTAATGAATCCATTTTGCTTGATCAGTCTTTATTGTAAATTTGACCCGATATGGTCTATTTAAACTCTGATGAATGTAATATTAATATATGGTATGGTTTACGTCATATATAAAATAATTCAGTGATGTATTCTGTAGCATTATTTATTGATACAGAGAATAGTACAATAATTTTATAGAGAATTCTAAATTGAGTAAATCCGAATCCCAGAAGTTTCATGTGGACGTTGCCTGCGCAGTCCGCAAACTGGAAAGTTTGCTCGCTTGTTCAGACAGCCGCCACTGCATGCCATGCAGGCATCAAGCCGGCCGGGTCTCATACGGTTCGCCGGGCCGTGTGAAAACGCAGATGACAACGAGAAAATGGTACGACGAGTGGCGCACGCTTCAATCGAATCGAGCTACTTTGTGCAACCGCTTCTGTTCTCGTAACTCCCAAGGCCGGTACTCACTGGGCTGCCGGGTCATGAGACACACACACATGGTTGGTGCATACGTAGGTATTGGTCCACACGACCACATGTATCACAACTACCTAACTGTATCCATGATGCCTGTACGATGCCAAATCTTTGGTCCTGCCAGCTGCATGCAACAAGTGGACTTGGACTGCAGACTACGGCAACCGGCCGGGTCTTGTACGGGTCGGCACCGGCCGTCTGGTGCGAAATGGTGATGACAGAGGAAATGGGATGAATCGAGCACGGTATTGGCTGTTGGCACTGTCAATACTGTTACTGGATGCGCGCTTGAACGTCAAGGTGCTCGATTGTCATCTGGTAATTACATACTAGCCTCATAGGCGCGGCGACACGCCGCGCCAGCCACCGTGTGTACCGAAATAAAAGAGGCGATAATTCATGAGGAGTTTTCTAAAAAAAATCGAGGGCACATGTGTATTTCCAAAAAGTTGAAGGTCTTTTTTGCAAAAAAGCAAGGACCTGTACGTAACTAAACGAGGACCCGTACATAATTTAGAAAACCACGGGGCGCTATCCTGCAAAGTATAAAAAATTTCGGTGAAGTGGAGGGGTGTTTTAAAAAAATGGGGCTTAAAAAACTGGCAGGGAACTTTTCGCGAGGAAAAAAGGATCTTTACGCAATTTTCGGGAAATACAGGGAAATCGCCTCCCCCGCCGTGTGCACCGAAGTAAAAGAGGCGATAATTCGTGAGGAGAAAAAAAACCGAAGGCACGTGCGTATTTTCGAAAAAGCTAAAGGGTTTTTTCGTAAAAAACTGAGGACCTGTACGTAATATAAACGAAGCTTAATGGCTTTTTTGTAAAAAATCGAGGGCCTGTACGTAATAAACGAGGACCCGTACGTAATTTAGAAACCGCGGGGCGCTATCCTGCAAAGTGGAGGGGCTTGAAAAAACTGCTAGGGACCTTTTCGCGAGAACCAAGGACCTTTACGTAATTTTGGAAAAACACGGGGACTTTTTCGCAAAACTGCTCCCCCGACCGTACGCAAATTCTGCGTCCACGCGCCGGCCGAGGGAGCGCTGGGGGGTGACGTGGGGGGGGGGGTCTCCTGCGCGGAATCCCCTCGGCTTTGTATACTGGTAAGATTACTAACCTAGGAATATGTGTTTTGTTGGCAGTGGCTAGTTCTTACTTTAGAGGATCTTCTATATAGTTTTGAATATATGGTTTGTCTTCTTTTTTTTTGGCTATCTAGACTATTCTATTTTTGTTACATTCGGTTACAGATATTATACCAGATAAAATTGGTTCCGTTCTTGTCCCATGGGGCAAGTTGTATCCAATATAATGAACATCTGTTTTGTCTGTTAGTTTGTACTGTTTTATCCGGCCGTAACGACTCTTGGCAGCTATCGATCTGCTCGTACGCGCCCCATACGGCAAGCTTTTATCAAGCAGATGGCTAGAGACAAGAGTCAGAATCTCTGCTTTACTCGTTGGTTGTACTGTTGCGTACTAGTACTACCGATTTGTGTCTCTTAGCATTACGTAGGGGTGGAAAAAGATAACAGATAATTCGTTTTATCAGATATTCGTATTCGAGAAAACACAAATATTATAAGCAAAATCTGTATTCGAAAATGTTTGTATTCGTATTCGAGAATATTCATATCTGTATTTGAGAATATTCGCATTCGTATTCGAGAATATTCATATCCATATTCGATTCGAGACTATTCGATTCGTATTCGATCCATTTCTAGAACCCATGAAAAATCCGTACAAATTTTGTGATTCAAAATTTGAACTTAGGCGGTTTAAAACCGGTAACCGGTCAAAAACCGGTGAAAAATCGGCAAAACCGCTAGGAATCCTTTTTATCCGATATTCGTATCCGAGAAAATCCGTATTCGAAAATATCCGTATTCGAGAATATTCGTATATGTATTTGAGAATATTCAAATTCATATTTATATTCGTTTTCAAAATATAGATTTGTATTCGTATTTAAGACTATTCGATCATATCCGATCCGATTTCACCTCTAACATTACACAACAATGTAACAGTCAAGCACGTGCCCGTCTACTGTCCTAGAGCTCATGCAACCATTTTCGAGTTAGCTAGCTGCCTAAGTCGCCAAACTCAGTCCATCCAAAGACTTCCAATTCTTCGTTTTCACGAGTCAAGACTGTTGCAATGCGAGTCGCACACGTATAAAATCTTCACGAAAGCTCACTCCATGTGACTAGACAGGACAGCAGTGGCATCTCTGAAAGTGAGGAATAGATAATAAATAAAAGACATGAAGTTGCTCTCGCGCGTGAACCGCGGGTCAGGTAATCCAATCGATTATACTGTAGGATTAATATAGTCTCTTGCATCGACTAGCAGGTCTAAGGTCTTCGGCTGTAACCATTTGGACTTTTTTTTGTTGCTTATAACTGAAAATTACTGTAGCTGATTGAAAAAACACTGTAGCTGACAAAGACTTATTTAGCATAATTAAATTTAAAAATAGAAAAAATATATTAGCCCATCACGTATAATGCAAACAAATACGGAAAAAAAGAACCGGCAAAAAAGCTAAAAAAAGACAAAAGTTTAGAAAAAGACAAAATTTATGAATAGTAAAAAATAAGCTAGAAGTCAGAAGCTGAAGCCAAAACGAGCGGGGCCGTAAAAGCAAAAAGTAAGCTTCTCCTCTACCACAGTCCTCGAACATTGTCCTAGGTCGTTGGGTCAACCGACCGCTGACTGACGACGACATTTTCCAAGCTTCACGAGTTACACGTCGAACTTTATGCCTGTTCAATTCGACTTAAAAAAATATAGCTTATAGTTAAAATTACATTATAACTGATATTGATTTATTTGATGTAATTAAATTTAAAAAAATAAAAATAGAAAAAACATATTAGCCTATCACGGACAATACAGATAAATACGGGAAAAAAAGAACCGGCAAAAAAACTCAAAAGAAAGTTAAAAAAACCAGAAAAATACGAAATTTAGGAATAGTAAAAAAATAAGCCAGAAGTTAGAAACTCAAGCCGAAATGATTGGAGCAATAGTCATTGAGCACTTCGTTTCCTCCAAATAATAACTTTAGCAGAGAGAAGAATAGTAGGAAAATAAGCACTTGAGGTAGTTTGAGTCCGACAAAATTTGGAACCAGGGGTGAATCCATGGGGTAGACTTCATCAGGCTAAAGCCTACCCTCCACTGGTTCACCGACAGCCCCCTCCTCTGCGGCGACCAGCAGTGACTGGCGAGTGGCGACGACGCCGGCGAAAGAGCTGTCTGAGGAGAAGGCATGGAGCCAGGGGAGAAGAAAGGTCGAACCGCCAAAGTAGAAATACAGCCATACAGGCCCACAGCCCACCGGCCCACACATCCAGTACATGCCCTGTTCAGCTTCCGAGCTCCCGAGCTCCCGTTCCCCCAAATCCCCAAATCCATTCCCTCCCGAGCTCCCGTTTCCCCAACCCCAAATC
Source organism: Dendrocalamus sinicus (assembly GCA_036346575.1). Taxonomy (NCBI): domain Eukaryota; kingdom Viridiplantae; phylum Streptophyta; class Magnoliopsida; order Poales; family Poaceae; genus Dendrocalamus; species Dendrocalamus sinicus. The sequence goes on along the minus strand of CM070656.1, from coordinate 30,732,812 downwards.
TGCAAATCCCCAATCAATTGACGACGAGATCTGGTTCCAGTCGCCCCTGGCGGGGACGCCGGTCGTCGGATCCGGAGGGGGGACGCCGGGGAAAGGCCGAGGCGAAGTCGATCTGGAGGGGGGATTGCCGGACTGGGAGGAGCCGGGGAGCCAGGGAGGCGGGAGGCGCCGAGGCTGGGACTGGGAGGAGCCGGGGAGGCGGGAGGCAGGGAGGCCGTCGCCGGTCGCGTGAACTGTGTGTCTGTGTGTGAACCGTGAACCGTCGCAGGGAGTGTGTGACTGGCGTGGTGTGAACTGTGAAGTGAAGGCAGAAGGCGTGATTGCGTGAAGCTGCAGCTGCTGCGGGCCTGCTGGCTTGCTGTCGGTTGATGTCTTGATGATCTGTCGATTCTCGGTTGCTGGCTAGTTGCTGCTTCAGTGCTTGTTACTGCCTTACTGGTCCTGTACTATTCACTATTGGTCATTTGGTATGGTTCTTTTATTTGAAATGTTCATGATCCTTTAAGTAATTAAGTACATTTTGCTAATTGCTATTGTATTACTAATTTTTTTTATTTTGATGTACAAATTGTTATATACCGGAATCATATTTACATGTTTTTGGGATTCACTTGCTATTAGCGAGGTACCTCCGTTGTATCTCTCTTTTACTTTGCTTTTATTCATGTATGAAGTTATGAATTTGATTGCACATGAATACAAAACTATGTTTCTTACAAAGTAGTTTAATCATTCGAGGTGTAGAACCAATAATTCTACAAAAACTTACGATCTAGGATAAGAATGTATAATTTTTCAGCCCACCCTTATTTTTCATTCTGGATTCGCCACTGTTTGGAACTAACACTAGAAACGCTCTGCATTGAAGCTTTAGCCCGTAGTTCCTTTATAAAAAGCTTTAGCCTGCAGGTTGACGAGAGATCAGAGAAGCCCCAGAGCATACACTATACTAGCCACATAGGCGTGGCGCCACGCCACGCCAACCACCGTGTGGACCGAAGTAAAAGAGAAAAAAATTCGCAGAAAAAAGAAAGCGTAGGAGTTTTTTCGCAAAAAATCGAGGGCCTTTTCGCAATAAAAGGAGAGTGGAGGGGCTTTTTCGCAAAAAACCGAGGGCTTGTTCGTAATTACGGGAAACTGCGGGTCGCTACCCAGCAAAAAAGTGTGTAGGGGCTTTTTCGCAAGAATCTAGAGACCTTTTTGTGAAAACCAGGGACCTAAACGTAATTACCAAATCTTTGCGGGCTATTTCGCAGGAACTGACACGTGGACACTCTCAGGGGACAGAGAGTCCCCCGGTTATAATATACGAAGTATTAGCATTGTAATAGAACATGGATGCACTCGATGATATCACTTGTAACACCCTGTCCATTATCTAAACCTGAAATACTACCACTATTACATAACATTACTTCTTACAATCAATGCCGATGGATTTAGAGCAACCACTGCTTTATTTACATCTTAGCGACATGAGAAACATCATACCATTTTAACACTAACTACTCTAGCATACCAAAAGGGGGTCTAAATATGTTAACAAAAGGTGATGCACTAATTACTGCTTGTACATGAAAGTATATATGTGCTACTCCCACTTGGCATGACGTCTTTAATGTCCACTAGAAAAAAACACAAATAAGTAAAGGTAAATTCAAAGACCTAACAAGCACATAATAGAACGATAAACACTACCACATACATAAGCAAACGTCTAGCCATATCATACCCCACATGTCTCAACATTAATATAGATATAAACAAGTCATTCTCCACATGCTTCATCATGAACATATCATCATTAGCGGTTAAGCATCATTGCCTACCCTACTCCATCGTCACTGTCATTCCATTAGTGCCATGTAACTACTTTACATTCTCATTTGCTCATCATATTGCATAGACTGGTATAGCCTGAGTGAACACCCATCGATATTCACCCCTATCATAAACCTGTCCTCGTCGGTATAAGGATCTCTCCACTCCCGTGGAGGCTTAACAAAGTAGGTCTTATGGATCCACCCAAAGTGGATTCCCTTTATTATCTCATGAGTACACATAACGCAAATGCATATGTCCATTATCATAAACATACTTCATCATTATCATCATATCAGGTAAGCATCATTGCTTACCTTGCTCTATCATCATTGTCATCATCTACTATGCAGTAACATATAATGTAAATTTCACACATTTCACAACAATTACCGTCTACCGCTCTGCCATGCACTTGCCTGTTTATCCTTGGAGATGATGTGTGGACAGCTCGAAACCCGGACTTTATACACTGTAGCGATACACGTGCTTTTGCAAATGTGTAGATACTCTCTTGTGTATTCTGCACTAGTCTGTGATCACGCTAGTGCATATAGTGTAAAAATAGATGAAATATCGACCATATCATAATTTACTAAGAAAAGACTGAAATATTAATAGTTATCAAAGTTGCGATCTTATGGCCAAGTTACACTTTAATAGCTGGAAAGGCTTAGCAGAACTAGCAGCGAAAACACAACGAAACGAAGTGGCCATTCGATATACCCACAAGTAATTGACTGGGTAGCGAAGTCCTAATCCGCGAAGTTGTCGAAGAAACCTCCTTCACATTCCTCGCCCTGATATAGCTCTTCTTCAGCAACTGAGCAAATATGGATATAGCCGTGAGTACATAGAGTACTCAGCAAATGATTTATAACAAGATGCAATATAATTATATAAGGTTTACCAAATGATGGCTGAGTGGTTGACATGCGTCATATTTGCATTCGTTTACCCATCATTTTGCCCCATTATTTTTCGCATTTTAGGACCATTTATCATCATTTACACGTTTTCCCATATTTAATTGCTCAAAATGGACCATTTTACATTTTTAAATACTTTTCCGTAGGCCGGCGCGATCTAGGCGCATAAACGACAATTCTGGACTTTCGGGACTGCTCCGTACCGCTGTGCGTGTCATCATGGATGCGTGGGATCAAACCGCGATGAAATCGGACTCCTGGAGGGCCAGAACAGAAGAGAAGAAGTGGGAGAAGGACCAATGTGTAAACCCTAGAAAGTGGGAGGACTAAATCAGAAAATGGCAAAAACCCCAACCGACCACAACCCTAGCCGCCGCCGCATTTTTTTCCTTGAGCCCGGTTCTTCTCTACTCCCCAGCGCCTTCTTCTCCTCCCCGATCCTTCTCCACGCCCGGCCGCCAGCGAGCACCGGGCCGACTCGCCGGCGTGCCACCTCTCCCCGTCTACCTCTACCGCGCCATCTCCTCACCTTCTCCACTCCCTCCGGTCGCCTACCTTTTTCACAGCCGCCATCTCCGCCGCTCCAGCTCTCGCGCCACCTTCCCACCGCGCCACCACATCTCCACCTTCCTCCACCGCTGCTTCTCCTCCCTCGGCCGCAGCTCCTCCATCAGCCTCTTCCCGGCTCTCCTCTTCTCGCGCCACCTTCCCACCGCGCCGCCACACCTCCGGTGCGCCCTCCTCTTCCTTCACCATCACCCCGCCCGTGCGCTTCTTCCGCCGCCGCATCCTCTCGCGCCACCACATCAGCGCCGCCGCGCGGCCTTAGCTCTCCCTCTCCCATCGTGCCCCTTCTCCCGATCTACCGCGCCTTCCTCTCCTCGGCAGCTCTCCCCCCTTTACTCTCCTCTCCGCCACCTTGCTCTACCGCGTCGCCTCCATCCTCAGATCCACCGGCCGCCTCCGTTTCACCACCGAGCGCTGCACTTCTCCGCCTTCACCATCGGCCGACTCACCACCTTCTCCCCTCGCGCCATCTTCTGTTCTTTCCTCCACCCGAGCGCCACCGAGACCGCCGCCCGACTCCTCTTCTCGACGTGTACTCCTCGCCTCGGCTTCATCGACACCGACGGCCGCTACTTCTTCCACATCACCGGCAGCGCGCCTCGACTTCTCCTCTGCTTCCTCTCTGGCGCGCGCATCTACTTCACCTCGGCCTCCTCTGCTACATCTTGCTCTTTGGTTATCTCTAATTCCTCTCTCATTGTCGATTGCTATTCTCAAGTATTCGTGGATGTGTATTGTTCTTCTTGTGACTCGTTATTGCACCGTGGAATATTTTCGAGAACTGTGATGTATGCATGTGCTTACTAAGATGATGAATTGTGTTTGGTTAATTTGTTCCGAATTGCACTAAGTACCGTGAGTGTATAATCAAGGCATACAATTTGTTATCTGTGTGCTGTGTTAGTGATCATTGTGTTAGTAATTTGCATTAGTGATTGTCATTTTATAATCTGTGTTTAGGTCAGTTAGATGTGATATGTGTTAGTAGTCAGTGTTAGTATCTGTGGATCTCGTTGTATTTGTTTGCGCGTATTAGCGAACCGGCGACTGTATCCCTTTCCCTTGCTATCTCGACTCACCTAGTGCTTCTAGATCCCTCTTGTGCTTCTCGACCTCTCTCTTTGCTTCTCTCAGCGGTCGTTCGATAGTTAAGTCGTGCGCGTGTTCGTCGTAGTTATTCGTTTGTCTAGCCGTCGTCGTCTAGTTAGCCGTCGATCGTCTTCTCCCTCGTCTTCTCTCGACTCCCTCCGTGCTTCTAACCATCCCCTATTGCTTCTCGTCTCTCTACCTCTTTCTTTCTTGCGGTCGTTAGCTAGGTAGATCGTCGATCGGTAGTCGTGTTCGTTCGTTTAGTCTTGCCGTGTCGTTTGTTCCTGTGCGTCGTTGTCGTTCTTTTAGTTAGTCGTCGTTTAGTTCGTTCGGTCGTACGACGTCCATTCGTACGGTCGTTCGTTTCGTTGTTGTTGGATAGATCGTTTGGTCCTTTTAGTCATTTTAGTTTAGTTTTCTCCCCTGTTTCGTTTGACCTAGCTTTAGCCGAGCACCGGTAGCCTCAGTCTAGTCCCTGTGGAGAACACGACACTCGCCGCTATTTCAGTGGCAACCCGTGCACTTGCGGGTGTGCTATTTTTGCACGATCAAGTATTTTGCGCGCCGTTGTCGGACTAGCTTAGAGCGGCAGTGTTAGGCTATAGACTAGGTCGTTTGTTTTCTTTAGCTTGTTTTGTGTTTGTCTTGACTTGTCTTTCTTTTCGTTATTGTTCATATTTGTGATATATTACTAATCCCTAACCCTTTCTCTAGTTACTTCTCTCTTTCGCGATTTTCGTATCCATTCTCGCAGTTGATTGATATTGGTACTTATTGAGGCTATGGCTTACTATTCGATTCTCGTGGTTTTGTGAGCACCCTAGCACTTATGATACTCTTCAAGAACAGGTAAATCTTTTGTCTCGTCGGTTAGAACGCTATGCTTTAGAGCGAGGAGTTGTGTTAGAGAGCGGGCATGATCATTACAGATTCTTTATCGACGCCCACTCTCCGCTTGTTTCTATATGCGATTTGTGGTTTTGGGGCCATTCACCCGCTGAGTGCGGCGTGGTTATTTGTCCACTCAGTGTTATGGGATGAGCTTTGCTCAGCCGAGTGGGCCATACCCTGACACTTATTACCCTGGATGGCCTGAATACTCGAGTCTGTCATATGGAAACAACAACCCTGATATTTCATCATTTTCTTCTAGTACACCATTGCAGGGTTTTACGTATAGAGATCAGGATATTTCTCATTGTTCACATCAGCACTATCCTGTACCTCAGCATCCGCCTCCTATCCCTCAATCTGATCGTATGTCCAAGATGGAGGAGATGTTAGCATCATATATTACTAGGGTGGACACTCAGTTTAGTGAAGTAAAAAGCCAGTTGAGTGCATTGAGCACATTGATGTCAGAAGTGGAAGATCATAGAGATTCACTTCAGTCATTGAGTAGTTGCTTGGACAATCATGCCACATCACCGTCTTCATTTAGTGCCACTGAGACGATCCCGATTCCCTTAGAGGTGCCTCGCTTTGATGATAATCCTTTTATTGACGGACCCGAGCTAGAGTTAGTCACTTTTGATGCCATGGACTCACCATATATGGACCCTGATACTTGTGTTGGTGAGCCCGAGCTTGAGGCTCAGAGATTTGATGTGGAGGATTCTCACTGCTTTGTCCTCGATCCTGTGCTTCTTGAGACTGATATGGAGAGATTCACCTTTGAGGATGTGGGCCACTTAGATGATTCTTCGATCTTTGAGTCTGAGATGGAGATATTCATTATTGATTACGAGGGGGCTGCTTCCGATGTCGAGGAGGAGCACATTTCTATTGATCCACCACCAGCTACTTCCTTCGTTGACATCGCCCCTCTGGAGGTTTCTACTACCGTACGCTTTACTTCACCTACACTTCAGGTAGTATGGAAACTCTTCCCCGACCACCTCAGGTTTGATTTCCTTGGCTCTGATGAGACGTATGCTATTGCTGATAGTGCTCATCTCACTGATAGACCTCATGATGTACTTTATCGATATACTTACATGATTGGATATTCGATTGATGACTTAGAGGGTGTCAACCCTATCACACATACATGCCATATCTGTGAGTCTATCTGCAGGGTTACGCTTGTGTACCATCGACTACGAGCGGACATGGTTCGAGTCGATATTCCTTGGGATCCAGGTGGATTTCGAGGCATGCTGCTTCATGAGGAGGGCGGACATGTGCCTTTTTCATGTCCCGTCCTTGGCGTTCCTCCCGCTACATCCAAATGAGCTTCTCTTTTTTCCTTTTATTTCCATTTTGTTTGTTAGGTTTCTCTTCTTTTCTTTCTTTTTTATTTTAGGTCCCATGCTAGATCTTCATCCTTATACGTGCGAAGCTATGAGATGATTAGACTACTTCCACTGCATCATATACGCCCGGTGAGCTGTTTCTTACCCCTTTAAGCATATTCTTGATTCATTGCTCAATTTAAGCTTGGGGGAGGACTTGTATGTGTATGGATGATGTTCTAGCATGTTTGTATTATATTTGCGAGCATTTGAGCTTATTGTTGTGTAGATGATGATATTTGGTCATACTTATGCTTCATATTATGCTTATGTGATGACATGTGACCTTTACTATTGCTCTCATGTTATGCTTGATTGTATATTTTGGCCATGTGAGCCCATGCCCTGATTAATCAAGAAAGGCCATGTCGAAATTATCTTAATTGAGCTATATCGTCAGTAGTTCCTTGTATGTCTTAAGTCACTTGGCATCATATTAGAGCTTGAGTTTTGTTTATTATCCATGATGTGCTTAGAAACCTTGTGATCCTATAGCATTTGATTCATTGCGAGTTACACATGTGTTTTGACCATTTGCGGATTGAATTGGTTCTAGTCATCGCCTCTTGAATGGTTATATCTTAGATTCACGCTTTGGCATATGTTATTTTAGATATTGATACTTTGCTTGAATGGTAAATTTGTGAAAGGGGTAGTCCTATCTTGAGCCAATAACTTGGTTGATTTATCTAGGTATCCATGTCTCGGAACACGTGTTACTTAGCATTAATGAAAACCGGTTATGGATGCTTAATCAAAACTAACAAAAAAAAGAAAGAAAAAAAATTGTTTTGCAATGTGTGAGTTGTGTGGAATAAGTGACTATGTCACAATGGTTTGGAAATGTGTGAATAAGCGGCAAAGTTTGCCCAAGGGTTTGAATAAGTGGCACAAGTGCCCATTGTGTTTTAAATTTGCTAAAAATCAACAAAAATTAGGTATCATGGCTCAAGTGTGGGCTTTTTCATAAATATCATGCGAGTATTAGTCTCTTTCTCTCAAATAGCATATGCCTTAGTATGACCCTTTGATACGCTCATTCTTGATGTTATACCTAGTTCGATGCTTTACAATTTTGGTTGGATACATGTGATCACTTAGTGCATTTCAACACTTGTGTGTAACTTGATTTGGTCAAATGCTATAGTTATCACTTGAGATCTTTGTTTGCATATTGCATTCTCATCTTGGATGGTCCTCAAAACTCAAGTCAGATGATTTCATTTTACATTATGTATGTCTCTTGACTTATTCATGCATTTACTAGTCTTTTACACCATAATTACTTGTTGTCCGGTTCGATAATTTCATGTCATTTACTTGAGGACAAGTAAACGTTTAAAGCTTGGGGGTATGACATGCGTCATATTTGCATTCGTTTACCCATCATTTTGCCCCATTATTTTTCGCATTTTAGGACCATTTATCATCATTTACACGTTTTCCCATATTTAATTGCTCAAAATGGACCATTTTACATTTTTAAATACTTTTCCGTAGGCGGCGCGATCTAGGCGCATAAACGACAATTCTGGACTTTCGGACTGCTCCGCATCACGCGTGCGTGTCGTCATGGATGCGTGGGATCAAACCGCGATGAAATCGGACTCCTGGAGGGCCAGAACAGAAGAGAAGAAGTGGGAGAAGGACCAATGTAAACCCTAGAAAGTGGGAGGACTAAATCAGAAAATGGCAAAAACCCCAACCGACCACAACCCTAGCCGCCGCCGCATTTTTTTCCTTGAGCCCGGTTCTTCTCTACTCCCCAGCGCCTTCTTCTCCTCCCCGATCCTTCTCCACGCCCGGCCGCGAGCGAGCACCGGGCCGACTCGCCGGCGTGCCACCTCTCCCCGTCTACCTCTACCGCGCCATCTCCTCACCTTCTCCACTCCCTCCGGTCGCCTACCTTTTTCACAGCCGCCATCTCCGCCGCTCCAGCTCTCGCGCCACCTTCCCACCGCGCCACCACATCTCCACCTTCCTCCACCGCTTCTCCTCCTCGGCCGCAGCTCCTCCATCACCTCTTCCCGGCTCTCCTCTTCTCGCGCCACCTTCCCACGCGCCGCCACACCTCCGGTGCGCCCTCCTCTTCCTTCACCATCACCCCGCCTGCGCGCTTCTTCCGCCGCCGCATCCTCTCGCGCCACCACATCAGCGCCGCCGCGCGCTTAGCTCTCCTCTCCCATCGTGCCCCCTTCTCCGGATCTACCGCCGCCTTCCTCTCCCTCGGCAGCTCTCCCCTTTACTCTCCTCTCGCCACCTTGCTCTACCGCGTCGCCTCCATCCTCGATCCACCGCCGCCTCCGTTTCACCACCGAGCGCTGCACTTCTCCGCCTTCACCATCGGCCGACTCACCACCTTCTCCCCTCTGCGCCATCTTCTGTTCTTCCTCCACCCGAGCGCCACCGAGACCGCCGCCCCGACTCCTCTTCTCTGACGTGTACTCCTCCGCCTCGGCTTCATCGACACCGACGGCCGCTACTTCTTCCACATCACCGACAGCGCCGCCTCCGACTTCTCCTCTGCTTCCTCTACGGCGCCGCATCTACTTCACCTCGGCCTCCTCTGCTACATCTTGCTCTTTGGTTATCTCTAATTCCTCTCTCATTGTCTGATTGCTATTCTCAAGTATTCTGTGGATGTGTATTGTTCTTTACTGTGACTCGTTATTGCACTGTGGAATATTTTCTGAGAACTGTGATGTATGCATGTGCTTACTAAGATGATGAATTGTGTTTGGTTAATTTGTTCCAGAATTGCACTAAGTACCAGTAGTGTATAATCAAGGCATACAATTTGTTATCGTGTCTGTGTTAGTGATCATTGTGTTAGTAATTTGCATTAGTGATTGTCATTTTATAATCTGTGTTTAGGTCTGTTAGATGTGATATGTGTTAGTAGTCAGTGTTAGTATCTGTGGATCTCGTTGTATTTGTTTGCGCGTATTAGCGAACCGGCGACTGTATCCCTTTCCCTTGCTATCTCGACTCACCTAGTGCTTCTAGATCCCTCTTGTGCTTCTCGACCTCTCTCTTTGCTTCTCTCAGCGGTCGTTCGATAGTTAAGTCGTGCGCGTGTTCGTCGTAGTTATTCGTTTGTCTAGCCGTCGTCGTCTAGTTAGCCGTCGATCGTCTTCTCCCTCGTCTTCTCTCGACTCCCTCCGTGCTTCTAACCATCCCCTATTGCTTCTCGTCTCTCTACCTCTTTCTTTCTTGCGGTCGTTAGCTAGGTAGATCGTCGATCGGTAGTCGTGTTCGTTCGTTTAGTCTTGCCGTGTCGTTTGTTCCTGTGCGTCGTTGTCGTTCTTTTAGTTAGTCGTCGTTTAGTTCGTTCGGTCGTACGACGTCCATTCGCATCTGATCGCTCGTTTCGTTGTTGTTGGATAGATCGTTTGGTCCTTTTAGTCATTTTAGTTTAGTTTTCTCCCCTGTTTCGTTTGACCTAGCTTTAGCCGAGCACCGGTAGCCTCAGTCTAGTCCCTGTGGAGAACACGACACTCGCCGCTATTTCAGTGGCAACCCGTGCACTTGCGGGTGTGCTATTTTTGCACGATCAAGCAGTGGTTATTTTGTATAAAGCAAAAAATTAAAGTAAATACAATAGATAGATTGAAAGCGCACTTTGTGAAAGTTTGATAAGTAAATAACCAAAGCAATTAAGAGTAACCATAAGTGAACTGACCATCCACCCAATGAACCACCTGTAAACTAACCATTCACGAAATGAGCTACCAATGAACTAACCATTTACTTCCCAAATTTAACTCAACCAAGTTTTTATGAAATATCTAACCCTCGTGTGAAATCACCAAGTATTGTCTATAATCGGGGATACAGCTATTCGAATAGTTTTACACTCTGCAGAGGTTACACAACTTCACCCACAAGAGATAATGCACTTACCATATCAGCCAATACACGCTTTCTTGAGCATGTGACTAAATGATTATCACAAGGCCTTTACAATGCTCAATCTTAACCCAGTTCTGCCTATCCCCTTATGCCAATGTGGATCCATGGCTACGACCAAATCACATTCATCCCAATGACGAAACCAAAATTGAAACATTACAAATTAATCAGCCTGGTCAATCCCATATTGGATATGAGATTGTACGATAAGGCTCAGATCAATGGCGCACAAAATTAAGTCCTTAGATTTTACCCAAGTGAGACATCCACATCCTAATGTGTTATTACACCCCCTTTATTGCACGATTACTCACTAAGTGAAAACCATTTTATATAACCAACACCAATGACACCACCCATGTCATGGTACGCAACTTTTATAATTGCGGTTGACCATCACGATTCAATATCTCATTAAGTCAAAATTAATTAATTAATCCACATGCGACGATTAATCCAACGTACTATAAGCAAGACTAAGCAATTTAAACATACAACCCATGTGGATACTACTATTGCATCACTAGATAGTTACCCATCCTATGGTGACAATAGAATCATGGCATTCAAATTATCAAGGAGGAAATAATCAAGTTGGACAATAGCTACCAGATTAAAAGGTTTATACTAAAATAGCAATGCATGATAATTTAAAACAACATAATAAATAATAGATTTAACAACTAGGTACAACATGATCAAAGGACATGACTTGGCTCAGCTTTGCTCAGTTATCAACTCTTGATCTTCTGTTCCTACTTCAGCTCCTTCAAGGACATTATCTAACGGGAGAGAAACGAATGAGCACAAATAAAATCAAATAAAAACCAAATAAACTCCATAAACTTCAAACTAGAACCAAAGCGTAGAGCTCAATTTTAGATGAATTTATGAAAAATAATCAGGTCAATCAGAGTTAGGACGGAGAAGAACAGGCTCTCGGAAGATTTAAATCTAAAGAAAAAGGAAAATATTATTTCCTGGAATTATTTTTCTAAAGAAAATCCTAATTATGACGTCAGAAACTATTTTGTTTTTTGGACGAATTATTTTTCTAAATGGAAATAGGAATTGTGATGTCACTGCTGACGTGGCGGCTGACTAGGCTTCTAGGGCTGACGTTGCATGATACATGGCCTGACACATGGCACTTAGGGCTGAGGTGGCAAGGTGACTTGGTTGACATGTGGCGCTGACATGGCATCTGACGTGGCATGGTGACATAATTCGGTTGGCTGATGTGGCATCCATGTAGACTACATGTGGTAGACACATCGGACTAGGGCGGACATGCCAGTGATGTGGTATGCTGACACAGCATGGTCTAAGGGTCTACAGAATAGTGTACCTGATGTGTGGAACCCACGAGTTAGTGGCTCGACTTATGGTGGATGAGGTTCACAGAGAAGGCGAAGAGTCGGCCGATGTGGTGCATAATGACGTCACAAAGATCCAACGATTGTCAATGGACCACACGGAGGAATCTCGACCGTCGGATCATCGTATTGGTGCAGATCCGATCGGACGATCATGGTGACGATCAAACGAGCAAGACAACGACACATGTCGCTTGGTGACTAGCTGGTGACAGCGAAGCGTCGGTGGCTCTTGGGCGATGGAAGAGTCGCAGCGTAGAGGGCGAAGTGGCGAGACGATGGCGCGAGCATCAAGGGCAGCTGACCGGTGGCCAAGACGGGTGGACAAAGAGGCACGCGGACCAAAGAGGCGGTGTGGATGGTAGAACAGAGGAGAGGACGAGTGTGGCTCACCAGTAGATGGCGGACGAGGACGGAGTCGAGGACGTCGATGAGGATGAAGAAGGTGAAGTGGCCATGGCAACGAGGACGACGGGTCAACAAGATGAAAACAGAGACAGTAGCAGCGGCACGAGTTCAATGGTCAGGGCGGGAACAGCTCAGTAGATGCGGGAGTCGAGGGCTCGACTGGCTTTTAAGGACGCAGATGCCATGGAGGCCGAGACGACCATGGAACGGAGTCTATATGGTCACGACGTGGCGCCAAGTTGAGTCCCAGATGAACACACACGCATGGCGGCGGCGGCTCCCAAATGAAGATAATGCACAGTGCTCACGGCCAATATCATACACTCACTTCTCCTCATCCTCACTCACATGACATCACCGCTCCCTCTAGGCTTGGTGGCACAGTGCGTCGGCCCGGAGTTCACCATTGCTCAGGACCCTCCTTGAGTGCCTCCTCCTCTCATTTCTAGAAATTTTTGTACGGATAACCTTTTTTTTATTCAAAAATAGAGAAATATACCCGCGGGAAATTTTTTTTACAAAAATAGCCTCCAGTCGCCCAATGGGGGGCGACTAGAGAATTTCGCCCACCCGGCAGGCGACAAGAGTTTATGTCGCTTCACGGGAAAGCGACATCATGGAGTCGCTTTCTCACTGGGCGATTTAATGAAGTCGCCCAATGGCTGGGCGACTTGTAATGCAGTCGCCCAGTAGGTAGGCGACTTCATTCAGTCCCCCTGATTTTTGTAGAGTTTTGGCAATTTTGTAGTTTGAAACAGAGAAAAAATCTGGTATAGTTGTAATAAAAGTTTATGTGCACTGTATGTTGTAGGTGCACAAAAACAATTCCAAATTTTTTTTAAGAATGATTGACCGTAGAACGATAGATACATAGAGTGGTAAGTGATATTTTGATGTTGCTGAGAAATAGTTTACGGAGAGAACCAGTATGACTTGCTATCTGAATCATTGAATGCGAACATGCTAGATAATAAGCTTATGTCAATAGAAATAAACTTCATAATACAGTTGGGAGTGGTCATAGTCCATGGAGAGGACGACATGCGAATCTTTTCGCTTTTTCAGGATCTGGTGCAATAAATGTCCCTATGTAGGCTTTTCAGAGCATGTAGCCTCGTAATAAATTCATAGTTCGTAGTCTTTTCAGAGGTTGGACCATTCAATGTATTTGGTACAACGTAGCCTTTTCAGTCGTTTGCAGGAAATAAGTGCTACAACATTGCCTTCTCAGAGGCCAGTAATCATAATTTCTGAAACAACAAGCTAAGGTGACATGAAAACTCACTGGAAAGGATAGAGGCCTATGACGTGAACACTCACTTTAAAGGCTACAGCCTACGCCCCTATTTTGTTGGTTTCTGTAGCGATAGGCCTGGATTATCCTCAGGATTCCAGTGTAGCAATAAATGTCCCTATGAAGACTTTTCAGATCGTAGCCTTTATGTAGGCAGTTTAGCTGGCATGTGTTGTAATCTGACTGAGCAAAGCTGCCCCGTTTTGTCATATCAGTGCGTAAAGCTGGCATGTGTTGTCATCTCACCGAGTAAAGCATGTCTCTGGGCAAAGCACCCATCTTTTGTCCCGCAGTTCGATATAAATAGCACGGTTGAGGTCCCATGAAGTTGTAGCCAGAAAACCCTGTAAATCGAACATACCATGGTGGAAGATGAGGGGCCAGTCGGATATGGGTCACCGAAGGAAGACCTTCCCTTGGAAAGGAGGGAGATGTTCGGTCCACAGTACCGCTTGATACCAAGCCGGCGTGCGCAACCAGCGTGGCCGAAATGCAGACACAATGAGTACGTGGTCGTGCAGGTCCTGGAAGGGCCGAACGATGGCGGGGGCCGTTTCTTCCGATGCCCACGCTCCGGGGTACAAATTACTAATAGTACATTTTTGTTATTGCTTATGGACCCTCCATGTTTACTGTCCTTTTTCGCAGATGGCGAAATGCGAATTCTCCCGCTGGATCGACCCTCCTCATGAACGGTATATTGACCGTTATGTGGGTACTTTATGGGACCGAATAATGGACTTGGAGTACCGAATGGAGACTCTCAATGAGGAGAACAATGACCTCCGCCAACAGATGCAACGCGAGAGGGGAAACGAGGAGGTTATCAACATAGGAAGCTCGTACGATCCGACATGTTGCTGTGCAAACCCAAGTTGCATATGTGCGTGCCACTACCACGATGGCCAACCCCTTCCGAGGCGTCCACTTCTACAGTTCTCCATGTGGGTGCCACGAGGCTCATTTGGCATGTAAGCAACGATGTGTATGGTTGTACCGTAGTATGTACGAGGGTTGATCGAAATAATGTGCAATGTTGTTAACCTTGTCATGAATTGATTGTCTTGTGCACGAGCCACAAAAGTATCTCATTTTAACAAACAGCAAATGCATGTACTAAATAAGTACATAACCAACTACATTACAGAAAAGTCATGTAACTATTGATCAGGACATGCATTGCATCGTCTAGCTGTGTGCCCCTCCTGACCGCATCGACCACAACGTGCACCCGGTGTTCCAGCTTGTGGTTCATCCATGTCATTCCTAATACGTCGGCTCTGTCGCCGACCCTTCCCACCCTTCAACATGTTAACATCTGGAACCCAGGTCCTCGATGCAATGTCCAAAGTGGCGAAGTTTCCCACCACCACAACCCTCGGGCTCCCCACACCAAGCTGCGGTACCCTCCTTAAAGAAGAACTCGGACATGAAGTTCGAAGGATCCATACCCACGGTCCCGCATGCAGCGAGGACATGAGAGCATGGTTTGTGTAACAACTTAAGCTTGTTGCACGTGCAGCTACGTTCATTTCCATGATCTCCAAGACATACCTCGTGGGTAACAAGTGAACGAGCCGTCCCAAATCCTGCTCTATCATGGAGTTTCACCTCAAAACGATGCTCCCTGTTGCCCATGACCTACACTGTGTGCAACTGACCCTTTTGTGCCTTCATCTCCATGTACGCAGTAATTTTTGCCGAATACAGAGCTCCGGGATTGGCCGCATGAAGTGCGGCACTCGCGTGCCTCTCCCTAAAGTACCGGATTGTGCTGTGAAGAACACCTTCCACGATGGCGACAAGGGGCTGAGAACGGAGACCCCTTAGAACCCAATTGTACACCTCGGCAAGGTTAGTTGTCATTATTCCGTACCTTGCGCCATCCGTGTCGTGCAACAGTGACCACTTCTCCAACGGTTCCCCTCGATCCATCTGCGCAAGCACTGATGTTTCGTGAGCTCCTTCTTCTTGGAGCACTTGGGTTAGGCGCATCGATTGGTGGCAAGCATTGTGGTTGTGCCGCCCTAGGAGTGACCGGCTCCTTGCTCCTCTCTTCGACGTTCTTCCTAGTGTGCTCATCCAACACCCTCCACAAAGCATCAAATTTCCTCTGTTGGTTCTGCCTAGCCAGCCTCTTGAATAGCTTCATCAAAGATTGTTTAGGGAATTGCTTGAAAAAGTTTGCCCCTAAGTGACGACTGCACCACCGGTTCCTCATGTCCGGCCAAGGAAAGGGCTCATCGGGGTCTTCTTGAAGTTTTCTTATTGCCTTGATAATACCGGCGTGGCGATCATGGATTACGCACACACCAGGCCGAGTGGCTACAACTCCAGCCCTCACATGTCTGAGAAACCACAGCCAGCTCTCGTAATTCTCACTCTCCACAAATGCAATGGCCAGCGGCAATATTTGATTGTTACCGTCAACGCCTATGGTCATCAGGATCTGCCCCTTGTATTTGTCTAACATCCCAAAAATTTGCTTTCTGAAAAATTTAAATTCAAATTAATTATTTTAAAGCATTTGAGTTTTATTTGGATTTGCCCTGAATTTCTGTTTTTGAAAAAGTTTGATTTGAAAAGTATTTTAAGTAAAACCTAAAAATATTGTTAAATAAAAAGATATTTTGAATTTCTATGAAAATCCTAGTACAAAATAATTATTTGGAGTTATTTGGCTTTTATTTGGTTTTCTGGATTTTCTGGAGTTTAAAACTTATTTTTGAAAATAAAAAGTATTTTAGGTATGAAAATTAAATACCAACATTAGTTGTAAGTATTTTTATTAAGTCCAAAATGTCTCCAGGGACTTCTGTGAATTTTCCTGGAATATTTGGAGTTAATTTCATATTTTTCTGAGCTTATTTGGATTTTCTGGGCCTTTCTGAAAATCTGAAATCAGAAAATAAAATTCAAAATCCCCTCCTTCCCCTCCGGCCGACGCGTGGACGGTCCAGATGGAGCCACGTCCCATGCGCCCGACCCATAACGGCCGCCCGCCCCATCCCGCCTACCCCACCTCCCAGGCCGACAGGTGGCCGGTCCGGATTGCGCCACGTCGCCCATCCGCCCCCTCTCCTCCGGGCCGCCCGATTCCCCCTGGGCCACGCGGCGCCATCTTGGCCGCCCACGCCTCCTCTCTTCCCCGTTCCCTCTGCCCGCGGGCCCTGCCCGTCAGCCGCTCCGCGCCCCCTCCCTCGCTGCGCACCCGGGCCCGCCCGTCAGGGCCTCCGTCTTCCCCGCGCGGTCATCTCCTACCTCGCGCCGCCCCCGTCTCCGCCCTAGTCGGCTTCCCCCGCTCGCCCGCGCGCGGCCCACCTCCCTTTCTTCCCCCGCAAGTCGCGCACCCGCCTCCTCCCCCAATCTCCGCGCTTCCTTTCCTTCCTCACCCCCGCACCTTCCTTTTTCCTCTCCGGCTGTCCCCGCCGCCCGAAATCACCGGCGAGAAATCCCCGCGGCTATGCCCTCCTCCGCCCCTATAAATACCCCTCCCCGGCTCCGTTTCTCCTCGCCCCACCTCGCCCCACCTCCTTCTCCATCTCCTGAGCTCCCCCTCGCCCGGACTTTGGCGAGCAATTGCGCCCGGCCCGACCCCTATCGCGCCCGACCGACTCCGCCCCGAGCTCCCCCGCGTCGCCCCCGACATCCTCCACCCCTCAGCCGCGCCTCCCCGCCACCGGAGACCCCTCGCCACCGACGCCCGAGCCACGCCGCCGCCTCTCCTCGCCGCCGCGCAACCCCCCCCCTCTCGGTAAAATGCCGCCACCCCGAAGTTCCCTCGTCGCCCCTCTCTCTCTCGGCCTCGCCGCGCAGCCCGTGCCGCTGCTCGCGCGCGAGCGCCGCCGAGCACCCTCTGGCCGGCCTCCCACGTCGGTTTTCCCTGTGCCCACGTGGCTGCCACCTGGTGCCCCGTCAGCGCCACGGCTTGGCCACCTCGGCGCCTCCCTGCCCGTCAGCGCCACCTCAATCCCCCCGCCACCTCAGCGCCTCCCTTCACCCGTGGACTCGGTCCACATGGACCGAGGCCCACCTGTCAGCCGGCCCACCTCAGGGCTGAGGTCATGCTGACGCCATAAAGCCCATTTTTCAGTTGAAAAATAATTCATCCGAAAATAAAATCCCTGCTGACGCAATAATTCAGAATTTCCTTTAGGAAAATAATTCCAAAAATTCAGATTTTTCTTTTTCTCTGAATTTAAACTTCCCGGAGCCCGTTCTCCCTCGTTTTAACTCCGTTTGAGCCCATTCAAATTTCTAAATTCATAAAAAATTCCAAACTATCCATTTATTTCATCCTTTCAAATATTTGAAATTTATTTGAAATTTGAAATATTTAAATTTCAAATTCCAATGCCTAGTTTAAATTCAAAGCCTCAGTTCCATTCCAAATTTTCTGTGCACTTTCAAAATTCAAATTCAAGTCTTGCAAAATATCCATAAAATCCATTCTATCTTTCTTGGTCCAAATATTGTCTCAGCAATTTCTTTTCCCAACCGATCTTCCAGATAGTCGTTCTCCCTCGTGTGAACCCCAAATCCGCTGAACCTTTCTCCTAAATTCTTCTAAAATCATAATCTATCCAAATATGGCTTCTATTTGAGTTTTGAGTTTATTTGAATTTTTTTGTATTTATTTGTTTTGTTGCTTCATCTTTTCTCGCGTAGATTCCAACGTTGTCGACGACCTCTCCACTCTGCAGCAGAAAGTACTCGAGAGCGTGCAGGAAGGCAAGTCTCCTTTGATCATCTTGAACCTATGATTTTTAAATGTTTTAAATATTTTAAATTATGTGCATTGCTATTTACATAAAATCACTAGTTCAAATCTTTAGGAATTAGTTATTCCAACTTTGTTATGCCCTCATTTGACATTGATTGCCATGTACCTTGTCACCCTAGAACTTCCTTTGTCTCAATAATGAGATTACTATTAATCTTTGTGAATATTAGAATGGTAGAATAATGCCTAGTCATGCTATCTAATATCTTTAGAAACTCTTGAAAATGGGAAGTTATGATTTATTGTAATAGCCTTGTGTTTACAAATTTTAGTGGTAATTGGAGTTACCGCTGTTCTGTTAAAATAAACTAAAATGTGAAAGTTGGTTTAGATTAGGGTGGATGGTTAGTGTGGTTTGGTGCAGGAAGCACGAGATCTTGTAAAGTGTATGTTCCACCCTAGTCAATTAAGGACCGACGCTTGTGTTTGTCCAGACTGAGCATTAACCGTACAACCACAAGTCTATATGGGTACGACCTAGCTGACTAACTTATGATAGTCTAGTTTAGGTGCCACCAGTGGAAAGTGGGTGCCAGGGATGGACTGGTTATTCACAGTGAGGGACAGGGATTTACTGTACTCATATGGCGCAAGAGGGGGCTTCAGATTGGGCGGATTTAACCCTTCTGCGGTGAAACCTCAGCGGGTGGTGTCTGGCTAGACTAGAGTGAGGTAAAGGCTTTGTGATATTTTATCTGGGTCTCATGCCAAAGGAAGCGTGTTGACTTTTAGGATAATTTATCTCTTGTGGGTAAAGTTGTACAACCTCTGCAGAGTGTAAAACTATTCGAATAGCCGTGCCCACGGTCAAGGGCGGGCAAGGAATGCATTCACATGGTAGATTTCTGGTTTTGTTTTAAAATCAAGAGTTTTGTATTCCGAGAGTGGAGGAACTCTCGGAAGGGTATCCTGGCGGTTGGTGCCAGAGAGGGTGGATGTAACCCGCAGTAAGTAACTTGATCAAATTGATTAATCTAGTGTTGGTAGATGGAACCTTCACTAGGGAATAATTGTTAGTTCTGTTAAAATCATTTACTTTACTAATGCCTTCGAAAATAATTAGTAGTAATTGAATTTAAAATATTGCTTTGGGCAAAAGAACCATATGGCCTTCCTTTGTCAAGCCTTGCATCTATGCATTTTTTCCAAGACTTGCGGAGTACTTTATGTACTCACATGCTACACTCAAAAACAAATCTCAGAAGAATACGAAGCTCAAGAAGGAGACTACGACTTCTTCGCGGGTGGATTCGACAAAGGATTCCAGAGTTCTAGGTCGCGCTTCCCGATCAATTGCACGTGGCGTATTGATGGGTCTTCACCGAAGTTTATCTTTTGCTTCCATTGTGTTTCGTGTGTGCGAGGTCTTGAAAACTCAATTGTAATAATGAGACCTTTCATCAGTACTCTTTAATATTGTAATAAAGCGTTGCTGGTTATGTATTCATTTCATTTAGCTTAATGTGCACTAGCTTTGATCCGGGAGTAGTGCGATATACACAGAGGGTCCGGGTTCGAAATCCGGGGTCCCGACAGAGGTGGTATCAGAGCCAATTTGACTGTAGGACGTGACCTAGTTAGAATGGTCGTTAAAAGAAGAACTTCAAATTTTATTTTATAAAATAAAAATTTAATATTGTGCTATCCTGGTCTTTTCTTGTCTTTCTATCCTTACCTTCGTCACGGCATTCTTTCTTATCTATCTGCTTGTTTCCTTTTGGAATGGTAATTGTACTCTCTTCCCTTTGTAATTTTTATAGACGGCTCAGTAAGGTTGCGTCTAAGAAACACATGGAGAAGCTCGTCATCATGAAGGAGCGAGGACTAGTTCTTTAGTTGTAGTACCTAAGTAAAGTCTTACGATTTTAGAACGCTTATATATATTATTTGTTTGTGTGCTAGATGAATTGTACCAAGTCTTTGAATATTTGTAGTACAGTCATCCTTAAAAACTATTTTGATTTCAAGCTAAGCTTCTCCTATTTGTTGTTTGTTTCTCTCTTGTGTGTTTGTTTGGGATGGTGTTTAGGCATTCCCCTGATCTCTTATCTGTGCTACTTCCCTCTTATCTTTTGCTAACCCCAGTTACCGCAATAGTGCAAGCTCCAATTCTTTTACCGCAGTCCAAGTTTGGAGAATCCTTGGAGACCTAGAGTATATGGAAGACAACAAATTTATGGAAAGTACTTTTGTCGGGAAAGCTGTCATAATCAGTGCATGTCAAGATAGGTAATTTGGAGAATTGTTGCTAGAGTGAAATATCTTGGATTTATAACTGATAAGATTGAATAATATTTGAGAGGATTGAGATAAAAGGCATATTTGTAGATACCAATTGATTATGAATAAATGTGAAGAAGTAATACTTGTGGATTAAATAGATCATGGAGAATGAGTACAGTAGTAAACTTGGTGGAACTAATTAGATCATATGAAGTGTCTAAATTTGATACCTTGGATTTATTATCTAGGATTGAAAGGAGCAATTGGATGCAAAATAAGATTTTTGTTGAAGGGATTATTTGTGATTATTGGAGAATTGGTATTTAAGAGATTGATCAAGTAAAGGGAGCGATTAAAAGATTAAGATGTTGAATTATCATAAACTCCATTTTGGGTGATTTGGTTGAATCATGAAGAGTAGATGAATTTTGTGGAGTTACTTGATTATCAGAGTTTGGTGGACCTATTGATGATGAGTGGATATTAGTGGAATTCCAGAAGATAATACACTTAGATATCTTGGTGGATTAATTTTACCATTGCAAAGTGGACATTGAATTGGTATGTCAATTTGAATTTGGTGGATTTAATAGATCATTGCTAGATAATTGGATTTTAACTAATGGGATTAACTAGGACGTTTAAGGATGTTCAAATGGATAACCTAGAGGATTTAAATTAATTATGGGAGATAGATTGTTCGATAAGAATTAATTGAGAGATTGTCCGATAAGAATTTATTGAGGTATTCGAATTCATTCAAATTTTGTGGAACCAAAATGATGATTATCAAGAGATTGATGTTGGTGGATTAATGAATATTAAATTATGGCTTAGATGATCTTAAACTTGATTGATGATTACTAAAAGGTTGGATTAATCTTATAATTTGATCAGAGCTATGGATTTGTTGAATTAGATAATGATCATAAAGCAATTGGTGGAAATCACAAACTACAATGTTATTGGATTCTTGTTAGAAAAATTATATGGTTTGACGTCGATTCAAATTAGAGCAGAGACTAAAAGTTAATGAGATTACTTGTCGAAATCAATAAGGTGCAATTGTGGTATATGATTTTGGAATCAAGAATTTTTGAAAAGTTGAAATAATTATGTCTTTCTCGGATGAACACGTGCGGAAGTTAAGCCCTTTTTGGTGGAATACTGAATTAATCGATATGATAAGGGCAATTGAAGTTAACCCAAGGCTTGTAGGCGACTAAAGATGTACCAATCCGATTTGTTGTTGTCTTCCATATTTCTCAATTAAAGGAATACTTCAGAGCATCGAATAACAAGATAGAATCATGAAGGAAGCTAAACGTCACACAACAAGTATGACCATAAAATTTCACAAAGTGCAAAAGAGCAACCATTCGAAGTCAAGCAACTTGGGAGCGTGAAGAGGACCTAAGAGCCGAGTTTTCCTCTTCTTTCTTTTTCCTAGTCCGTCCGAATCTCGGGGACGAGATTCTTTCTATGGGGGGTAGATTTGTAACATCCCAAAAATTTGCTTTTCTGAAAAATTTAAATTCAAATTAATTATTTTAAAGCATTTGAGTTTTATTTGGATTTGCCCTGAATTTCTGTTTTTTGAAAAAGCTGGATTTGAAAAGTATTTTAAGTAAAACCTAAAAATATTGTTAAATAAAAAGATATTTTGAATTTCTATGAAAATCCTAGTTCAAAATAATTATTTGGAGTTATTTGGCTTTTATTTGGTTTTCTGGATTTTCTGGAGTTTAAAACTTATTTTTGAAAATAAAAAGTATTTGAGGTATGAAAATTAAATACCAACATTAGTTGTAAGTATTTTTATTAAGTCCAAAATGTCTCCAGGGACTTCTGTGAATTTTCCTGGAATATTTGGAGTTAATTTCATATTTTTCTGAGCTTATTTGGATTTTCTGGGCCTTTCTGAAAATCTGAAATCAGAAAATAAAATTCAAAATCCCCTCCTTCCCCTCCGGCCGACGCGTGGACGGTCCAGATGGAGCCACGTCCCACGCGCCCGACCCATCCCGGCCGCCCGCCCCATCCCGCCTACCCCACCTCCCGGGCCGACAGGTGGCCAGTCCGGATTGCGCCACGTCGCCCATCCGCCCCCTCTCCTCCGGGCCGCCCGATTCCCCCTGGGCCACGCGGCGCCATCTTGGCCGCCCACGCCTCCTCTCCCGCTCCCTCGCCGCGGGCCTCGCCGCTCGGCCGCTCCGCGCCTCTCCTCGCTGCGCACCCGGGCCCGCCCGTCAGGGCCTCCGTCTTCCCCGCGCGGTCATCTCCTACCTCGCGTCGCCCCCGTCTCCGCCCTAGCCGGCTTCCCCCGCTCTCCCGCGCGCGGCCCACCTCCCTTTCTTCCCCCGCAAGTCGCGCACCCGCCTCCTCCCCCAATCTCCGCGCTTCCTTTCCTTCCTCACCCCCGCACCTTCCTTTTTCCTCTCCGGCTGTCCCCGCCGCCCGAAATCACCGGCGAGAAATCCCCGCGGCTACGCCCTCCTCCGCCCCTATAAATACCCCTCCCCGGCTCCGTTTCTCCTCGCCCCACCTCGCTACACCTCCTTCTCCCTCTCCTGAGCTCCCCCTCGCCCTCGCGCCGTGCGCCCTTGCCTCCGCCGCCGCCCGGACTTCGGCGAGCAATGCGCCCGGCCCGACCCTCTCGGGCCGGGCCGACTCCGCCCCGAGCTTCCCCGTGTCGCCCCCGACATCCTCCACCCCTCGGCCGCGCCTCCCCGCCACCGGAGACCCCTCGCCACCGACGCCCAAGCCACGCCGCCGCCGGCGCAACCCCGGCCCCCTCTGGTAAAATGCCGGCCACCCCCGAGTTCCCCGTCGCCCCCTCTCTCTCCTCGGCCCCTCGCCGCCGGCAGCCATGCCGCCGTTTGCCGGCGAGCGCGCCGCCCCCGAGCACCCTCTGGCCGGCCTCCCACGTCGGTTTTCCCCGTGCCAACGTGGCTGCCACCTGGTGCCCCGTCAGCGCCACGGCTTGGCCACCTCGGCGCCTCCCTGCCCGTCAGCGCCACCTCAACCCCCCCGCCACCTCAGTGCCTCCCTTCACCCGTGGACTCGGTCCACATGGACCGAGGCCCACCTGTCAACCGACCCACCTCAGGGCTGAGGTCATGCTGACGCCATAAAGCCCATTTTTCAGTTGAAAAATAATTCATCCAAAAATAAAATCCCTGCTGACGCAATAATTCAGAATTTCCTTTAGGAAAATAATTCCAAAAATTCAGATTTTTCTTTTTCTCTGAATTTAAACTTCCCGGAGCCCGTTCTCCCTTGTTTTAACTCCGTTTGAGCCCATTCAAATTTATAAATTCATAAAAAATTCCAAAATATCCATTTCTTACATCCTTTCAAATATTTAAAATTTATTTGATATTTCAATATTTAAATTTCAAATTCCAATGCCTAGTTTAAATTCAAAGCCTCAGTTCCATTCCAAATTTTCTGTGCACTTTTAAAATTCAAATTCCAATCTTGCAAAATATCCATAAAATCCATTCTATCTTTCTTGGTCCAAATATTGTCTCAGTAATTTCTTTTCCCAACCGATCTTCCAGATAGTCGTTCTCCCTCGTGTGAACCCCAAATCCGCTGAACCTTTCTCCTAAATTCTTCTAAAATCATAATCTATCCAAATATGGCTTCTATTTGAGTTTTGAGTTTATTTGAATTTTTTTTGTATTTATTTGTTTTGTTGCTTCATCTTTTCTCGCGTAGATTCCAACGTTGTCGACGACCTCTCCACTCCGCAGCAGAAAGTACTCGAGAGCGTGCAGGAAGGCAAGTCTCCTTTGATCATCTTGAACCTATGATTTTTAAATGTTTTAAATATTTTAAATTATGTGCATTGCTATTTACATAAAATCACTAGTTCAAATCTTTAGGAATTAGTTATTCCAACTTTGTTATGCCCTCATTTGACATTGATTGCCACGTACCTTGTCACCCTGGAACTTCCTTTGTCTCAATAATGAGATTACTATTAATCTTTGTGAATATTAGAATGGTAGAATAATGCCTAGTCATGCTATCTAATATCTTTAGAAACTCTTGAAAATGGGAAATTATGATTTATTGTAATAGCCTTGTGTTTACAAATTTTAGTGGTAATTGGAGTTACCGCTGTTATGTTAAAATAAACTAAAATGTGAAAGTTGGTTTAGATTAGGGTGGATGGTTAGTGTGGTTTGGTGCAGGAAGCACGAGATCTTGTAAAGTGTATGTTCCACCCTAGTCAATTAAGGACCGACGCTTGTGTTTGTCCAGACTGAGCATTAACCGTACAACCACAAGTCTATATGGGTACGACCTAGTGACTAACTTATGATAGTCTAGTTTAGGTGCCACCGTGGAAAGTGGGTGCCGGGATGGACTGGTTATTCACGAGTGAGGGACAGGATTTATTGTACTCATATGGCGCAAGAGGGGGCTTGATTGGGCGGATTTAACCCTTCGCGGTGAAACCTCGGCGGGTGGTGTCTGGCTAGACTAGAGTGAGGTAAAGGCTTTGTGATATTTTATCTGGGTCTCATGCCAAAGGAAGCGTGTTGACTTTTAGGATAATTTATCTCTTGTGGGTAAAGTTGTACAACCTCTGCAGAGTGTAAAACTATTCGAATAGCCGTGCCCACGGTCAAGGGCGGGCAAGGAATGCATTCACATGGTAGATTTCTGGTTTTGTTTTAAAATCAAGAGTTTTGTATTCCGAGAGTGGAGGGAACTCTCGGAAGGGTATCCTGGCGGTTGGAGCCAGAGAGGGTGGATGTAACCCGCAGTAAGTAACTTGATCAAATTGATTAATCTAGTGTTGGTAGATGGAACCTTCACTAGGGAATAATTGTTAGTTCTGTTAAAATCATTTACTTTACTAATGCCTTCGAAAATAATTAGTAGTAATTGAATTTAAAATATTGCTTTGGGCAAAAGAACCATATGGCCTTCCTTTGTCAAGCCTTGCATCTATGCATTTTTCCCAAGACTTGCGGAGTACTTTATGTACTCACATGCTACACTCAAAAACAAATCTCAGAAGAATACGAAGCTCAAGAAGGAGACTACGACTTCTTTGCGGGTGGATTCGATAAAGGATTCCAGGAGTTCTAGGTCGCGCTTCCCCAATCAATTGCCTGTGGCGTATTGATGGGTCTTCACCGAGTTTATCTTTTGCTTCCGCTGTGTTTCGTGTGTGCGAGGTCTTGAAACCTCAATTGTAATAATGAGACCTTTCGGTCTGTACTCTTTAATATTGTAATAAAGCGTTGCTGGTTATGTATTCATTTCTGTTTAACTGTGTGCACTAGCTTTGATCTGGGAGTAGTGCAGTAATACACAGAGGGTCCGGGTTCGGAAATCCGGGGTCCCGACAATTTGCCTGTCAAAAAGGTCCCGTCAATTGAGATCACTGGCAGCATGTGCCTGAATGCTTCGATGCTAGCACCAAATGCAAACATTGCTCTCTGCAACACCGCATACCCTGGCGGACTTATGGACGACTTCTCGTGGAGGGCGATGTACGTGCCCGGGTTCCTTTCCTGCAGGATATTAAGCATACGAGGAAGGTTGTCGTACGCCGCCTCGAAAGTGCCAAAACGTTTTTCCAACGCCTTCTGCTTGGCACGCCACGCCTTTGCGTAGCTAATCTTATACTTGAATTTATTCTCAATAGCTACCACAATATGCGTGGCTGCCATGTCCTTCTTCTGCACTATCTCCCCATACATGAGATTGGCAATAAATCCGGACGTCAGGTTACGATGTCTCGCCAAGACAGTGTTTAGAATGCAGGAGTGCGGCTCAACCTTGGACACAATCCAATGAGTCTCATACTTAGGTTTACGGGCGTGCACCCGCCAAGGGCAACCAGTCTGCTCGCACTTCACAGTGTACTGCTCCTGGCTTGATTTGACGACGCGAAATGTCCGCTGCATTGAAAGGGCCCAAAGCTTGATGGCATCCTGCAGCGCTTCCTTGTCAGCAAACATAGCATGCAACCGAACCTCTGTCTCATGGTACTCCCATTGTGATTCATGCTCATCATGTGCGGAAAGACCCTCCGCATTAAACCGGTTCCATTCCTGGGGGATAGGAACTTCATCCTCATCGAACTGTCCTCGCTGCCGTCCTCTACAGCTTCCTCTTCATCCCATGCCCTCGTCATCGTCGAGTCCATCTGCTGCACAATGTACTCATTATACTCTCCTTCATCGGCTTGCCCAGTTGGCTCTCTATGGCTTGACGGCTGTAACTCTCCTTCATGTACCGCATCGGCTTCATGACGAGCAACTTCATCATGTCCGCCAACATGCGGCCCGCCCGAGCTGCTAGCACCTCCCACAACAACGGCTGTTGCACGAGCTTCCTCAGCTGCTTGTACTGAGCACGGTTGCACAAGCAGCACACACTCGTATCCACGACACCGACACCCTAGCACAAAGCCCTTCCATGTGGCAGAGCGCACCAATGTCTTCAACTCCCATCTGATGTCCGTGGGAGACCGGCTCCAAAGCCCTTGTACGATGACGCTGTACACCTCGGGGTTCAACGAAAAACTCCGGGTCAGCCAAAGCTGCATATCTCCCATTCGAGCATTCTCGTCACCCGGAAGTACGAGAGTGACTTGCGGAAAATCGCTCAAATCCACACCATTCGGACCTTCACGAATGGTTCCAGCTCCGTAATACACTCTCAATGTAGTGGACATTGATGATGTCGGCCTGCATATATATTTCAATTTTGCGACATGTCAAATAATATCGCACAATACTAAACTTCCTATACCACAAACTTTGCTAAAATTTCTATACTACCATACTACAAATTGCATACCAAACCTTTTCTACAATAATATTTCCATACTAACACGGTACTAATTATTCTACATCTATAATTTTTATTAACACCAACATTTCATATAAATAATAATGCAAATACAACATAATCCAAAAAAATACCTAGATCCAAATTGATGGAATAGCTTCTACTCCTCCTTCCTCCCTCACCTCCTCCTCTCCTCTTCTTCTTCCCCTCCTTCCTCCCTCACCTCCTCCTCTCCTTCTCCTCTTCTTCCCCTCCTTCCTCTCCTTCTCCCCCTTGTTTCTTTTCCTTCTTCCTCTTCTCTGTGCGCTGAATGTGTTTGCTGAATGAGTGAAAAAAGGTGGTTGGTAGTGGGAGCCACCGGGCAGCCGCCTTAACCCCTCGTCGCCTAGCGTTGGCGATCGCAATCTGATCGCCCAACCGTACAACGACTTAAATTAAGTCGCCCAACGTTCAGGCGACAGCGCTGATTCGCCCAACGGTTCGCAGATTCTTTAAATGTCGCCTGCCGGGTGGGCGAAATTATCTAGTCGCCCCCCATTGGGCGACTGGGGGCTATTTTTGTAAAAAAATTTCCCGCGGGTATATTTCTGTATTTCCGAATAAAAAAAAGGTTATCCGTACAAAAATTTCCTCATTTCTACCCTTAGTTGTAAGTTCAAGCTTCATTAAGTTGATTTTGGTGATAATGACAAATCCAATTATGGGACTAACTTGTTTATTGATTATGATATTGCTTAGTCTTATTTGAATGAAAAGGTGAAAATCATAAGAGGTATGCATTTGACATCACATTCTTATATCTTATTGCTTTCCTCGGATCCAAAATATAGTTGAATTCACCAAATAGTCTAACTTGAAGATGTGCATATGCTTTCACAATACTTCTTGTATACACACATTTAGAGGGAGTTCACTCTATGTTTTAAAGTTTCATCAGTATTGATCCATGTTCATATTTTCCACATATTAAGGATCTTTACTTTGAAACATATCCCTTGAGTATATATATAACTTGTGTAACTCATCTGTGTTAATGGTTGTATGTTAAATGACAATTGGATGAATAAGTTTTTCTTTAAAAGTTTACCTTGGAATATACATGTGTTGTGTACATGTTGTATACTCGTAAATTAATCTTCTATCTCATTATTTATTAGAGATTATCATGAATTACCAAAAAAAGAAAATTGTAGAATCTAGTCCCTTCATTATGAGTTAATGGTGAAGTTTTGGTAATTGATGACAATTAATTTGTGGGCTAACATTTTCCATGAGTTGGATGAATATGTTAGGTCTCACAAATGAGGATGACTTGGGATGGCTTCATATGTTGAAGATCATCAAGTCAAGTGAAAGATACATCATGAGTTGATGCATATTTAAGAGGAGATGATCACATGTTGATTATCAAGTCAAGAGAAGAACCATCATGTGTTGATGGAGTTCCAGTGACAAGGACCCGGACTTGAAGTGAAGATGTGTATCATCAAGCTTCAAGAAGATGTTAAGGCAAAAGTATGACTAGTTAGGGCTAAGAATATGTTCCTAGTCTTTACCGATCTTTTGGTTTGGTTCAAAGACCGGATTGCTAGTATAGGTTGTCGTACTATTAAGAGGGGTCATGTCTAGTAGTTTGAATCTCATTATGTGTTGATAGCTCAACCTCACTTGCTCTAGCTCTTCTTAACATGATACTTATATTTGCGAATGTGTTTTGCAAATAGCTGTGGCTCATGTGTTGAATCGTTGTAACATGGGACTACACATTGCAAATGTGTTTTGCATGTATTTAAAGTCCATGTTTCCTATTTCTTGTGGTATGAAACTTATATTTGTAAATGTGTTTTATAAATGGTTGAATCTCATATTTAATCCTTGTGTCATTTTTCCAAAAGTGTGCAAATGTGTTTTGCAACTTGTTGCGACTTATATTTGATCCTTATATGCATGATACTAAAGTTTGCAAATGTGTTTTGCAAACTCAAATTTATCTAGGTTCCCAGACTTCAAAATAAAACACTTGCAACCAAAAACACGAAAATGTGAGACACTGGACTTTTACCATACCTTAATTCATAAAAAGTGTGATGCAAATGTGCCCTAAGAAAAACTCTGTTTCAAACATGCAAGCGGTAGATATAGCCTCAGTCCAAAACTTTCTAGATGTACATACTCATCTAGCATCGTCCTGACCATCTTGACCAATGTATGGTTCTTCCTCTTCACAATGTCATTTTGCTGAGCGACATATGGAGAAGAGAACTGATGCTTTATGCCTGTATCATCATAGAACCTCTCAAAGTAGGAGTTCATGAACTCCATGACATTGTCACTGTGAATCACTCATAAAGCACCAGAGAGCTCAACAGAAAACCCACTAAATAGACCCCAAAAATGGCTGAAAGTCTCCTCCTCCGAACCTAAGAAAAATACCCAAGAGAATCTCAAGAAGTCATCGACCACAACAAGAACGTACCACTTCCCACCAGCCGATTGCACTATAGCTAGACCAATAGTGTCCATATAAAAAAGTTGTCCTGGTGTGTCGGTCATAGTCACAGTGACTAAATGATGGGAACAACAATCATCTTGCTATGCCGGTAAGGATCATAAACTAAGTTTTTGATCATCTTGAGCTTACGCAGACCACGAATGAGGTTATGGCCACTAACTCAGGTCAAGTGATCAAAGCCAATATGACCAAATCTCCAATGCTAATAGGAAAGATCATGGGACTCGAAAGCAACTAAACACCAGTGAGAATCACTAGAAGACTCGATAAAATCAGCACAAAAGATCCTCCCTAACCTAGAAAAACCATAAACTAGACTTCCCGAATAATCAATAATTTTACAAGCATTTTTCTTAAAGCTTATTTCAAAATTGTCATCAGTAAGCTAGGCAACAAATAGAAAATTATATCGCAGCTTACTCACTAAGGCAACACTCTTAAGAATGAAAGAATCATTAATGCACACAGTACCTTTAGCTATGACTCAACCTAACGAAGCATCTACAAAGATAATTGTCTCATCACCAGGAACTCGGACTAGAGAAAAGGACCAACATGAATCTCTGGTCAAGTGACGAGAACACCTGGAGTCAACAAGCCAAACATCTCCCTTCCCAGCCCAACAAACTTGAATCAGTGAGAAGTAAACATCAGTGGCTCAGTACTAGGGTAAATAAGATCAAATCTAGGAACCCAATATTGAGTCACACGATGAGTAGAAGATCAAGAAGACTGACCTCAAGCAACACTACGCAACTCACCTCTCACAAAATCTGAAGGTCTTGAAACAGAACCCAAACCTTTGCCTAGTGTATACTCATCACACCGTAGATAACTACCTCGACGTTGACAATGAGGTCTATCATCGAGACAATGAAAATCCTTACCACAAGTAACTCATTGATCAAAATCAAAAGAAATCTGAAAACCAAGTCCTCGACGCTATCTAAAACCAAGAAAGTCAAGAGAGCTAACTACAACTCTAGACATCGTGTCGGTCTTAGGAGCGCTCTGAGTCTAGGGCTGACCCTGAATACCCCTAAGAGTGCAAACACGGTCACGACGTGTGATCTGAACATGTCTAAAGCATAACTTAACTAAGTGTCCATCCTTTTGACAAAAGGTGAAATGATACTTCGCCTTCTCAGAGGTTGAGGTAGCAGAAGGCATAACCTTACTAACAAAAATTACCTGGACTAAGCCCGTAAACTTAAACACTGTCTTCTTAGACTCGGACACAACCACGATCACACCTCCTATTGCAGCTCTAACAAATACAGATGGACATTTCCTCACACCCTCTAGAAAATCATATCTTAGACCTTGATTGAACTTGTAAATCTTGGATTTGTCTATGATAAGATTGAGCTTTTTCTTACCTTCAACAAATCTTTCGAGAGTACTCATGAGGTACTCACACTCTTGAAAAAGGGAAGCGCAGGAAGAACATGGGGAAGATGAAGATGAAGAGCTAGAAGGAGAAAATCGAACAACACGTGCATATCTCTCCCTATGCATGACTACCTCGAGCTTGAGGGCTTCGCGAGAAATATATGGGGCAGTCCTAATCCTAGCCATCTGGCCCTCGTATCCCTTTCGAAAAGTCTCTTGCATATCCTTCATTTTCTCCTCTACTTCAGCACAGGACAAACAAGTAGATTGTGGCTTCTCTAGTAGGTTTTTAATTAGCTTCACATGTTTTTCATCCAAAGTAATCAATTCATATTTTAATTTTTCACAATTGTTACATGATGAGCTAATAGGTGTCATAGAAGCATATTGAGCTATTTTCTTATTATGATCATATATGTCCTGAAATTGCTTAGATATGGACTCAAGTTCAGCAG
Source organism: Dendrocalamus sinicus (assembly GCA_036346575.1). Taxonomy (NCBI): domain Eukaryota; kingdom Viridiplantae; phylum Streptophyta; class Magnoliopsida; order Poales; family Poaceae; genus Dendrocalamus; species Dendrocalamus sinicus. Next base: position 30,700,935 of record CM070656.1, on the reverse strand, counting down.
TTAATTTAGGACAGTTAGCACAAGAAGCAACAAGCTCAATCAATGTAGCATGCATTTCAACAATTTTATGATCTGACTTCTTCCAATTATTCTTGAAAAGCATTGTCTTATCCTCATATGAGGTGCAAACTATAGCCTCAGCAGAATCAGAATGAAAAGGAATAACTCTAGCCATTTCTAATTCAACTAACATATTAACATTCTCTATCTTAAGTAAATCAAGCTCAGAGATCACACTATCATATGAGCTCCTTAATTTCTCCATATCTCCAACAAGGAAGAACAAACATTACAATCATCACGGGAGGAGATATATCTAACTGAAGTAAGCTCACGTGATAAGCTCCCTATTTCCTTCTCTAATTCACCATACCTAGCTAACCCAAGACCTAGCATAGAACTTTTCTACCTTCAGAAAAGCATCATTGAGCTGGTCATAGGAGGGGCCTACTTCATCGTCGTCGTTGTAGAGATCGTCGTCGCTGATGCCATTCTCGTCAGCCATGAAGCACATCCTGGTGAAGTCATCGTCGTCCATGGTTGTAGGACCCCAGAGCAACAACTCCCGAATCCTCTGTGTAAATTGCACTAATCCAGGATCAGCTAGTGCACACAGTGGACAACAAACATAAATATCAACTATAATGATATTTATTAACTAACTATAGGCATGATTGCTAAAGTTTACATCCACAACCCATAAACCAAATTTAAATACTAGAAATGGAAAAAAAAATACCGAAGCGAAAGAAGCCCAAAGCCTACCCATGGGTAAACGACAGTAATGCACGGCCTACTCGTCCAGGCCCTCACCGTAGTTGAAGTCATCTTCCCCTATGTGGAGATAGCAAGGTGAGTACAAAATTGTACTCCATAAGTCACACGGGAGAGTGCAATATAATGATAAAGGCAACAAAGAAAAGTATATAGGGTTATTTGAGTGCAAAATAATATTTAAAGAAATACAATAAATAGATTAAAATTGCTAAATTTAATACAATAATTAAAAAGGGTATTATAAATGAAATTAATACCGTTAGTTCAGGTCCATCCCCTACACTAACCTAACCACGGGCATCCCACCTAGACATCTTTTCCAAAAGATCTCATATGGATTCCATCCATCCATACACTTTTTAATCTCTTATAGATTCCATCCATCCATAAGCTTTTCATAAACCATTTTGAAAAATAAAGTCTAATTTATTAAAAACTTTACTCAGCATGCCTATGACTGTGGGCATGGCTATCCAGGATAGATTATACACTCTGCAGAAGTTGTACAACTTTACCCACGAGACATGATCAACTTATAATGTCTGTTTAACACACGTTCAAAGGTATGCGACTAACAGATCATGATAAGACCTTTACAATGCAAAGCCTTCAACCTGGCCAACCAACACTAAGGTTTTATCCCAGTAAGGAATCCACCAGACCGAGATCCCCTCTTGATCCAAGTGAGACTTTACATGGCCTACGCAACGCTCACTCTCAACCTACAGTAAGGCTCAGGTTGGGACCCACAAATTAGTTAGTTAGGACTGTCCCATACCAGCCTTGTGGTAGTACGAAAAAGGCTTTGTATCAGCGATTCACAGACCGATCCTTAATTTTGACTTAGGCTCAAATCACATAACTCTTGTGCCTGAAAATCAACATTATGTCACCGAATAACAATGCATGCCAGCACCCACCACCTAACCATTAGCCTAAGTCTAAACTAGATTTTATATTTCGTTTTGAAATAATTCATAGCCTTTCTTGACTCACTGAAGTCAAGAGTACATTTGAAAACTTATTATTTTATGTGAAAAACTTATCCCAAGTCTAGTTTTATTTCTAAGCAAAACTAAGCATTTGCTACAAAAGTTCTCTAGCCATATTAATGTACTAACTAGAGTTTTTATTCTAGGGTGACAAGGTATCGGGGGAATTCAATGTCAATGAAAGAATTAACAAGTAGACAATAACTAAATTTAAAACTGAATTGAAATATGTTGAATAAAAATATGCATGCAGAATAATTTAAAACAACATAGTTTTATTTGCAAACTAAGATCAACATGATCAAGGTGTGTGACTTACCTTGCTTCGCGAATTGGTGCAAATCGTCGTCGAAGAATTCTTCCGAATCGTCGTAGTCTACATGTAAAAATACCAAAGCAAACACAAATAAAATCCAAATAAATTCAAATAAACTCCAGTATTAAAAAGAAGGGCAGAAATGGATATATTGGAATTGTTTGATGAATTTAGTAATTTGAATGGGCTCAATCGGAGTTAGGGTGAACGATAACGGGTTTCTGGAAGTTTGGAATTCTAAAGAAATTGATAAAAGAGAATTTCTAGAAATATTTTTCTAAAGGAAAAGAATTTGTGACATCAATAACGTTTGGCTGAATTATTTTTCAAAAGAAAAAGGGAATTATGACGTCACGCTGGCATCAGCCCTGGGTTTGACTTAAGGTTGACCAGTGAGCCCGGCCTATCGTGGACCAGGTCCATGGACTATCAAACGACTAAGGTGGCAAGGTGGATGATGTGGTGGTAGGTAGAAGGTGACAGGGCTTATTTTGCTGATGTGGCTGACACGTGGACCTATGCCATTAGGTGGCAGACCACGTCATTGCCACGCGAGTATGCAGTCTGACGCGGTGAGTGGCACACGGCGTGGTGCCCGTGTGGCAACCAGTTGCTGGCGTGGAGCACCGTGTGGCACCACTTGGTGGCCACATGTGCTCGGGTGCTAACATGGTGGCGCTGATGGTGAGCGACGCTATGGGCCCGACAGACGTCGGCACTACGGCAAGTAGCAACGATCGACGAGTAGCGCAAAATAGAGAGGGGAACGCGGGTTGTGCTTGGTGCTTACTGGGACAAGCCGGAAGATGGTTGACAGTGAGTGGAAAGCGGCGGCGGTGCGGTGCTCCAGCGGGGATGGAGCTTCGGTTGTGTTTGGGGCCAGTGGAGGGGTGGGCGAGGTCGTCCTCATCGCGGTGAGACTGGAGGAGCCATCGATGAGCCTCGGCGTTTCTCCGGTGGGACAGAATCACTCGCCGGAGTTGCTCCGAGGCTTGGGGTGGCGGCTTAAGGAGCAAGAGCTCCCAATGGAGTTTGAGAGTAGGACGGGGAGGGGAGGGTGGAGTCCAAGGCTAAGTGGAGCTCGAGGGGCTCCTTTTATAGGGTTGAGGGGGAAGGGCATGGTGGGATTCCTCGCTAGAATTGGTGGCCGGCATAAGGAAGGTGAGGGGAGAGAAGGAAAGGAGGGGTGCGAAAGGAATGGAAGGTGCAGAGTTTAGTGGATTTGTCCTCGGGTGGCACGTGGTTTCTAAAACCGAAGAGAAGGGGGACAAAGGAAAGCGGCAAGCGGAGATTGGGCGGTTAGTGGCCGAAATAGGAAAGAGGGGGAGGTGGAAGAAGGAAAGGGGCGACGTAGTAGGGTTGATAGGCGGGGCCTATGGGCCGGCGGATGACGAGGCGAGGACACTAACTAGGTAGAGAGAGAAAAGGTGGGGAGTGAGGAGATGGCAGGATGGGCTGATGCAGGATGTGGCTCCATCTGGACCATCCACGTGTCGGTTTTGGTTTTTAAATTTTCATTTTTGAATTACAGAAAACCCAAGAAAATCAAATAAGGCTTACAAAAATAGTAAATAAATTCCACAAATTCTAGAAAAATTTACAAAAATTTCTGCAATAATTCTAGAATTAGTAAAATTATTTACAACTTAATTTGGTCTTAAATTTTATACTAAAAATACTTTTAATTTTAAAATTTAGATAAAAGCCAAATAAGTTTAAATAATTAATTTTAATTATAATTTTTCTATAAATTCAAATTTTCCTTTATTTAATTATATTTTTATATTTTACCTAAATTACTTTTCAAAATCAAGTCTCTTTAAAAGCAAAAAAACAGGGCAAATAAACTTTAAAATTCAAGCAACTGAAATAATAATTTTTATCTTAAATCAAATTATTTTAATTTTTTCACTCATATATTGAAATAAACAGCTAGGTTGTTATATTGGTGTTCTTCTATAGCCCATCCTCACTGTTGTCGTCACTCCAGCCCTGCATGTCGCTAAAGTCGAAGTTGTTAAAGGCGGTGAGGACACGGTAGAAGAGCTTCTTCGCCTTGTCGAGATTGTGGTACTTCTTCTTCTTGCCTTGATCATGAGCAGGAGGCTTCTTATTGTGGTTCTTGTTGATATAGCCGTTCTATCTCCTACAACCGTAGTCATTCTTGCCCTTCTCTAGTTTGGGGCAGTTTGCTCGAATGTGGTTAGAGCCACCACACTCGAAGCAGATCATCAGACCTCCTCTCTTTCTCTTTTTAACCCACTTGTATGCATGTGAGAACTTTCTAGCTAAGAGGGCTAACTCACTCTCTAGAAACTGCTCAAATTGGTCATCACTCGTCTTGCACAAAGCAGCCAAAGAGAAACTAGAGACACCACCAGAAGATGGTCCAGAAGAAGATGTGGGATCAGTGACCAAAGCCATCGACTGCGACTTGATCTTACGAGAAACGACATCAATCTCATGAATCTTGAGACGAGAGTACAATGCGTCAAGACTCAAGGTTGACAGATCAGTCGTGTCCTTGATGATGGTCACTTTCATCTCTCAAACTCTAAGATCTAGAGCAGAAAGCATCTGACAAGCGTTATTCGAGTATAGGTATGTGAGACCAATAGCTCGAAGGTTACTCAGTATCTTGTGAAATCTACCAAAGCATTCATCCAAGGATTCACCAGCAAGTATCTCGAATTTGTTGTACTCCCTCTTGTACTAGTCCTATCGAACAGTCATGATCTAGGTTGTGCCCTCATGGTATGCATCGAAAGTCACCCAGATGTTGTATGCCGATGAGAGGTGAGAGATGCGATCAAACTCATTTTTGCTAAGACCCCGAATGATGATATTCCTTGCTTTAGCATTTGCCTCAATATCTGGTGTATTCATAGCCATGATGTTCTCATCAACAGGAACAACAAACCAGTCGTAACCTTTTTCCAAATCGTATAGCCTTAAACTTGAATATAAGACTCCATTCTACTCTTTCAAAAGGGATAGTCAACCCCATAAAAGATAGGATGCATGGTGGAATATTTGTCTCCTGCCATGGCTCCTAAGACCGATTAAGATCTATGAGAAGAGCTAACTGAGCTCTGATATCACTTGTACGACCAGAAAGGCAACAGAAGGGAGGTGAATGGTGCCGATTAAAATTTTTCCGTAAGTATCCTAGATCCTTTTCTCAAATAACTATAGAGTTACTAAGAATCAAATTCTAGACCAAAAGACCAAGGCAAAACTCTCAAGTATACCAAATCTTGAATTTCTCAGCCCTTAGAGGTATGACCGCCAACTAGGGGGCAGTCTGACCGCCAACCTTGGTGCGGTCTAACGTCCAAGGGCGGTCTGACCTCTATTTGGGTGGTCTGACCATTATGAACCGTAATTTCAGGCAAATAAACAGTAAAATCAGCACGGTTGTAAAATTTCAAATCCACATAACTTTTGATTAATGATCCAAAAGCAGTGACACTTTGTACACATCTTGCTTAAGGTGTCAGGAACCTATTCCATCCATGGATCATAGAAACCCAGGTCAAAGTTTAGACCTATTTGAGTTTCAAGCAAAGATGCACCAAAAATGACCTAGAACCAAAATCAGTGATCAAGACTTGCTCGTGGGTAGAGAATAGCCAAGATGAATTTGGATATATTCGCACAAGTCACAGTAAGAAAGAACACTGAAGAAATCACTCCAAAAATGCTCATATCAAGAAATCACTTGGAAGATCAAAAATATGCAAAAACTGAGTCTTTTGATGAACTTGCTACCAAAGTATCTAGATGGGTGGAGGATGATTCCCAGAGGTTCTCTCTATCTCTTATACGTCCTTCGCATAGCAAGATCAAGAAGAAGGTGAGAGGAGAGGAAAAACCAACCAAAACAAGAGCAAATTAATCAAATAGAAAGATAGCCATGAGAATATTAAAGATTGACTTTATTGTTACTTGAGGAGGAAAGTTTTATAACCACTCCACCTTGGAGGACAGAGAGCACACCATGCACTCAAAACCCAAACCCTAAAACAAAAGAGCACATGAAATGTGGGTTGGATGGTTAACCACATGTCTCCATCCTAAACCCTTTTTATAGATAGGCTAGTCAACCATATCCACCCCGTAGTGAATACTATCCACTTTTCACAATGGAAAAACCCGTTAACCCCACACACATGCATTTTGGTCCGAATCCACTAAATCCTTAGTCTTAATCTATCTTGATCAAACTAGCTCCACCTTGACCTAAACTGCTCTCCAAAATGCCACTCATATGTCATGGTTTTGATCCAAAGTGATTTCTGGTATTTTGGTCAAACTACCAAAATACCATTCGTTGATCCAGTCATCACCATCCATTGCAAACAATCGTTATGCTTGCCATGTGTAGGTGCACCACTAGCTTGCCACGCATCACCAAATCTTTTCCATCCTAATTCCACCGAACCATGGCTCACTTGGCCCGTCCAAGCGACATGGTGCCATTCCACCGTTCGAACTCGTCTTCCACATTGATCGCCTTTCTCGTGTCATGCTTGAGCTCACCATGTACCCGGTGTTCTCGATCATTCTGGGCCTCAGCTCCTCCATATGCTTAGCCCCATCTTGCCATTGACTATGGTTGACTAAAAGCAACCCTGCACATTCAAAGATAAAAAAATCATTTTTAGGCACAAGTTTTTCATAACTTGACCCATGTTAGCTATAACATAGCTTATGCAACTTAAAACCACTGACCATACTCACCAAAACCCATCCCTCAACTCAATCCATAAATAAGAAATCTGGCCGAAAATCCCCAACTGGCCGGTCTGACCACCAATACTCGGCCGGTCAGACCGCTGGCACCAGTCGGTCTGACCGCCAACATCCGGCCGGTCAGACTGCTAACACAAGCTAGTCTGACCACTGGTGCCAACCTGTTAGACCGGTGGCGCAATGTTGGTCTAACCAGCCTTCCACCAGACCGTCTAGGAACACTGCCATCTAATGGAAACAATTTCCCGACCTTCTTAATTGCAATGGTTCATCACAACATAAACTAGGATCTTCTCACATGATCCTTCACAACTCATTAGATCGCTTATAAAAATACTTTCAAACTATAAATAAAATAATATTAAATAAAACAGTGCCAATTTTGGAAAAAAGCTCGATAAGACGTAGACTTGACTTGATATCCACCCCTAGCCAAGGAGGAGCTCGAGGCCTGAGGCGCTCGGTTGCAGTACCGGCTTGGAAACACCACGCAGTAAATTTAGTTCTTTGTAACTAAATGAATACCCGTGCAAACTAGTTAAACACACGTGCTTTAATACGCATTAAGAAATCCTGTTTTGTTTTGTTTGTGTGTGCATAGAATTTTTTAGGAAGGAGCAAGGGGGTTTGGAGGGGCAGATGAACCATCACCACAAACTCCATGTGTTAAATAGTAAAGATACGTTGTTGCAAACAGTTATCGTAATGGACTATGTGTAAGCCGATAAAGCAGTTCTAATGAATGTGCGATTCCGATACAAGAGATTCCTGGGAGTACGCACTCTCACTTCTTATATACCGTTTAAATGATGTTGTTGTACCTCTTTATCCTTCCGAGTATGCTCTAATAATGATTATAAGAGACTCCAAAATGAGTTCTATGAAAAATTTCATCAACGTCCACATTTTATAGCATAATTTGTCTATATAGTCCGTTTATATATACAAAGGGTATATAACAAAAAAGATTTCGATAAAAAAATTTCAACTAATCGTATTAGAATATCTTAAAATTTGTATTTAAGTATACCGAAAGTTATAAATAAGTTAATATATGTGTTTAAGTATATATTACAAGGTGACTTGAACCATGAGTCAATCTCTTATAGATAATGGAAGAAATTATATCGGATACAAACACTAACGGACTCTATTTTATCTCTAATAATTTTATCATATAAAACATGTATGTTCAAACCATTTTGTAGATCGATACAAATGTTGAGGTGACAAGGACATATATATGACCTTTACCCGCACGTCACATAGGCATCCCTTCGTCTTCATATATCCACGTAGCCCATGTGTCATGGTTGGCGTTAACCGTCGCAACCGTAGATCGATTGTGGTGCAATCCCGACCGTGCTAGCTTATGTACACACCGTGGGGCAGTGAGTCACCGGACCCAGGCGGATGATCTGAAACAGAAACACATAACAAATAATTAAGCACGCAAATTACATAACTGTAGCCATGATGCCATCACTAGATGGATGAACTTTTGCGGGGCGGATCTATCTCGGCACTGCTAATCAATTTGCTTTAGCCTTTAGGTCTGTTTGAAGCACGAAAATTTTGCGAGAACCGGATATTTCCTATAGGAATAGTCTGAAAATTCCCCATGATCAAAACAAAACGGGGACTTAAGCTTTGTATAATTTAATTTACGAGATAGCGTAGAAGCGGTGCCAGTGGATGATAATGCAATTGGCCTCACACGCATGTTTCATGGGTTGCCACAGCCCACAGCAAGCAAGCACGTCGGGTTGCCGCTGCTCCCCACGGTCCCGGTTGCAGCAGTTGCGAGGAGGACGAGGCCACCACCGCTGCTGCCGATCATGATAAACAGCAGCAAAATGACACGCACAGCGAGCAACCTAGCTTGCTACCTTGCTCGGCGAGTGCTCGGCGACATCGATTGGTCGGTCGAACCTACCTTGCTAGGCGGAGGCTGGCCGCCTAAATCAGCATGCAGAGTCCTGCTCCTGTACGATGCCAAATGTTTGTTCCTGCTAGCCGCATGCAACAAGTGGACTTTGACTGCAGACTGGGAAGGACTACGGCAACCGGCCGGGTCTTGCACGGGTCGGCGCCGGCCGGCTGGTGCGAAGCGGTGATGACAGAAAGGAAATGGGACGAATCGAGTACGGTATTGGCTGTTGGCACCGTGGTAATTACCCATTACTTAGGGAAGAGTGTTCTGTTGGCAGGGTGGCTAATTCTTACTTTAGAGGATCTTCTATATAGTCCTGAAATATGGTTTGTCTTTTTTTTTGGTTACCTAGACTATTCTATTTCTGTTACATTCGGTTACAGATATTATACCAGGTAAATTTGGTTTCGTCCTTGTCCCATGGGGCAAGTCGTATCCAATGCCAAGAACATCTGTTTTGTCCATTAGTTTATATTGTTTCATGCTAGTTGTTATATTATCCGGTTGTGACGAGTCTTGGCGACTATCGATCTGCTCGTACGTGCCCCATGCGGCAAGCTCTTATCAAGTAGATGGCCAGAGACAGAATATCTGATTTACTCGTCGGTTGTGCTGTTTCGTACTAGTACTACCGATTTGTGCCTCTTAGCATTACACAACTATTTAACAGTCAAGCACGCTAGAGCTCATCCAACCATTTTCGACTTAGCTAGCTGCCGAACGCGCCAAACTCAGACCACCCAAAGACCTCCAATTGTTCGTTTTCACGAGTCAAGACTGTTGGAATGTGGTATCAATGCGAGTCGCACACGTATAAATTCTTCAGAGGACAGCAGCGGCATCTCTAAAAGTGATGAATAAATAATAAGTAAAAGACATGTAAGTTGCTTTCGCGCCTGCACCGCGGGTCAGGTATTAATATACTCTAGCATTTTCCAAACTTTAGTTCATTGAACATCACGAGTTACACGTCGAACTTTACAGTCCTTGAGCACTGAGAAACGTTCTGCGTTGAAGCTTTAGCCTGCGTCCAAATGACAACTTTAGCACAGAGAAGAATAGCAGGAAAATAAGCAATAGAAACGTACTCGAGGTAGAGGTTGTGCTGTTTCGTACTAGTGCTACCGATTTGTGACAGTCAAGCACGCGTGATCAGTTGGGGCTTAAAAACTTATGGCTTATGACTGAAAACACTGTAGCTGACAGAGGCTTATTTAGTATAATTAAATTTAAAAAAATTTAAAAATATAAAAAATATGTTAGCCCAATATGTATAATACAAACGAATACGGAAAAAAAAAAGAACCGGAAAAAATGCTCAACAAAAAGTCAAAAGTTCAGAAAAAGACGAAATTTATAAATAGTAAAAAATAAGTCAGAAGTCAGAAGCTCAAGCCGAACCGATCAGAGCAGAGTTCATCCAACCATTTTCGACTTAGCTAGCTGCCGAAGGCGCCAAACTCAGACCACCCAAAGACCTCCAATTGTTCGTTTTCACGAGTCAAGACTGTTGGAATGTGGTATCAATGTGAGTCACAGACGTATACAATCTTCACAAAAGCTCACTCCATATGACAGGACAGCAGCGACACACTGAATGTGATTAATAAATAGATAAAAGACATGAGGTAGCTTTCGCGCGTGCAGCGTGGGTTAGGTAATCCAATCGATTATATTGTAGGATTAGTATAGTCTCTCTTGCATTAACGTACGAATCTGCCAGAAGTATAGAAGTAAAGCACTCAACTAGCAGGTCTTCATCTGTGAAAAGAGTAAAGGAACATAAATACATAATAATTACGTAAAAGCAAAAAGGTAAGCTGTGAAAAGAGTAAAGGAACATAATAATTACGTAAAAGCAAAAAGTAAGCATCTCTTCTACCATGTCCAGGAACATTGTCCTATCTCGTCGGGTCAACCGACTGTTGACTGACGACGACATTTTCCAACTTTACTTCGTTGAACATCACGAGTTACACGTCGAATTTTACAGTCATTGAGCACTTCACTTTGTCCAAATAACAACTTTAGCAGAGAGAAGAATAGCAGGGAAATTTCCAAATAACAACTTTAGCAGAGAGAAGAATAGCAGGGAAATAGGCACTTGATGTAATTACCTCTTTATCTATTTGAGCATACTCTATTATGATTATAAGATGCTTTAAAGTAAGTTTTATGAAAAATTTCATCAAAATTCACTTTTTATAACATAATATGTTTATATACTTTGTTTATGTATGGAAAATGGTATGTATAAAACATAAAGGATTCCGATGAAAAATTCTTAACTAAATCATAGTGATATATCTTAGAATTAGGATTTAAATATATCGAAAATAATAAAAAAAATATAAATATATGTTTAAATGGCATATTAAAAATTAGAATATGTACCTCTAAAAGTACGAAAAATACCACGGTGCATGCGTACATGCAGAGTTAGAATCTTCTCGCCGCATATGTATGCAAGTGCAACATGAATACACCAGAAATGAACACACCGTGCACTAAACACAGGATTTGCCACGCCAGATACACCAACAGCACGTTAGACATGCATGAACACACGAGTGCATTGAATACATCATTTGCTTCACTGCGATCATTTTCTTCTTATTTATAATATAAATTCATCACCTATGAGCATGCGCGCTCCAGATCTACCACCAACAATCATGCTTGTTAAATTTCAAATGCTGTCCAAGATCTGTAGCTAGCCTCATCTTTGGAAACATAGATGCCAATATTAAAGCACTCCACTGGCAATGCTGATGTCGTAGTCACCTTTGTCCATTTTTTAGCCCCGGAGCATACGCTAGGTTAGCATTGTCCATGTTCTCCGTATTTTCTGCCTTGCTTAGGTGTGCCTGCAGGCCTATAAATACACGTACATTAGCACCACAAACATCACACAACTCAAGTGTGCAACCCAAGTACGAAACACCCACTACCAGCATTGTAATCTACCTCAGCAAATAGATGGCGCCTGTAGGCGCTCTCAGCTCTTGTAAGCTTGTGGCCATAATGCTCACATGCTTCCTCTCCACTGCATCTTCTTTAGTTCCCACTGCACCACTCCATAATGCATCCGACACCGATTTCCAGGCCCTGCTTTGCCTCAAGCTCCATCTCTCTGACAATGCCGGAGCCATGGCTTCATGGAGAAATGATTCCGTGCAGTACTGCAGTTGGCCCGGTGTCACTTGTAGCAAGAGCCACGCATCTCGTGTCGTCGCACTCGCTCTCGAGTCACTCAACCTCCATGGCCAGATACCACCTTGTATTGGCAATCTTACTTTCCTTACAAGCATCCACCTCCCCAATAATCAGTTGAGCGGAAACATTCCGCCCGAACTCGGTCACCTGCACCGCCTTACCTACCTGAACCTCAGCTTTAACGATCTCACCGGGATGATACCGAACACTTTGTCTTCCTGCTCTCGACTTGAGTTCATTGATCTCACGGCCAACTATCTTGATGGTGAGATCCCCTCAAGCCTGAGCAATTGTTCAAATCTGCAAGAGATCATCTTGTACAACAACAAACTACGTGGAGCCATCCCAGAAGGGTTAGGTACACTCTCCAACCTTTCAGTTCTGTTTCTTGCAAACAACAACCTAACTGGCAACATTCCCTTTTCACTCGGAAGCAGCTCGTCTCTCAATGTTGTCGTTCTCACAAACAATAGCCTGACCGGAGGCATCCCGACTCTCCTAGCAAAGAGTTCATCACTTCAATTGCTGGACTTAACAAACAATGATCTTAGTGGGGAAATTCCTTTTGATCTCTTTAATAGCTCATCGCTTCAATTAATAGCCCTTGGAGTTAATAAATTTGTTGGGTCTATCCCACAACTCTCAAACATCTCCTCACCACTAGAATGTCTTATCCTATCCCAAAACAATCTCTCAGGAAGCATACCTTCCTCTTTAGTATATTTTTCCTCCCTTGTCTGGCTTTTACTTTCACAAAACAACTTCCAAGGAACCATTCCATCGAGTTTAAGCAGAATTCCGAGCTTGGAACAATTGGACCTGAGTTATAACAACTTGTCAGGGACCGTTCCGGCTTCTATTTACAACATGTCAGCACTTGCGTACCTTAACCTGGGCAAGAACAACCTCATTGGGCAAATTCCATATAGCATCGGATATACCCTTCCAAGCATCGAAACATTGGTTTTGCAAGGAAATCAATTCCAAGGCCAAATCCCCACTTCACTAGCCGTTGCAACAAATCTTCAGGAGATTAATCTCCGTGACAACGCATTCCATGGTGTTGTTCCTTGTTTCGGGAACCTTCCCAACTTAACTAAACTGAATCTAGGGATGAATCAGCTCGAAGCCGGAGATTGGTCTTTCTTATCCTCATTGACAAATTGTAGTCAGTTGGTTCAGTTGTGCCTGGATACAAACATCCTTAAAGGAGTCTTACCAAGTTCCATTGCAAACCTTTCAAGGAGCTTAGAAGTACTGTTGTTAACAGCAAATGAAATATCTGGCACCATACCACAAGACATAGAGCACATCACGAACCTCACGCTTCTTCACATGGACCGGAATTTGCTTACTGGAAATATTCCTGGCTCACTTGGAAATCTTCCAAACTTGTTTGTCCTAAACTTATCCCAGAACAAACTTTTTGGACAAATTCCTCCTTCAATCGGTAATCTTGGTCAATTAAGTGAGCTCTATTTACAGGAAAATAATTTGAGTGGACCAATCCCAGAAGCTTTAGGACACTTCAAAAATTTGGAAACGTTGAACCTCTCTTGTAATAGCTTTGATGGCAGCATACCCAAGGAACTCTTTACTCTTTCTTCCCTTTCTGAAGGTTTGGACTTGTCGCACAACCAGCTCTCTGGACAAATTCCACTGGAGATTGGCGGCTTGATCAATCTCGGCCCGCTGAATATCTCCAATAACCGGTTGTCTGGACAAATACCCTCCACTCTAGGTGAGTGTGTCCATTTGGAGTCCCTTCACATGGAGAGGAACCTTCTTGATGGGAGAATCCCGGAATCTTTCATTACTTTGAGAGGCATCACTGAGATGGATCTTTCTCAAAACAACTTGTGTGGTGAAATCCCTGAGTGCTTTGAGTCCTTTAGTTCTATGAAGCTTCTCAATTTGTCCTTCAATAATCTCGAAGGACCAATACCAACAGGTGGGATATTTCAGAACGACAGCGAGGTGTTTATTCAAGGGAACAAGAAGTTATGTGCCAGCACCCCATTGCTACAGTTGCCACTTTGCAATGGTAAGACATCCAAACAAAGGCACACCTCCAACATTCTGAAGATAGCAGGATTTACTTCTCTTTCTTTGGTCATGCTATCATGCTTTGCGGTCGTTCTTTTGATGAAGAGAAAGAAAGTCAAACAAGTAGCTCACTCTTCCTACAATGAATTGAAGAAGTTCACATATGCTGATTTAGTCAAAGCAACAAATGGTTTCTCCTTAGCCAACTTGGTTGGGTCAGGAAAATGTGGGTCGGTGTACAAAGGTACATTTGAGTTTGAAGAACAGGCAGTTGCTATCAAAGTTTTCAAACTTGATCAACTTGGAGCAACAAAGAGCTTCCTTGCTGAGTGTGAGGCCCTGAGGAACACTCGTCATCGTAATCTTGTAAGGGTGATTACCGCATGCTCAACATATGATCCAACAGGACATGAGTTCAAAGCTCTTATTCTTGAATATATGCCCAACGGTAGCCTAGAAAGCTGGCTCTATCCAAAACTGAACAAGTATGGTTTGAAAAGACCATTGAGTTTGGGTTCCAGAATAATAATAGCAGTGGATATAGCTTCTGCATTGGATTATCTACATAACCATTGCATGCCCCCTATGGTCCATTGTGATTTGAAGCCCAGCAATGTCCTTCTGGATGATGTCATGGGTGCACGTCTTGGTGACTTCGGCTTAGCTAAGTTTCTTCACAGTTATAGTTCTTCAAGCATTACTAGTTCTACAAGCTTAGTAGGACCAAGAGGATCAATCGGATACATTGCACCAGGTGACAATTTTTCATTTTTTTTTTTGGTCAGTATAAAAATTAATAGGACATCATTAATATATTTTTTTTCTTGATATTCATGTTTTACTTTTCCTTTCCTTGATAAGATGCTTTTATGATTTTTTATTGTCAATATTGTGAGATAGTCAATTGTTTGAACAATTATATACAATATTACAGAGTATGGCTTCGGGAGCAAAATCTCAGCAGAGGGCGATGTCTATAGCTACGGAATTATCATCCTAGAAATGCTCACAGGGAAGCGTCCGACAGATGACATGTTTAATGATGGTTTGAGCCTTCACAAATTTGTGGAAAAATCATTTCCTCACAAGATTGGCGAGATCCTTGATCCTAATATCATTCCAAATTTTGAAGACGTAGACAATAATTTTGACCATGAAAACCATGCAACGGTCGGAATGATGAGTTGCATCATGCAGCTTGTTAAGCTTGGTCTCTCATGCTCCGTGCAGACACCAAAAGATCGACCAACAATGCTGGATGTTTACCCTCAAGTCATCGCAATAAAAGAAGCATTTTCAGCACTACGCGGTTGAGGAAAAGGAGAATTGTTTCTGTTGTTTACATGTTACTGGTGCATTATGGCCTACGCCTATAATTTGCTTTACTGAAAGTTCTTTTCCCAGGAAAGCGTTTATGTTTTGGTTCTTGTCTTCCATTTTGCTACTTATTTGTATTTGTTATGTATGAGAACTTTTAAACAATTTATGAAATAAAGTTCATCAGATGAACGTTTCTTTTGACGATTCGGTTGTTTTTGTCCAGTTGATGTGTGCTCCATGTTAACAAACTAGTACTTTCACACCCTACTGATCACAGATATTGTTCTTATTGAAAAGCGTGAAGCACAAAAATCGACCCGAAGTACTCCAGTACGATTGTGAGGAACGAATGAGTAAGAAGATGAAGGCCACACTCACAGTACGCTTGGAATATCGAAATTTGTCTGATTTCTCTCGACGCTTAGTGTTGTCTGGCCACTTCAATCCACTTGATGAATTTCCACTGGGAATCTTCTCAGCATCCTTCAATGCCCTCAATTTTGCATCATCTATCTCTGACACCGGCCAATTGGATGATGACTTAGTCATTTTCCCAAGTGGTTCGTTTGGATTTGAAAGAGATTGAAGGAAGAAGACGACTTGGTCGGCAACGGAAAGCTCAAGTTGGGTAAAGTAAAGAAACCAAAAGTTACCTTGAGGTAAGCTTTTATAACCGTGTGAGTCGGTTACTTGTCTTAGGAACCAAATGTTATCTCAAGAACTGCTCCAGCGGATAGATCGGCGGAAACCGATTGGAATTATTTAATCCCTCTGTTTGAAGTTCGTCTGTCTTCACAACTCAAACAAAATTACTTTGTTGACCAAGCTCACTTCTGGTCAAGAGGAATTGAAAAGGCTTTACTTTCGACCATCTTTTGTATATGACCTCTCTTTCTCGAACACGTTACTTTCACTTGAAGTTGGGGACTAGATGACGAGGATGTAATAATTCTCAAATTATTACGTCATTATATTCTTTAAGTAATCGTAAGTTGACTAGATATCAATAAGGGAGTGATTTCATAGGGTAATCGTAAGTCTTTCCACGACCACTCCTCAGTCGTAAGTTCTTTTACGACCATATAGTCATAAGATCTTTTGCGATCACATAGTCATAAGTTCTTCTACGACTATATAGTCGTAAGTTTTTCTGCGACCATCTCGTGATCGTAGATCCTCCTATGACCAATCTATCGCAAACTGGCTTGTCTATAATGACCTGCTACATCGTGGCTCAATTTAACAAGGCGGTTAGAATGTGCGTTTATTCTTAATAATCGGCATGAACTCTCTCTGAAAACAACCGCCGCACAACAAACGGCCCATCGTGTCTCTCTGACAATAACTCCCACTGGACAGTTATAATCCGAAGCGTTAAGGTGTCTTTTGGCATGGGACAACGGCCGCTGCTTCGTCAACTATATAAAGGTTGATGTTGGAGAAAAAGAGAGAGGTCCAAATTAGACAGTGCAAGGCATTTCACATTATTCTCTCAATTGTATCTATTTTCTGAGCAATCACGACATAGGAAGTAGGGTTATTATTCTTCCAGGAGAAGACCCAAACCTGTATAAAAATTCCCGTGTCTCTCCTTTGTGTGATCGTAGCTCGGGTCTTCAAGAGTTTTTCCCGAAACCAAAAAATCATATGTAAAATTAGCTAGCGTACCTAGGCTGTCATCACCACTGAACTGATGAACCAAATCAGCAGGCTCCTCATGCATATATACAACGTCAAAGTAGTATGCTCCTCTGCTTGCCTGCCAAAAGTTTCAGGTGGACGTTGCCTGCGAGGTCCGCAGACTGGAAAATTTGCTCCCTTGTTCAGAGGAGACAGCTGCCACTGCATGCCATGCAGGCATTAGGCCGGCCGGGTCTTAGGGCAAGTATAAAGGTTAAGCTCGACACAAGCTTCTAAACACTCCACATCATCAAGAGACAGCACTTAATACAGGTAAGTACAAGGGTTAAACCCGACACAAGCTCCTAAGTACTCCACATCATCAAGAGACAACACTTCTAAGGAGCTCTTCCGCCTCGTTCCGCGGTAAGAGTCGATGTTTCACGAGGAGACGGTGTTTCTCTCTCCTCCATTCCTCTTTCATCCACATCAGCAAGGTTGCCTAATTGGCACTCCTATGAACCAGCCCTTAATTGCCTTTGTACATGCCTATACGGTTCGCAGGCCGTGTGAAAACGCAGATGACAACGAGAAAATGGTACGAGTGGAGCACGTACGCTTCAATCGAATCGTGCTATTTTGTGCAACCGCTTCTGTTCTCGTAACTCCCAACTCCCAAGGCCAGTACTCACTGGGCTGCCGCCTGCCGGGCCATGAGACCCCACACATGCTTGGTGCACGTAGGTATTGGTCCACACGACCACATGTATCACAACTATTAAGTATGTCGATGCCCTCCCACTAAAGCTTCGTGCATTAAAGATTTATAAAAAGCTCTTCACTAACAAATTTCTAGCAAGGAGGAGTCAGCACGGAATAATCAATCAGATGTATTGCTTGGGAATGTTTTTTTCTCTGTGTATTTAGTACAAGGTAATTTGGACTATAAGTTAATTAATCTCCCATAGATAATGGAAGGAATAAAAATTCTAACCGACTCTATTTTATCTCTAATAATCTTACCATACAAAACATGTTTCATGGGTGCCAGTGGATGATAATGCAGTTGCCCTCATACGCATGTTTCACGGGTTGCCACAGCAAGCTAGCACGTCGGGTGGTGTGAGTATATACATTAATTCACTGTTGCCGCTGGCGCCTCTGCTCCCCGCGCTCCCGGTTGTATCAGTTGCGAGGAGGACCGCTGCTGCCGATCATGATAACCAGCAGCAAAATGACACGGACCGCGAGCAACCGTGTTGTAACTCGGCGACATCCATCGGTCGGTCGAACCTAGCTTGCTAGGCTGGCCGCCTAAACCGGCAGATGTCAAATCTTTGTTCCTGCTAGCTGCATGCAACAAGTGGACTTGGACTGCAGACTGGGAAGGACTATGGCAACCGGCCGGGTCTTGCACGGGTCCACGCCGACCGGCTGGTGCGAAATGGTGGTGACAGGGAGGAAATGGGACGAATCGAGCACGGTATTGGCGGTTGGCACTGTCAACACTGTTACTGGATGCGCGCTCAAATGTCAAGGTGCTCGATTGTCATTGTTGGAGCTACTCCAGCGTCTCACCGTTTTTCATTTTGACTGTTTCATTTTCATTTAGTTGTCACCTTTTTTCCATTTCAGTTAGTAGTGAAGCACAGCTTGTTTAACTGCGGCTGTGCGCGTCTTTAAGGAGTACTCGAGAACGTGCGCGGCAAAATCGATCGCCATGTGTTCGTGCCATGCATTGTGGGAAGGCTAACTACCATCTTTAGCTTGTTGCTTTCCTTTAAATAAGCATGCAATATATCAGAAAATGCTATCCCATTTTAGCAGCACCAAACATCGAGTGTTCACCTGTGTCGGTCGACAATTTCTCACTCCAAGCGAGCCTCGCCAACAACATCCACATCCTTGGCAGCAACATCACCGATGGAGAGATCATGTAGAAAATGCTCCAGGTCATCCCCGAGCACCTCGAGCAGATTGCGTACTCCGTCGAGACTCTCCTCGACGTGAACCAGCTCTCCATCGAGGAGGTCACTGGCCGTCTGCGTGCCACCGAGCAGCGAAAGAAAAGGCCAGCACCGTCTGCGCCTATCTATGACAGCAAGGGCCGTCTTCTTCTCGCCGAGGAGGACTGCCTGGCATGGATGAAGCTGTGCGACAACAGCGAGGCCGGTGGCTCCAGCAGTGGTAGCGGCAAGAAGTGCGGCAAAACACGTCGTGGCCACGGCGGTGGTGGCGGCATGTGTAAAGGCAAGGGCAGCTCGTCTTCAAACGGGACGGTCCAGGAGAACATGTCAGACTGGTACCGTAACTACAACAAAATTCGCCATTGGGCCAAGGACTGCCGCAGCAAGCCAATTAAGCAGGCGCAAGCCCATGTTGCGGAGGGAGAAGAGGATGAGCCCACTCTGTTGCTGGCACATGCGACCATTTCTTCCCCATTCACTCAGGTTGCAGGGCCGCCCACCGAGCTGATTCGATCTTCAGCTCCGCCCACACCATCGCGCCACGTCGAGATCCACAAGGCCAAGGTTTTTGCACAGCTCGGATTGCGGGAGGGCGATGACGATCGGCGATGGGTGCCCGACATCGGCGCTACCAACCACATGACGGCGCGTGGACGCCTTCTCGACCATGACGAAGTGCGCGCACCGTCCGCTTCGGCGACGGATCCGTGGTGGAGATTGTAGGATGCGGCACGATCGTCTTCAGTTGCAAGAACGGCGAGCACCGCGCACTGATGGGGGTGCACTACATTCCCCGTCTGACGGCGAACATCATCAGTCTTGGTCAGCTGGAGGAGGTCAGATGTCGGATCGAGATCTACTCCGGCACCCTGCGCATCTACAATCAGCAACGCGACCTTCTTGCTCGGGTGCATCGTTCTGCATCGCGCCTCTACATCCTGGAGCTCTGTATCGGGCGGCCGGTGTGCCTGTCGGCGCATAGCTAGGAGGTGGCCTGGCGCTGGCATGCGAGGTACAGGCACCTCAATTTCAAGTCATTGCGCGCGCTCGCCCAATGGAAGATGGTGCGTGGGTTGCCGCCGCTTGATCAGGTCGATCAGGTGTGCGACAGCTGCCACGTCCGCAAGCAAAGGCACACGCTGATCCCTGACAAGGCACTGCGGCGAACGGAGCATGTCCTCAACCTCATCCACGGTGATCTGTGTGGGCCCATTACGCCCACAACTCCAAGCGGGTACAAGTATTTCCTACTGCTTGTTGATGATTTGAGCCGGTATATGTGGCTCCACTTGTTGTCGAGCAAAGATCACGCATCGGCGGTGATCAAGAACTTCTAGGCGGGCGTGGAGGCTGAGTCAGGGAAGCGGCTCAAGGTCCTCCGCACCGAAAGTGGGGGGAGTTCACATCTGTGGAGTTCGGCAAGTACTGCGTCGAGCGCAGTGTCAAGCGGTAGCTCACCACCCCCTACTCACCGCAGCAGAATGGGGTGGTAGACAGCGCCGGTCCTAGGGTTTTGAGGGCCCTAAGGCGAACTTGTCGTGACAGGCCCATTAGACCATGTATAAAACTTTATAATATATAGGTGCTAATTTTACTTGCAAAGCGAAAATGAATCCAATAATATATTTTTAATTTAGCATGTCTGATAATTATCAACGAACAATGTAGACTAAAATAACAATATATTTGTACTTCTAGAACTAATATGATTACCTTAAGGAAGAATAGAACTCCATCATATCCATTGCTTCTCATAAAATGATACTTCTTCGGGTATTTCTTGATGCAAAATCATCAAGGACGGTATTGAGATCAATAAGGAAAAAATACCTAGGATCTGTACTCTGAATCTCGGTCGGTCGTCGAGCCACGCCCCCCAGTCGCGCCGCGTGTCCTTCTTTCAAATGGGAAAATTGATAAATAGCCTTTACTCTTGAGATTTGACACGAAACATCGGTATTGGTCATACAGATATGTCCATAAAATCTAGCTAGTCTTTGCATATACTCAAATACGGATTTTCTACTCGAAACATGCATCAATCATGATTGACATTACAAACAAACTCCAAGCTGCTACTATGTACATGAATTTTCGTTAATTGTGCTACACACATCAATTGACTCGACCATGAACGATGAACAGAATTGACAAGTAAGCCCATCTCATAAACACCAACAGCAAATACTGGTGGCGTAACGAGATTACGAGGCGTAGCGACGGCGTCGTAGAAGTTAGAACTGAGATCGCCGCCGCCAGGGGCGGGAGACGCAGAGCCGCACAGGGCGGAGGTCGCAGCAGGCGCTGCGGCGGCGTCGTCAAGGGGCGGCGGCGGGCGTCGTCACTCGTCCGACGTTTGGCCTTCGGCTTCTTGGCTGGCATTGTATAATACTCGTATAGCCGTATAGGGCTGGGATTTGTATACCCGTTTGGGCCCCTTCTCGCTGGGCCTAGGCGGTCGCACCGGTGCACCTCCCTAGGGCCGGCATCGGTGGTAGAGCGCGCAACAAGAGCATCGTCGGCATGGCGCGGTGTATGCTTAAGGTGAAACGGCTTCCCGACTACTTCTGGGGTGAGGCCGTGAACACCGCAGTCCACGTCCTCAACCGCGTCCCGACATGCGCGCTCGATGGCAAGACCCCATTTGAGGCTTGGCACGGCGAGCGCTCCACCGTCCACTACTTTAGGACCTTTGGCTACGTCGCTCACGTCAAGACCACACGACTGGGACTCAAGAAGTTGGATGATCACAGCACGCCGACCATTTTCGTCAGCTACGAGCACGGCTCCAAGGCCTACCGCTGCTACGACCCCTCCACCAGGCATATCATTGTGTCGCGTGATGTCGTGTTCGACGAGGCGGGACAATGGAGTTGGGCGACGAAAGCAGCGGTGATCCTGGCGATGGTGAGCCTTTCAACATTGAGTACACCACGGAGTACTTATCTGGCACGCCTTGAGCCGATGCGGCATCACCAGCTCACATGTCTTCGTCACCCATGCCAACGCTGGCCCCTGCACCCATGACGCTGCCGAAGCAGTTCGCCCCTACGACATCACGCACGAATGCGCCGATCGAGTTCGTCTCGCCACCGGCTGATCTTGAGAGGACTTGGGCGTGGACCACGACACTTCAGTTCCACGCCATCGTTGTCATCGGACCAGCTTCACTGCCTGGGCTTGTGCGCGGGTGCTCGACGAGGAGTTGCAGTTCACCACGCCGGACGAGCCTATCTCCTTCAATGAGGCAGAGCGCGAGTCAATTGGCGTCAGGGGATGCACGAGGAGATGAAGTCGATCGAGGACAACAACACGTGGGAGCTCACCTTGCTTCCTACTAGGCACCGTGCGATCGGGCTCAAGTGGGTATTCAAAGTAAAGCGCAATGAGCACAGCAATGTCATCCGACACAAGGCGTGTTTGGTCACCAAAGGCTACGTTCAGCGCACGGGAATCGACTTCGACGAGGTCTTCTCTCCAGTCACGCGAATGGAGTCCGTGAGGGCATTGTTGGCTCTGGTAGCCCACGAGCACTGGGAAGTCCACCACATGGACGTGAAAAGCGCTTTCCCCAACGGCGACCTCAACGAGGAAGTGTACGTGAGCCAGCTGCCGGGCTGTATCATCAACGGCAGTGAGCACAAAGTACTGCATCTCCGCAAGGCATTGTACGGTCTCCAACAGTCACCGAGGGCCTGGAATGCCAAGCTTGATGCATCCATGGCGTCACTTGGTTTCCAGAGGAGCAGCTCCGAGCACGGCGTGTACATGCGGAGCCGAGGGTTATCGCGGCTGGTCGTCGGGGTCTACGTTATCGACTTGATGCGTTCAAGCTTGAGATGAAGCGTGTCTTCCTCGTGAGCGACCTCGGGCTGTTGTCGTATTACCTTGGCATCAAGGTGAACCAAGGGCCAGGCGGCATCTCGCTCCTCCAATCTGCCTATGCAGGGAAACGGCTTGAGCGGAGTGGTATGAGCACCTGCAACCCTAGTTTGGCACCGATGGAACCAAGGCTCAAGTTGAGTAAGGAGAGCACTGCTCCACTGGTGGATGCCACCGAGTACAGGCGCGTCATTAGCGGACTGTGCTACTTGGTGCAGACCTGGCCAGATCTTGCCTACGCAGTGGGCTATCTGAGCCGGTTCATGGAGAAACCACGCGAGGACCACCTCAGCGCGGTGAAGCGCGTGCTACGATACATAGCGGGAACGCATGACTACGGTCTTCACTACGCCGGGAGGGTGGATGAATGAGCTCGATTGGCGGCACAATGACGCCGACATGGCGGCGGCGTCGACATGCACAAGAGTACCGGTAGCGTCATCTTCTTCCTCGGCGGCAACCCGTCACCGCAATCCTCCAAGCGAAAGGTGGTGGCTCTGTCCTCACGCGAGGTAGAGTACATTGCGGCGCTACATCACCGCCAAGGCGCTCGCTAGCTTCGGCTCGTGTCGACATGCTCGGCACTAAGTCCGGGCGCGGAGCTCAAGGTGGACAACAGTCCGCCATCGCCCTTAGTAAGAACCCTGTCTTTCACGACCAAAGCAAAACATATCGACACTCATTACCACTACATTCGGGAATGCATCGGCAGAACAAGATCGTCCTCTAGCACACATCGACGGAGAACCACCGGGCGTTACGACCAAGGCACTTGGACCCGTGCGGTTCCGGCAACTACGTCGTTGATTGGCGTCAACAATATGGGTGAGCACGAGAAGGACTAGGGGAGAAATGTTGAAGCTACTCCAGCATCTCACTTGTTTTCATCTTGACTGTTTTGTTTTCATTTAGTTGTCGCCATTTTTTCCCGTTTGATTAGTAGTGGAGCACGGCTTGTTTAACTACTGGTATGCGCGTCTTTAAGGAGTACTGGAGAACGTGTGTGGCAAGATCGATCGCCATGCGTTCATGCCATGCATTGTGGGAAGGCTAACTGCCATCTTTAGCTTGTTGCTTTCCTTTAAATAAGCATGCAATATATCAGAAAATATTGCCCGTTTTAGCAGCACCAAACATCGAGTGTTCACCTTTGTTCATCGTGTTCTTGAGTGCGCGTTTGAGTGTTCGCCGGCGGTGAGAGATTGCCGGTGATCCACGACAGTCATCTGGTAATTACACATTACTAACTTAGGAGTATGTGTTTTGTTGGCAGGGTGGCTAGTTCTTACTTTTGAGGATCTTCTATATAGTTTTGAATATATGGTTTGTCTTTTTTTGTTACATAGACTATTCTATTTTTGTCACATTCGGTTACAAACATTATACCAGGTAAATTTGATTCCGTCCTTGTCCCATGGGGCAAGTCGTATCCAATACCAAGGGCATCTGTTTTGTCCGTTGGTTTATACTGTTTCATACTAGTTGTATATTATCCAGCTGTAACGAATTTTGGCGACTGTCGATCTGTTCGCACGTGACCCAGGCGGCAGGCTCGTATCAAGTAGATGGCTAGAGACAGAGTCAGGATCTCTGTTTTAGTCATCGGTTGTATTGTTTCGTACTAGTACTACCGATTTGTGGAGTTAAAGCCATATTTAGCATCGTTTTACATTGTATTTATAAAAAATAGCTGTATATGCCTTTGTTTTATCAAAATATCACTTATACCGTCCGTGCGGCGATAGCGCCGCGGTGACACGCGCGCAGCCGACTACTCTGTGCTTGCCTCCCCTCACCAGATGGCAGGCAGCCTACCGCCCGGTGGGTAGATGGCAAGTGTGCCTACAATCTAGTGAGGGGGTGGCAGGTAGTTAAGCCGGCTTAATTGCCTGCCCTAATTTTTTTGTTTAGTGTTTGTTTAAAATTTTAAATATATCAAATGAGCTCCAAAAATTACAAAACTTTATGTATAGCCTCCTGACACAGTGTACCTCACAGTGTAATTTTTGGGTAGTTTTATCCATTGCGAATGTTGCTCCAAAATTAATAGGGGGTGGCAGGTACTCTCAGAATTAATAGTACGTAGCTAATTATTTGGAGAAGGTAGTGTGTAAGTCATTAAGGACGCGACAGTGCTGATTACTTTTTTCTGAAAGACAGTTATTTTTTTATAGCATGCTTTCGACGTTATTCTCGTAGCCGTAATCATAATTACTGTTATTTAGTTAGTCGTAATTAATGTAGTTTATATTATAAAGTAAGTTTTACTATCATTATTAATCTTCGTACTAATATTTCGTTAGTCCTATGTATTGGTAGGTATGGCTTTACCGAAACTTTTGGAACACTCTTACAATGAGAAACACCATTGCCACGTATATATGACAGGTGATGTGGCTGGCCTTCGCCGTTCAAGCCACGGGGGAGGGGGAGGGGTCCGTGGACGTTGGACGAGCGCTACGTCTCAACCCTGCAAGCCACAGGCTTGTTGCCCTTTATGAGGCTGGTCTCCACTAGGCACAAGTTCACAATCGACAGCAGCCTACTCGCAGCAGTGGTGGACAGGTGGAGGCCCAAGACACACACGTTCCACTTTCGTTGGGGTGAGATAACGGTCACTCTGAAGGATGTCGCATTCTTGACCGGTCTCCCTCTCAGGGGTGACGCACTTGTTCCAGCCTCTGCACCAGCCGACTGGAAGGAGAGGCTGGCGGACCGGTTCGGTCGGCCTATCCCGGAGAGTGCACGTGGCATCCCCCGCACGTGGCTTAATAATTTCAGTGTGTGCCCGTAGGTTGCACCGCCAGAGGTCATAAGGACGCACCTCGTCATATTCCATATCTAGCTCTTTGGTTGGAGCATGTTTTCAGCCACACACGGCGATATTTGCCATGCTGAATTCATCGGCCTCACCGAGTCTTTGGTGGACATAGAGTTCAGGGTGATGCCTCGGTACAGCTGGGGATCAATTGATCTGTGCGCCACATATTGGGGGTTATGTGACGCTTGCCAACGCGCCATTGCTGGTACCCCCAATCTGGCCATCTGCTACATGCTTCTGCAGCTGTGGAGATGGGAGCACTTCCCTATCGGACATCTAATGATCGTGATCCTAGTGCACCCATTCGGCGAGTTCGCTGACCTGATAGACAGGCCCACTATGGGTATCCAGTGGACTGCTGCCCATTTGAAGTGGCCAAAGGGCAAACCGTCGAGGTGCTACTTGCTATGGCACAACGAGTTCGAGTCGTTGCACGATAGCGACATTATATGGAGTCCATGGATGGTAGATTTTGTGCATCGTGTATCGTCGTACGGGCTTTCACTGCGTTGCCTGGAGGACGCGGAGCTATGGATGACGACACACCATCTGACGTTCTCGTACATGGTGGAGACTTACACGCCACAGTGCATGATGCAACAGTTGGGTTTGCCATAGTGCAAATGCAATGTAGATCTTTTGTAGTCGTGTATTTGTTAATGGATATTTCATTTCATTTCAATTAATTGATTTGTGAAATGGATGCTTTATGTTTGTGAAATGAAGTGCGATGTTAATAGGATGTTTTATGTTTGTGAAATGAATTGAGATGTGAATTGGATATTTTATGTTTCTGAAATGAATTGAGATGTGAATTGGATATTTTATGTTTCCGAAATGAATTGAGATGTGAATTATTTGTATACATGTAGATCTTTATCTGTTTGTTTCAGAGGGCATGGCTAGCATTTCCTGAGGCTAGCCAATAAACAGAAATAGATTTAGGGGTAGAAAAGAATATCACAGATGGTTTTTACTTACAAACCACCTGTGATAAGTAAAAACCGTCTGTGATATTGATATATCACAGACGGTTCAACAACCTATGTGATAACATTCGATTATCACTGACCTATAAATTCAGACGGTTCAGAAAAACATCTGTGATGACGTTTCTGAACCGTAACTAACCTAGTGAGATTGCCATTGTCTATCTCATGAATGTTCCTAATTTTGAGAGCCATGGCATAACTTAATTTCACATGCTCCGGACACACGCGGCAAGCGTAACGGAAAGTAAACAAAATTAAATTGCTGGAGAGTGGTAGTTCAATAATTTCGTCAACATGATAGCGATCCATTAGGAAAACCAACGACAAGCTTACAAGTTTTGGGAGTAATTGATAAATGATGTCTCTCTTGAGTACAAGATAAGCAGGCAAGAAGATAAGTTAACGGGCTATATGTTCTCTTTCCGAGTCCTGTACCTCTCATGAACTCATCCTATGCCAGGTACTTAACCACTTGTCCGGAGTTGGGCCAGAATATGTGGCTGATTGTCTTTGGTCTAATAGTTTACACCCAAAGTGGAGACAAGAATAGTATCTTTCTTATACTCTAAATTGGTCAACATGGCTCGTATGATTTCATACATACATACTCTAAATTGGTCAACATGGCTTGTATGATTTCATACATAACACTTAGGGTGCCTTTGGTTGAGCTTTTAGGAGCTGCTTTTACTTCAAAAAGCCAAAAGCCAACCAAAGAGGTGGAAACCGTCGCTTTTTTGAAGCAGCTACTTTTAGATAATCTGAGTTTGAAAGCACCTTGGACCTTGCTTTTGGCTTTTGGCTTTCTGCTTTTTGAAATAGTGAAAATAGAGAGCTGTTTCACAGTTGTTTCAAGGAAAATAGATATAGGAGGTAAGTTTTATACTTGTTTGAACCAAATAGCTTACAGCTTTTCCACAGCCCACAACCTACAACAGTTTTTCCACAGCCCACAGCTCACAACAGCTTTTTCAGAAGCCACAGCTCAACCAAACACACCCTTAAACTAGCTAGATCCTCCTATATATTTAGCCTATCTGGACCATATATGGTTGAGCCTCCTCGACCTCCGTACACCGATGCACGATGAAATTAATTACATAGTAACAACAATAGTTATACCATCCATAAGACCTGCAACCCCCCCTACTTGTGTCCGTTTCACGAGTCAAGACTGTCAAAACGTGATATCGATGTGTGTCAAACATGTGGAAAATCTTCACAAAAGCGTACGGAAATATATTGTATGATTTTGTCTGGAAGTAACAAGTAAGTAAAAAAAACATGAAATAGCTTTCGCGAGTGTAAACGCGGATCAGGTAATCCGATCAAAAATATGGTGGTGATCGGTTGGACTTAAAAGCTCATGGTTGAAAACATCAGTATTTGGTTGAAAAAGCATCAGAATCGACGTGAGGCTTATTTAGCATAATTAAATTTAAAAAAATTTAAAAATATAAAAAATATGTTAGCCCATTATATATAATATAAACAAATACGGAACAAAAGAACCGGCAAAAAAGCTCAATAAAAAGTCAAAAGTTCAGAAAAAGATGAAATTTATAAATAGTAAAAAATAAGTTGGAAGCCAGAAGCTTAAGCCCTATATTGTATGATTATGTTGTCTCTTGCATTAACGTGCGCATTAGCAAGTAGTCCAGAGCGTAAAGCAAAGTCAACTGGCAAGTCCTCATTGGTGAAGTGGATAAAGGAGAATAAAAGCAAAAGGTATGCAACTGACTGTTGATTGATGTCGACATTTTCCAAACCTTTCAAGGAGCTTGACTCGAAATTGGTCTTCGTCCAGTTAGCTTGCTGCCGAAGTCGCCACTCAAGACCATCCAAAGACCTGCAATTCTTTCCCCCTACTTGTGCTTTCCCCCTACTTGTGTCGTTTTCACGAGTAAGACTGTTGGAATGTGGTATCAGTGTGAGTCGCAGACATGTACAAAATCTTCACAAAAGCTCACAAGGTGGACAGCTGCGACATCTCTGAAAGTGATGAATAAATAAATAAAAGACATGAGGTAGGTCTCGCGTGCTTCAGATAATCCAATCGATTATATTGTAGGATTAATATAGTCTCTCTTCAGTAACGAACGTATCAGCCAGAAGCATAGAACGTAAAGCAGTCAACTAGCAGGTCTTCATTTGTGAATAAAGGAACATAATATTTACGTAAAAGCAAAAGGTAAGCAACTCTTCTACCACGGTCCACGAACATTGTCCTATGTCGTCGGCCTAACCGACTGCTTGCTGACTGACAACATTTTCCAAACTTTCCCCCTACTTGTGTCCTTTTCACAAGTCCATGCGCGGCTGTCTGCACAAAACCTGGCCGTCTGCCGCGCCAGTACTGCTTAGCAGTAACCTATTGAACAGGGGTGGCTCGATAGCATCTCGAGCCATCCATCTGCCATGCCTACTCGTCGTCTCCTGTCGATCTTTCCAGCATGATAGGTGACATATGTTTCGTGTCGCACCATTTGAGCTCAGGAAGGAGAGGATTAAAATTTAAAAAATGATGCAACATTTAGCTTCAATCGACTGATAAATGGCCAAATCATGCTATTTTCTGCAACCGCTTCTGTTCTCCTAACTCCCAAGGCTAATACTCAGTGGGCTGTCGGGTCCACGCGATGACTTTTTGACACTTTTGACGAGTTTTAGAACTGTATTTATAAAAATAACAATCGTTACGTGGAATTGATAAAAATATTACATTCGCTACACAAGCATCATGCAGTAGCGCTGCGGGGTGACATGTGCCCTCTACCGCACGGCCATTAGGCGGCGCTCCTCTGCCACATGGCCACCGTGCAGCGGCCGATTAGTTAGGGTAATTAGTGGTAATATCATTTTAATTAGGGATTTTATTTAGGTGTACTACTTGTTCGATTTTTTACAGATAGCAAATGAGTTCTAAAAATTATGAATTTTTGTATGGAGCCTCCCGATACAGCGTACTTGATTGTGTCATTTTTTGTAAGTTTATCCATCCTGAATTTCACAGAAAAATTCATTTAAGTAGACTATTTGTAGGAATTTTTTAAGGTAGCAAGTGAGCTCCAAAAATTACAATTTTTTTTATTATGAATCCTTGCACAGTCGACCTAATTGTGTAACTTTTAGAGTGCTTTACACACTCCAAATTTACCATGTTAATTTAATTATAATTAGCGACATGCAGTGTTTATTTAATTCATAGGCCACACGGCCACCATGCAGTGGCCATCTTTGCGATGCCTTACCTCCCTCCTCCGCACATATGTCACCCCCTTGCTGCTATCCCCCCTTGCATCCTCCCTCCTTCGCACATATGTCACCCCGTCCATGCCGCCCCCCTTGCCCCTCCCTCCTCCGAACATATGTCATCCCATCCATGCCGTCCTCCCTTGCCCATGGTGGTGCACGTTGACAGCCACTCTGGAATTCCCGGTGTCAATGTAGTTGGTTCCCTTTTCATTTGGCTATAAATACCGAGCTCTCGCAGTCAATCATCGACCATTTCAACTGCGTTTCGCTTCTCGTTCTTGTGCTCGTCGCTGAGAATTAAGAGAGCACAACATAATTAAGTTTTTTAGAGAGTAAATATTGAAGTAATCATCACGATCGTAGCAGTGTTGATTGCTTCTATCGAAGGGCGAGTATTTTTTCTCGCATGCCTTCGTCATTACTCCCATAGTCGTAGTTAATCAGTGTTAGTCATTTAGTTGTAATTAATACATCATGTATTATAAAATAAGTAGGTCATAGTAATTTAGCCATAGATTCATACTATTTATAATATAGTCATAGGTACGGTACCCATAGTTTATTAGTGGTAAGGACAACAGTAATGAATTACTCATAATTAAATTTTAGAGGAATAATCAAATTGTTGGTAATTAATGAATTATTCACAAGTAATTACATATGTGTAATTGATCAGTAGCATGATGTGTCGTCATTATTTTTGGGTTGTTGTGGTTTCAGGTAATGTCGAACATGCAGGACTTGATAGTATTTTATGGTGATAGTCTCGTACGGGCAGGATCCGATGGGTTGGACCTATCGAGATGCCAATACAAGGTGGTCCGGGCAAAGGGGCTCGACGCGATGAATATTCACGAGCTTGGCGCATCCGGAGGAGCTCACCATAGAGGCAACGACAAAGAAACTTGAGATCAAGGGGATCACCTATGCGAATGGCATATGGGAGCTTGTCAAGGTGAATGAAAACGTAGCATGAAGAGGTAGTTGCAGATTGCCTCCCAGCCCAAGGTGGCCATTTACGGGAAGCTAATGGTGTACCTGAATTTCATAAGCTCGGGTTGGACTCCGACGAGGACACTGACCCAGGCTCTCATGGTAGCGACAACGACGCACACCAGGCGGCTGGTCTAACCGGGGGAATTATGTCATCGTAGGTGCTCTGTGTGGCCTCTAGACTCGATGATATTGCGATGCATTCCCTTATACTAACGCAAGAAGAAGGGTCCCAATGGGGGTTTTAGGCCGACACCCTCTTAGTTGGGCAGTGCTTTCCTAGCAATGTGGTTGCGTAGCAAGCTATAGCACGGTATGCCACAGCCATTAGCGAGCACTGGTGCACCTGTCCAACCCGGGACATTACGCAGTGAAGTGCATAGTGGAAGGCTACCCTAGAAAAATTAGCACTCAACAACCAAAGATTTTTGGCTCGGCCTTCATAGTCAAGGCGCTGACCAACCACACTTGCGAGCTTAGCAAGCCCCTGCGGCAGCATTGGAACGTGACTTCCTCATATGTGGCAAGCCTCATCAGCCACCTAGTTGCGACGGATGTGTCCATCTCCTCCAAGATGCTAATGTCGGAAGTCATCAATCTAATTGGTTATTCAGTCAACTACAGGAAGGTCCGACAAGCCAAGCAGAAGGTCATCGAGTTCATGTACGGGGCATACAAAGAGGCATACAACCTTGCGCCGAGATTGCTTCACCAAATTACCGAATCAAACCCTGACACATACATAAACAATCTTAAGCGTGTTGATGCTGACGGAGGGCCTAATTACTTCATACTGGACCGGGTATTCTGGGCTTTCAATGTATGGCACTTTCCTCATGGGGAGATACAAGGGCACCATTCTTACTGTGGTGGTGGTTGACACGACTGACCAGCTTCTCCCAGTGGCATTTACCATTATGGAGAGCGAGAACACGTCCAGTTGGCTCTGGTTTCTAGCGAATGTGAAGAGAGCAGAGCTCAACACCATGCAGCATGGGACCAAACCCCCTCACTAGTGGAACGATGTGCAAATCCAGTAGTGCATGAGGCATCTTGTATCTAACTTGTTCACACGGTTTCGCAGTCAGAAAGTTGTGAACACGTTCAATAATTATGTCTACAGAACCAAAGGCAGATGTTAGAGTCCATCTTGAGAGACCTAGAAAGCCGGACAGCGAAGCATAAAAGGAGTCCATCCCAGAGGCAACGGAGGGAGAGCAACCCAATAGTGCCATAAGTTTCTCGGAGTGGATTCGTCGGCACACTCCTGAATTATGGAAACGGTCCCTTCTCTATGACACAGACGGTGTGAGGTACGGGATTATGATGACCAATATGTTCAATGTGTACAACAGCGTCCTCAAAGGCGTGTGGTGCCTCCCCATCACCACGATCGTCAAGCAGACATAGACTCGCTCTATCAGTTATTTCATCAATAGAGTCACTACAGCCAAGCAACAGATGGAGGAAGGCAAGCAATGGTCCGAGAACATGCAGAGGCACATAGACCAGAAGATGGAGAAGGCCTGAATGCATGGCATTCAGGTAGTCGATGGCCTCAGGAAGAAGTATGAGATCAGGCTTCAAAAGAAATATGTCAACAGTCATACCAAGGGTGAAATGAAATAGACATGCACCTTGGGTGATGTGGTGATATGCACTGCAATAAGTGAAGCTCTGCACAAGCCATGCTCGCATGTGCACAAGGCATGTCGCAAATGAGGTAAATGTCCAAAGCCATATTTCTCTGAGTACTATGATCTACAACACCTTTTTCAGTATGTGGAGTGAAAAGTTTCACTCCTATGGCCTAGACATGAACTACAAAGATCTTTGACTAGACATGGTGCAATAGGCCCCTAACAAGGAATTGAAGACAACATGGTCGGCACATGTGGCACTTCTGGAACAACATGGATGCTAGCCAACGTACCAACATTAGCTGCACAATCAAGTGCGGGATATGCAAGACCTCGAACACTCAATGAAGGATTGCTAACAGGCACCGAACTCGTCGATCACCATTTGATATCATGATTTCATACATTATCAGCCTTGTGTTTTAATGCACAATGAAGCTTGCATGACACCCACATATGTCAGATATGTTTTCTCATGCATTGTCCCATAGTGCGTGTGTGTGATGGACCCAATGTGACATCTTTGCGCAGCGGACGTGACCAAACAATGAAGCCTTGCATGCCGATGTGGCCCAACGAGATAGCTTTGCAGACCAATGTGACCTAACAAGGCAGCTTTGTGCAACGACATGACCCAATAAGGCAACTTTACAGACCAACGTGTCCCAACAAGGTAGCTTTGTGCAGCAATGTGACCCAATGAGACAGCTTGGTGGACCGACGTGACTCGACGATGCAGCTTTGTGCAGTAATGTGACCCAATGAGGCAATTTTGTGGACCGACGTGACCCAACGAGGTAGCTTTATGCAGCAAGATTCTTCCTCGGGACTGCTGCCTCGTGGACACGAATTCATATCAACCCAATTAGACTTCTGTTGCGTTCACCACACCGGCTTGGTGTATAAGTACTACCCTTTCCGTGGCGCCCTTTCATGCAACAAGAATACCACACTAACACACTCAGATGGAGAAGCAATGAGAGGAGATCAGCCAAATAGCAAGAGCTACTGCAGCCCACGATGAGCAAAGCACCCATGCCAAGAGTCCACCTCCCCGTAAGAATGCCCTCGTAGCTCTAACCCCTACCACAATGTTCCCACTGAGCATTCCCCGCAAGACTCATCCGAGGGGAAGACGTCACCCTTCTACTAGTTCGGGGACACGTGTAAGTTCTTCAAGTCGAAACAGTTGCTGAGTTTAGGCATGCATTACTGGGGTTGCCGTAACTCGCCTAAGACTATCCTAACCAGCGTTGGGACATGGGCGGTACCGCAAGCTGGTAAAGACTAATTACAGCATATTCCCCTTGCTTTTCTCTTTGAAAGCACGCACTAATTACCTCTCCAATCTACCCATAGTCTCCGGATCCATTATGCACATTCTACAAATGGATCGATCGAGAGATCCACACACACGACCGGTGGCGTCTACTTTGTGAGGAGTGGGATGCCGAGATGGCCTACGAGAGGATGGAGGAGCGACAACGCAACGAAGAGTATAGCGAGCATATCCAGCGGAGACGCAGGCTCATCTAGAGCGTGTAGGTGTAGAGAGTGCAAGGCTCGCGAGGAGCGCGAGAGAAAGAATGAAAGGGTGGCTAAGGCTAGAGCAGCTGGTGAGGACGACAATGTCGAACTCAGCAGGAAGGGCAAATGGCCCCAATCCACGCAGTAGATCAGGCCATTCCGTAGTAGCCCCTAATCCTACCTATCATATTTTTCGTATCTCCTAAAAACTTGTGTTCGCACATGGTCCAAATGATTATGTCGCTATGTACCGTAGCAGTAGCGAGTTTCACATAACTTGAAAGATTCTTGTATGAAAGATTTCTGTAACGTATAAAGTAATAGTTTTGGGGCTATCTATTCATTGCATAATTTAATAAAAAATTAATAATGAAACCTAACTCAAATAACTGCCCGAAGCGACGGGGCGGTATAGAGTAGTCATTTGTACTAAACTTCCCACATTCCAAGTCACATGAAATCACGAAACCTTAATTTTGAAAAACTAAAATCCAATTTTTTTGAGACCTAAACCCTTGATTTTTGAGACAATTTTGAGCATGTAAAACTCTCAAAAAAAATTACACAATTAGGTCGACTATGCAATGATCCTTCAAAAATTGTAATTTTTGGAGCTCACTTGCTATATTAAAAAAAATTCCTACGAACAGTCTACTTAAATAAATTCTTTAGTAAAATTCAAGATGGATAAAATTTGAAGAAATTACACAGTTAAGTTCGTTGTGTCCAAAGGCTCCACACAAAATTTCATAATTTTTAAAGCTCATTTGCTATCTATAAAATATTGAACAATCAGTGCACCTAAACGAAATCCTTAATTAAAACTATATTACCATTAATTACCCTAACTAATCGGCCATCACACGGCGATCGAGCGACAGAGAGCATGTGTCACCCCGCAGCATTTGTCGCGGGGTGGTGGGTACGAGTCGACATTTTGCCAATTCTACATGACAGCTGTCATTTTTGTAAATACGGATCAGAAACCCACCAAAAGTGCCAAAAAGTCCCACACGAGTACACGACAACAGTATCGCAGCTGTTAAGTATGTCAATGCCCTCCACTAAAGCTTTGTGCATTAAAGATTTATAAAAACCTCTATACTCCACTAACAAATTTCTAGGAAGGAGGAGTCAGCACGACGCGGTTATTTTGCTGTTTACCCGCGCAATTGTACACGATTGGCATATATTCAGTTAGCCAACGATCGCAAGAGCAAAACTTCTGGCAGCAATCAACTAGCAGGCAGCGGCAATAGGAGGACTTGCAATATACTAAGAAATAGTAGTTGGGATTTGTTAGCGTAGCCCCAGGAGATTATATGGTAGAGATTGAATCATCTCTCCTAGGGATAGCGCGCAGTGGAGAAAGAATCCTCTGATACCCACTACTACAGAAAAGGTCATCACAGACGGTTCAAAAACGTCATCACAGACGGTTTTATGAACCGTCTAAATTTATAGGTCAGTGATAATACGAGGTCATCACAGACGGTTTTCGAACCGTCTGTGATGCAAATATCATAGACGGTTTTTAGTTAAAAACCGTTTGTGATATATAGTTATCACAGACGATTTTTAGTTAAAAACCGTCTGTGATATTCCCTTCTATTCCTAAACCTATTTCTGTTTATTGGCTAGCCTCAGGAAACGCTAGCCATGCCCTCTGAAACAAGCAGATCAACATGTACATGTATACATCCAATTCACATCCCAATTCATTTCACAAACATAAAACATCAATTTTTATTAAGATTAGAGTATACCATTACAATATCTCAAAACAACGAGCAGGTTACACAACAAGAACAATGAGCAGGTTACACAACAAGAACAACGAGCAAGTTATACAACAAAAACAACAAGAACAACGAGCAGGTTACACAACAAGAACAACGAGCAGATTACACAGCAAGCAAAGATCCTCTATGCCTTCTCGCCCCTGATGCAACGCATGAGCTGAATGTCTTTGATGACCACCATCGTCGGCGTTGATTGAGCGTCTACCCGGTTGGCACGAGCTAGATGTACGTGTGCGTGCGCAGGAGGAGGACAGCAAGGAGGAGGAGAACAACAAGGAAGAGGACAGCAAGGAGAAGGACAGCAAGGAGGAGGAGAACAACAAGGAAGAGGACAGCAAGGAGGAGGACAGCAAGGAAGAGGAGACCAACAAAGAGGCTGGATTTTGGTTATATTTATAGGGGAGGAGAGGCGGGAATTGAAATTTTTGGCGCGAGACGGAAAGGCAGAGCTACGATTAGTGGGGCTAAGGATCGACTGGCCCAGCGATCAGTTATCCTGACGGTTCTATATATAGAACCGTCGTGAATGGAACACAAATTTTATATCTTGATGCAATATAAACAACTAGTCTGAAAAGATAAAATAGCAAAGGTTTATATAGTTTATATATACTCATTTGAAAGGTTTCGACGAGATCTACAACTTTGCAGTTGAAGAAAAATCCAAATTCCGAAAATAAAACCAAGAAAAAGGGAAAAAACAGAAACCAAAAACTTGTGACGCAGGTTTAGGTCCAAAGATGGCCGATTTTCGGGGTCTTGGAGGGCGACTGGCTAAAGCCAGTCATTTTGTTTGATCGGGCTCGTCGTTAGCTTTCCAACGAGTACAAGAACGTCGAAAACGGACACCGTATGCAAAAGTTATGCCCGTTTTACTGAAAGTGTCTCAAAACTGAACCATACTCGGACTTAAGCGGGAAAATATGAAATTTTGAGGATTGCAAGGCGGAAACATATCACGAGCGGTTTTATTATAAAACCATCGTGATATTCTAATATCACGAGCGGTTTTATAATAAAACCGTGCGTGATATCTGAAATATCACGGATGGTTTTATTATAAAACCGTCGTGATATTCTAATATCACGAGCGGTTCAGTGGTAAGAACCGTGCAGTGATACTCCTTTTCCCGCCACAAATACCACAGACGGCCTCCAAATTAAAAATGCAGTAATAGTGTAAATCACGACGATTTCATAAAACCGTGCGTGATTTGGCGTCTACTATTAGGCTTTCGTAGTAGTGACCATAAATGAGATAGCATAGCACTAAATAATCGGATGTATTGATTGAAGACTTTTATGTACTTCCAAGAGTACATACTCCTACTTCTAATATATCACTTAAATGATTATTTTATATCTTTCTATCACTTTTGGTATACTTAAATAATAATTCTAAAATACTCCAATGTGACTTAGTTGAAAATGTTTCATCAAAGCCTTTATTTTTGTTATATACACTTTTCATGTATAAAAAGAGTACATATGCCAATTATGCTATAAAAATGAACTTTGATGAACTTTTCCATGGAACTCACTTTTGAGTATCCTATAATATTTATTAGAGCATGCTCAAATAGATAAAGAGGTATAACAACACCATTAAAGGGGTATAAGTGGAGTACGTACTCTTAGAAGTATAGAACTATATATATATATATATATATATATATATATATATATATATATATATATATATATATATATATATATATATATATATATATATATATATATATATATATATATATATATATACACATATATATATATATGTATATATATATGTATATATATATATATATGTATATATATATATATGTATGTATATATATATATGTATATATATATATGTATATATATATATATATGTATGTATATATATGTATATATATAGGGAACATATCCAGTGCTAACAGGCTATTCGGTGCTAACATGTGAACTCCATTTGTGGACCATCGGATGTACCTCAAACGGCCTGGATCTTTGAAGGTGGAAGCACCCAATCCACTTAAACGTTTTTGCCAAAACCCCCCTACCGGTTCGGTCGCTTTTTCGGCCCCGCGTTCCGTGCGCCTCGCGCGGCGCTGGGCTCCTCTCACGATGACGCGCTCACGCCCTCCTCACGCGACGGAGTTCCATCTCCCACGCCGTGGCTCATGGCACACTCAAGGCGCGACCGCCTCGAGGCGTGCTCGATCCAGAGATGGCGCGCAAGTCGCGCGCCGCGCCGGCGCGGTGGAAGCGACGGTGGCGGCCCACCCTGAGCATCGTCGAGTGTCGAGATGGGTGCCGTCGGCCGATTAGCCGATGAGTTGCATCGTCATACATACTGAGCTAGCATATATACTTACTTTCTTGTAATGCTTTATGCTTCCCTTAACCTCCAGTGGATTCGCTAGAGCCGAGGTACTTGTAGGGACAATCTAGGTCGACACAGTAGCTTCTTGCTTATTTGTTGGATTGTATCAAGGATCTTCTTCTTCGGCTTCTTCATCTTTGTGTATAGTGATGATGATGAATTGATGATGATGACCACATGGTGATCTATGAACTCGTAGAGAGGATGTACTGCTCTTCTCTTGTTGTAACCGGGTTCAAAGTTTTCTTTTCTCGTCTCGAGTAATTTCTAGAGTCTGTAATCTTTCATCTCTTAACTCTCTTGTAACGCTCTGCTCCCAGTTAGATCCTCTGAACAGATCAGGCGAGGCGTCTGGTGTGCGGCAGATCAGGCGAGAGAGAGGCGGGCGTCGCGCTTACGCGCCATCTCCTGGACTGGAGCACGTCCTCGGCGGCGTCGCCGCCGCCTTGAGCTGCGCCATGAGCCACGGCGCAGGGAGATGGAACTCCGTCGCGTGAGGAGGGCATGAGCGGCAGATCAGGCGAGAGGGAGCCCAGCTGCCCAGGCGTCACGCGACTCGCGAGGCAGACGGAACGGCGGGGGCCAGAAAAAAGTGACCGAACCGGTAAGGAGTTTTGGCAAAAACGTTTAAGTGGATTGGGTGCTTCCACCTTCAACGATCCAGGCCGTTTGAGATACATCCGATGGTTCACAAACGGAGTTCACATGTTAGCACCGAATAACTTTGTTAGCACTGATACGTTCCCATATATATATGTATATATATATATATATATATATATATATATATATATATATATATATATATATATATATATATATATATATATATATATATATATATATATATATATATATATATATATATATATATATATATATATATATATATATATATATATATATATATATATATATATATATATATATATATATATATATATATATATATATATATATATATATATATATATATATATAAAGCCTCTTTTCTACACACGGGTGTAATTACACCCTATGTCGTATCTTGCAATGTAGGGAGTATCTTGCGTAACGGAGGGTATGTACGTGTAGTATATGAGTATTTAAGACCATCTAGGTGGTATGAACAATTTTTCAGAGGTGGTATGTATATTTTTTGATATACTCCTTTTTATGCGAGTATATGAGGGTATTTACAAAATACGCTAAAAACTATGAACTACTTTACAAGTTTTTCATGTGATTCACATTGGAGTATCTTATAATTAGTATACAAATATATTTAAAGTGATAAAGGAGTTTATTTCAAGTTTGTTTAGGTGGTATATTAGAGGTGGGTGTAATTACACCCGGGTGTAAAAGGTATTTTTCCTATATATATAGGAAGGCGAAATGGGACTCCAAAGAGTCCAGGCACCTAACCTATCAACCATTCGATCGCATTGAGATGTGCTAGTTTGTAGTAGGT
This sequence comes from Dendrocalamus sinicus, assembly GCA_036346575.1. Classification (NCBI taxonomy): domain Eukaryota; kingdom Viridiplantae; phylum Streptophyta; class Magnoliopsida; order Poales; family Poaceae; genus Dendrocalamus; species Dendrocalamus sinicus. The sequence goes on along the minus strand of CM070656.1, from coordinate 30,661,266 downwards.
ATGAGATTAACGGGTATACCATTAGCCAATACTGATTGCCGTAGTATTCAAGCGGTGATTGATTAGTGCAAACCGGAATATTTATTGCCATAAATATCCAAATGATCTGAACGAACGTCATTTATCCGGTTTCTTTGTGCGTGCGCGATCCTAGTTCTGCGGTGGTCAGTGCGTGCGTGATCCGGTTTGTTATTGCCATAATTATCCAGCGACCTGATCCTTTTGAAGTATGTGTAGATCCTTTTGAATTAACATGTAAATATGTATGTGTTAAGATCATTATTTGCCATAAATAGATCTCCTCCTCAATATGTCATTAACGTGGAATAGGTATGTGTATCGGCGATGTATTAATTAACCTGGTGTAGGTATGCAAATCCGTACGGCAGTATTGGAAGTACGCTCGCTTGTACATATAAATTTAATAGTATATGGTGCATGCAAAATATCATTACGTGTAACATATGATGAATCATTGTGATCAAATCGAGTATTATACTCAAAAAAAATTTAAGTGGTTTACTTACGGTATAAGAAAAACTGTGTTGACTTTCAGTAATTTTTATACACCGCACGAATTGATTCGGAGTGGTGAATTCGCACGTGATGTTATTAGGTAAGGTGAGTATCTTATGTGAAATTTTCAACTCAATCGGACAACAAAATACTGTATTAAATGGATGATGGATCTGACGGCATAGAAAAAACGAGTATATTGACTTGCATTATTTCCATTAATTTTTAGATGTTGTACGGAATGATTTAGAGTGGCAGATTCGCACGTGATGTTAGCATTCAAGGTGAGAATCTTATGTAAATTTTCATCTAAATCGGACAACAAAAGGCTATATTAAATGATTGAAGGAGACGAACGGCACAGAAAAACGCGTATGTTTACTTACATTATTTTCTATATGCCGCACGGAATGAATTAGAGCGGCGAATGTTTACGTCATGTAAGAAGTTAAGGTAAAAATCTTATGTGAAATGCTCGTTCGAGCAACAAATGCTCGTTGAATTGTTGATGGAGACAAATGGCATAGGAAAAACTGCGAGTGTTGACATCCATTAATTTTTATATGCATTTAGAGCGGCGATTTTGTACGTGATTTTAAAAATAAAGGTGAATAGCTTATGTGAAAGTTTCATCTCATCGGACAAGGACAACAAATGTTATCTTAAAAACCATGTGTGCTGACTTCCATTATTTTTTATACGTCGCACAAAATGATTTAGAGCGGCGAAAATGTACATGATGTATATTCTATGAACTTTTTAGCCAACTCCGAAAACAAATGCTATCTTACATGGTTGGTGGAGACAAACGATACAAGAAACATCGCGTGTGTGAACTTATATTAATTGTCATACGTCGTACGAATTGATTTAGAGCAGCAAAATTGTACATAATGAATAGCAATTTAGGTGAAAATCTTGTCAAAAAGTTTCATCTCATTCGGATATGTTAACAAATGCTCGTTGAATGATTGATGATGACGAAATGGGTATACAAAACGCCGTTGTTGGGTATACAATCTACTAGCGGACAAACATTTTTCTGCAAATGCATTTATTCCAGGAAATTTGTTGCAATAAATCACTCAAATGTTCAATAAGGATGGTAACCGATAAAATCAAATTGAACATACTCGTTATCAAAGGATAGATATGATAAGTAAAACATACATTGAGTTTTGACTATATGTATATATATAATACTCAATATTTTTACTATATGGGTCAACTTTGCACAAGATGATCAAGCCGACTTAATCTGACGAGCAAACTAGCTAGCTAGGTGCCATGCATGCGGACATAATTAACGTGCGAATAATTACAGTAGACAAATGCAAGGATATGTATGCATGATATGATGGAAACGAAAGGCGTTGCATAGAAGCCTTTCCATTGAGAGACAGCTATGCTAATATGATAGATGATATTCATCATGAAGCATCGAGCATCTCTTGTGGTATTCTTCGTCATCGATCCTCCACAGCGAATAATCCGCGCAGAACTCCCACACCGGCGACGGCATCGACGCCGCCGGCTCCGCGGCGACGACGTGACCGGCCGATCCCCAGCCATCCGCGTAGCTCGTCGGCGCAGCCTCGGCCGCCGCGATCTCGTTCCACAGCTGGTCCATGCTGTAGTAGTGCTCCTGCTCCTGCGCTTGCGGCTTCTGCTGGTTCTGGTGCTGGCTCGCCGCCGTGGTCGCCTCCTCGGCCTCGTCTCCGCTGGTGCTTTCTTGCGGTGTTTCGGTCGTCACCGCCGATGTCGAGGACGTCGCCGTGGTCCCGTTGTTCAGGGAGGCCGAGCAGGACGTCGTCGTACGCGTGGACATCGACGAGGAGGAGGACGACGACGAGGCCGGTGCGGCTGCCCTCTTCTTGAGGCCCGGGTGGAGGTAGTAGACCCACCGGAGGCGGCAGCTCTTGCCGGTGCGCTTGAGACCTGCAAACCCACCAAAGCCACAACCAAAACATGTGCCGGACGCGCACACAGAGAAGAAGAAACAAAGATTGGTTCACTACTACAGAAATCCACATTACAGACGGTTTAGAAACATCATCACAGACGGTTTTCTGAACCGTCTGAAATTATGGGTCAGTGATAATCCAAGTTATCACAGACGGTTTTCGAACCGTCTGTGATATCGGATAATCACAGACGGTTTTTAATGAAAAATCGTCTGTGATACTCCTCCCCCCAGCAGAATCTATTTCTGTTTATAGCTAGCCTCAGGAAATGCTAGCCATGCCCTCTGAAACAAGCAGATAATCACAGACAAAAAACATACAATTCACACATCTCATTTCCTTTCAGATACATTTCACAGACATAAAACATCCCATTGACATCGCACTTCATTTCACAAACATAAAGCATGCATCCATTTCGCAAATCGATTAATTGAATTGAAATGAAATATCTATTCACAAATGCACAGTTAAAAAAGATGTGCACTGCATTTGCACTTAGTGATAAGATCAATAAGAAATCATGGTGCGCAGTGGAACCGTCCTCCTGGCGTTATGACTTGAGTCAGCAAAAAGTATGCCAACTCTCCTCGAATCCCTCTAAGAATAGACTGTTTCAATGCAGTTGACGGGATGGACGCAGCCTGTCGATAGGAATATCAATGTGCGTATATATGTAACGTGTTAAGTATGAAGTAATTATGAAAAGAGTACAAACCTTGCGATTGGTGAGCCTCGAGGAATCGAGGAGTAGTTCCATATGTTGGCAAGCGTAGTATCCACATGTGTTGCCGCTCCTGCTGGTGACACGCAAAAATGGAATGTGTTAGTTCAAGAGGCATTAGTACCAACTGTTGAATAGGATTAATTAATGTGAAATAGCGAATACCTTAAAATCTCAAACATGTGTCGTGGGGCTTTGGCCTCGCTTCGAGTCACCTCCTTTTCAATGTAGGTGGCGAGCGCCCTACGTAATTCGAAAAGTTAACCTTAATCATTCGGAAGGAAAGAAAGTACAATGTAGATATGTATGGGAATATGTGCTTACCTATCGATTACTTTGGGTGAGAATCTGTGAAGTCCATTTTATTCTTACTTAGGGAATCAAGGTAATATACCTTGTTCCATTTTGGTACAATTACTATTAAAATCAATGAAAATTCTGAAGGAAGGGCATAAGTACATAATCCTTCTTGACGCAACCCAGCAGTCCCTCGCAATGTACCTCTCGGCGAGGGTGTATCTGGTCGATGGTTTCCTTGGCGACCAATTGTGGGTCCAAGAAACCAACGATAAGTTGGATGATCTAGCTTTAATCAGCATGTGTCTATATATATACACACGAAAGCAAAAATTAGATATGGCATTTATCGGTGCGACATTAACGGAGACGTGATTGTACATACTTACAGCGTCCCAAAGATCGAATGATTGAGGCGTCAAGAGCGTTGAGCGTGAACAGATCGAATAAATCCTCAAAGCGACCACGAACATACACTCTTGAAAACCGTGGTGTAAATCTTCTTCGGTGAATTTGACAGTGATACTTGAAGTCCGTTCTCCCTCTAACTTATTGGACCACTGCATATACCACATGTGCAATTGCATGCAACTATATGGTAGCTTTTGGAGGTATTTTCCTCGAGCAACGGTGACCAAGCACGAATTTGCGGGCCAAAGGTAGGTACGGAATATCATCATTGGTCTTCTTTGCTTTGCCCTTGCGCCTTGCCTTGCGCATCGGCTATAGGCCGACTTAACGGCAGTCCGCAGCAGCGGTGCAAGTTGCTCTGCGAGAATAGGACCCGTGGAGATAGCACCGGTGCGATATCCGGTGGTGGAACCGATCGGTCTTGTAATGGAGATGGCACCGGTGCAAGTTGCTCTGGCGAGTATGACCGTGGAGATAGCACGGTGCGATATCCGGTGGTGGAACCGATCGGTGTTGTAATGGAGATGGAACCGGTGCATGTTGCTCGGTCCGCCACCGATGAAGAAGACTCCAAGGAGATGTCGCTTTTGGGCCTTTGGATGAATGTTCCGATGGCCTGTCCTAGAGTCATGATCTCGTCGTTGGGGGCTTCGGTGGCGGGACCACCTCAAAATTGACATGCACACCATCCACATTAACTTTTGCGAAGCTGGCGCTAAAGCTTGACCGTGCACCATGGCCCCGATGCTGCGAATATGCACGCCCCAAGCGTACAACAAGGAACGGGCCATATCTCACTTGGAGCTTGCAATTCGTGGCTCCTACATAGCGATACAAAATTAGCTACTCGAATAGGCCTACCAATGGAGCAAGCATTCGAGAGGTAATAAGTATTACCTCGATGTCGTCCACGGAAATTTGGACTAGATTTGCGTCGGATTGGAAGCGCGACTACTCGGACGGTTGTGCGGGCTAGCTAAGCGCGGCGGCGCGTTGGCGGCTCTTGACTTTACATCTGTTTCGCACCTCATCTCGATTATATCAGCCATCGAACCCAGTAGCTCCTCTTTAAGAGATGCCTTGATCTCTTCTCGTAGCTGTGCGTCACGCTCGCTTTGTTTCTCTTCTGCGCCTATACATGTCGGAGTCATCTTGGAAACCATGTTTCCATGGGCGTAAGCCCAAGGCCTCGTGCGGCCGGGTGCTCCTTGTTTCCCGAGGCCACGGAGAGCATATCATTCTCCCTTGTTCCTGAATGATCCCTCGGTAGATTGAAAACTCAGCTCTTCTGCAAGAGCACGGCATATCATTTCAATTCGTATGAAGTTGTGGAGTAATTACAAGCTCGTAGTTCGATCGATATCTTACGGTGCTGGGACACTTGCTGGTCCGCAGGGTTTCGAAGGAGACGTCCCGATGTCGTTGTAGATGACCTTGCTCTAAGCCAATTTCGAGCGCGGTCATCAGGGATATTGGAAAGCGGCGGGCGATGTCCTCTGCGCTGCCGGCTCATCCTCCAACCTCCATCGGGATTTTACCCGCGTGCCCGGTATGCCAAGTCGTGGGGTGCGTGTTTTTGCTGGAGGGCCTTGTGCGCCACACTTGTACTTTTGAAATCTTGGTCGTTTTCATCGCCTTGAACTCTTCCCATTGTGGTTCCAGGAATGGGTGTTTAGTAAAGCGTTTCGTCCGTCTCCACGTATTTCTTGACAAGCGTGCTCTTGAAGTTCTTCCATGCTTTGCACGCCGCTTGGTAGGTTTGTCGTTCCACAGCGTGTAAGTGTTCTTAGGGAACTCGAGCGATGCCAAAATTTGGTCCACGACTCACGTTTCCGAGTGTCGAGCACGTTCTTCCACGAATTGTATGTGATCTCAATTGCTCTCGTGCAACTATTCCGACCATGGTTGGAATCGTTTACCGCTTGCTTAGGAAGGATAGGGACCCAGCTGCGTTCTACATTGTGATGGTGCTGTCGGCTCTGAGGCTTCTTTGATAGCCCTCTTCCTTGGCGTCTTGATGTTGGAGCGGACGCCTCCGGCGATGATGTTGAAGAATGCGCGGGTGACATGTTGCTCATTTTGTGGGTCTATTAAGATAAGATGAGAATGTAATCATATTGAATTGGAAGAGAGGAGTAGAGGGGAGGGGGAGAAGGGAGGGGGTGATATGGACATAGAGAGGGGGTGATGTGCCTATCTTAGCACCTACTTTAGTTGCTAATACTATAAACCAAATAATAGAATCAATAACAGTCTCAACATGAATATGTGCTCTCAAATTGTAGGGTTGCACAAGATTAATCTTGGCCGTCCGCTACTAAATCATATACTCTTCCTTGATTGGTTATGCCAAATAATGAATTCATCTTTTGAGCTCTAGATACAAACTCTACAATCTCAAGATCAAGATATATTCAGCATGCATATATTGAGACAAAGATTAACTTTTAACTTGTCAAGATGAAATCTTAACAGATCAATTTAATAACATGCCATAGCTGTAAATCCCACGAGCAATCTCGGTATATGGAAGATTGTATATAACACTATTAGAGCTCAAAGACTGAATGAACCAATCTCGGTATATGAATTTATCATCATCGAGCAATCAGTAAATCCCACAGCAATCTCGGTATATGGAAGATTAACAAACTTGAATATACATGAATGCAACTAAGCAACTAACCATAACGATAAGCATAACAAACTTGAATATACGATAGCATATACCATAACGGTAAGCATATAACGATAAGCAACTAACCATATACATAACGATAAGCAACTAACCATATACATAACGATAAGCATATAACGATAAGCCCTAAACCCTAACAACAAGTATGAAGTATCAAGCATCAACCTAAACCCTAACGATGAAGCATGAAGCTCGGGAGGATTTGATGACCTTAGGGTTTTGGTGACGGAGGAGGAGGCGGCGGCGGAGGAGGAGGAGGCGGCGGCGACGGAGGAGGAGGAGGAGGCGACGACGGGCTCGGGCGGCAGCGGCGATGGGCTCGGGGAGGCGGCGGCGGCGACGGGCTTGAGTGAGGCGGCGGCGAGGGCTCGAGTGAGGCGGCGGCGAGGCTCGAGGAGGCGGCGAGGCTCGGGGAGGCGGATCGGGATTTAGATATGGAATAATCGCAGAATACACGGAAAACCCTAGACACGGGTATATATAGCGGATTATTACGAGCGGTTCTAAACTTAGAACCGTGCGTGATATGAATATCACGAGCGGTTCTAAGTTTAGAACCGTCTGTAATAAGCATATACTATCTCGAGCGGTTCTACGTTTAGAACCGTGCGAGATAGTGAACTTATCACGACGGTTCTAAACTTAGAACCGTGCGTGATATTCATATCGCGAGCGGTTCTAAGTTTAGAACCGCGCGATAAGCTTTGCCCGATCGTAGTCATTCATGATCAACACCAACCATCTCGCATTCATGATCAACTACCTACCAACTGCATTCATTTTTGTCACACATTTTCACATACACATCTGAAAATCGACTACATCACACATTTTCACATATACATCTGAAAATTGACTACATCACACATTTTCACAGATACATCTCAAAATTGACTACATCACACATTTTCACATATACATATCAAAATTGACTACATCACACATTTTCACATATACATCTCAAAATTGACTACATCACACATTTTCACATATACATCTCAAAATTGACTACATCACACATTTTCAGATATACATTCTTATTGTACTTGCTTATTTCCTTTAAAAATTAGCCCTTCATCATTATCAATGCGTACGTAACTAGTTTCGTCACGTTGTTCATCGTCGACCCTTATGCCATTTCCAAAAGGAGGTAACTCGTCAAATTGATTGTATTCCTCCTCGTCCACTACATTCTCCACTCCAACAATTCTCCTTTTTCCATGAAGAACTACATGTCGTTTCTTATTTGCCGGTCGGTTACATAGAAAACTTGAACAACTTGATTGGCGAGTCGAATGGTTCGTCTTTGTACCCGACACGTTGGTCCACGGTCGTGACACCGTGCTTGTCAACCTTCACTGTGGGAGATGCACCCAACGGCAAATAAATAAGGGATTTTGAAAACCACATAGTCGAGCTCCCAAATCTCTTCTATGAAGCCATAGTACGAGTTTCTCGACCCATCGGTCTGAATGCATCTATGCGGACACCGCTGTTACGTTAGTGCTCTTGACATCCCGAGATCGCGTATAGAATGTGTACCCATTTATGTCATATCCTTGCCATGTCACAACTGTAAATGTCGGCCCTTTGCCAACCATGTCAGCGTCTCACTCGGCGAGCTCCTAGCGATTTGCTCCTTCAACCATTGGTTGAACCAACGGTTGTGTTGCCTCATGATCCAAACATCCGGCGCTCGGATTACATTGCGAAGCACATCCTTGTCTTTGCTCCACATAAGCGCCACTTCACCATGTGTTGCAACACCGTGAAATGGGCTTGAGTATACGTGTCCATATCGGAGTGATTGCTTTCCTTCCGATAGTTCGAGACCCTTGACCTCCCCTCATGGCGAGATTGAGGACACCTATCGGTTGAATCGAGCCATATAATCGACACAAAACTCAATGACCTCTTCGCTTGCATAACCTTCGATGATGCTGCCCTCCGTGAGAATGATTCCGTCGTCGGACTTGAGAATTCCCATGAACCTCTCAAATGGGTGCGTGCTACGTAGGAATACGGGCCCGCACATTTTATCTCCCACACAACGTGAACAATGAGATGGACCATGATATCGAAAAACGAAGGAGGGAAATACATTTCAAGGTGACATAGAGTCATCACCACCTCGTCTGCAGAGCATCTAATCCTTCGGATCGATGACCTTACGAGCAATTGTGTTAAAGAAATAACATAGCCTCATGATTGTCTCTCGGACTTTGATCGGCAAAATATTTCTAATTGCAATAGGGAGCATCTGTGTCATCGGCACATGACAATCATGAGACTTCATGCCATTTAACTTCAAATCTTGCATCGAAACAAGTTTCTTCACGTTGTCGGAGTAACGAGGCGGAACTTTGACACCATGCAAGCACCGACACGATTCTGTTTTCTCAGCCTTGGGCAGAGTGTAACACGCAGGGGAAGGTACGTTCGTCCATTATCGGTGCGTGTCGGTGCTAACTCAGGGCCGATGTCCATGTCGGCCAAGTCAAGCCGTGCGTTGGCGCCGCCCTTTGTTTTATCACGGATGTTGATGAAGAGACCAATCAGGCATCGCACACATTCTTTTCTCGTGCATGGCGTCGATGCGATGCCGAACATCTAGGTACTCCCAATAAGGTAAGTCCCAAAATATTGATCTCTTCTTCCAGGTGTTCTTCTCATGAGCCCTCAATTTACGTCCCTTTCCGAGGACAACATCTAAATCCTTAACCATATCATAAACCTCGTGTCCCCTTAAATGCCTTGGAGTTGAACCGTCTTCCTTCTCTCCGTCAAATTGTTGCTTCATCTTGCGGTATGGGTGAGCCCTCCGAAGGAACCGCGGTGACGCATGTAGACGGTTTTGCGTGAGTGTCTCACCACACACTCGGTACCATCTAAACAGTGAGTACAAGCTTTGGCACCTTTTGTACTATGGCACGATAGGTTACCAAGGGCGGGATAATCATTTATGGTGCGAGAACAATAAGGAGCGCAGAGTGAAGTTCTCTCGTTTGTATGCATCCCATACCTGCACCTTCGTTCCACAAGCTTTTAGATCTTCCACCAACGATGCTCGAACACATCGATATCATTCCCGAGTTGTTTTGGCCCTTGGATAAGTATCGACAAACAAAATGTACTTTCGCTTCATACACAACCAAGGAGGAAAGTTATATATGCAGAGAGTCACGGGCCATGTCTTTGTGTCACGCGCTCATGCTCTTGAAAGGATTCATTCCATCTGCACTCGGTCAAACCTTATATTCCTTGGTTCTGCACCGAACTCTGCAAAACTCCTATCGATGTTTCTCCACTACGCGAATCAGCAAGGTGTCTTATCATTCCATCCTTCTTGCGCTCCTCAGAGTGCCAACGCAGCAGCTTTGCCTCCTTTGGATTTGCAAAACACCTTTTCAAGCGGGAATTATAGGAAAATACCATGCCACCTTAGCAGAGGTCCTTTCTTCGCCTCTGTTCCTCGCCATCATCCGATTGATTATTACGTTTGTATCGGGATCGTTGCACACGGACATACATGCATGTTTGCATACTCTTTACGGTAGAGGATACGATCGTTCGGGCATGCATGTATTCTTTCTACTTCCATTCCCAACGGACAAAGAACCTTCTTGGCTTTATACGTGGTTTTAGGCAACTCATTTCCCTCCGGAAGCATGTCCGCTAAAAGATCTAGCGGCACAGTGAAACTCTTGTCGGACCAACCGTTGCTTGCCTTCAATTTCAACAGTTCAAGCACGGTGACAACCGTGTACTTGCAGCTCGTGTACAAAGGTTTCTCTGAGTCCTCCATCAAGCCACGGAATTTAACATACTCTCTCTCATCATAGTTCTCTTCTACATCGCAAGCATCCGATCCAGTTATCATCGTGCAACCTATCCGAATCGAGCCACAATCGACATCAACCGGTGGCATGTCATTCACTTCACCGCGATGTCATCCGGGGCATATCATTCACTTCGCGGCGATGTCATCCGGGGCATATCATTCACTTCACCGACGATGTCATCCGGCATATGATCATTCACTTCGCCATGACCGGTCCAACACGTATAATCCTTTTTGAAACCCCTCGAATCAAGTGCGCTACAATTTGCCCTCGGTTCTTAAACATCTTCAAATTCTCATGATCGATGCATGGACAGCACATATATTCCACCCCTTATTCAACATATCCTCCTCGCGGCTCTTATAAAAGCGAAGCGCCATTAATGTACTCTTCACTCACGGCTCGCGGCATACATCCAGCCGGTCCTACATTACGTACATATATAACAACTTAGTATTAAAATCTAGATTAACTAATTATAACTACATATATACGGGCCACATTTATTATATTGAGACTTAATTTGCTAGCTCAATTCATATTACAAACACAACAACTATTATATAACCAACAATTTTGCAAATTAACCATCTTCAATAACCACTAATGGATTACTTAGACCTAAATTCTAATGCAATTAAAGAAAAATAAATTACATTACTAACCATATCTAGAGCAACCAGGAAAGACTGAATATTCAAAGCTCAATCTCTGCCTCTTCCCACCAAATTAATCGCACAAATCGCCTAGCTTCCTCCCGAGTGAAAAAGTGCGCGCAGATGGCTAGATCTGGATCGAAATGAAGACAGATGCGATGCGAGCAGCGCAATAAATGCCTTAGCTATTATCACGCAGACGGTTTTAACTAAAACCGTCAGCAGAATATCCTGAGCGGTTTTGATTAAAACCGTGCGTGATAATTAGCTTATCACGACGGTTTTTATTAAAACCGTGCGTGATATCTGAGATTATCACAAGCGGTTTTTAATACGGACCGTCTGCGATACTTCGGTAATAACCGCTGTGATAATCCATTTTCCCGCCACAAATACCACAGACGGCCTCCTAATTACAACCGTGCGTAATAGTGTTCATCGAGACGGTTTCACAAAACCGCTCGCGATGAGGCGTCTACTATGAGGCTTTACGTAGTAGTGGTTAACACCTCACCGCCCGTCCTCATGCATCTCTCTGGCGCGGCGATTTGGGGAAAGAGGCGAGACCGGCGAAAACGCGTGACCGAGAGACGGAGATTCCTATTTTGCAGGTGCGCAAAAGCAACGGGTCTCGAGTCGCCCAATCCGTTAATCGGCAATACTCCGCCTCCTTTGTGCGTGCGATCGGACGACTTTGGAATGAGGAGTCCTGACACCTAATAGTACTCAATATTTTTAATATATATATATATATATATATATATATATATATATATATATATATATATATATATATATATATATATATATATATATATGAAAAATATCTTTTACTCCTGGGTGTAATTACACCCACCTCTAATATACCACCTAAATAAACTTGAAATACTCCTTTTTATCATTTTAGATATACTTGTATACTAGTTATAAGATACTCCAATATGAACCACACAAAAATTGCAAGAGAGTTTTTAGCGTATTTTGTAAATACCTTCATATACACACATAAAAAGTAGTATATAAAAAAAATGTCCATATCACCTCTGAAAAATCGTTCACGTACACCACCTAGATGATCTTAAATACTCATATACTATACGTACATACCCTCCGTTACGGAAGATACTCTCTACGTTGTGAGATACGACATAGGGTGTAATTACACCCGGGAGTAAAAAAGAGGCTTCATACACACACACACATACGGTAGCGCGTCATTCAACATCTGCGCTGCGCTCGCGTAGGTCATCTTTGCTGGTGGCTTCTTGGTGCATGAGTGTTGATTCGTTAGTAACTATTATACGTGAAGTTATCATTAGTTACTAACTTGCGACTGACATAAAAACATGAATTTCACAGCGTTGAAACATATTCAACATGGATCTTGTTGTATTAAACTCGTAATTTCAAACACAATGACACAAATGGAACGCAGATCGAGTTTTCCATGAAAGAGTTATTGTATTTTTTTAGCATATAAACAAGATAAAAAAAACCCACGTCAACTATAATATTGCATGCATGTTTCTCTTTCCTGCTGTGTGAGAGACCTGGCAATAACTTCATGCATTACAGGTGGTAACTTGATGTGCATATGATAGTAACTTCACCATTGGATGATAACTTTACATGGGGATGATAACTTCATGTGTATCCAAAAGTAACTTTCCGGAATAGGGTGGGTTGGTGGGGCTTCACCATAGGGATGATAACTTCACTAACAAACGCAAGTAACTTTTAACTGCACTCATACTTGGACATTTCGACTGCCCTCGTACTCGGATGCTCCAATTGCTGCAATGTTTTTCCGAGTACCGACTGCTACAGTGATCTTCCGAGTACCGACTACTACAGTGTTCTTCCAAGTATTGACTGCTGCAGTGTTCTTCCAAGTGTTGATTGCTATAGTGTTCTTCCGAGTACTACTATAGCGTTGTTCCGACCGGATGTTTGACTCGACTTAGGCACCGGCCAAGGCTTTGACCACTGCTTCACGGCTTCGATCACTACTTTGATTGTGGCTTCGACCATGGTATCGACTGTGGCTTCAGCCACTGCTTCACATTTTCGATCACTACTTCAACTATGGCTTCAACCACAATATCGATTGTGGCTTTGACCACTTACAAATCATCAAGATGTACTCAATGTCGAAACATATTCAACATGGATCTTGTTTTATCAAGATTGTAATTTCGATCACAATGGCGCAAATGGATCACAGATCAGACTTTCCATGAAATAGTTATTGTATTTTTTTAGCTTGTAAATAAGATAAAAAAAGTCCCCACGTCAACTGTACTGCTGCATGCATGTGATAAGTTAGTAGATTCGGTTGTGAGAAAAGTTACTGCCTATTGTGAGTGAAGTTACTTCCTGTTATGAGGAAAGTTATTACATGTTGTGTACTATGAGCATTCGACAGTAACTTCACCCGCTACCAATAGTACCTTCGTTCACAATGGATGATAACTTGATTGCATATTATAGAACTTCACCATATGGATGATAACTTCATGCGTGACCGAAAGTAACTTTCCGGAATAGGGTAGGTTAGTGGGGCTTCACCATGGGAATAGTAATTTCATTCCATATGGATGATAACTTCATGTATAATCGAATATAACTGTAGGCATTACAGATGATAATTTGATATACATTCGATAATAATTTTATCATAATTAACAAATCCTAGTAACTGAGCATGGGGTGGGATGGTGGAGCGGTTGGCTAGTTGCGTTAATTAGGGGCGCGTGCTTATTTTACACTGCACGCTAGTTAGTAATTTATATATATATATATATATATATATATATATATATATATATATATATATATATATATATATATATATATATATATATATATATATATATATATATATATATATATATATATATATATATATATATATATATATATATATATATATATATATGATTCCATACTCACAGAGTGCATTACAACTACTTTTATATACCTCTTAAATGATATTATTATACCTTTTATCATAACCAACATGGTCATGCCAACGAGTGGTTGAACAACCAACGTGGTCGTAACCAATCAGCAGCCAAAGTGATCGAGAATCAACGTGGTCGGACGCTAATGAGTGGCCACACAACCAACGTGGTCAGAACTAGTCAGCAACCAAAGTGATCAACATGGTTGTAAGCCAATGAGTGGTCAAACAACCAACGTGGTTGAAAACCAACAAGTGGCCTGCGACTAACGTAGTCAATTCAGTTCAAAAACCAACCAGAGAAATCAACGATCAGTGAGTGGTCGAAAATCCCTCGTGGTAGAGAAACCGCAGAGCGGTCAAAAGACTGAACGTGTTCAAAACTGATGCGATGCAATCTGGAACTTGACCATGGTCGAAACCAACATGGTCGTAAAACTGGTCAACGTTCCAGACAGAGAATAGCGCCGTTTGTTTCAGCTTTGATTCAAAACAAAAACAGATAGAACTATTGATCCATAGATCTAAATGTTGTAAAACTTTGCAAAAATCATCTCTAGGATATTGTGAACCTATTCCAATACATGATCATAAAAATCATGATCAAAGATGTAACATTTTTTAGTTTGTTGGAAGGTTACATCAAAACCGAGTCAAAATCAAAATCGATGAATATAACTAGCTTGTGGATGGATGATGACCAAGATGAGTCTAGATGTATTTCCACATGTCTCAGTAAGTTAGAATACCAAAAAAATCGACTCAAAAACCATTGGATCAAGAATCACACTTTGAAGCCAAATCAAGAGCAAATCAATCAAATCAAGATGGATCCATGGAAATATGCAAAGATTGATGTATTGTTCAGTTGAAAAAGTTGAGTTTACAGCCACTCCACCTTGGAGGGCAAAGAATACACCATGTGCTTCATTCTCAAACCCTAACCCTAAACCAAAAAGCATATGAGAGAGGGGTTGGATAGTTAACCTCACATATCTCTATCCCAACCCCTTTTTTAGGTGGACAACCAGCCACCTATACCATAAAATGGATCCTATCCAATATTATAATGGGAGAAACCTGTTAACCCCACACAAACGGGTTTTACTCACTTAAATTTACTTATGCATGCTTTTCAAAGCGCATAAGTGTGTATCTGCTAAATCCTTAGCCTTGATCCACCTTGATCAAACCAGCTCCATCTTGACCTAAATCACTCTCCAACGTGTTGCCCATACATCACGGTTTTGATTCAAGATGGTTTCCGGTATTTTGGTCATAATACCAAAATACCCTTTGTTAACCCGGTCATCATCATCCTATGCAAGCAATCACCATACTTGTCACATGTAGGTACACCACTAGCTTGCCATATGCTATCAAGTCTCTCTTGTCCCAGTTCCACCGAACCACGGCTCACCTGGCCTGTGCAAGCCACCTAGCGCCATCCTGCCGTTCGAACTTGCCTTCAACATTCCTGCCTTTTCCATGCCATGTTTGAGCTCACCGTCTCACCCGACATCCTTGATCGTTTTGGGCCTTAACTCCTCCATGAGCTTAGCCCCAATCGCAGTCGTTGACCACAATTGACTCCAAGCAACCCTGCACATCCAAAGACAAAGAAATCATTTTCAGGCGCAAGTTCTTCACAAATTGACCTATATTAGCCAAGACATGCATCATGCAACCTTAATCCAATGACTTAGGTCAACCTAACTACACTTATGACTAAAATCCCAAAATCCTCAAATTCTGCCCAAAACGAGTCCTGATTCAATGTGATCTTTGCAAAACCAATTGATTACTCCACAAACATTGCATGGTTCATCACAACGCAATCCTAGACTTCTCACATGGTCCTTCATCGCCGATCCTTCACTTCAGTAGTCACAGTTCTACAATGATTTAGGATAAAAACCAACACAAAAACTAGCAACAAAAGAAACCAAAATTTAAAGAAATTCCAATTACACCAGTCATACCTATCCTCAATTTCGGCAAGACCTCTCCCTAATTCCAGTGAGACCTCTAGCAAAATCTGGTCAGATCGATGTACGGTAAACACAACCCGGTGAACAGTGAGATCATCACGGTAAACTCATTGGCTTGGTTCAAAATTGCTCCAATTATACTTGTTAATTTAGATTTTGCTCGATCTCGACTCATTAACTCACTTCTAAAAATACTTCCAAGCTAAACTAAAATAATATTAAATAAAACTATGTCAATTTTGAAAAAATCTTGATAAGACGATGACTTGGCTCAAAATCCACCCCTAGCCGAGGGGGAAAGAGGCTCGAGGTCTGGGTGCTTGGTTGCAGCACCGGTTCAGAAATGCCATGTGGGAAAATTATTTTTTGTAACTAGGTGAATACCCGTGCAAACTTGTTTAAAACGTGTGCTTTGATATGCATTAAGAAATCCTATTTTGTGTTTTGTAGGACCGGATGAGGCAACAGAGGGGGTGAATGGTGCCTAAAGATTTTTCCTCCAAATATTCACATAATCCTTTTTCTCCAATAGCTACAAAGCTATGAAGATTAGGACATGAGGTCTACTGGAAAACAGAGGAACACAGACCACCATACGACCGGTTCAGTAGTGTGTGGTCGAATTACGACCACTCGTAAAGCACAACGTGGTCGAATCGACCACTCAGCAGAGATACAACATGGTCGTGCGGACAACATAGTCGAAACCGACAACGTGGTCAAAACCAACATCGAGGTCGAAACGACATTGCGGTCGACACCCACAACGTGGTCGAAACCGACATCGTGATTGAAACCCTGGCGTGGTCGAAACCGACATCGTCGTCAAAACCCACAACGTGGTTGAAACCGACATCGTCGTCAAAACCCACAGCATGGGCAAAACCGACATCGTGGTCAAAATCCACAACGTGGTTGAAATCAGGAGGCCACAATGTGGCCTCCTGATGATTTCCGAGGGATAACTTTAATATGCAGGGTAATTTGAGTCTTCACTAGATAGAGTGTTAAAATCGATCTTTCATTTATTTAAGTTATCATAATAATCATTTATGTTAACCCTTTTCTTAGTCGTCGTAGACTTTGACAAGATTATGTGGGTATAAATATTTTACCAAATTTCATAACTAAGTATTCTGGCCATGATATTGTTATTATTATATTAACTTCATGTTAATTTCTTGATAATAGAGAAAGAGTTCATGGAATAAACTTTATTTTAATTAAGCTCCTCCATAAGGGTTAATGTATTAATCTTGATGGCATATAATTGAACAATGCTAGATTTTTAATTTGAGTGTATAGATCTTTCTATTAGGGATTTATAAGTGATTCTCTTATCCTTGTTACTGGTCCCCAATTTATTTCAATGTATGCTGGACCAGAGCACATGGATACACCATTTAGCCAAAGGGTAAAAACTTTATAACTTTTCCCAAGTTGGGCCCACATGACAGCCACCGAGAGAGCTGCCCTCGGCTAGCTCAGAACAGAGCAGGGCAACAGCGGAGGGAAACAGGGGAGGGGGAAACGTGGGCAGGGTAGCGGCGACGCCGGTGGGGAACGGCCGGGGAGGTGGCGGCGTCCGGCGAAATGGAACGCCCTGGAGATGAGAATGCTCACGGTGACAGGGTTTCGGCCGAGGTGGCGCCAAGGCGGCGGGCGACGGTGCTAGGCGGCCGACGGTGAGGAAGGAAAGGGCGCCGACAGCCGAGTGCGAGGGGGAGAGAGGTGAGGTGCGCCTGAGCACGATTGGAGTACGAGTAGCTTACCTGCGCGGCTGAATTGGCCGGAGGGCGATGGAGGCGAGCCCGCGACGGAGACTAGGGGCAGCGGTGGGCGGCCACCGTGGAGGGGTCGCTCTGGCGGGGGAGAGTGCCGGCCATCCGTTCGGGGAGCCTCGGGGTGCCGAGGTGCAGCTCCTGCCGCGAGGAATCGAGGGAAGAAGCCCTGGAGGGCGGTCGGCGGTGAGGGAGGCAATGTCGGCCGGTGAGCTCAGGAGGAGGAAGTGGAGAATGGGGGAAAAGATGAGCCCAAGGCTTGATTTTATAGCTAGGAAAGATGGCGCAGGCGAAGCAGTGTCGGGTATGGCGAGGAGTACCGCCGGCATGGCCGCGGGGTACGGCCAGCATGGCGCTGCGCGTCCGGCGGCATGGGCGACGGCATAGGGGAGTGGCGCGAGGAGTAGGCCGGTGGTAGGCTCATGATTGCGCGTACGGGGTGGGGTCGCGGCGGCTGTAGCCGGTGGGCTGGCCGGAGCAAGGGGCCGTCGGCCTGGGCGGTGACGCCGTGAGCAGTGGGAGGAGGAAGAAGAGATGGGGGAGAAGGGAGGCGTCGGTAGCTTGGGCCAAGACCAGAAGAAGAAACGGCCGATCGGCCAAGAGAAAAAGAGTGGGGCCGAATGGGCCAGGAAGGAAAAAGAAGGGAGGAGGAAAAAGAAAACGGGCTGGAGAAAAAGAAAGGGAAGCGGGCCGGCCCAGGATGAATTTTAGGAACTTTAAGAATTTCTGAATTTGGGATTTTGTGAGTAGATTCGAATCTAAAAACTTGGTCTAATTTTTAGGTTTAACAACTTAATTAAATTTTTTTTTATTGCTGAGTTTTGGAGAATTAAATCTTAACTTTCAGAATTTGAGTTTTTCCAAATACAAAAATTGGATGACAGGATTTTCAATTTCTATTCTTGGCTTGAATGACCAGACTTCAAATTTAATTGACATTAATACTTCCATGGAGATTTGAGTTTTCTAAATTTTAAATTTTAATTTATGTCTCTTGACTCCAGGGTTTGGATTTTATTAATCAGGCTTTTTGGCGAGAAACCAAATCGAGACATTGGAAAAAAATATGCCAAAATTTTTTGAGAACCCAGGAAAAACCATTAAAAGATTTTAAAATTTTGAAAATACACTAGCTTCCTAATTGGGGTGTTACACACTTCCTTAGTTAAGTGCCTATGGTGTATGGATGGGCTATCTTCAGAGTTTATTTCTTTTTCTTTCACTGTGTTTTCAAAGTTTGAGAGGTTTTGTAATCTCAGTTGTAATTAGCGACCATAAGGCCTATACTCTTTATTATTGAAATAACGCCTTGTTGGTTATATAATCATCACTATTTGACTATGTGCACTAGTTTTGAATTGGGACTAATGAGGTAATACACAGAGAGTTCAGATTCAAAAATCCGGTGCTGACAGTGGCGGTGGTCTGAGCATTGCCAGCGACGGCAAGAGGCAGTGCAAAGCACACAGAAGAATACCAAAATGGGTTTCAAGGGCTACGGGAAGGTGAGAGGAGGCGACATCGTGGATAGAGAAGCACTGTGGCGGTGAGGCCATGGTGAGAGGTGGCCGGTCAGCGGAGAGGCACGGCAGCGATGGTGCTACGACCATGATATCCATGAAATAGCATGAGCATGGGACAGGCGATGTCTAGGGGAATACTCTATTGCAAGAAATCAAACCAAAACTTACCAAGGGCGATGAATCGAAGGTGGGAATCGGTTCAACCGGCAGCGTGGGAGAACTACAAATTCAGGTGAATGGTTGCACCAAAAACAAATTAATTTTAGAGGAATACTCAAGAGTGTCTAGAACACGAGATGATGCGAAATATTTTGCAATAGAACCACTGGAGAAGGAGATAGGGGTACAGGCCGGGGAAGTTGGCTATTGGCTGGCGAGCAGACTGATCTTGCATAATTTACTGAAAGTTATTTTTCTTAGAAAGCGATTCTGTTGTTTACATGTTGTTTCTGTTGTTTACATGTTACTGGAGCGTTACGGCCTATGCCTAATTTGCATTTTGCTACTGATCTTGTTTCTTATGTATCAGAATTGCTAAACATATTATGAAATAAAGTTCACCATAGGAACATCTCTATTGGTTTTGTTGTTTTGCCTAGTTGGTGCAAGTTCCATGTTAACAAACTAGTACTTTCACACCCTACTTATCACAAAAGAAAATTAGTCAAAATCTTGCAGGGCAGGCAAACTGTTTTTTCAATAAAAATATATGAGTAACATTTTTTGTGAAGAAATGGAAAATCATGGAGAGTTACTGATAATAATTACAATATTGCTAGCAGTATAGTCGGTTGTTGCTTTTAAAGTTTGTGTGTATGTGTGTGTGTGTTTTCACTTTTAGGAGAACATAGAAGCATAGCTTTTTTTGTTTTTAAGTACATATACCGAAATTAATCTACTAGTTTGAAGGTATATGTTTGTCGACTTTGTTAATTATGTATCATCTATCTAATAATACTACTACGACCAAAAGGTATTTGGAGAAGATATTTGTTAGACCATGTAGATAGTCGTAAATTAAGATATGATGAAGAATTGACATTTGGTCTGCTTTGAATTTTACGTTTGTGAAAGATTTGGTCATTTGCAGTTGAAGTCATTGCCCTTGAGTGGTCGTGTGCACTTCGGGTGAGTTCAGATCACAACAACTGCTATACGACCACGGCATCAGCACAGACTACGATCACGGTGACAGATAGACGCTACGACCACCGCAACAGACGTTACAACCATGGCAACAGACGCTAGGACCACAGCAACAGACGCTACGACCACAGCAACAGACGTTACAACCACGGCAACAGACGTTACGACCACAGCAACAGACGCTATGACCACGGCAACAGACGTTACAACCACAGCAACAGATGTTACAACCACGGCAATAGACGCTACGACCACAGCAACAGACGCTACAACCACAACAATAGACGCTATGACCATAACAACAGACGTTACAACCATAGCAACAGACGTTATAACCACGGCAACAGACCTTACGACCACAGCAACAGACGCTACGACCACGGCAACAGCCGCTACGATCACGGCAACAGACGCTACGACCACGGCAACAGACGCTATGACCACAGGAACAGACTCTATGACCACGACAACAGATGCTACAACCACGGCAACAGATAGTCTTAGACCACGACAACAGATGCTGTACGACCACGGCAACAGACATTCTTACGACCACAGCATGAACACGACTATGACTACAGTAGGAGTCTTTACGACTTGGTGGTCGGCAGGAGTTTTTACAACCACTGCATCATAACACAAACAATCTTATGACCACGGCTACGACCACGGCATGCTACGACCATGTTCAGCTTACGACCACAGCATGCTACGACCACATCTGGCTTCGACCACGGCAGTACGACTTCGACCTTTCGACCACGACAGCACGACTACGGCTTTACAGCACGCAGGTAATCGTAGCTACAATACTCTTTCATAATTGTAACTACAATACTAGATAGTCATAGACTGTACTGATCATACTTGATAGTCGAAGGTTTTACTAGTCGTTAGTCAAGGGCTATGCAGTCGATGGTCGTAGATTTTGCAGACTACCTTCATGGTCGTAGGTGTTGTACACTACCTCCATGGTCGTAGATTTCGCAGACTACCTTCATGGTCGTAGGTTTTGCAGACTACCTCCATGGTCATAGATTTGGCAGACTACCTTCATGGTCGTAGGTTGTGCAGACTGAAGGACTACGGGTAGGCTACGCTAGCGCAAATTAATAAAAATTATGCCCGTAAACCAAGATCACTGCAGTTATAGATCACGGAATTACCACTAGACACGCAGGTGCGGAATTGATGCAAAGCGTCGGGCGGAGTAGTCGTACTACGTCGATGCGAAGACGTCGGGCGCAGTAGTCGTACTACTTCCTCGTCCTCGTCGCGGCGTCCAACGTACAACTCCTCTCTTGCGGTTCGTCCAAACGCTACGGATGCAGCGCCGCCAAAGGTATCCACACGTGCGGAGGAAGCGGCGCGCGCCGGATTACTAGATCCGCGCAAGCGCCCGGGCGTGGGAGGGTGGCGGCGGGGTTTGAGGAGGTCACGAAATTCACCTTTCTACCTGGCGCCCTAGCCCTCCTTTTATAGACGTCCTTATAATGGGCTTCAGCGAATGGAGGCCCATTAGGACTCAATACCACCCAACCGGATCCAATCCGAATTAGGCTTCAGCCCTTAAGTGTGTGACCCTATGGGTTCACGTATGTTTAGACATGACACGAGTTTACCTACTCGGTCAATAGTTGGTAGCGGCCTCTAGCAAGGCGTGCCAACTCCTAAACATACATAAAGATCATATCGAGCGAACCATCACAACTTTATGTACATGCCAATCCCTTTGCCTCACGATATTTGGTCGAGCTCCAAGCTGACCACTCTTTCTCGATCCGTGATCCGGAATCCCTTACTAGGTTAACTCTTAACCTTAAGTAGCATGGCCATGCATTTCGGATCCGATCACTCGAGGGCCCAGAGATATCTCTCGGTAGAGAGGGCAAATCCCATCTCGACCGACCATGCCTCGCAAAGATGCTTCATGACAAACCCGAAAGCTACCTTTATAACTACCCGATTCACGAGCAGCGTTTGATAGCCCCTAAGTAGGTCGATTCACATCTCAAGTACATGCGACAATCTCAGGTCTAAGGACAAGGCGTACACATTGTGTAGAGAGAGAACCATAAGTATAATTGTTATGTCTCATGTTGGGTCGGTCCAACCCCATGTTCTAAACATGTGTCCACATTATTGGTTTGACATCTCCATGTCTATGACACATGAAACATGGTCATCAACCGATACATGTGCTAATCCATTATTCACGTGTGTCCACACATGAACTTCGACTAGGGACAACTTTAGAATAACCATCCAAGTAAAGAGTTTCACAAACAAGTCACATACTTGTTAATCAATACAAAGGCAATATTCAAGGAACATTTATTAAATCATGGATACAACGAAATATCATCATCTCTATGATTGCCTCTAGGGCATATTTCCAACAGATCTCCCACTTGCACTAGAGTCAATCTAGAAGATATCTAATACCCATAGCTCTTGTGTGCACCTCATGCTTAGGTCATGGGAGAGGCTTCACAAAGGATCTGAAATATTCAAATCCGTATGTATTTTGCATATCTTTAAATCTCCTCGATTGAGGATCTCTCGAATGAGATGAAACCGCCGCAGTATGTGTTTGTTCTTTTGGTGATTCCTTGGCTCCTTGGCTTGCGCAATGGCCCCACTTGTTATCACGAAGAAAGATCCGCAGGACTGCACGCACTAGGAACCACACCTAGTTCGAAATGAACTTCCTTATCCAAACACCTTCCTTTGCCGCTTGAAGCCGCAATGTACTCGGCCTCCGTTGTAGAGTCGACAATGATCTCTGCTTGGAACTCTTCCAATCGACCGCACCACCGTTCAAAATGAACACAAAACCCGATTGCGATTTGTAATCGTCTTTGTCGGTTTGGAAGCTTGCATCGGTGTAACCATTTACAACGAGCTCTTCCTCACCTCCGTAGACTAGGAACACATCCTTAGTTCTTCTCAAATACTTGAGGATGTTTTTAACCGCTGTCCATGACTCTCACGGGGATCACTGTATCTGCTCGTAACACTTAGAGCATAGGAAACATCAAGCGAGTACATATCATAGCATACATGATAGATCCAATGGCCGAAGCATATGGAATCTTACTCATGCGATCTCGCTCATCAGTTGTCGAAGGACACTGAGTCTTGCCAAGATTTATGCCATGAGACATGGGCAAGAACCCTTTCTTTGCCTCCTCCATGTTGAACCGTTTCAACACTTTGTCAATGTAAGTACTGCTTAATCCTATTAGCCTTTTTGATCTATCTCTATAGATCTTAATACCCAAAATATATGCCGCTTCCCTAAGTCCTTCATTGAAAAACTATTTTTCAAAGTGAGGTCTTAACGGACTCGAGCATAGGAATATCATTGCCAATCGGTAATATGTCATCTACATATAAGATTAGAAATACGAGCGAGCTCCCACTTGCCTTCTTGTAAACGCAAGATTCTTCTTCGTTTTTGATGAAGCCAAACCCTTTGACCACTTCATCAAAACGAATGTTCCAACTCCGAGATGCTTGCTTCAATCCATAAATGGATTTTTGAAGTTTGCATACTTTTCTAGCATTGATTGGATCGACAAAACCCTCGGGCTGTATCATATACACGTCCTCGGTTAAATTTCCATTAAGGAAAGCCGTTTTGACATCCATCGCCATATCTCATAGTCGAAATATGCAGCAATAGCTAGAATGATCCGTATAGATTTAAGCATCGCTACAGGTGAGAAGGTCTCATCGTAGTCAACTCCTTGAACTTGCCGAAAACCTTTGCGACAAGTCGAGCTTTATGGATATGAACATTTCCATCCATATCAATCTTCTTTTATAGATCCATTTGCACTCTATGGTTTTAACACCATCAAAGGGTCAACCAAGTTCCAAACTTGATTGTCTCCCATGGATGCTATCTCGGATCTCATGGCACTATGCCATTTCTCGAGTCTGGTCCATCATTGCTTCCGCATAGGTCGTAGGCTCATCATTGTCTAACAACAACATATCTCGCATATTGCGGAGCCTTCCGACCTTCGTGGTGGTGGTGCTTCCTTTGCCATGGGTTCCTCAACTTGTTCTCGCCACGTGGGCATCATTCGCCGAGTCTTCCCGATTGGTTCATCTTGAACCTCTTCAAGCTGCACCGTTCTTCCACTTGTCTCCCTGTTGAGAAACTCTTTCTCTAGGAAAACACCACTTCGAGCGACAAACACTTTGCCCTCTAGTCGGTTGTAAACGTAATATCCAAAGGTTTCCTTCGGATATCCCACGAAAATGCATTTATCCGACTTGGGTGTGAGCTTATCCGACTTAAGTCTTTTGACAAATGCCTCACATCCCCAAATCTTTAGAAAAGACAAACTGTGACTCTTCCCACCCATATCTCATATGGTGTCTTAACTACGGATTTAGACGGTACCTATTAAGTGTGAAAGCTGCCGTTTCTAGAGCGTAACCCCAAAATGATAATGGTAGATCTGATCGGCTCATCATCGATCGAACCATGTCCAACAAGGTCCGATTACGCGCTCGGATACCCCATTTCTTTGAGGCGTTCGGGCGGTGTTAGCTGTGGAACAATTCCGCAACTCTTGAGATGATTGCTAAATTCATGACTCAAATACTCGCCACCATGATCGATCGCAGAGCCTTAATTTTCTTGGCACGTTGATTTTCAACCTCATTCGGAACTCTTTAAACTTTTCAAAAGTTTCAGACTTATGCTTCATTAAGTAGACATAGCCATATCTACTAAAATCATCGATGAAAGTTATGAAGTAATGAAATCCACCTCTAGCGATCGTGCTCATTGGTCCACATACATCGGTATGTATGATTTCCAACAAGTCGATGCCCTCTCAAAAGAACCTTTGAAAGGTGACTTGGTCATCTTACCAAGCAAACAAGCTTCACATGTCTCGTATGATTCAAAATCAAACGAAGTTAGAAGACCATCATCATGGAGCTTCTTCATGCGCTTTTCACTTATGTGACCCAAACGACAATGCCAAACATAGGTGGGATTCAAATCATTAGGTCGAAGTCTTTTAGCATTTATGTTAAAGATGGGCGCATCATCAAGATTTAAAATAAATAACCCATTCACAATGGGCAAAAGCCACAAACATTTCATTTTTAGAGATCAAACAACCATTGTCTTTACTTGCAAATGAATAACCATCTCTCATCAAACATGAGGAGATAAAATGTTTCAACTCATACTAGGAACATAATAACAATTATTCAATTCCATAATAAATCTTGAAGGAAGCTGAAGTTGCATGGTGCCGACGGTCAACGCAGCAACCCTTGCTTTATTTCCGACGCGAAAATCAACTTCACCTCTTGCGACTCCTCTACTTCTTATTAGCCCTCGCATCGAGTTGCAAATGTGAGCAAGCGATCCGGATCAAATACCCAAGAGTTAATAGGAGAATCAGCAAGAAAAATGTCTAAAACATTTATGACAAGTGTACCATGGGTGGAAGTCTTACTTCCAAGATTCTTCTTGCATTCCTCGAATCCATGTACTTCTTGCGCTTTCTCTTCCAAAGGCGATCTCTTTACAATAGTAGCATACTGTCTCGACTCGTGTCCAGCTTTAGGCTTAGGCGTTGGCTTTGAGATCATATCTTTAGCCTTGCCCTTATTCTTTGCCCATGGCTTCTTACCCTTTTTCTTGAAGCTAGACTTGTTCTGCACACCATCACATGGCTAGGCCCTGCACACTTCTTAATGTCACTCTCTGCTGTTTTGAGCATCCCACAAAGCTCATTAAGGCCCTTTTCCACCCCATGCATATGGTAGTTCAAATGAAATGTCCATAGCTAGGTGGTAGAGACGCCAAATGAAATCGCTTGCCAACTCTTGGCTAATTGGAAAACCAAGTTTATCCAAACTCGATCAGTAACCAACCATTTTGATCACATGTGGGCCTACGGTGCACCTTCTCGTTAACTTGCATTCCGAAAAGCCTTAGACACATTGAACCTTTCAGTCCCGGCACGTGTCCGGAACATGTCCTTAAGCGCCATGATCATATCATACGCTTCTGATCCTCAAACCGCTTTTGAAGGTCGGGTTCCATGCATGCAAGCATAAGACGACTAATCTCAAGAGAGTCATCACATGCTTTCTTGTAGGCATTTTTAACAAAGAAGCAATGCATTGTCGCAGAGTTCTTCTCGGGATTTGGGTGTCTAGAACGTGTTCCTTTTTATCCGCCCGAGAACAATTCTCGGGTTACGGACCCATCCGAATAGTTTGTTCCATTTAATTTTTCTTTCTCAAGAATCGATCGCAAAGCAAAAGGGTGTGCGCGGTTGTTAGATGCCATTGATCTACAAATAAAAATGCAAAATACTAAGACAAGTAAAACCATGATAGAGTAAACCGTATTAAACAAATTTAATAGAATGTACTCCCACTAAAATCAATATCCTCTATTGATTCTTAGCGATTCAAGATCCGCAATTAACTAGTCTACTAGTGAGCTTTTGCATCACCGCTAGGAGACAAGGTAATTCGGTAAGTAACACCTTACTAATCATATCTCTATATGACTCTTGTTGTTGGGTGACATCTCTATGCCTCGCGCCCAACCTTTATGCCCCAAGGCCCATAACCTTTATGATAACCTTGTTAAGTTCACCAACCCTTATGCATGTATGTATCCGATACAAACCCATCTAGTCAAGGAAAGTCGATGGTGCCCTAATTTTATAGACCCACCATCAATTTACAAGACATGGGATGGTGCAGGGTTTAGTTGGGAGGGCATATGTTTAACTTAACATTTTGTGAGGATCGTTATACTTCTACCATTCAACCATGCATAGGAGTAAAACAAACAGAATAGCATTCACACAGCTGTGACTCAAGATGGCCCATTTTCTCATGGTGATCTCCATCGCCATAGAATCTGCCCACCATGATGATCTCCATCTCCATGGTTAATGTGTGCCATCCTCCAAGTCATGTGTCCTCCGAGTACTAATATAGCTATTACTCATAACAGCTAGTAATCAAATACATGGATACAAGGAATCATCACAAGTCGGCACGCAGCCGTTAATACAATACTTTGACAACACTATGGCTCCAGCGTGTTGCGAACCCACGACACGCAGTCATGAAAATATTATAAACATGCATCACATACACATTAGGCCATACTGGTCACATACATCCTGCAAAAACAAGTTATGCATAGATTCGCAATCTACCGGATAAGGGGGTCGAGGGGGTTTCCCCCCGCGGGGTTCGAAGGGGCAGCGCCCCTCGCGGTATCATATTCGTAAAAAAACAGAGATCCAATCTATGCAATTTTTACTTAGGATTTTGATCGGCAAATCATATTTACCCCAAATCGACTATTGTTCCGATTCGACCAATTTGCATTGATCTTCGCGTGCCGCAACCGGTTTTACGTGTCACTGTCTACCCCGATGGTGATACCGACCGGTAGGGGTATGTTGTGGCACGACCTTAGCAGCACAATCACGGAATATCGATTATTAATCTAGGTTCCGATTCGACCAATCATATTGATCTTCGCATTCCGCAATCGGTTTTACGTGTCACTGTCTACCCCGATGGTGATACCGACCGGTAGGGGTAAGTTGTGGCACGACCTTAGCGTAATGATCACGAAACCAGATCTATCCATTACGTAACTATACAATCGATCACATCGATCATAACGACTTACATATCGCCATATGCAAATCACCCAACCTATAACATGACAAAGAATGGCTCGATACCATCGAAGGACTACGGGTAGGCTACGCTAGCGCAAATTAATAAAAATTATGCCCGTAAACCAAGATCACTGCAGCTTATAGATCACGGAATTACCACTAGACGCGCAGTGCGGAATTGATGCAGCACGCCGAGGCGAGTAGTCGTACTCGCCGATGCAAAGACGTCGGGCGAGTAGTCGTACTACTTCCTCGCCCTCGTCGCGGCGTCCAACGTACAACTCCTCTCTTGCGGTTCGTCCAAACGCTACGGATGCAGCGCCGCCAAAAGGTATCCACACGCACGGGAGGAAGCGACGCACGCCGGATTACTAGATCCGCGCGCGCGCCTGTGGCGTGGGAGGGTGGCGGCCGTGGTTTGAGGAGGTCACGAAATTCACCTTTCTACCCCAGGCGCCTAGCCCTCCTTTATAGACGCCCTTATAATGGGCTTCAGCGAATGGAGGCCCATTAGGACTCAATACCACCCAACCGGATCCAATCCGAATTAGGCTTCAGCCCTTAAGTGTGTGACCCTATGGGTTCACGTATGTTTAGACATGACACGAGTTTACCTACTCGGTCAATAGTTGGTAGCGGCCTCTAGCAAGACGTGCCAACTCCTAAACATACATAAAGATCATATCGAACGAACCATCACAACTTTATGTACATGCCAATCCCTTTGCCTCACGATATTTGGTCGAGCTCCAAGCTGACCACTCTTTCTCGATCCGTGATCCGAATCCCTTACTAGGTTAACTCTTAACCTTAAGTAGCATGGCCATGCATTTCTGGATCCGATCACTCGAGGGGCCCAGAGATATCTCTCTCAGGTAGAGAGGGGCAAATCCCATCTCGACTGACCATGCCTCGCAGCATGCTTCATGACAAACCCGAAAGCTACCTTTATAACTACCCGATTCGAGCAGCGTTTGATAGCCCCTAAGTAGGTCGATTCACATCTCAAGTACATGCGACAATCTCATGTCTAAGGACAAGGCGTACACATTGTGTAGAGAGAGAACCATAAGTATAATTGTTATGTCTCATGTTGGGTCGGTCCAACCCCATGTTCTAAACATGTGTCCACATTATTGGTTTGACATCTCCATGTCTATGACCTGTAAAACATGGTCATCAACCGATACATGTGCTAATCCATTATTCACGTGTGTCCACACATGAACTTCGACTAGGGACAACTTTAGAATAACCATCCAAGTAAAGAGTTTCACAAACAAGTCACATACTTGTTAATCAATACAAAGGCAATATTCAAGGAACATTTATTAAATCATGGATACAACGAAATATCATCATCTCTATGATTGCCTCTAGGGCATATTTCCAACACAGACTACCTCCATGGTCGTAGATTTTGTAGACTTCCTTCATGGTCGTAGATTCTGTAGACTGACTTCATGGTCGTAGTTTTGGTAGTCCTGTCGATACTCGTAGACTTCACAGTCTGCTATTCTGCCTACGGTAGTTCGAGGCTTAGCGATCGGTTACCGTTGGCTTCATAGTCAGTACTCATAAGACTTCATGGTCGATATGAGGGCGTCACTCTTGCGATCTTTGAGTACGTCAAGTATTCATGTTGGATCAGTGGTTGTCTGGTCGGTGAGTGGTGGTCATTGATGGATGGTCGTTACTTGAGGTACTCATAGTCAGTACTCATGTGGGTTTCGAGTACATGTGGATTACGAGTTAGTAGTCGTATTGGTGGGTCTAGTGAGCTGTTTCGGTTAGCGATAGAGCTGTGTGGTCATAATCGACTTGGTGCATGGTCGTAGGTGGTAGCGATAGATCTGTGTGGTCGTAAATGACTTGTTTCATGGTCGTACATGGTAGCGATGGAACAGTGCGGTCGTAAACGACCTGGGGGATGGTCGTAGGAGGTTCAGAACTTGTCTGGAGATAGACAAGGTTGTGTTTTGCTAATGTGTGTTGCTAGGAGATGGTTTCTTTGGTCTTTCCGTGTGCAGGTGGGCATAGAGGCGGCCATAGTCGGTGACGAGGAGGACCGGGACTAGGAGGGGGTAATATGAGGTCCAGGCAGTCGTGAGGTCACGTGAGGTGGTCGAGCTCATGCTGGAACACATGGAGGTCAAAGGTGGATGGTGCGTGGATGTGTGGAAACGATTACGGTTGGTGACAAGGAAGACTGGGACTACGAGGGGATAATCTAAGGTCCAGGCGGTCAGGTGGGATGGTCGTAGGAGGTTCAGAACTTGTTTGGAGATAGACAAGGTTGTGTTTTGCTAATGTGTGTTGCTTGCGAGGTGATCGAGCTCACGCGAGAGTATGCGGTGATGGTGCGCTATGAAGATTCAAGTGGGGATATCCTAAAGGCTTTGTAGCGTGTGTCGTATGGAGTTGTGGATGCAGTCCATGATCTATACGAGTTGGTTAAAACTCGTGTTAGAAAGGGTTTTGGGTCCCTTGGTTTAAGGAAGAGATAGATCTCGTGTCCAGGTGGAATAGGACACGGTTTGAGGTGTTTGTGTTGAACACGTCTTGTGCACTGGCTATAAATACAGGGGAGGCTGTAGGCTAGCGTTGACAAGAGTTTTAGGGCTTTCGTGGAGAAGGTTTTTAGGGGTGCCGTGAGGCGCTTTGTAGCCAAGAACATGCTGATGAAATAATAGATCAGATTCCTTTCATCTCTGGTGACTTCCAGAGCATCGCTCCTCCCTCTCTGTTTTCCACGCTCTGGTTTGTCTACAACGTGTAGTCGTTCGGGCGGTGGTCGAACCGCCGCGGACGTTAGACAGAAGGAAGGTACGACCACATGTGTCGTTGCCGTGCTGAGCGATCACATCGATCAGTTGTCGACTGAGTAATCATAACGAGCACGAAGCGTCGGTTACGACCACGTGTGTCGTTGCTGTACCGAGCAATCGCATCGAGCAGTCGATCGATCGGTTGTTGGCCGAGTGATCATAACGAGCAGTTGAAGCACTCGGGTGACAAAGGCTAGGACCACGTACAAGCAGCAGTTGTGGTCGTTGTCTCCGATCGGTAATTCAGACTATTTCTATTTTTGTTTCTCTGTATTGCGTTTTGATTTCAGGTGATAAAAAGCGGAGACAATCATTCACCCCTCTCTGATTGTGCCATACGATCCTACAATATTGCCTAGAAAATCCAAGACGACGAATATCTACAAATCGACACCTCATTCTCATTCATTAGTCCGTACTATAAGGGCTAAGGTGGTAATTTGGTATATATCATCAATAAATTGGTCATGTAAGCTGGCCTAGTGAGATTGCCAGTGTCTATCTCATCAATGTTCCTAATTTTGAGAGCCATGGCATAACTTAATTTCACATGCTCCGGACACACGCGGCAAGCGTAACGGAAAGTAAACAAAATTAAATTGCTGGAGAGTGATAGTTCAATAATTTCGTCAACACGATAGCGATCCATTAGGAAAAACAACGACAAACTATATGTTCTCTTTCCGAGTCCTGTACCTCTCATGTAACTCATGCTATGCCAGGTACTTAACCACTTGTCCGGAGTTGGGCAAAAATTATGTGACTGATTGTCTTTGGTCTAAAGTGGAGACAATAATAGTATCTTTCTTATACTCTAAATTGGTCAACATGGCTCGTATGATTTCATACATAACACTTAAACTAGCTAGATCCTCCTATTTAGCTTATCTGGACCATATATGGTTGAGCCTCCTCCACCTCAGTACAACGAGGCACGATGAAATTAATGACATAGTAACAACAATAGTTATACCATCAGTACAATCTCCCCGCGTCTAATTGTGTCCGTTTCACGAGTCAAGACTGTCAAAACGTGATATCGATGTGTGTCAAACATGTGGAAAATCTTCACAAAAGCGTACGGAAATATATTGTATGATTTTATCTGGAAGGAACAAATAAGTAAAAAACATGAAATAGCTTTCGCGAGTGTAAACGCGGGTCAGGTAATCCGATCAAAAATATATTGTATGATTATTGTAAAAATATATTGTATGTTTGTCTCTTGCATTAACGTACGCATTAGCAAGTAGTCCAGAGCGCAAAGCGAAGTCAACTGGCAAGTCCTCATTGGTGAAGTGGATAAAGGAGCATAAAAGAAAAAGGTATGCAACTCATTTACCACGAGCATTGCCCTGCTGTCAGGGTCAACGGAGTGTTGATTGATGTCGACATTTTCCAAACCTTTCGAGGAGCTTTACTCGAAATTGGTCTTTCTACCCTCAATTAGAGCTGGGAGTTGGATCGTGCCGTGCTGTCACGGTCTGAGTTTACCGTGCTTCGTACCGCTTTCTTCTGTGCCGGTTCGGTTCAGTCATCTTATCATTCTGTACCATGCCGGCCCGCCTCGCCTCTGGCTAGGTCCAAGCACAGCCCAAAGCTCGCCGTGCTAGCATTCGTGCCGTGCCAGCTCAAGCCCAGCCCGAAGTAACTATACACGACGAAGAAAACAACGACGAAGGCAACATCTTCCTTTCTCTCATACCCGCCTTGTTAAAAACTAGTTGAAATTGAATTAGTTGCATAAAAACATAGGCACATAATGATGTAAATATTTCGGAAAAAAGTAGAATTTCTTTGATATTTTAAAAATACAATGTTACTGTCTCGTTAAAAACCTTACGCCCCAGAGTGGGGTTCCCCGAGTGAGGAAAAGAGTACAATAACAATATATGTACATACTAACTATAACAACATGCATACATAGTATCTACTCATCAATGTCTAGGTCGTTCATGCGTTCGAGGTCAGCATACGCCTATATGATTTCAGGATCCTCCAGTTGATGTTGTTGCCTCTCTTTGGTTAATTCTCAGTCTTTGGTGCATGTGATTACCTCCACTATCCAGAGCATAAGGGATGGTCTTCTCTCTTTGATTATTCTCCCTACTGTGCTGAATGTCGCTTCTGAAGAGACGGTGGACACTGGCACTAGGAGAACATCCTGTGCAAAATGTGATAGCACAGGAAAATCCGCTTGTTGTTCTTCCACTACTCGAGCAAGTCTATCTTGCCTCCACCAATAAGATCAAAATCAATATTTATAAAATCATGCTCCAAGTAGTGGTTCAACTCCAAGACAGAATTCCACTTAGAGGCCGCCTGACAATGAGAGAATGAAGAAGTAGACTTGCCCTTTAGCTTCTTCCATAAGTGTGATGTCAAGTTTGTCTTTCCTTGTTGTGTCTACTGTGAGGCCTCCGATCTTCCACTGTTTCCAAACTTACCATGATACATACAGAAAACACGAAAAAAACACCTCTTTGACATATGTGAAAGCTTCCTAATAATCAAGGCCAAGGTATTCACCTATTCCCTCCATGCCAAACTATAAACCTACCAACTTTTTTTGTAGGATCGAAAATGATAGCAAAGCAATACAAGTGTGAAATAGAACCAAAATATTTAATAAATTTTTCCTCCATTGCTACGATGGCATGGCCTAAAAGGGGATTCTCCCTAGACTTGGCAATTTTGTCTACAATTAACCAAATAAATTATATAACTAAGCAAGAGGTAGGATAATAAATACCAGATAGAACATTTGTTGCTTTATAAAAAGTCTTAAAAACTCTTAAAAATGACTAGCAATCTGCTAATCTGAATTAGTAACTACCAATTCATTATTTTGAGAGTTAGCATTGACAAAAATGGATATAACATGTTCATACCCTTGTATCTTCTTTAACATGATATATGTCGAGTTCCTCTTCACCTTCATGTCAAGGCCGAATTTTCTTGGCTCTTTTGCATTGGTTGCGCAGTACTCTGCGAACCTAGCTACCACTTGTGGAGAACTTGTAAAGTAACAAATGGCATCACAGATACTGTTCAAATATGGACCAATTGCTTGCATACCATCTTGAACAACAAGATTCAAGATGTGACATATACATCTCTGGTGGAGGACATAACCACTAATATATGTTTGTAATCTTGGGGTGAGGATGTTCATAGTCGTTGTATTTGCCGATGCGTTATCAAGAGTTATAGAAGTAATTTTATTATCTATCTTAAAATCATCAAGTACGTGTAGTATACGCTTGGCAATGGCCTCTCCTGTGTGTGATTCATTTATTAATTTAAATCCTATGACTCTCTTGTTTAGCTTATAATTATCATCTAAATAGTGGGCTACAACACTAAGGTAGGTAATTCTCTGGTATGATGATGTCCAAATATCTGAGGTTTTCGCAAAAGAAAAATGAACTTATTGAAATAGGTCTTTCAAATCTACCAGTTCCTTTTGATATATCCGTAAAATATCAGATGTAATAGTTCTCCTACTCACATATTGGTACTGTGGGCAAAAGCCATGTTAGATCATTCTTTTGAACGCGTGACTTTCACCTATCCTAATTGGTTGATCTTCTGAAATAATATATCTAGCAATTCCCTCATGGGCGGAAAGTGGGTTATATACCCAAGTACTTACAGAGCCATCGGCCTCGAAGTTTAGATGTGTTTGTACTCCTCCTTCTCCACCTCAGCCCTGTGCTGCCATCTTGCGTAAGCATGCTTTGTAGTGCTGGTTCAAGTGCCCTGTCCCTACAGCTGTATGAGCAGTTAATTTAGCATTGCAATAATTACATGTTGCGATCTCTACCGTTTCACCGTCTCAGATTTCCTAGCTCCAGGTCATGTGCTTCCAGCAATTCACCCATCATCCAGACCCGCCAATGTTGGCGTCTATTGACGGGGGAGAGAATTCTAGAGTCCCCGTTGGCTCCGGACCACCCTAGTACTCCTCATAGCCCTCCATACCATCCATATGATGGTCATCCATGCTGTAGTCTCCCATACTTGGTGAGAGCCGATGAGCATCAACGAGAGGACTAGGGGAGCGATAACGAGAGTTTACACTAAGGCGCCCTGCTACTCTTTTTGTGCTACGACTCCTCTGCATACCGCTCGGGAGCTCCTTGGTGCTCCGGCTCCTAGGTAGCATATTGTATGGATGGTGAATAAATAGAAAGTGTAGAGGGTTGTTGAAGAAATGAGAGATTTAATGTTTGTGAAGTAATGAGAGAAGAAAAGTAAATTTACAGGCATTGGTCTTCCAAAACATTACTCACTTAAAAACCCAAACGTTGTGCTCGAACGTTATTTCTCTAACCGTTGGGTACACCTTTCTACGCTATGTGCTCAGCTTTATTCTCCAGCTTTACTTTTCTCAATGTTACTCTCCAACTTTATTCCCTTGAGTCTGACTCCTAGTCTATCTCTCTATCGGCGCCACTGATCCGCTCGGCCACTCCCTCTCTCTCAGTCTCTCTCTATCAGCGCCGCTTCCGCTGAACTGCTCAGCCACTCTCTCTCTCATGCAATCACGCGACTCATGCCTCACGTGCAGCAGCGCAGGCCCCCTCCCCCTCTGCGCTCTACGCCTCTGCCCCTCCCTCCTCCCCTCCCAGACTGGTAGTGTACCTGAATTTCATAAGCAGGGCAGGGAAAACCTTGATGAGTCTGAGCCCTCTACAACCAGGCAACCATAGGGCGAACTTGAAGACAGTAGCGTGGAATGTACTGTCTTAGAGGGAAGACTCGCACATAATTTTGTGTGAAATGAGGGGGTGGAATCATGGTGGTCAGCCCGTATTGACTACAACGAGTATCTACTAGACAGGCTCGGGTTGGAGACGATAAGGACACTGACCCAGGCTCTGATGGTAGTGACGACGACACACACCAGATGGGTGGTCTATGTCGGAACCCGGAGCAAGGACTCCTGGATCCTCTGTGTGAATCACACTAGTCCAGGATCTGCTAGTGCACACAGCGTACAACAAAGATAAATATCAACCATAATGACATTTATTAACTGAATATGGGCATGAATGCCAAAGTTTACATCAATGGCACATAAGCCAAAATTAAGTAATAAGCAGCGGAAGAAAAACCGAAGCGGAAGAAGCCCACTGAGCCTGCCCACAGGCAAACGACAGTAAGACGCGGCCTATTCGTCCAGATCTTCACCGTAGTTGACGTCTTCCTTCTCTGTGTGGAAAAAGCAACGTGAGTACAAACTTGTACTCCGCAAGTTACACGGAGAAATGCAATATAATGATAAAGGCATCAATGGAAGGCTTATAGGGTTAGTATGACCTCGCTCTTAACCAGTTTCGAGCGGGCTCGTTTGCGATCCTGGCAAATGGCGGAGAGGCCTCCGATCGGATTGCGACCTCATCCTGCATCCTCCATTACGGGATTTTACCCGCGTACCCAACAGTGCCAAGTCTGTGAGGGTGCGTGTTTTGTGCCTGGAGAGCCTTGTGCGTTGCACTTTGTTGTTCAAATTCGGTCGTCGTCTTCATCTGCACAAAGGCCTCCCATGTTTCCGGCGACACGAAAGGATACTTCGCGAAGGGCGTGACATCCTCGGACACGTACTTCGTCACAAAAGTGCTCTTAAAATTCTTCCATACTTTTCCCATCGCGAGGAGCGCCTGCCGTTGCACGAGTCCCTGTACTTCTGCTGGGATCTCGAACGAATTTGTAATTTCCTCCCATAGCTGATTTTTGTGATCCTTTGTCAAATCTTTCCAGCTTGCTATGGTGATGGGGACCCGTTGCCTTCCAATTATCCCGCAGGTAGTCCGAAATGATGACGCTGCTTTCTGCGGTTCCAGAGGGATCCCATTCGGAGAGACCACCGTGATGGTCATTCAGCCCTCTGGCCTTTTCGATACTCCTCGGCCACGTTTAGTTTTCACAATCTTGGGAGCGTGAGACCCAGATGACGACGACGAAGACTGTGTGGACGCCATCTCTCTTCTAAGAAAAAACTAACTGCAGTGAGCTATGGTCCCAGCTTGTCAAAGTTCTATGAATCAAGTGATCACACAAACCAGTGCATCAAGTTCATTGAACAAGATACACTGGAGTGTGTCACTTGCTTTATGCCCTTTGACAAAGTTCTAACGATTAACTGCTATATATGGGCCTTCCAACATGTGAAGCATATAACATGTGAAGCATATGACATGAGCATATAACATGTGAAGCATATAACATAAGCATATAACATGTGAAGCATATAACAAGAGAATACAACATGTGAAGCATATAACATGAGCATATAACATGTGAAGCGTATAACATGTGAAGCATATAAAATAAAATACATGTGAAGCTCGGAGGGAGCGGCGTCGGAGGGGCGTCGGGAGGGGCGTCAGGAGGAAGCAACGTCGGAGGGGCATCGGGAGGGACCGGCGTCGGGAGGGGCGTCGGGAGGGACCGGCTGCGTCGGGAGGGAGCGGCGTCGGGAGGGACCGGCGGCGTCGGGAGGGAGCGGCGGTGGGAGGGACCAAAACCTAGCGGACTCCGCGAGAGCTAGCTGCAGAGTGGAGACAAGAGACTGCGCGAGAGCGGACTCCGCAGACCTAGCTGCGGGTATTTAAAGATAAGCTATCACAGACGACTCCTTAAACGAACCGTCTGTGATAGTAGTATCACAGACGGTTCGATTGATATAACCGTCTGTGATACGCATATTATCACAGATGGTTCTATAGATATAGCCGTCTGTGATATCCATATTATCACAGACGGTTATATCGATAGAACCGTCTGTGATGTGTTATCACAGACGGTTTCTTTTTATAAATCGCCTGTGATAGTTCACTATAAATACCCGCAGCTAGCTAGGTTCCTATGTCATTTTACAATTACAATATGGAACATAGATACATTTATGAAAAATGCAAGCATAACCATAAATATAACTATTTCTTAGTTCCTTAGTCATTTTACAATTACAATGGAGCATACATACATTTATGAAAAACACAAGCATAACCAATATCATTTATTACACTTTGGCTATATCATTTTAAATAAAGCCCTTCACGATGATCGACACGCATATAGCTTGCTTCATCGCCTTGTTCTTCCTCGAGCCTGATGTCGTCTTCGAATGGAGGCAAATCATCAAATTGATTGTACTCTTCCTCATCCACAACATTCTCAACCCCGACAATCCTTCTTTTTCCCTGAAGAACTACATGGTGCTTCTTATTTGCCGGGTCGGTTACATAAAATACTTGAACAACTTGCCTCGTGAGTACGAATGGTTCGTCTTTGTATCCTACACATTCGAGGTCCACGGTAGTGACGCCGTACTTGTCAACCTTTACACCCTGTGGGAGTTGGACCCAACGACACCGAAATAAAGGAATTTTGAAAATTACGTAGTCAAGCTCCCAAATCTCCTCTACAAGCCCGTAGTACGAGCTTGGGCCAGCGGTACTGTTGTGCGCATCATAGGCATCTATGCGGACACCTGAGTTCTGCACTATGCTCTTTCTATCTTGATCTGTTGTATAAAATGTGTAGCCATTAATGTCGTATCCTTGCCATGTCACAATTGTAAATTTTGGCCCTTTTGCCAACCATTGTAGTGTTTCACTTGATGACCTCCTAGTCAATTGCGCCTTGAACCATTCATTGAACTGACGGTTGTGTTGTCTCGTGATCCAAACTTAGATCGACTGCATTCTCCGACGTAGCATGTCCTTGTGCTCTTCAATATATGGGGTCACTTCAGTCATGTGTTGTAAAACCATGAAATGGGCTTGAGCATACGTATTTTGATCCGGAGTTATTGCTTTCCTCCCGATAGTCCCTGTACCCTCTAGCCTCCTCGTGACGAGATAGAGGTACACCTATCGGCTCTACTCGAGCCATGTAGCCGATGCAGAATTCAATGACCTCTTCGTTGTATAACCTTCGATGATGCTACCCTCCGGTCGAGATCGATTGCGTACATAGGACTTCAGAATTCCCATGTACCTCTCGAAAGGGTACATATGACGAGAAATACGGGCCGCATATTTTTATCTCTTTCACAAGGTGGACAATGAGATGGACCATGATATCAAAAATGATGGAGGAAATACATCTCTAGATGACATAGAGTTGTCACCACCTCGGTTTGCAGAGTATCTAGTCCATCTGGATCAATGACCTTCTGAGCAATTGCGTTGAAGAAATAACATAGCCTTATGATTGTCACTCGAACCTTGTTCGGCAAAATATTTCTAATTGCAACAGGTAGCATTTGTGTCATTAGCACATGACAGTCGTGAGACTTCATGCCAATTAATTTTAAATGTTCCATGGAAACAAGTTTCTTCATGCTTGTGGAGTGACCGGATGGAACTTTCACACCATGTAAAGACTGGCACAGTTCAGTTCTCTCGGACTTAGACAGAGTGTAGCATGCTGGGGGAAGGTACGTCCGGCCTTTATCGGTCTCTATCGGTGCTAACTCGGTCCTGATGTTCATAGTGACCAAGTCACGTCTTGCGTTAACACCATCCTTTGTTTTATCAGGAATGTTCAGTAAGAGACCAATCAAACTGTCACATACATTCTTCTCTATGTGCATGACATCGATGCAATTGCGAACTTCTAAGTGCTCCTAATAAGGCAAGTCCCAAAATATTGACATCTTTTTCCACATGTTCTTCCTCAATTTACGTCCCTTTCCAAACACAACATTTATATCCTTGGCCATATCATACACCTATTTCCCGCTAAAAGGTCTTGGTACTGAGTCATCCTCTTTTTTTTCGTCAAATTGTTTCTTCATCTTGCGGTATGGGTGATACTTTGGAAGGAACCTACGGTGACGCATGTACACAGTTTTTCACGAGTTGTTCAACCACACACTCTCGGTATAATCTAAGCAGTGCGGACACGCTTTGGCTCCTTTTATACTCAACCCTGACAGGTTACCAAGGGCAGGAAAATCATTAATGGTGCAGAACAACATGGCGCATAGAGTGAAGTTCTCTCGTTTGTCCGCATCCCATACATGTACCCCTTCATTCCACAGTATTGCAAGATCTTCCACCAATGGGGCTAGGAACACATCAATATCGTTGCCAGGTTGCTTCGGCCCTTGGATAAGTAGTGACATCAAAATATATTTCCGCTTCATACACAGCCAAGGAGGAAGGTTGTACATGCACAGAGTCACGGGCTAGGTGCTATGTCGGCAGCTCATGTTACCAAAAGGATTCATTCCATCTGTACTCAACCCAAACCTTATATTTCTCAGTTCCACATCGAAATCTATAAACATCCTATCGATGTTCCTCCACTGGGCAGAATCAGCAACATGTCTTATCATTCCGTCTTTCTTACGCTGCTCGCAGTGCCAACGCATCAATCTTGCATCCTTGCGGTTTGCAAATAAACGCTTCAAACGGGGGATTACAGGAAGATATCACATCACCTTAGCAGGAGGTCATTGCTTCACCTCGATGCCCTTCCCATCATCAGAGTCATTTTTACGCTTGTATCGGGATGCTTTGCACACCGGACAAACATGTAAGCTAGCATACTCTTTACGGTACATGATACAATCATTCCGACATGCATGTATTCTTTCTACTTCCATTCCTAATGGACAAACAATCTTCTTGGCTTGGTAGGTGGTTCTCGGCAACACATTTCCCGTTGGAAGCATGTCCACTAGGAGACCTAATAATGCCGTGAAACTCTTGTCGGACCAACCATTGCTTGCCTTCAATTTTAGCAGTTCTAGAACTGATGACAACCTCGTGTATTGCGGCTTGCAGCCCGGGAACAAAGGTTTCTCCGAGTCCTCCATCAAGCCCTCGAATTTACCAATCTCTCTCTCACTATAGTTCCCTTCTGCATCACGTAACATCTGATCCAGATTGTCATCCTGCGACCTATCCTTATGATCGAAAGAACAGTTCACAACGGGCATATCGTTGTCACCCTCGACTATGTCATAACTACCTTCTTGTGTACTCTTCTCTTCATCGTGACTGGTCCAACATTTGTACCCTTTTCTGAAACCCCTTCGAATCAAGTGAGCTTCAATCTACGCTGAGTTGCTAAACATCTTGAGATTATCACAATCAATACATGGGCAATACATATATTTCATCCCCTTCTTCAACATATCCAGCTCGGCCGCCCTTCTAAAAGCAGACACGCCAGTAATGTACTCTTCACTCACACGGTTCTCAATATAGTCGCTCAACGAAGAAGTCGGCTATGTCGACTGCTCACCGAAGAATCTGGGAATGTCTTTTTTTGAACTTTTGTTTTAAAATTGCCTTGAATTTTGCAGGAAAAAGAAGGATTGTCGGAGTGGACATCACAGCTCGGCAGTAGTCGGCATCGTCAAGGAACATGCAAATACAAAGGCAAGCACGACAACACATTTAGATCTATTACAGGATAACAAGCTAGTGAACTCTTCATGGAACGACGGTGCGGGAGAACAAGACACACTTGCCACACTTACAGCCATATATGCTCACAGTGGATGAACTCACGCATGACTAGTACCGGTGGAAGTGGAAAGGTAGATGGGGCGTTATTTATAAGGGCCGAGCAGAGGGAGGAACTGCTGCCTGCCATTCGATGTGGAGAGAATGGACGGGTGAGATCGAAATCCTGGGTATACGCCAATTATTGGTGACACGTGATTATCACACGCCAATTATTGGTGATATGTGATTATCACAGACGGTTATTAGCGCGAACCGTGTGTGATAATACATATCACAGACGGTTCTTAATACGAGCCGTCTGTGATGTATCAGTTATCATAGACGGTTCGTATTACTAACCGTCAGGAAATCGCATGACGATTATTAACACGAACCGCTCGTGATCTCTAAAACTATCACGAGCGGTTCTAAGTTTAAAACCGTCGTGATAAATATTATCACGACGGTTTTTATAAAAACCGTCATCATAAGCTTTATGTCGAACGCCGTGTTTGATCGTCTAATTAACGTCTCTCGATCGTTATATGAAGCGTCTATATCATTAATGTTTGGGTATACGAACCGTCTGTGCTAAAGGTTAAATATGCGCGCCTAATCCAGTCTCTTGTACTACGTACAATACAATATACAATACAATATGGCTTCTACTGTTCTTGTGATCATCTCCTTCCTCTCATCTGTTCATCAAGAATTGTTCGGCCGGAACCTTACACAGGCGGCCAGCAATTTGCATCTGGAGTAGCTTCTCCGCACACGCCCTGCTCTCCTTCCCCGACTTTCTTGCATCCGTCAGCTCGACCTGATCATCCGCCGTCGATGGAGGCGTCTCGCTGCCGCTCAAGAAAGGGAAACAGCCCTCACCCTGGTTCTTCTCCACAATGTGCGCAAAGCGAAAGAAGCTCTACGCGCATTGGAGAGACTGATGGATAGCCTTGCCGATCAAGCAAATATGGCAGATTCTGAGGAATCTTTTCATGCTATCCTCTACGACATTATGGATGCTGCTGATCATTTGCCCAGGCTTGGAGGAGGAAGTCATGAGGACAAGGGCAATCTTAACGGCGTTCGAGAATTCAGCGGCTGATCCTCCAAGTCCCAAAGTCGAAGAAGAAGCGTACGAAGCCCAAAAGATTACAATCTGGGAAACTCTTTACCTGTGCGACTTTTGTAATAAATTTGCCTCTAATTGAAATTAATAAATTTGCCTTTAATTTGTGATCTCTTGTCTCAATAGTTCTGTAGTTAAGTTATTAGAAGCAATGTGGACTTATATATTAACCTCTGATCATGAACAGAATATGACAGACAAAGGGACATCACAGACGGTTCTTGTTAAAAACCGTATGTGAACATTCACAGACGGTTCTTTTTTAAGAACCGTCTGTGGTAGTCTACCAACACAGACGGTTTTTAATAAAAACCGTCTGTGATAATTTCATATTATCACATACGGTTTTTAATAAAAAACCGTCTGTGATACTAAAGTATCACAGACGGTTCATCGGTATAGACCGTCTGTGATACTCAACCACTAACACAGACGGTGTCCAAATTCAAACCGTCTGTGTTAGTGTCAATCACAGATGGTTTTGTCAAACCGTCTGTGATGTAGCCGTCCAGTATAGGCTCTTTTGTAGTAGTGAGAATTTGGAACCAACACTAGAAACGTTCTGCATTGAAGCTTTAGCCTATATAACAAAACATATATATACATATAGATGGTGCATGCAGACATGCAG
This sequence comes from Dendrocalamus sinicus, assembly GCA_036346575.1. Taxonomy (NCBI): domain Eukaryota; kingdom Viridiplantae; phylum Streptophyta; class Magnoliopsida; order Poales; family Poaceae; genus Dendrocalamus; species Dendrocalamus sinicus. The sequence continues at coordinate 30,617,992 of CM070656.1, read as the reverse complement.
AGTTAGAATATTCTCGCCGCACATGTAGCCGTAGTCATAATTACTGTTATTTAGTTAGTCATAATTAATGTAGTTTATATTATAAAATAAGTTTTATTGTCATAATTAATCTTCGCAGTAATGTTTCGTTTGTTCTATGTATTGATAGGTATGGTTTTACCGGAGTTTCTAAAACACTCGTACGATAAGAAACACCGTTGCCATGCATGGATGACGGGTGACAAGGCTGGCCCTTCGCCGTTCAAGCTAGGGGGGTATCCGTGGGTGCTGGATGAGCGCTACGTCCCAACCCTGCGGACCACATGCTTGTTGCCCTTTGTGAGGCTGGTCTCCACCAGGCACGAGCTCACTATCGACGGCAGCTTGCTCGCAGCATTGGTGGTGGAGGCCCAAGACACTCACATTCCACTTTCATTGGGGTGAGATGATGGTTACTCTGAAGGAGTCGCGTTCTTGACCGATTTCTCTCTCGGGGGGTGACGCACTTGTTCCAGCCCCTACACCAACCGACTGGAAGGAGAGGCTGGCGGACCGGTTCGGCCGACATATCCCGGAGAGTACATGTGGCGTCCCCCGCATGTGACTTAACAATTTCAGTGTGTGCTCGTAGGTTGCACCGCCAGAGGTCATTAGGACACACTTCATCGCGTTCCTTATCCATCCCTTTGGTTGGAGCATGTTTTCAGCTACACATGGTGATATTTGCCACGTCGAATTCATCGGCCTCGCTGAGTCTTTGGTGGACGCAGGGTCTAGGGTGGTGCCTCGGTACAGCTGGGGATCAGCAGTTCTGTGCGCCACATATCGAGGGTTATGTGACGCTTGTTAGTGTGTCACTACTGGTACCCTCAATCTGGCCATCTGCTATGTGCTTCTACAACTATGGAGCTGAAAGCACTTCCTTATCGGACGTCCGACGATCGTGATGCCAGTGCACCCGTTCAGCGAGTTCGTCAACCTGATAGATGGGCCCACTATGGGCATCCAGTTGACTGCTGCTCGTCTGCGGTGGGTGAAGGGCAAACCATCGATCGAGGTGCTACTTGCTATAGCACAACGAGTTCGAGTCGTTGCACAACAGCGTGGCATATGGAGTCCATGGATAGTAGATTTTGTGCATCGTGTATCGCCATACGGGCTGTCCCTGTATTGCCTGGAGGACGCAGAGTTATGGACAACGACACACCATCTGGTGTTCTCGTACATGGTGGAGGCTTACACACCACAGTGCATGATGCGACAGTTGGGTTTGCACCAGGCCGTGCCCCCTCTAGACGGCAGGTTTCTACCGCAAGGCGTACACCGGTGAGTCAAACTCTATCCGACTATTGTGTATACTTTGTGTGTCTTGCTATGTAACATCGATGATTCTAGAAATAGAGGCAATCGAGGGCTGGCCGACATGGTACGGACTGGCGGCCATTGCAACAGCAGTGGACGACAGCTTGGATGGAAAGGACACACCTCGATATCATTATGGAGCAGCGTCCGTATGATGTCCAGATGTACGAGGAGTACCTGGAGTGGTACGTACTCCGGTCGCGCAGCAGACTCACTAATCCTCCACCAGATCGCTCCGAGTAGATCACGCACGAGGAACGTTTGGAATGCTCCATCGATCCTCACAGCACTTTGCGGCGGCATGACAACGTAAGACAGTTCAAATATCTTATTGTTCCATTTAATAAATTCATACTACTTGTTACTGAACCTATTTCGTATGTCACTTCTGTTGGAGCGGGTGCAGCGCATCGCAAGTGCATCGGAGGCCGCCATCAGTAGCCCGGAGACACCACCAGCCCTGCAGAAGACTATGAAGTTCATATTAAAGCAGGCCAAAAAAATAGTGCATAACTTAAGCTAAGGTCATTCCACGGATCATAGTGCGCACATGAGCCACCCAGTGGGGGCACCATGCTCATCTGCCAGGTCATCGCAACCTAGCAAGTCCAGTTGATGTGTGATCCATGTTAACAAACTAGTACTTTCACATCCTACTGATCACAGATATTGTTCTTATTGAAAAGCGTGAAGCACAAAAATCGACATTGAAGTACTCAAGTACGATTGTGAGGAAGGAATGAGTAAGAAGACGAAGGCCACACTCACAGTACGCTTAGAATATCGGAATTTGTCCGATTTCTCCCGACGATCAGTGTTGTCCGGCCACTTCAATCCACTTGATGAATTTCCACGGGGAATCTTCTTAGCATCCTCCAATGACCTCAATTTTGCATCATCTATCTCTGACACCGGCCAATTGGACGATGACATAGTCATTTTCCCAAGTGGTTCGTTTGGATTTGGAAGAGGTTGAAGGAAGAAGATGACTTGGTCGGCAACGGAAAGCTCAAAGCAAATCGGAACAGTTGGGGAAAGTAAAGAGACCAAAAGTTACCTTGAGTTAAGCTTTTATAACCGTGTGAGTCAGTTACTTGTCTTAGGAAACAAACATTATCTCAAGAACCGCTCCAGCGGATAGATCGGCAGAGACCGATTGGAATTCTTTAATTCCTCTGTTTGAAGTTCGTCTGTCTTCACAACTCAAACAAAATTACTTTGTTGACCAAGCTCACTTCTGGTCAAGAGGAATTGAAAAGGCTTTACTTTCAACCATCTTTCGTCTATGACCTCTCTTTCTCGAACACGTTACTTTCACTTAAAGTTGGGGACTAGATGACGAGGATGTAATAATTCTCAAATTATTACATCATTATATTCTTTGAGTATACCCCTTATCAATAAGGGAGTGATTTCATAGGATAGCCGTAAGTCTTTCCACGATCACTCCTCAGTCGTAAGTTCTTTTACGACCATATAGTCGAAAGATCTTTTGCGATCACATAGTCGTAAGTTCTTCTACGACTATATAGTCGTAAGTTTTTTTGTGACCATCTCATGATCGTAGATCATCCTGTGACCAATTTATCTCTAACTGGCTTGTCTATAATGACCTGCTACATTGTGGCTTCGTTTAACAAGGTGGTTAGAATGTGCGTTTGTTCTTAATAACCGCGCATGAACTCTCTCTGACAACAACCGCCGCACAACAAACGGACCATCGTGTCTCTCTGACAATAACTCTCGCTGGACGATTATCATCCAAAGCGTTAAGGTGTCTTTTGGCATAGGACAATGGTCGTTGCTTCGTCAACTATATAAAGGTTGATGTCGGAGAGAAAGAGAGAGGTCCAAATTAGACAGAGTGCAAGGTATTTCACATTATTCTCTCAATTGTATCTATTCTTTGAGCAATCACGACATAGGAAGTAGGGTTATTATTCTTCCAGGAGAAGGCCCAAACCTTTATAAAAATTCTTGTGTCTCTCCTCTACGTGATCGTAGCTCGGGTCCTCAAGAGTTTTCCCCGAAACCAAGAAATCATATGTAAGATTGGTATTAAAACACCAACACAATCTTTCATAAATAATGGAAGAAACAGTATCGAATACAAACCCTAACTGACTCTGTTTTATCTATAATAATCTTATCCTATAAAACATGTATATTCTAACCATTTTGTAGATGGATACAAACGTTGTGGTGACAAGGACCTATATATTACTTTTACCCCCCCCCCCACCTCACATAGGCATCCCTTCGTCTTCATATATCCGCATTGCAACCCTGACTGTGATAGCTTACGTACACACCGTGGGGCGGTGGGTCACCGCACCTGGACAAATGATCTGTAATAGAAACGCATAGCAAATAATTAAGCACGCAAATAAAGCAATGATGCCATCACTAGATGGATGAACTTTTGTGACATCGATTGGTCGGTCGAACCCGCCTAAATCGGCAGTGTAGGACCGAAATGGCAACAAAGCGGGGGGTGAATGGTGCCTTCAAACTCTTCAACGAATTCACACAATCTTCTTCTCTGATAACTACAGAGCTATGAAGTAAGAAGATGAATGATAATTGGAAACCGAGAGATCAAACAGAAATAGCAGAAGAAGAACTACCAGATCAGAAAAGGGACAAAACATCAATAGACCAAGGCAAATGCTCGGCCGAAGTCCAGAGCGGTCAAAGCATCACTGTGTGATCACTCAACTCTCTACTGTGGTCAAAGTGACCGAAAACAGTTTCAAAGCGGTTGAGACTCAGCAGTGAGAAAACGACCGATAACAGAAAGCAAACAGTAAGAGCACAGACTATACCAACAACAGAGAAATATACGCACGACCGCAAGCACAAAAACTTGTGTATCTATTGATTCATGCGTCAATTGACAGGAGAATCCGACCATAAACATAAGACGACCTTAGACCATGAAATTACAGACCGGTCAAAGTCTCTCTGCTGCAACCGAGAAGAATATCAAGGTCGAACTCAGAACAGAGTAAAGTTGAGGTGCACGACCACAGGACTAAGACTTTGGAGAACTTTCAGCTCTCACATCCAAAGCAAATGAAACTTGAGATCAAGCAAGAACACGTCCTCTACTAGAGAAATTCCCAAGAAGACACAAGCTCTAAGCTGAGGTCGAACGAGAAGGCATGGTCATAGATAAAACAGAGGAACTTGAAGCGCATGACCGAGAGACGCAAAACTATCCGATTCAACTTTTGCTCTCAGAAATGGACTGGCCAAATGGCCTTGAGACTGATTCCCCGTTCCAAGCAAATCAAAACCAAGCCTACTCAAACCAAGAACACACCTCAAATTGAGAGACGATCAGAACCAACCCGAGAACCAGAAGAGTATAAGATAGAACGAAGAACAGCACACAAATCAACCAAACATCAAAACAGACAGCACAACTCAAATAGAGGCAGAGAGATGAATGATTGCATACAAGAAAGTTTCAACATCCACTCCCCTCGGGAGGACACTCTCTACCCTAGAGCTACACACACCCAGATAGACTCCCATGGGAGGGAGAGGCGCCAGCCACCAAGGCCTGGTCAACCATCTTAACTCTAACACTTGCCTCCCCTCTCCCATTTATAGGCTTACACGCGAACCTTGACCTAATGGATCCATCCATTAGTCCACACTGGGGATCACCCGTTAACCCCAACTAGCACTGGGTTTTACCTCTCACTTTACCCAGTAACACCAGCAAACTTGGTGCTTTGCCTGTTAACTCCAACAGACTCCTCGCTTACCCGATAGCGCACACCGCACTGAGCCTAGTCCCGGTCCTCTCGCCGTTGCCCGTCGTGACCACCTCGGCAGCTCCAGCTCCGGTTCCTCGTCTCCTCGGCTTGCAGCCACCTCACCAGCCTCAATCATCTTCGGCATCTCCGACCGTCTGGACCTCAACACCTCCTGTGCCTAGTCCTGGTCCTCCCATGCCTCACCATGAAATAGCTCTGAAGTCCTACAACCACACAGACACACAATCCATCACATAGCATCGCACGAAATAGGCAGACCATCAATCAGCACAAGTATCACTGCACAATACCTGGTCATAAACCCACTACGACCACCCGAAAGCACAAGACATGAAGTGCCAGCAGCCTATGACCACACACTAGGCTACTACGACCACCAAGACACAAGCTACAACCAGCTAACAAACTACTACGCCCATCGCTATCTTGCTACGACCAGAGCAGACTACGACTACGACTACCGCTTCCGTCTGCTACAACTCACGATCACCTCAGCTACGACTTACTCAACCAGGTCGAACCAACTTACGACCAGTCGAAATCACAAAACATGCAATGCTCAAACCCTACGACCTCATCCCAGTGGGCTACGACTGCGCCAGCAGTCCATACGTATGAATCAGGAAAAGTACTCAAGACACATTCCTCCAAAGTCATAAATGCCCTACGACCGGTCAAAAAGGTAGAACATGACATGCACAAGACCTACGACCACTACCATAGTCCATACAACCACCCCAGTGGTCCATTCGACCGATTCCCAGAGGTTACGACTGCTTTGGGAGGCAATACGACCAGTTCTCTGGTGTTACAACCGCTACCGGCTAAGCTACAACTGCTACAGACCACGACCGACCGTGTACAAGCACTTTCGACCACGCCCCAAGCCTGTCCAACCACGTCCGACCGCAACCGAGTGCATTTCAACCAAGTCTGACTGCTTCCAACCGCGTGCGAGCACGTTCGACCGCGTTCGACCTCATTTGAGCACAGCCGACCATGAACGACCGTGTCCGAGTGTGATTCGTCCACGTTCGACCGCCTCACAACGTGGTCGAAGTCCACCGACTTCCCATGTGGTCATGGTTGAAACCTGCCGACTATCGACCGCAACGGTCGAAGCTCCGGCTTCCGACCGCAGCTCCTGATGATGTGGTCGTAAGCCAACGACTACTCCACGTGGTTGTAAGCTCCAACGCCGACTTCTGACCGCAGTGCTCGTGGCTTCGACTTACGACTTCCAACAACGGCCAACGTGGTCGTAACTACCTTCGACCACGGTCAAGGTGGTCGTAAATGCGTTCGACCACGGCCAACGTGGTCGTAGCTACCTTCGACCATGGCCAACATGGTCGTAGCAGAGTTCGACCACGGCCAAAGTGGTCGTAAGAGCTTCCGACCACAGCCAACGTGGTCGTAGCAACGTTCGACCATGGCCAACGTGGTCGTAACCGCGTTTGACCACGGCCAATGTGGTCGTTACCGGTCATAAACCCTTCTAGTGCCCTCCAACCATGCCCAATGTGGTCGTAAACCTTCCTGATGACCTCCGACCATGGCCAAAGTTGTCGTAGACAGCACAACGTGGTTGTAAACAGTGTAACTGGCCTTCAACTTCCAACAAAGTGGTCGTACACTCGTTTTCCAGCTTTCGACTCCTAGCAACGTGGTCATAAATGGTTTAGTTGGCTTCCGACTAGCGCCAAAGTGGTCGTAAACAGTGCGCACAGCTTCCGACCACGACCAACGTGGTCTTAAAGCCTTCCGACCACTCGTTCAGTGCCTCTACCAAGTTTCGACCATGGACAACGTGGACATAAGCGGTTTGCCGACCATTCTCAAGGCTTACGACTTTGCAGAGTCAGCTCAAACCTCAAAAACCAAACTCAATCTTCCTAGATCAAGAGTCAATTACTCATCACAACTATGGGTGACCTTTACATGGTCTCACAGGCAGATGCCAAATCTTTGTTCCTGCTAGCTGCATGCAACAAGTGGACTTTGACTGCAGACTGGGAAGGACTACGGCAACCGGGTGGGTGTTGCATGGGTCGGCGCTGGCCCGCTGGTGCGAAATGGTGATGACAGGGAGGAAATGGGACGAATCGAGCACGGTATTGGCTGTTGGCACTGTCAACACTGTTACTGGATGCGCGCTCGAACGTCAAGGTGCTCGGTTGTCATATGGTAATTACACATTACTAACTTAGGAGTATGTGTTTTGTTGGCAGGGTGGCTAGTTATTACTTTTGAGGATCTTCTATAGAGTTTTGAATATATGGTTTGTCTTTGTTTGTTACATAGACTATTCTATTTTTGTTACATTCGGTTACAAATATTATACCAGGTAAATTTGGTTCCGTCCTTATCCCATGGGGCAAGTCATATCCAATATCAAGAACAACTATTTTGCCCTTTGATTTATACTGTTTCATACTAGTTATATTATCTGGTTGTAACGAGTCTTGGTGACTATCGATCTGCTCGTACATGCCCCATGCGGCAGGCTCGTATCAAGTAGATGGCTAGAGACAGAGTCAGGATCTCTGTTTTAGTCATCGGTTGTATTGTTTCGTACTAGTACTACCGATTTGTGAAGTTAAAGCTGTATTAGCAGTTTAGCACTGTTTTATACCATATTTATAAAAATAGTCGTATGCACACCGTTTTAACAAAAATATCGCTTATACCGTCCGATGGGCGAGTGGTAGCGCCTACGAGGCAACACGTAGTGCTGCCGCCGGCGGCAGCCGCCTGCCGCCCCCCACCAGACGGCAAGTAACCTGCCGCCCAGTGGGTAGACGGCAGGCTTGCCTGCCATCTGGGGAGGGGATGGCAGGTAATTAAGCCGACTTAATTACCAGCCCTAATTTTTTCTTAATTACCTGCCCTAATTTTTTTATTTAGTATTTGTTTGAATGTTTAAATATATCAAATGAGCTTCAAAAATTATAAAAATTTATGTAACATACGTCGCAGTGTAATTTTTGGGTAGTTTTATCCATTGCGAATATTTTTCAAAAATTCATAAAATTTTCATATTTTTACGAGTTTTTACATATAGCAAATGGGCTCTAAAAATTACGAAATTTTATGTGAAGCCTCCTGGTAATTTTCTGGTAATTTTATGTGGACCAAATTTACAACATTTATTAAGGTTAATTTAATCATGAATTTAACAATCGTCACACATCTTTTTGAAGTGGCATGTGTCGACCAATCGTGCTATATATTATTTACTGCTATCTGGTTCACACAATTGTCACTCTCTATGTATGTGGCCCCCCCCCCGGCATGCTCTTTTGTCCGCACTAATGTCAAAATTTCCGTGTCGTCCCCCTTTGTCCGCTCCTCGTTTGTACATTTGTTAGTGTTACGATGTCGTCCCCCCTCACCCGAAGTGTTGCCCGCAATAATGGATCCTCAATGTACGGGGTGAGTGCACAGGGTTCACATTTTGCTCGGCCATAAATATGAATCTCTGGCAGTTCATTGTTCCTCATCCCAGTCACTCATCGTAGAAGGTGATTATCGCGGTCGTCGCTGAAAATTAGGAGTGCATAGCTTATTAGTTCGTGAAAGCAGTGCGTAACTCAAAATTGGCAGTGCTAATTTCTTGTCCGGAAAGGCAAGTGATTTTTGATCGTATGCTTTTGACGTTACTCTCATAATCGTAGTCAATTAGTGTTATTTAGTTAGTCATGATTAATGTAGTTTATATTACAAAGTAAGTATGTCGTAGTAATTTAGACATAGTTTATACTATTTTTGTGTACGTACGGTATCCATAATTTGTTAGTTTAGGGTAAGTAATGAGTTACTACTAAGGACGACGATAATGAATGGCTTGTCATTTTTTTGGATGAGTAATCAAATTATCGGTTAGTAGTGAAGTATTCCTATGTAGTTACACGCACGCATGTAATCACTGACTTGTAGTACTGTTATTTTGTTAGTCATAATTAATATAGTTTATATTATAAAGTAAGTTTTACTGTCATTATTAATCTTCACACTAATATTTCGTTTGTCCTATGTATTGGTAGGTATGGCTTTATCGGAGCTTCTAGAACACTCGTATGATGAGAAACACCATTGCCACACATGGATGACAGGTGACGCAGCTGGCCCTTCACTGTTCAAGCTGTGGGGGAAGGGGGACGGATCCGTGGGCACTGGACAAGCGCAACATCTCAACCCTGTGGGCCATGGGTTTGTTGCCCTTTATGAGGCTGGTCTCCACCAGGCACAAGTTTACCACCAAAGACAGCCTGCTCGCGACCTTGGTGGACAGTTGGAGGCCCGAGACACATACATTCCACTTTTATTGGGGTGAGATAATGGTCACTCTAAAGGATGTCGCGTTCTTGATCGGTCTCCCTCTCGAGGGTAACGCACTTGTTTTAGCCCCTGCACCAGCCGATTGGACATGGAGTCCCTGCACGTGGCTTAACAATTTCAGTGTGTGCTCGTAGGTTCCACCGTGATAGGTCGTCAAGACGCACCTTGTCACGTTCCTTATCCAGCTCTTCGGCTGGAACATTTTTTTAGCCACACACGGCGATATTTGCCACACCGAATTCATCGGCCTCACCGAGTCTATGGTTGACGTAGAGTTCGGGGCGATGCCTTGGCACAGCTGGGGATCAGCGGTTCTGTGCGCCACATATCGGGGGTTATGTGACGCTTGCCAACGCGCCACTGCTGGTACTCCCAATCTAGCCTTCTGCTACTTGCTTCTACAGCTGTGGAGCTGGGAGCACTTCCCTATCGGACGTCTGACGTCATGATGCCAGTGCACCCGTTTGGCGAGTTCACTAACCTGATAGACAGGCCCACTATGAGTATCCGGTGGATTGCTTCCCGTCTGCAGTGGGTGAAGGGTAAACCGTCGAGGTGCTACTTGCTGTGGCACAACGAGTTCAAGTCGTTGCACGACAACGACGTCATATGGAGTCCATGGATGGTAGATTTCGTGCATCGTGTATTGCCGTACGGGCTGTCCCTGCATTGCCTGGAGGACGCGGAGTTATGGACGATGACACACCATCCAGTGTTCTCACACATAGTGGAGGCTTACACGCCACAACGCATGATGCGACAGTTGAATTTGCACCAGCCCGTACCCCCTCTGGACGACAAGTTCCTATCGCAAGCCGTACACCGGCGAGTCAAACTCCATTCGACTATTATGTACACTTTTGTAAGTCTTGCTATTAACGTTGATGATTATGGAAATGCAGGAAATCGAGGGCAGGTCGGCATGGTACAGACTGGCAGCTAATACAATAGCAGTGGACGACGGCATGGATAGAAAGGGCACACCTCGATGTCATCATAGAGTAGCGTACGTACAACGTCCAGATGTACAACGAGTACTTGGAGTGGTACGTACACCGGTCGCGTAGCAGACTCACCATTCCTCCACCAGATCGCCCCGAACAGATCATGCACGAGGAACATCTGGAACGCTCCATCGATCCCCACGGTGCTTTGCGACGGCATGACAGCGTAAGACAGTTCAAATATCTTATCGTTCCATTCAAAAAATTCATATTGCTCGTTACTGAACCTGTTTCGTATGTCACTTCAATTGGAGCGGGCGCAGCGCATCGCAAGTGCGTTGGAGGCTGCCATCAGTAGCCCGGAGACATCACCAGCCCTGCAGAAGATTATGAAGTTCATCCTAAAGCAGGCCAAAAAATAGTGCATAACCTAAGCTGCGGCCGTTTCACGGACCATAGTGCGCACATGAGGCACCATGCTCACCTACCAGGTCATCGCGACCTAGCGAGTCCAGCTAGCCATCGCAATGTACTGAGTCTGCATGGCGTCATAGTACTAGCCACCTATCATCCGTTCGCCATACCAATGAGGAGGTAACTTCCATACGAACCTATATTTTGTTTTCCTATTATGCCTTGCATTCCACTAACATCATGGTTTTCTCCTGCTGCAGGTATGTCGTTGAGATGCATCCCTTTTACTGTCCACACCACTTGCACAGACTACTGCTCCCCGTTGTTCATCTTCAATGCACATTCAGGAGGTACGAGATTCATATTGTACATCCGGAATATTTATTGCGACTAATATTGTTTCATCTTGTAGCCTCTAATTCAATATGGGAGTGACGACGAGCCCACTGATGATGAAACGGGCCTCCCAGATGCTTGTAGAGAGCAGAACACGGCGCCAGGGTTTGCAGTGTACGTAGGGCAAAGCTTAGCATTCTCAGCATACCCAGAGTTTGGACACTTCGGTAGGCAAAGCTTCTCTGGCTTCGCTGCCACATCGTACGGTCAGGACGAGAGCTCGTTTGCACCAGGAGGGGGATTTCTTGAGTCCTTCGTACATGACATTATTGCGGGCGGCTCGTAGTTTGGCATGTCTCGGCTAGACAACTTCGACCCTTATCGGACCTAGCCTGTTGTACCTGAGCCTACAGGACCACCGCCAGCCATTGAGTAGACAGAACGGTCTCCATACCTCCTCTGACCAGAGACGCAACCTCCAAACCGACTAACGTACCCAACGGGACATGCTCGTGTGTGACAAAAGACAAGGCCATGTACGGGGAGACAGATGTGGTGAGAAGATAGCAGTGGCTCAGATGAGTGGGCCATATTGTATCTAGTGTGATGTATTTTTTTCATGATTAAATTAACCCAAATAAATGTCACAAATTTGGAAGACATAAAATTCCTAAAAAATTACACAACAACTATGACTATACCAGGAGACTTCACATAAAATTTCGTAATTTTTGGAGTTCGTTTGCTATATGTAAAAACTAAAAAAATATGAAAATTTTATGAATTTTTTAGCAACATTCGCAACGGAAAAAATTACCCAAAAGTTACACTACGAGGTACGTTGTGTCGGGAGGCTATACATAATTTTTTTTGTAATTTTTGCAGCTCATTTGGTATATTTAAAAATTCAAACAAATACTAAATAAAAAATTAGGGTAAATAATTAAACCGGCTTAATTACCTACCGCCCCCTTATCAAACGGCAGGCTTGCCTGCCGTCTGCCCATCGGGTGGCAGGTGCCTACCACCAGCGGCCACGCCGTGTGTCACCTCGCGGGTGCTATTGCCCGCCCACCGAACGGCACAAGCGATATTTTTGTCAATACGGTGCGTGTACTACTATTTTTATCAATACGGTGCATATACTACTATTTTTGTAAATACGATGTGAAATAGTGCTAAATCTGGTTTTAACTCCCGATTTGTGCCTCTTAACATTACACAACAATGTAACAGTCAAGCATGTGTCTGTCTACTGCCCTAGAGCTCATCCAACCATTTTCAAGTTAGCTAGCTGCCTAAGGTCCTGCTTATTTTAATTTGAGCTTCTGGCTTTTGGTTTACTTTTTACTATTCCTAAATTTCGTCTTTTTTTGACTTTTGACTTTTTTGAGCTTTTTTACAGTTTTTTTCCATATTTGTTTGTATTGTCCATGATACGCTAACCTATTTTTTTATTTTTAAATTTAGTTACGCCAAATAAGTCATTATTAGTTACAATATAATTTCAATCAGTTACAGTTCAACTTTAATCATAAATCAGGTTATTTCACCCCACCAATGGACCTCTAAGTCGCCAAACTCAGACCATCCAAAGACCTCCAATTCTTCGTTTTCACGAGTCAAGACTCAGAATGTGGTATCAATGCGAGTCGCACACGTATAAAATCTTCACAAAAGCTCACTCCATATGACTAGACAGGACAGCAGCGGCAATACAAGACATGTAAGTTGTTTTCGCGCGTGCACCGCGGGTCGGGTATTAATATAGTCTAAGCATTAACGTACCACGGTCCACGAACGTTGTCCTACGTCGTCGGGTCAACGGTCAACCGACTGCTGACTGACGACGACATTTTCCATACTTTACTTCATTGAACATCACGAGTTACACGTCGAACTTTACAGTCCTTGAGCACTGAGAAACGTTCTGCGTTGAAGCTTTAGCCTGCGTCCAAATGACAACTTTAGCACAGAGAAGAACAGCAGGAAAATAAGCACTCGAGGTAGTAGTCCGACAGAATTCGGAACTAACACTAGAAACGTTCTGCGTTGAAGCTTTAGCCTGTAAACGTTATTCGAATGTTTTCTTTTTAACTATCATTCAGATTGTTAACATGGAACTTGCATCAACTAGACAAAACAACAAAGCCAATAGAGACGTTCCTATGGTGAACTTTATTTCATAATACGTTTAGCAATTCTGATACATAACAAACAAGATCAGTAGCAAAATGGAAGACAAGAACCGCAAACAAACGCTTTCCAGGGAAAATAACTTTCAGTAAATTATGCAAATTAGGCATAGGCCGTAACGCTCCAGTAACATGTAAACAACAGAGACAACTAGGATAGGCATCACCCGCCAAGCAGATAGGATAACATTAGCATCACCATCCGCCAAGCAGATAGGATAACATTACCATCCGCCAAGCAGATAGGATAACATTAGCATTCTCATGTCTTGCGACGACACCTATATTGGCTTCACCCGTACGTTCCACAAAGCTTCCATCAACATTCAATTTCAGCCAGCCGATTTCGATCTCTGGGCTCTGGCAAATTACAGGGGCTTTTGATGCCTGTGCCGGCCTGTACTTTGCACATATTACTGAATTGTAGGGTCTTTTGATCAGTCTATACAACCAAATTAAGTGTTTAAGTACTTTGCGAAAAGCTAATAAAATTAGCTATAACCCTGTAGTAGATTAAATTCCCAGGTTAAGCACGTAACTGGCCAAAAACGCCTTACAAGGCACTTGCCTCGAACCGATCAAATATGAGATAATTGATTATATATCAATGAATAGCGTTCATTTCTACAAAATACCATTAAAAAAATACTCGCTATTATATGTCACTAAATAGTACTAAAATTCTATTATATACTATTACCATCAGTTAGATTATGTTTGCCCCTGAAAAAAGACGATTTTACCTTTAGTTCAAATCTGTCCCTATGATAAAAATTAAATATAGGGTAAATTGGTTTAGCCAAAAATACTGAATTTTTTTAGTAGATCATTGGGGTAGTGTACAAATCAAATATAAAATTTTGTGAACAGACTCTTCCATTTGTTATATTTTTGAAATTCAAATCCAAAATCAGCCTATCTAAGTGGTTTTTAAAGTGGGAAAACTCTCTGAACATAAATGGAAAATAATTTTTTCAGGAGCTTTGTGATTCTTAGGAGCATGTGAGAATTTTTCCAGAATTTTTAGACCTCATTTAGTCTCTGTTTGTAAATAGTAGCCTTTATTAGCATTTAAATTAAAATCTGAAAATTTTCTATTAACAGTGATTTGAAATTTTTTCCTAGCTCACTTACATATTGAACAATACCCCTTTGAATTTTCATAATTTTGGAAGATTGTTTGCTATTTTAAATAAATCGGGTCTTCGGTCTTTACTAGGGGCATTCTGGTCTTTTTTTAAAGTATAACATCAGCCCTAACATTCAACTAACGGCTGTGGTATATAATAGAAGTTTAGTGCTTTTTAATGGTATATAATAAAGTGTTTTTCAATGACATTTTTTAGAAGAGACCGCTATTCAATGACAATTATCTCATCAAATATCCGTGGTCTCCGCAATTTATTACCACAGTACCTCGCATCTGCTCTCACTAATCTCCACTTTAAAGTTTAAACCCTATCTACGTGATGAACTAGAAGAGAGAAGGATTTTGGATCGATACCCTAGATACGAACGTCGAAGACGACAGCAGCGACAAGCTCTTGTCTTCGCCTCTCCTTGTCTTCCTCTCCTCCTCCTCTTCTACCTTACTCTTTACTGCCTTGCCTTCTTCTCGCTGCTTCATGATGCGGCAAGCAGTTGGAACAGCAGCAGCAGGTACACACGCGGGAGATGCGTGGTGCTGCATGCATCCGACGGCGCAAGCACAACTACTAGCTCATGATGCGGTGGCTTCGGCCGGGAGCACATGCACATGCATGCCGCATGCGCAGAAAGCTCTCTTCAGTTTAGACTCGAACTGGGGTTAGAATCAAGGGAAAATTAGCCCACTAATGGCCAATAAAGCCCAAATAGCATATAGTAATTAATTTTACATATAAAATTTTGAGACGATACACCAAAAGCACTTGTCAGTAGGTCCAGCAGTAGTACATACGAGCTAGCGTATACCCAATTACCCATGCCTGCTGGCATCACTTAAATCGGCAGGATCCCCTCGTGCCTTTGCAACATTACCAAATTAGGAATCCCATACATACATGTATGAAAGTGGAGTGATTAAACCCCAACAACTGGTATTTTAGTTCTAACAATTACCGAGGAGCATCCTCCAAACGTTAATCTTAATAGTAGTACTAATATTAATTCTGGAGCTCTCCGTCCACATGCATGTGGTCATGTTGATAGATCAACCCCCTCTCGCGCGCGCATAATATCTTGCCGAGACGTCGGTCCTCGAGGACGGATACGATACATACGGGCTCCTGGGACCAGGATCAGTACCGGACGGACGATTATATGCACAAGCAAGGTTAAATAGCATGCCTTAGTAAGAGCAAGTACAATAGAAGAGGTGGCTGCCACCTCTAGGACTAGTCACATAAGCAAAAAGACTATATGTAGCTCATGTGGAGGTAGCTAATACAATGAGGTTACCTCTACTAAAGCACTCAAACATTTAATACTTGCATAAATATATCAGGGGTCACCTCTTGCATAAGGGGTAATTTATCTCTCTCTCCTCGTATAATGTGCTAGAGGTCACCTCTTGCATGAGGGGCAGCTTGCTTCTCTCTCTTCTTTTCTCTCTCTTCCACTTAGGATTATGCTGATATGGATTTCACTAAAGGCAACCTAGTCAGCATCATTGTACTTGCTCTAAACATGAACTACTCGCAAAACCCCACTACACCAGAACATGCAAAGACTAAGGACTCACTCCTGCCGCTGTTTCCCACGCAACACTAGCTACTGCCTACAGACCACTTAAATCGACGTGCTCCTGCGTCCGGGCGTCCAGCTCCTGCATGTGACGCCAAATTTAGCTCCTGTCAGGAACGGGTTTTGCACGGCTGATCATTTGGGCTTTTTTTTTTTTGGCTTATGACTGAAAAACACTGTAACTGACAGAGACTTATTTAACATAATTAAAATTAAAAAATTTAAAAATATAAAAAATATGTTAGCCCATTACGAATAATACAAACAAATATGGGAAAAAAAAGAACCGGCAAAAAAGCTCAACAAAAAGCAAAAAGTTCAGAAAAAAATGAAATTTATGAATAGTAAAAAATAAACCAGAAGCTGAAGCTCTTTTATCACTGGTTAACTTTTGCACGGGCCAAGGAAGAAGACTTCTGAAGCATTTTGTCTACTTCTACACTTTTGCGATTTCTTTTATATGAAGCAGTTATTAGGGTTCGATGTTAATTAATCTGCAATGTCATCGCAAAGAAAATAAAATATGCATTGATTTGTTGCTTTAAGATGAGTACAGCAGGAGTGGCATGCATGACAGGAAGGAATCATTGAAGCCTCCATGACAGACGAAACAAGAAAATTGCCGAGCGTGTACATGCACGCGACATGCATATATATAGTTCCTGACTCCAGATAGAAATGGATCGAATACGATAAAATAGTCACAAATACGAATACAAATTTAAATATTTTTAAATATGAATCGAATATCGTAACATATACGAATTTGAATTGAATATGTACTTAATTTGGTCAAATATAAATATCTTCCTACAACTTCTGTAACAAATCTCAGTAAAATAAATTTCTAGCGGTTTTGCCGGTTTTTCACCGGTTACCAGTTTCAAGCTACCCAAATTCAAAATTCAAATCACAAAATTTGTTCAGGTTTTTCTCGGGATTTCCGCTTGGCCGCTTGGTTGGATCAAATAATCTCGAATACGAATATTGTCAAATACAAATAGTCTTGAATACGAATATTCTCGAATATGAATGCGAATGCGAATATTCTCAAATATGGATATGAATATTTTTTAATACAGATTTTGCTTACCATATTCACGTTTTCTCGGATATAAATATCAGATAAAATGGATTATTCGTTATCATATCCCACCCCTATTCTTGAACAGGTCTTTCTTTGCTGTTGCTATTTTTGTTCCCTTGAATCCTCCGGAACTTCCCTATCCATGCTCCTTTGCTTATCTTTAGATTTCACAAAGGGCAATGTTTAAACGTTGTACATGTCACGTTGTTTCCATTGATTTTTGTTGGGAATAGTCCTACATTAATTATGAAAAAGAAAATTAATAACATGTAAATGTAAGAGAGGCCCCATCTATTAGATTAGTCTTTTAGGGAGAAGTCCCAATACCACTTATAAAATTGTTACTTTAGGGTTTGCATACAGCAGCATATGAGCGTAGGTGCTTAGCTCATTTAGACCTGTGGTCCGCAGAGTGAAACCCGTTTGGACCTAGCATACGGCTAGGGTCCGTTCTATCTGTTATGAATATTGTGTGTATTGATATGAGACCCAAAAGGCCATATATATAGGAGAGTACAAGGGGATATGCCATATAGAGATAAGGCATATATGGAATAGAATACAAACTATATCTTTAATACCCTTAACACCCCCCTCAAATGCAAGGCGTATGCAATAGCATTGCATTTGAAAAGAGTTAATACGAAAACAAGAAAAATCCGAAGTCCGAGTCTTGATGATGTCGTCCTTGCGTGCAGCCTTTGAATAAACTGTCAAATCAAGCCGAAGAGAAATAGATAGATGCATGGCAGCGCAAATCGAAGCCCAAGAGGAGACGGCGCAGTGCACAGAGGACGCGCGGTGGCCTTTGAAGCTCGGGGCGGTGGCTAGAGAAGCGGCGGCATCATAACGACTTCTACGATCTGCACACGGCTCAGAGAGTAGAGCGGCGGCGGCTGCCATGCAAAATAAAATTCCTACACTTCTATGACTGACAATAAATTTGTGGACTCGCACGGCTTGAACGAACTAAAAATTAGAAACTACGGACTTGGATGGACGCAACGGAAGACTCAAAGGAAAAAAAACCAAAAACTGACTTAAAAAAAACTGCGGCAGAAAACGACCACTCCCCCCAAAACCCCCTTCTCCCCTTACTTTTCCCTCTCTCTCTCACCCCTCCCCCCTCTCTGTTCATCTGCGCATGCTCGCTCACTCCCTCCCACACCCGCAAGAGAGAGGAGCGACGAGCTTCCCGTGAGAAGGCGGCGACGACGAGATCCAGCGGCGACGGCAGTAGGATCCAGGAAGAGGACGGCGTCGACACGGGAGCAGAGGCGCGGGCGCGGCGGCCGGGAGGCGACGGCGCGGACGCAGAGGCGCAGAGGCGGGGGTGAATCCGAGCGGGCTTGCCGGAGGTTGAGACGGCCGGATCCGCCCGAGGTGGCCGGATCCGACTCGGCGCGCCGAGGTGACCAGATCCGGCGCGGCCAAGGTGGAGACGGCCGACCAGCGGCGAGCGGACGGCGCGGCGGCCTCGGCGACGGCAGGGCGACCTCGGGCGCTAGGAGCCGGCGCCGGAGCAAGATCAACCGGCGTGGGAGCCGGTGCAAGCGACGGCGGACGACCATGACGATGGCCATGGGCGACGGCAACGACGTCACCTCCAGGAGGATGAGCTCGATAGGAAGAAAACGTGGCCGCCCAACGAGATGGCCGCCCCCGGGAGAGATCGATCCTCCTGGGGGCAACAGCAACAGCGGAAGTAGATCGGAGCGGAAGTAGATCGGTTAGGGTTTTAATCTAAGCTCCGATACCATGTTATGAATATTGTGTGTATTGATATGAGACCCAAAGGGCCATATATATAGGAGAGTACAAGGGGATATGCCATATAGAGATAAGACATATATGGAATAGAATACAAACTATATCTCTAATACCCTTAACACTATCAAGTAGTATTAGAGCCCAATCGCCTAACATCTCTTTTGGTTGCAGAAGTGCAAAACCAATGTGTGAGAGGGAGAATATTGGGAATAGTCCTATATCGGTTGTGGGAAAGAAAAAATTAATTTGTAAGTATGAGGGAAGCCCTACCTATTGAACTAGTTTTTTTTAGAAGGAGAAGACCCGATATCATTTATAAAATTGTTGCTTTAAGGTTTGCATACAGCAGTCCGTGGGTTTAAGTACTTAGCCTATTTAGACCTATATATAATCTAGGGAGTAAAATCCGATTGAATCTAGACATACGACTAGATTCGTTCTACCAATTTTGTGCAATTATACGTTTCTCATGGCCTGGCGTCTTATTCATCAATGACCTGGCCGGTCACGCGAGAAGTGAATGGTCAGACACGTACAAAGTGACTTTAGCTCATCCAACCATTTTATATCTGCAAAACTAGCTGCGCTCTGTCCATGAATTTAGAAGATCAGCACGTTGCTTTCTGGAGCTAGCACGTATATCTTATGTTTTATTTCCATGGATTATCGATTTTCTGTACTAGCTATTTTACTGCAAGTGCTCTCGTGGGTTATTGCAATTGTAGCTGAAAAATATTTAGTAGATTTGATCGATTGAAGCAACTCACACACCTCCAATAGGGGTTGCCGTGGCCTTTTATATTGATGTTGTCAAACGGTGAACAGTGGCCGTTTCACAACAGAAGATTACATTTGTGGCTTGCACGTCAATGCATTATCTATTACAAATGGTAAGAGATAAGTCATATCTATACAATTTAAACATAAAAAACCTATCTTTAAGCTAGATTTAATGACCTCCCTCAATTAATCTCAACTTGGAGAATGAAGATTGAGATTGTCACGTAACATTGCAAACTGTCGATGGGAAGCGCCTCATTAAAAATGTAACATCCCGACTTAACAAAAGTTCAGAATATCACCCACATCTACAATCGCTTCCAATGTAAACCATTAATTAAATATTACTAACTGGTAGGCTTCAAGAATAATCAACAACATAATCTTAAACCGAAATTTCAGCAAAACGGGAACCAACAAGTTGATGTTAAGATAAACCAACTAATCAATAAGATGAATCGACAATATAACACAAGAAGGAGCTAAAGAAAATCACTAATCATCTTAGAATTTTATGGATAGTCTAAATTGAGTATGACGATAAATTATTGATCCCTAGGTAAAGTGAAGAACTACAAAAGTGTAAGATCTCATATTCTATTTCCACCCATACATATCACCTTCAACGATCATCTAAAAACAACAATAAATCAATTGTGAGTCTACAACTCAGCAAGTATAAAGCAGAATAATAAATGATTTCACATCATTTTAATAATTTATATCTATTTACCATTAGCTCAATATCACCTCACGTTCTTATTAATTCTCATCCACATATCTCAATATTTCATCTCAGTTTCTCTTAATGCAATGCAACGCTCATGCTTATGTCTCCTTTGTAGTTTATATCGGTATAGCGGAAGGTACACCCGTCGATGTCACCCTCTACCTCCATCCTGTTTAGGTGCCTACTGAAGTAAGTATTTTCCTCTACTACAGCAGACATGCCTACCTCTGTATGTCTTATTCAAGAGAACGCTGGAATAGTCAAATAGCTTTACTCATAGCTATTTGACTTTCTCACCGTTCTGTCTCGTAATACATATGTCATGTCATGAATGCCATATTTTATTATTTTACCACATATCGCAATTATCATCAAGTTAAAACCATACTGAGCAAAAGGATAATCAAAATGATTATGTGACAAGAATAATTCAATAACAGTGAGCAATTATTAATCTCCATCTATCACTCTGCTAAGCATTTACCTTTTTAGTTGCGATGGTCAGTGTCATAGGCGTGGGCCTTGGGCCCAACCAATCCATTATTAGAAAATAGTGATTAGTTTCTATTTGAGTTAGAAATTAGTTTCCCTTTGTTAGAGATATAATTAGAGATATGATATTAGTTTCTATATTTGTTAGAGATATGACTGAGATTAGATTCTATCTGTTAGGGGGAGCCATCTATATAAGAGGGCTACTGCATGCTACTGGAATAAACCAGAGAAATATCAAAGTCTTCCTCATCTATAGTCTCGCTCTCCTTCCACACCGACACCATCCGGCCATCTTCTTGGTGGTGTTTATCCCCTATGAACTAAGGTTCATGACAACTTGGTATCAAAGCAAGCGATCCCTTCCCACGACTTCTGCTACCATGGTTCCCGCGCCTCGTCCTGCTGCCGAGTCATTGGCCATAATAAAAGAGATGGTGGACATCTTCCTCAACATGCGTGCTATCTTGGAGGAGATAGTCACGATTCAAGAGAAGGCGCAACAAGTGCACGCTCGTAGAGCAGAGGTGCTGAAGAACGGGGAAGAAGAAGAAGACGCAGCGGTCGGACCGGAGGATGACAGTCTGACCGACGAAGACGCAGGGGTCGAATCAGAAGAAGAAGGTTTGATCAGTGAATACTCGGCGATTAGACCGGGAGGAGAAGGGCGATCAAACCGGGAGGAGAACGGCGGTCAAACCAGGAGATTAGGGTTTGCAGCCGTTGCCGTCCTCGGTCGCCGGTTGCCATCCACTGCCCATCGCTGCCGATGGCGCCGCTTCCCGCGCCGCCATCTCTGTGGCCGTGTCTTTCATCTTGGATCCGACCGGCCGCCTTAGGACCCAGTCGCCTTCACCGCACTTGTTCGCAGCCGCCATCTCCGTTTCCGGAGCTAGTCACCGAAGATGGTCGCCGCCTGAAGCCCGGCCGAAGCGTCTGCCGCCTGCACATGCACTTGCCGGCAGCCGCTCGACCTCCCCGTCGGCCGCCTTCGGCTCGATGCCGCTAGTGTCCGTGGCCTC
Source organism: Dendrocalamus sinicus (assembly GCA_036346575.1). Lineage (NCBI taxonomy): Eukaryota > Viridiplantae > Streptophyta > Magnoliopsida > Poales > Poaceae > Dendrocalamus > Dendrocalamus sinicus. The sequence goes on along the minus strand of CM070656.1, from coordinate 30,596,028 downwards.
CGACAGCCACCGCCGCACTCCATCGCCCGTCGGCCGCCTCCAACTCGAAGCCGCGCCTTGATTTGCCCGCCTTATTCTGCTTGGATCCACTGGATCTGTCGGCGTCGCGCTCGGGTCACCTCAGCCCGTGCCACCGCCGCCACCCGGGCCGCCGTCGCCTGGGTCACCGTCTGATCTGGCCAGATCGACGCCTCCAAGTGCCGATCTGTCGTCGCCGCTGGGTTGCTCTGTTGGTTGCCGCTTTTCGTCACCGACCGCCAGGCTGCTACTCCGTCGGTCGCTCCGTCGACCGCTGCTCCGTTGGCCGCCGCTCCGCCGGCCGCCGTTCCTCCTGCCGCCCGCTCCGCTTGTCGCCGATCGAGGGTCAACACCGACCGACCTTGGTACGTTCGTGGGTTTTGGTCAGGTTTTAAACTGACCGATGACTTAAGCCCACAAAAAAGAATCAAAAAAAAAATAAAAAAAACATCAGAAACAAAATTTTCTTTTGCAGGCATCGTGTAGCGGAAAGCGCTACACTTCATTGATGTGGAACTGGAACTCTGGCCGCCGCCTAGCAGCTCGAGGACGAGCTGCATGTCCGAGAGGGGTGTAATGTCATAGGCGTGGGCCTTGGGCCCAGCCGGTCCATTATTAGAAAATAGAGATTGTTTTATTTGAGTTAGAGATTAGTTTCCCTTTGTTAGAGATATAATTAGAGATATGATATTAGTTTCTATATTTGTTAGAGATATGATTGAGATTAGATTCTATCTGTTAGGGGGAGCCATCTATATAAGAGGGCTACCGCGTGCTATTGGAGTAAACCAGAGAAATATCAAAGTCTTCCTCATCTATAGACTCTCTTTCCTTCCACGTCGACGCCATTCGGCCGTCTTCTTGGTGGTGTTTATCCCCTATGAACTAAGATTCATGACAATCAGTTTGATTAGGAGATGACAACACACTCGACATTACTCCTACAAAAATTACTCACTCTCAATACTAACAATACAAGGCAACACTTACTCGACAACGCACCTACATGCTCCCTAATTCCACAACTTCCCCCCTTCAACTGATAATCATCCGGCTGTTCCAGTACTAAAAATATCATAACTTTCATATCATAAATCCTCTCACAGCAAATCTTACTATTTTGGAACATACATAAATTTCCCCACAATACCCTAGTTGGCAGCATGTTTAAATTAAATCATCTAAACCTCAATTTTAACCCAGAATATAAATATATCATCTTCTAGACAGCAGAACTATTAATTTAATATCTTTTAATCTACACCAGCAAACCTATTAAACTATAACATGTTTAGAATCTACAGGAAAGTTTCTACTATTGTCTAGTTATTCCTAAAATTTACTTCTGCCATTAACCTAGTCTAATTAATGTTTTCTCACAACTGTGTCTAGCAACAACCGATTCTGGACAGCAGTCTTCCAAAAATTGTAAATTCTAATCTAAATATCTAAAAATTATGTTCTTAGACTTTCTAGAAATCTTGAGAAATCACCCACATTGTTCATTTTGACCAAAATTCCAAATTAGTTCATTTTATATTTTTAATATACAGATTACTACATGCTGCCTAAACATGATAGAGTTACCAACAGTAGAATTATAAAATTCAAAACTCGAAATTTATCCATCCGATTAACGTTATTGAATACTCTACAAAAAGTTACCAAAAATCTCTACAAATATATAGTAGATGATATCTTCAATTTATGTCTACACAGTTCCCAAAATTATAGTAGGGAGTCGCAACAAATAAATTAATCTACCAGTTGATCTCCAACAAATGCACACAATCTCTCTCTTTAATATAGATTTTAATCTCTAATTTCAATAAACAAAACAGAGGGAATGATCGCATCGTCCCCAAAAGACAAACAGCCAGATCAAGATCCGCTCCTCACTTCCCACCTGAATGCCTGACGGATCGGTCGATCGTTCCTGGTGTGTTCGTGTTTGAAGAGGGAGAGGCACTTGTGAGGAAGCTAGTACGAGCACAATTAATAGCTACCTAGCTAGGCTCCTCGTGCATACACAACGCCAAATTAGGTGCCGCACAGTTGAGCTGAAATAAGTTAGTTATGGCTAAAATTATACTGTAACTGGCTGAAATTACATTATACCTAATAGTGACTTATTTGACGTAACTAAATTTAAAAAAATAAAAATAGAAAAAACATATTTGCCCATCACGGACAACGTAAATGAATACGGGAAAAAAGAACCAGCAAAAAAGCTCAAAAAAACTAAAAAGCCAGAAAAAGATGGAATTTAGGAATAGTAAAAAATAAACCAGAAGTTAGAAGTCCAAACCGAAATGAGCGGGACCATTATGCTTCTGCGTGCCCAAAAGTTTGTTCTTTTTAGAGGAATGTAGGGCCTTTATTCATTCTCAATATTCAGAGTTACACCCAGCGTTACAGGGGGAGAAGCCAAAAATGTCGTCCTTCTGCAAGAGTAGAAGCAAATTTAGCTAGACTAATGAACTTCCAAATTCGATTCCCTACATTCGTTTACAAATTGCACATTTTCAAAGGATTTTCGCCTTTCCTTGACGTCCTGAAGGATCATCATATATGTACAACGTGGCATCTCGTGGATATTGTTGACTACTCTGAGGAGGCACCGGCGATGGCCAAAACGGGTACCTAGGAGTCCAAGGAAGCTCGTGGAGGTAGCGGCGCTGCTTCTGGCAGCGTGAAGGTGGGCCGGTGCGTCTCTCGTTGGTCGGGGAGAGGAGGCCACAGGGGTGACTACGCCCTGTGAGGAGTAAAACAGGATGGGTATGAGCATAAGGGGGCCTAGAGAAACTCACCAGTGGTGACGGCTTGGCCAGGGAGGCACCGAGGTGAGCTGGTGATGGGAACCATGGCCAACGCGGGGAGGTTCACGCGGAGGGAGGAGCTCAGGCAAAGGGAGGTTCGGGTGATGGTTGGGGGAGCTCGAGGGTGCTGAGGAGGTGCTCCCAAGGCGAGGAATCGGGCAGTGGTGCTCTGAGGAAGAAATGGCGATAAAGAAGGTGATTTCAGCCAACAATGAGGAAGAGCAACTGCTGCGGCGAGTCCGGGGCACCAGAGTCCAATTAAGTGAGGGAGGAGGTCAAAGACTTCTGGGGGCACGCCGTGACGTGGTCAAATTGGCGAGGGCTTCACCAGAGAGGCGAGACGGCCGGTGCGGCACAGATGAGGCTTGGTAGCGCTCGGAGCTTCTTAGCTAGCGGACTGGCAGCACTGTTGTGGTTGACTAGCGAGTAGCGCACGAAGACGACAAGGCCGTGTGGGGCAGGGTGTCACGGGGCGTGGTGTCAGGCTGCAGGTGACTCGACGGAGTCAACTCCTCAGGCGTGCGCGAGGGCGTGGCGCAATGTGGGAGTGCTGGGGAGCCGGACCATGCCAGCGTGGCGAAGCGTAGGGGACAGTGGGCTGGTCGGCTGCCAGGGGAAGAACGGAGGATGGAGAGAGAAAGAGAGCGGCACCGGGGTGGGCCGAAGGCCGGGGGGAAGGAGGTCGGCCGGGCCGGCGGTAGGCGCGTGGGAGCACCAAAGTCGGGCCAACTCAGCAACGGACACCGAGGCGCTACGACGAGGGCAGACAGAAGAAGAGGAATGAAGGGGAGAGTCGGCTGGGCTGGGGGTGACGTGAGGAAGACAGGCTGGGGGAATTTGTGAATTAGATAAATTGGCTAAATTAATTAGGTAGGGAAAAATTTTACTATTAGCTTTGATTTCAATTTTAAATCTTGGTTTTGAAATTCCATATTCCAGTTTTGAATTTTAGTTTTGAACCTAGCAAAAGGGATTTGAGATTTCTTTTTGATCTAATTTTCATATACTTGGTTCTTGATTCAAGGTTTTAGATTTCCTTAATTGAACTTTTAGCAAGGAGCCAAAATAAGAATTTTTGAATGAACAATGAAAATTTTAAATAACACCTGAAGTCGACAAAAGATCTTAAATTCTTTTTATTTTTCAATACCCCCATATTTGGGATGTTACATAAATCTTTCAAGCTCTCTAAACCAGGAACTTTCACTTCCAATTGAGTTAAGAGCACATTCTTTCTAGATAAACCATCAGCTACCACATTCTCTTTTTATTTCTTGTACTTAACGACATACGATAAAGATTTAGTGAATTCTACCTACTTAGCATGTCTACAATTCAGTTTAGTTTGGCTCTTTAAATATTTCAAAGCTTCATGATCAGAGTGGATTGCAAATATTTTAAGCCAAAGATAATGTTGTCAAGTTTCAAACACACGCACTAAAACATACAATTCTTTATCATACGCAGAATAGTTCAATTGAGCTCCATCTAGCTTCTCACTGAAATATGCTATTGGTTTCCCTTTTTGCATTAAAACACCACTAATTCCTATTCCACTAGCATCACATTCAACTTCAAAAGTCATTGTGAAATCAGGCAAAGTGAGCGATGGCTCTTCAATTAATCGTTTCTTTAGTTCTTGAAAAGCTTTTTCTTGTGATGCACCCCATTCAAACACAACACCTTTTTTAGTTAACTCATTCAAGGGTGCAGCAATGGTGCTAAAATCTTTAACAAAACACCAATAAAAGCTAGCAAGACCATGAAAACTTCTGATTTGACTAACATTCACAGATGTAGGCCAATTCATAATCGCTTTAGCTTTTGATTCATCTATTTCAATACCTTGTCCAGAAACAACATAACCTAAGAACATAATTTTATTGGTGCAAAAGGTGCATTTGTCAAGATTAGCGTACAAGTTATCACTTTTAAGCACTTCTAGCACATGCCTAATATGTTCAGTGTGTTCATCCATCGTTTTGCTATAAATCAATATGTCATCAAAGTATACCACAGCAAACTTGCCAATTAATGCTCTTAAAACATGATTCATCAATCACATAAATGTACTAGGTGCATTAGTTAAACCAAATGGCATTACTAATAACTCATACAATCCAATTTTTGTTTTAAAAGCAGTCTTCCATTCATTACTAAGTTTCATCCTAATCTGATGGTATCCACTTCTCAAATCAATTTTAGTGAATATGGCAGCACCACTAAGTTCATCTAGTATATCATCTAACTTAAGAATAGGATGACGATATCTAACAGTGATGTTGTTAATGGCACGATAATCAACACACATTCTTCATGTGCCATCTTTCTTAGGAACAAGAACTACGAGAACTGCGTAAGGACTAAGACTTTCATGTACATATCCTTTCTTAAGTAGTTCTTGCACTTGGCGTTGAATTTCTTTGGTTTCCTCCGGATTGGTGTGGTATGGTGGATGGTTTAGAAGTGACGCACCGGGAACTAGATCAATTTGATGCTCTATTCCGCGTAATGGTGGAAGTCCCACTGGAATCTCCTCCGAAAACACGTCTTCAAAGACCTGCAAAAGAGAGGAAATACCACTAGGAAGAGAGGTCAAGTCATTAGTAGAAAGTAACACAATTGCATCTTTGTACACAAGCACAAAGTGCATCTTTGATGGGTCATTGTTCACATCTCTCAATTCTGATTTTATGGCTAACATAACCTTCCCTCCCTCACTTTTACTTTTCCCTCTCATGTTTAGCTTGTGGCTCTCACTCACCAATGTGTGGTAGTCTCTCTTTTTCTTTCTTTTTACCCTTATTTCCAGCAAGCTTCTTTTGATGTAATTCAGCATATATCTAACTAGGAGTCATTGATCCACTTAAAAGCATTTCGGTTGGAACGACCATCACGTTGCACACTTCGATCGTATTGCCTTGGCCTTCCTAACAGTAAATGACACATGATCATAGGCACCGCATCATACTCAACGGTGTCTCATAATCACCAATCTTGAAGGTAACATGCACCACAAACTGAACCTTCACATCCTCACATTCGCTAAATCATTGCACATGATATGGACATGGATATTTCATCATCTTTAAACCAAATTTCTCACATAGTTCAACACTAGCCAAGTTATGACAACTGCCACTTGGAGGTTCCCCATTATCTTCTCTTTGGTTTAACACTTGCTCCCATCAAATCAATGCATACCCATCAAACTCAAGTAACGCCATGTGTAGCTTCTTCTCCTCCGAATAATTGTGCATCTAGAAGATCTTATCTACTTTGAGGTCCCACGTGAGATAAGCATCTAGATCAAAAGCACCTTTAAATTTGGGACTAGTGAATTTGAGTTTTTCAAATTTATCCTCCACGTGTGGGTCATCATGACGACAACTATGATGTTGATAATTGTCATTGCAGTGTAGCCAAAAATCATCGTTGGCATCCTTAATGTGGGTAGCACTACCGTGCCCACGGCCACGTCCACGCCCACAACCTCTCCCTTGGCCATGGTCAATGTCGAAAACACCTCTCCACATCCAGGAAGGGGTGGTTGAACCACGTTGGCAGTGGCTCGATCGGTTGGAGCTTCTCTAGCGAATCGTGCAGCCCTCTCCTCATCAGTCTCGTCAAGCTCAACATCTCCTTCATGGATGCCAACGGGTCCCGCTCTTTGCGAAGCTCCTCTAGTATCTCCCTTCTCAAGATGCTCATATTGTCATTCAACTGAGTGTTGAAATCATTCGTGAGCTTCTCAAGGTCAGCTTGTGTAATATTTGCTGGTTCTCCTTCTTTTCCTGCCATGGTTAGTGCAAACAATAAGAAAAGCTATGTATATGGATGTGGAAGATTCTATGTGTGGAATTCACTCAACCTCACCTTCTCTTACCAACTAAAGTTCTTATGCGTCTTTGATGGAAGTGAAGAGCTGCACGCACTTTGGTGACGGTAGACAACACAAGGTGATCGATCAAGTGAATTTAATTGTACAAGCACTGTTATAACAATAGCTTATTTGTGGAGCTTGGATGGATAGGGTTTACCTATGCAATTTGAAATCCTGGATATTGTAAAGTTAAGTGATAATCTAAGCTAGAATACTTTGTCTAAGTGCTGATCCAAAAGATTTAAGTGAAGTGTATGAACACACACAAAGATCAATGTGACTCAGTGCAAACAAAAGAATGAGCTAAATAGAGGTAATATGATATTTGAGGAATAGATAGCTCGTTTTGCACTAAGTACTCAGAGATATGCTAGCCAATTGCAATATTAAGGATACAAGGGCACAAGATTGCTCAAAAAGGATCTGATCATACAATCTGATTTTTTATATAGACTTCGGCCATAAAGTTCTCTCTCTCTCTCTCTCTTTCACTTCTTTTTCGTATATATATTTTTTGTTTGAACCAAGGCTCTTTCTATACGTTGACTGCCTTCTAGGTGCAAAAACTCAAATTTTAATAAGTGTGATTACTACCAAGAGCAGCCCTTGATGCAATGCCAACCGTTAGTCTCAAAGATGAAAGAAAATACTATGAGTGAGTCTCACTGCTATTATTGTTGTCGGATGAAACAACAGAAACGACACAACGATTAAGTGATGCGAAGGAAACACAATGATCAGCATATAAACAAAAAAATTCTGATGGATGAAAACTTAACAAATCTCACGAGACTAACAGATGCAAAAGCTAGTGTTTGGAATTTTTTTTGTGGCAATTTTCAGTTTTGTGGACTTTAGGTAATAAACAGTAAGAAATTGATCTAAAAGTTAGGGCAAATAATCCTACCGTGTCAACTGTGCTTTGATACCAATATGATGTGGGGTACCAGATCTTCATGGTGTAGGATCGATAATGCTAACTTGAATCCGTACAACCTAACGAAGCGATGGCGCCAACCACTATTGGAACAACATCCTGTCACAAAAGAATTCATCCAACCACACACTCGTGATCCCATCTACTCAACCACAAAGCAGACATGTCGCAGCTCTATTGCGTAGCCCTTGAAATAAGCTTTCCATCGAATCCAAGATCATCTTAATCAGACCTTGTATATAAAAGTTATTTCCTTTATATGTCAGGTATACGATCAGAGATATGGTCATACTGTCTGATAGTGGTTGGCGCCATCGCTTCATCAGGCTGCATGAATCTAAGTTATCATTATCGATCCTACGTCGTGAAGATCGGACGCCCCGCATTATAGTTCTAAGTTAAAGAGTTCAATGTCTCTAAAACCTAAACATGTTAGTTTGTCCCAGACCACCCAACATATTTTCCTCTTCCCCTTTTCATTTCCCCGCCAAAACTTGCGGATCAGGGAATTCAAGTATTTCCACAATCCCCTCAGAAGACGAAAGCATCCATAGAATTAGTAGGGATAGCTTGAGTCACCGATTTAATGAGCACTTTCTTACCAACTGCGGACAAGGTTTGTTACATCCTTGAACTTCCTCCCATACTCGATCTTTCAGATATTTGAGAACTCCCTTTTTTTCCAACACTCCTGGAGTCCAACATAGCTTCCTGTTTCCCTCCCTCCCCCTTACTCTTTCTATCTCGAGCCAACAAGTTTCTAGTGGTCGTTGAATGCGCAGTCTGCAGACTGGAAATTTTACTCCTTCACACGGGGTGAAAGTCGTTTGCTCTCATGTACAGTACGGGTCGCCGGGCCGGGTGGAAAAGCAGATGATGGCGATAAAGTGGAATGTCGAATGGAGCACGCTTGCATCGGCACCGTCACTGGCCAAATCGTGTGATTTGGTCTACATGACCAAATGTGCGACGCAGTAACACCCAGACCAAATTTTCACACCGACAAAAAGGTCCATTAGGAGTCCATGCTTCTTTTTTTAGAAAGTGACATGTACACATTGGCACTCGCTCCAATAAAAAAAAATAGACGTCAGTTTTTGTTTGCAAATACATGTCATGTGGGGTTTTCGAGGCAATATTTTTCCAACGAATACCCTTGTCAATTACTTATTCAGAGTGTGAGAGAGATTGTTATATAATCAGTAAGGGCAAAATCCGTTCGTGTTGTGTGTCGGTGTCCAGTGCAGATCGGTTGGCAGCCATGGCAGTGGTGGCCAGCGCTGGGGAGAAAAAATGTTGGAGATTGCCCACATGCTTTGTCAATGGTGTATCGTAACATCCAGTTGTACGGCACATCAATATCTATACAAATCCAGTGATCACAAAAATTTTCTTGGACTAAAGAAAAAATCGGACAGCTTACAAATCGCACAACAGTTCAGTACTCCACTCTTTTTAACCGTTGGTCAGAATTTTTTACTGTGAAGGGCTGTATTGAAGGGAGGGGTACATATTTAAGGTGGAAGAGCTAATGATTTGTGTAGGTACATCACATAAATCGAAAGATATGTAGAGCTTGCTTATCAGCACAGTGCAGCCTGAGTTTCCCCGACCCTCATCTCCTGATCTCCTTACCTGAGGCAAGAATTTACTCGTTGTCGCCGTCGCCATTGTTTCTCCCCTAGACGCCCCCGGGTCGGTGAGTGTAGGAACCCCCTGTGTTGGGGCACGAACCTACACAAGCTGGCCTATCGCGGCGCAAGGCATTATATGTTAATTGACGACCACCGTATGGAACGTATGGCGAGCTCGTAGATGGACCACCGGTTGGACGATCTGTGGGGATCAAACAGAGAAAGGCGTAAACATACGCAGGAGACGAGAAGAGTACAAGCATATTTTAGATAACGATAGCGGTTGAAAGGTGGAAAATTGTGCGGTAAGCACAACAGGTTGCAGATTAACAGTCGAGCCTATAGGGGGTACAGTACTCACTGTTGCCGCTGCTCCCCGTGCCGCCGGTGCTCCCCATGCTGCCGGTGCTCCCAGTTGCGGCAGCCGCGGGCACGACGAACCGGCTGCCGCCGATGATAAACGCCAGCAAAACGAGCTGGATCGTGAACAACCGAGCAGACGGAAGACGGCAAGTGACCGGCGGCATCGCGCCAAGAATTCCTGGTGCGCCTTCTGCTTCGCTTGGTTGAGTCCTTTACTCGAAACTCGGAAGTTAGTGTGGCCAACCCGCGAGGGGACTAAACGGTATGCTGCTGGCTACTTATTATCAGCAGAAATTAGGAGGATCCTCTCCACCGTGCGAATTCCCTTCTCATGACTCGGAAGAAGTGGACCTTGACGCGGAAGATTGTGGAAAAATCCTTCCAGACTTCCGCAGTCAATACGTTTTGGAGTCGAGTCGTAGACGACTACCAGCCTGGCAGCGCACCCGCCGCACCGTATACGCATTCCGTGGACAGCATTGTATCTTTTACTACTGAAAGAAGAAAGAACAAAGAGCCATATCCATTGTCTTCCCTTTAGCTTTCTTGCGTTCACCATGGGACATGGCTAATTAATTAACGAGTAAACTACATAAACAGTAGTATGTATTGTGGCATAAGTTGCAGAAAACACGAAGTATATTAGTAAGTGCCACAACATAATTTGGGCTGTGATGGCTTGTTATAAAATGCAAGATAAAAATAGACGATCAAAAGATCAGGAGATATTAATTTAACATGTAAAACCTTTAAGTAAAAACCCACGAATGCACGAAAATAAAATTCATTATATGAGAAGATGTTTACAATAAGTATCTTGCCTTTCCTCTAGACTATAAGGATATATTTATAATGGTTACAAAAAGATTTCAGGTAGGAGTAGAACTCCATGTTGAAAATAGAAACAAACCAAATATAATTCAAATCACACTTTAATAATCTCCACCTTGAGACGAATTTGCTCCTGTAGCTAAATATCAAATATCTTCAAAGTAACTCTTCATCACCAGACCTTATGTCTCAAAAATCCATCGGACTAATCAATAAATAAGACTATATCAGTTTTCTCCATATATTTCTCTTGTGACGCTGGATAACTATAGTAAGAAAAGTCATCCCATGAACTTTTTACATGTTTCACTTGAAACACATAACTCGGCAAACAATACATATTGAAGAGTAATTTGTATGTATGATCATAACATACATCAAAATGTTGACTATAAAAGTAACTGAATTCCATGACATGGTGGAAAATTGCTCCTGTAGAAGAACATCCAGATGAAATTAACTCTTGTGCCGTCAATGTAGCAGAAATAATCTTTGCAATAGAACCCTCATATTCAGCTGTGATAACTAGAATGTATTGCACTGCAACACCAAATATTGTAGTATCTATGTAGATAATTAACTTCTTATTGCACTTTAAATCCTTCATGTCGAACTCATATTTGGAGCATAACCTTCACTAATGAATAAGAAACTCCAAATAATATTATGTAGCTGCCATCAGGGTGTCAACGAATGGTGAATAAGTTGTCCCCCAACTAATATTTTTTTTTGCTTTTTTCCTTTAAAGTCTTCTCAATCAAACATAGCCCAAATTAACACATTGTGTTGAAAAATATATAGAACCGAAGATGGCAGTAGAGGGAGTGAATGGCGCATCAAAATTTTCCCCAAAATATTTTCCTCTGAGCGGAAGCAAAACTCTTATCTCCAGTAGCTATTAAAGCTATGAAAATTATAGTAGGAACTCTACTCAAAACCCAGAGGAACAAGGAATTGAACTGCTGTGAAGAAACAGCAGGCGCAGTACTACCGTTGTTCAACTTGCAGAACTACCGCGACAAGTAGATAACCAATGTGGTCGAAATACAACTTGAGTGGTACTGTAGCTTACGACTACTAACCATATACTATAGATAATCAGGTACTTTGACCACGGCACTACGACCATGGCACTTCGACTTCTATAAGTACTTGGTCTAACGAGTATCGACATGAGTCAAGATTAGTTCCAACATAATGATCGTAGACCAACGTGTGGTCGCTGACCGATGAGTGGTCGAAAACCAGAGTGCTTGAAACCAGTTGAAACAAGTTGAAACACGACTAGAGTGGTCAACGACCAGTGAGTGGTCAAAAACCAAAATGATCGAACCAAAACCAGAGTGGTCGATGACCAATGAGTGGTCGAAAACCAATGTGGTTGAAGCACGACCCGACTGGTCAAAAGTCAACGTGGTCAATGACCAATTAGTAGTCAAAAACCAACGTGGTCGAAACACGGCCGAGCGGTCGAAAGCTAACGTGGTCGATGACAAATGAGTGATCAAAAACCAATGTGCTCGAAGCACGACCCGAGTGGTCGAAAGCCAATGTGGTCGATGACCAATGAGTGATCGAAAACCAATGTGGTCGAAATACGACCGAGCGGTCAAAAGCCAACATGGTCACTGACCAATGAGTGATTGAAAATCAACATGGTCAAAACACGACCGAGCGGTCGAAAGCCAACACGGTCAATGACCAACGAGTGGTCAAAAACCAATGTGGTTGAAAACCAGCAGCTGTGGTACTACCGCTACAGAACTTGCGATACTACCGTTGCTGCAGCAAGAACATGGTTTTCAGCACAACCGCAAGATCACAAATTCATGTAACTTTTGATGGAAAGATTCAAAAGCCGTGAAACTTTGTACACATAAATCCTAAGGTCTCAGGAGCTTATTCAATCCATGGATTGTAAAATCCTCATCAAAGTTGAGACCTTTTTGTTATTTGAGCAAGCGCACACAAAAACTAATCAAGAGACGGGGAACTTAGATCTGATCTTGCCCGTCATAGCACGGTAGAATACAACACGAATTCAACCCAGAACACCCACAAGAGTGAAATCCAAAATCATCTATCTCTTGAAAGAAATCAAGCAAACTCAAGAACTTTCTCTAGATTGTTTCTAGATCGATGGGATCTTATCTCCAAGAGATATCTCCTCCTCTTACATGTCTTTGGCACTAGAAAAGCTCAAGAGAAGAGAAATCCAAACAAAAAGGCCAAGAAAATCAAAAGCACATGAGGGGATTCATAGCACAACTCACTTGGGCAAAGTTTGGATCTTCATTTCACTTGGGCAAAGTTTGGATCTTTATTTCACTTGGAGAGGAATATTTTATAACCAATCCTTCAAGATAGCAGAGCTCTAAGCCTAGAGCGCATACACAAGGCTCTCTAACCTATCACCCATGGGAGAGAGGAGCTAGCCACCAAAAGGCTTAGTGAGAGACCATGTGGAGGTATCCCCATATTTGTGATGAGTAATTGACGGTTGTGTTAGTGAGTTTGAGTTTGTTTTGGGTATTCTAGATTTGAGTACCTTTCATTTATGATATTGTTGATATGCTGTTTCGTGCGGTGCTATGTGACGGTTTGCTTGTCTATGTGACTGCAGAACTTCGGAGCTAGGTCATGGTGAGGCGAGGAGTACCGGGACTAGGCACAGGAGGTGCTGAGGTCAAGACGGTCGGTGATGCTGAAGATGTTCGAGGCTGGTGAGGTGGTTGCGAGTCGGGAGATGGGGAACCGAAGCTAGAGCTACCGGTGACGGACACGACGGGCAACGACGAGTGAACCGGGACTAGGCTCAGGGAGGAGTTGGAGGTCCAGACGGTTGGGTGTTGGTTGCAGTCGTGCGCGACGGAATAGACCAGGACTAGACTCAGGTGGAGTCGGAGGTCTCGGTCGGTGTCGGGTGGACATGATGGGCAGCGGCGAGTGGATCTGGACTAGGCTCAGGGAGGAGTCGGATGTCTGGATGCGGGGTGCAGTCGCGTGCAGCGGAGCGGACCAGGACTAGACTCAGGGAGGAGTCGAGGTCATGACGGTCAAAGGTGCCGGTTGCGGGAAGCTTCCGGAAAGGTGCTTGAGGGGCAAATTGGAGATTTGACTCAACCCAAGAGTTGGAAGCTGGTTTTTCCCTCCAAATTGAGTGCTTTGACTTTCTTGCCTCAAGTGTGTGAGAGGTGGAAAGTGGTTGTTGTATGACACTTCTTGATTTGCTATTAGAGGGAGAGACTTTGCCTTCATATGTGGATGAAGGAGGCTCAGGATAGCATTCAAGCAAGTATGCATTTCCAGTAGAGAGTGAGCTGAGCAGTGTGAGTGAGTCGTGTGTGTTCTCAGCATGCAGTGAGGTAGCATAGGAGTGTCCTGCGTGTGTTACCTCAAGCATGTAGTGAGAGGGTTGTAACTTTTCTCCTCAACTGCGTATGGGGACGTAGTTGGTTGTATCTCTTGTAATCATTCATGGAAATGAAGTTTCCTGAGAGATTTTAGTCCTTTCTCTCATTCTCTACAATGTTTTCAGTTCTGTCATCTTTCTGTTTTCTTTTGATTTGAGATGATCTCTTGGGAGAATGGGTTTTCATTCCTAGCTCTGTGATGGGATTTGGTCTCAAGACCATTTGGTCAGTTGATTCCCAAAGAGCCAAATGAAAGAATCAAAAATTTATCAATTTTCATTCTTGGGCAGCCACGACTCTGTTTTTCGCTGTAGCTAGGGTTTATACCCAGAGCACATTTGAAACTAGTGGTTTCCCTTCAAAAGGATGTGACTAGGTGTGGTGTTTCAGGTCCTCTTGTCATTGCTAAACTATTCTCAAGAGTTCATGAACAAGAGATGTGAGAACAATGAGCTATTTGAAAATTAGCTCATTTTCAGTTAGTTTACAGTCTTGAGCTCAAAAAGTTGATTTCTTGCCTTTCTGAGTGATTGCTTGGAGTTCTTAGGTCCCCTTGCAATTTTGGTTTAAGCCTCTTTCTTTTGGCCCGAAAAGAACTGCAGAAATCCATCAATTTCTCTGTTCTCTGAAGATCTATAAAATTCAGCCCTGATTTCAACCGAGGAATCTGAATTCTAGGGTTTAGGCCGGTCTGACTAGTCTGCGCATTGCGGTCAGACCGGCCAACTCATGGTGGTCCGACCGGAGTTACGCAGGCGGTCTGACCGGCCCCTGACCGGCGGTCAGACCGGTGTGGCCCGGGCGGTCTAACCGGCAGCCAGGCAGCGGTCTGACCGGCCCAACACCACCGGTCTGACCGGCCCCCTGCAGGCTATGCTGTTCTTTGCCTTTCTCTGCTGATTTTCTTGTTTAGTTCTGTTCTTCCTTGTCTTCCTCTTGTTGTTGTCCAGTATGGATTTCGAGAGAGCTTGAACCTTCGACTTCATAGCTTTTATAGCTATTGGAGAGAAGTGTTTTTGAGTGGATATTTTGGGGGCGATTTTTGAAAGGCACCATTCACCCCCCCCCCCCCTCTGTTGCCATTTCCGATCCTACAATTGGTATCAGGGCCGGTTAGCTCTTCTTGATAGATCTTTAACCTGTCTGTGAGCCATGGTAACGGACAAGTATTCCACCAAGCCCCCGATCTTCAATAGGATCGACTATCTCTTTTGGAAGAGTCGGATGGAGACCTACATTCAGGCTCAAGGCTATGCTATTTGGTACAAGGTTAAAACACACTTTGTTGTTCCTGCCGATGAGAACATCAATGTGGCGAACATGCCCGATGTTGAGGCGAATGCTAAGGCAAGGAACATCATCATCCCAAGTTTGAGCTGAAATGAGTTTGATCACATTTCTCATCTTATGTCGGCCTTTGATATTTGGGTGACCCTCGATGCTTACCATGAGGGCACCACCCAAATAAAAATGGTACGACAGGACCAGTTCAAGCGAGATTACAACAAGTTTGAAATGTCCGCTGGCGAGTCCCTTGATGAGTGCTTTGTGAGGTTCCACAAGATTTTGAGCAACCTCCGAGCGGCTGGTCTCACATACCCCGACTCGGACAACGCTCGTCAGATGCTTGCAAACTGCCCCAAGCTGGAGGGCAAGAACGACTACGGCGGTTCGAGCAAGAATGTCTACATCGACAAGAACTGCAACAAGAAGCCTCCAAGCAAAAAGAAGAAGTTCCGCAACCTTGGCAAAGCCAAGAAACTCTTCCATCGTGTCCTCACCGCCTTCGACGACCTCGACCTCAGCTAGGTGGAGGGGTGGAGTGACGACGATGGGAAGGGCGATCAAGATCCCAAGGATGGTGAGGACTTCAGCGGCATGTGCTTCATGGCCCTTGAGGGCGAAGTCAGCAATAGCGAGCTTTACTCCGACTCCGACGAGGTATACCCCTCCTATGACCAGCTTAATGATGCTTTTCTTAAGCTAGGTAGATTTTATGCTAGATCTAGAGCTAGGTGTAGCGAGTTGGAGAAGGAAGTAGATAGATTGTCACGGGAGCTTACTTCACTTATATCTGCTCCCTTCCGTGACGAATGTGGTACATGCTCTGCTTTGCTGGTGACATGGAGAAATTAAGAACCTCTCATGATAGTCTGTCTTCTGAGCTTGACATGCTTAAGGTGGAGAATATTAGTCTTTTAGCTGAACTAGAGATGAGTATGACTGTCGCTCTTTCATCTACTATTGTGGAGACTACATCTTGCACCTCATATGAGGATAAGGACAATGCATTTAGAGGTCTTTATACCATGCTTCTCGATCTTCCTAAGACTTGTGAAAGTTGTAATAATTTGAAGATGAATTTAAAAAGGGCAGATCATAAAATTGCTGAACTACAAGCTTCATTACTTGAGCCTATTATTTCTTGCACCAACTGTCCTAAATTAACTGGCGAACTTGAATCTGTTTCTAAGCAATTTCAAGAAGTAGTTGATTATAACAAGAAAATGGCTCAATATGCTTCTAAGGACCCTGTTAGCTCACCATGCAATAATTGTGAAAAACTAAAAATCTGATTTGATTGCATTGGATGATAAATATGTGAAGCTAACTAAGGACCTACTAGAGAAATCACCATCTGCTTGTGATGTGTGTGCTGTTGGGAAGAAGCATGAGGGTTTGGTAGAGACGCCTAGCGACGTTAACCAAATGGCTAGCAGTAGGACTGTCCCTTCTGAGGCGGCTGTGCGTGCACAAACCATCCGTTCTTCTGCTATTGGTTCTTCTTCTACTACTCCCTTACCTTCTGCTGTCTCTTCTTCCCGCTGCTCTTCTTGCAACTCTCACTTTCGGGAGTGTCGGTATCTTATGAACACTCTTGAGAGATTTGTAGGAGGCAAGAAGAAGCTAAATCTTATTCTAGACCAATCCAAGATTTGCAAATTCAATCAAGGTCTAGGATATGATTTTCTTGAGGATGTGAGGAAGCATCCACCTGCTGTTCTCAGACCCATAGCAGCAGGTGTGATCGAGGGCAAGCCCAGAACTGAGAAAATTCAATTCAAATCAGCGGGCTTTGTCCAAGGGATCTCTAACAGTAAGGTGGTTCCACCTGTTGCTTCGACCTCTCAGAAGGCGAAGCCTCATCATGCTACTTCTACCTCTCAGAAGGTTAAGTATCATTGTACTCTGTCAGAAGGATGGACATTTGATCGAGAGATGCTTTAGGCGCGCCAAGATTGCGCGTAGAGACCGTGTTGAGGCTTTTAGGTGTATTCAGGATTAGCCCCAGACTTGAGTACACCTAAGACCAACACGAGGTCTCGAGTTGCTTCAGCTGATGGGTTTGGGCAGCATCGAGGACTTGGTTTTTCTGAGTTTTCTGGTTTTCGTCCTCGATATGCAGGGTCATGACTTCCGCCGTTCTGAGGGTAGATCTCGTTTCCCCCGTCGAGGTGGCTACCCGCGGCGTGATCAGCATGTTGTTGGTGCTCTGACTCGCTCTCCCATAGCGCTCGGACCCGAGAATGACCTCGTGTCCGCACATAGACTTTCGCTTCTTTGAGCAACAGAGCGTAGGGTAGCTAGAGGTCGACCGTGTGTGGCTACTTCTTACGCTCGACGTGTGACTCAGTATTGGGTTCCAAAGTCTCTTTTGATTTATCCCAGTACTGAGCCTTTACTCTCTGTTTGACTCAGGTTCGCCGGGCTGGGAAGGGAGAGGTTTGGCTTGTAGACTCCGGTTGTTCTTGTTATATGACCGGAGACTCCCGTTGGTTCTCTTCCCTAGCCCGTGCTCCAGGTAATGAGACTATCACCTTTGGAGACGCTTCATCTTGGCGCGTCATCACGAAAGGTACTGTGCACGTTAATGATTCTTTCATTTTAAAAGATGTTGCCTTAGTGAGTAAGCTGCAGTATAATTTGCTTTCGGTTTCTCAGCTTACCGATGACGGTTTCGAGGTGAGCTTCAAGAAAAATGCTTGCAAAATTCTTGATTCTTCGGATAGTCTGGTTTGTGGGATTTCTCGTTATGGGAGGATCTTTCGTGCTGATTTTGTTGAGTCTTCTAGTGATCCTCTCAGGTGTTTAGTTGCTTCTGAGTCCCGTGACCTTACTTTCTGGCATAGGAGACTCGGTCATATTGGATTTGACCATTTGACCCAAGTTAGCGGCCATGATCTTATTCGTAGTCTACCTAAACTCAAGATGGTCAACGATCTAGTTTGTGCTCCTTGCCGGCGCGACAAGATGGTTGCCGCTTCTCACCATCCGGTCACAGTGACTATGACCGATGGACCAGGATAGCTGCTCCATATGGACACAGTTGGCCCAGCTCGAGTGCAGTCAGCAGGAGGGAAGTGGTATGTTCTGGTCGTGGTCGATGACTTCTCAAGGTATTTTTGGGTGTTTTTCTTAGCATAGAAGGATGAGACATTTACCCACTTTCGGGGTCTTTTAGTAGGATTTCTATTGAGCTCCCGGGTGCCTTACGAGCGATCCGCAATGACAATGGCACGGAGTTCAAGAATTCCTACTTTGAGAGGTTTTGCAGTAAGACAGGTGTAGAGCACCAGTTCTCTTCTCCATACGTCCCTCAGCAGAATGGCGTTGTGGAGAGGAAGAACCGTACCCTGTTCGAGATGGCCAGGACGATGCTTGATGAGTACTATACACCGAGGAAGTTTTGGGCTGACGCTATAGTCACCGCGTGCCATGTTTCAAACAAAGTTTTTCTCAGGGCACACTTGCATCGTACCTCTTATGAGTTGAGATATGGGCGAAAACCCAGCGTCTCGCATTTTCGTGTATTTGGTTGCAAGTGTTTTATTTTGAAGTCTGGGAACCGAGATAAGTTTGAGTCACATTCTTGTGATGGGATCTTTCTAGGCTACTCGATTTCTTCACGGGCTTATAGGGTCTGGAAATACGAGTCTAGTAAAATGGTAGAGACCTGTAAGGTGACGTTCGATGAGGCCAGTCCGGGGACTAGGCCCGATATCTCAGGTTCTTTAGAGCAGTCCGAGACCATCTTTGTGGATGATGAGGAGGATGGAGATGAGGGTTGTCTACCCGATCCAGTTCCTCCTCCCCTTGAGGTGCCTGCCTCCACCACTGCACCTCGAGGAGATCAGCCCATGCCTTCTGCTTCTTCTGGAGCTACTGAGCTAGTGGCTCTGTTTCTACCACATCAGCTCATGAGGTAGATGCCACTTCTTCATCTCATCCTGGACCTCCCCGAAATATCCAGAAAGACTATCCTTCCGATCAGATGATTGGAGACCTCTTTGAGCGCGTCACACGCTCAAAGTCTGGCTTATCTCAATTCTGTCTCCACTCTGCCTTCATTGCCTCATTTGAGCCCAAGGACATTTGTCATGCTCTTTCTGATGAGTCTTGGGTCAATGCCATGCATGAGGAGTTGGAAAGCTTCGAGAGAAACAAGGTTTGGTCGCTTGTTGAGCCCCCTAAAGATCACAATGTCATTGGTACCAAGTGGGTGTTCAAAAACAAGCAGAGCGAGGATGGGGTAGTCATTCGAAACAAGGTTAGACTGGTAGCTCAGGGCTTCTCCCAGGTAGAGGGTCTAGATTTTGAGGAGACCTTTGCCCGTATAGCTAGACTTGAGGCCATTAGAATCCTGCTTGCTTATGCAGCTTCTAAGGGTTTCAAGCTTTACTAGATGGATGTCAAGAGTGCCTTCCTCAATGGGTTTATTGAGGAAGAAGTCTATGTTAGATAGCCTCCAAGTTTCGAGAACCCCAAATACCCAAACCATGTCTACAAGCTTTCCAAAGCCTTGTATGGACTTAAGCAGACCCCTAGAGCTTGGTATGAGAGGCTTATGTCCTATTTGTTGAGTCATGGGTTTGAGATGGGTAAGGTAGACAAGACCTTGTTCATTCGTAGGCATGGCACTGACCTTCTGCTCGTCCAGATTTATATGGATGACATCATCTTTGGCGGCTCTTCTCATGCTCTTGTTTCACAGTTCTCAGATGTAATGAGCACCGAGTTTGAGATGAGCATGATGGGTGAGTTGACCTTCTTCATTGGCTTCCAGATCAAGCAAACTCGGGAGGGTACTTTCTTACATCAAGACAAGTACACTCGTGACCTCCTGAGACGCTTTGACATGAGTGATGGCAAGCCGGTGTCAACTCCAATGGCATCCACAGCTTCACTTGACGCAAATGAGGATGGCGAGCCAGTTGATTAAAATGAGTACAGAAGCATGATTGGCTCTCTCTTGTACCTCACTGCCTCGAGACCGGACATACACTTCTCTGTGTGTCTTTGTGCTCGGTTTCGGGTTTCTCCTCGCGTATCTCACCGCTAGGCGGTGAAGCACATCCTTCCGTACCTTCGAGCTACCATTGACTATGGTATTTGGTACTCTTCCTCTTCTTGTCTTTCCCTTAGAGCCTATTCGGACGCAGACTTTGCTGGCTATAGGATAGATAGGAAGAGCACTTCTGGCACCTGCCAATTCATTGGCACTTCCCTTGTCTCTTGGTCTTCTAGGAAGCAGTCCAGTGTTGCACAGTCCACCGCAGAGGCCGAGTACGTTGCTACCGCCAGTTGCTGCAGCTAGGTACTTTGGATGGCTTCGACCCTGCGGGACTTTGGATTAGTTATAAATAGTGTTCCACTCTTTTGTGATAACACTTCTGCTATTAACATTGCTAAGAACCCAGTGCAGCACTCTCGGACCAAGTACATTGATATTCGATATCATTTCCTTCGAGACCATGTGGAGAAGGGTGACATAGTGCTCCAGTTTGTGGATTGTGATCACCAGTTGGCTGATATCTTTACCAAGCCGTTGGATAGCTCCAGGTTTTCAGCCTTGCGGGGAGAGCTTGGGGTGGTTTGTCTTTATGGACTATAGTGAGGGAGAGCTTTGTGCTTTACTGTTTTATCCTGTATATTATCCTCCTGTTCTCATTTTGTTGCATGCATCGGGGTGCATTGGGTTAGTCCTCCTAGCATAGATTAGAGTGGTTCTCTCGTCTAGCTGGTTAGACTTCTTCCTCTCATCTTGTGTTCTAGGATGCTACTTATTAGCTGTCTCTTTTCTCACTAGGTTGAGCTCACTCACTTTTTATAGGTTCTAGCAAGGGTCGGGCCACCTTTGAGTAGACAGGGAATGTGTTTGTTCCTTAGTGAGTTAGAAGAGCAGTTGATAGTTCTAGAGTCATATGGGGTAGATGAGAGTCAGTCTGAGCCATAGTATCCTCCATATCTTCTCTATGCTTTAAGGACTGTCTTTTCTGCTTTCTTTGCCAGCTTCTCGTTTTATAGCTTTGGTTTAGGAGGAGTCCATTTGGGAGCTTCTGGAGCTTAATATTGACATAACTCAACTTGAACTAAAAGTGTATTACATGTTGAGGGGGAGCTGGATTTTCTTGCATTTCAGCATTCTGCATTGTAATATAACTCATGGAGCCTTGACTATTATCCTTTTATGACATGCCTACAATGCTTTACATCTTGCCATGATCTGTGCTTATTTGCTAGATTTATCATAACTTCATATGTGTCGTCAAGTCTTTGCCATTGATAAGTTAATTAAAATTGCACAACTTGAATTAAGACATGTCATGTTAGATCTTGAGACTAGTATGTCTTTAGTTATCCTCTTATGATTCATGCCATGTCAAATAGGCTAAGTTGAACTTTGAAACTTTATTGAGCGTTAGATTAAGCTATGCTAGGTTCTTGATGAAGCATAAGTTAGTACAACTATTTAAAAAAGCGAAATAATCTCTTTTATGTGCGAAAAAACTGATCTTACCAATTCTTTCTCATGAGACTGCTTACCATTGCACTAGGCATGAACTCAGGGGGAGTTTTGGATGACCAAGATCATCTCCTTAAGCTTCTTGCATGGAATGGTTGCATAAGGCTTGAGATCTAGCACATGACCAAAATTTTGGTTGGAAACGACTATGAGTTTCAAAGAAAAATATGTCTATTGTGCTCAATTTGCTTAACTCCAAAAAGAATTAAGTACTTGAACAAATGATTCATTCTTGAACTTACAGCACTATAAAATGACTCAATCTAGCTTCTCGATTCCACTTAGATTATTGACATGGTTTGCATCATTTTTGGATACCTTTAGCTATACTATAATCTTGAATGGCTTGACATGCTATCAAATTCATCCAATTTTCCAATTATTACTTATGTGGCTTGGCTTGATTATGCATATTTTGTCATGATCTTGATAGCATTCTTCTGTATTATGGCTTGGTGTAATACTCAAAAGTCAATTTGGATAACTTCATGGCTCTAATTGCTTAAGTTTGAATAAAATTCAGCCACACCATGCTATATTCTCTCTTTTGCATCTTGATGATTTTATTGCCAAAAGGGGGAGAATATTGGAGAAAAAGCCACTTTTTGGGAGTTTTGAGGAAAACTTGCTCTTTCTTTTGCTCCTTTTTGTCAACATGGTCATTAGCATCATCCTCTTCCTCTTGGACCATGTATGACTTTCAAACAAACTCAATTCTATGTTTTTTCTGTGTTTGTCAATATACTCATCAAGGGGGAGATCGAGAGACCATGTGGAGGTATCCCCATGTTTGTGATGAGTAATTGACGGTTGTGTTAGTGAGTTTGAGTTTGTTTTGGGTATTCTAGGTTTGAGTACCTTTCATTTATGATATTGTTGATATGCTATTTCGTGCGGTGCTGTGTGACGGTTTGCTTGTCTGTGTGACTGCAGGACTTCGGAGCTAGGTCATGGTGAGGTGAGGAGGACCGGGACTAGGCATAGGAGGTGCTGAGGTCCAGACGGTCGGTGATGCCGAAGATGATCGAGGCTGGTGAGGTGGTTGCGAGTCGGGAGACGAGGAACCAGAGCTGGGGCTACCGGTGATGGACACGACGGGCAACGACGAGCAAACCGGGACTAGGCTCAGGGAGGAGTCGAAGGTCCAGACGGTTGGGTGTCAGTTGCGGTCGTGTGCGACGGAACATACCAGGACTAGACTCAGGTGGAGTTGGAGGTCTCGGTCGGTGTTGGAGCGGACCGGGGCTAGACTCAGGGGGGAGTCGACGTCCAGACGGTCAAAGGTGCCGGTTGCGGGAAGCTTCCAGGAAGGTGCTTGAGGGGCAAATTGGAGATTTGACTCAACCCAAGAGTTGGAGGCTGGTTTTTCCCTCCAAATTGAGTGCTTTGACTTTCTTGCCTCAAGTGTGTGAGAGGTGGAAAGTGGTTGTTGTATGACACTTCTTGATTTGTTATTAGAGGGAGAGACTTTGCCTTCATATGTGGATGGAGGAGGCTCAGGATAGCATTCAAGCAAGTATGCATTTCCACTAGAGAGTGAGCTGAGCAGTGTGAGTGAGTCGTGTGTGTTCTCAGCATGCGGTGAGGTAGCAGAGGAGTGTTCTGCGTGTGTTACCTCAAGCATGTAGTGAGAAGGTTGTAACTTTTCTTCTAAACTGCGTATGGGGATGTAGTTGGTTGTATCTCTTGTAATCATTCATGGAAATGAAGTTTCCTGAGAGATTTTAGTCCTTTCTCTCATTCTCTACAATGTTTTCAGTTCTGTCATCTTTCTGTTTTCTTTTGATTTGAGATGATCTCTTGGGAGAATGGGTTTTGATTCCTGGCTCTGTGATGGGATTTGGTCTCAAGACCATTTGGTCAGTTGATTCCCAAAGAGCCAAATGAAAGAATCAAAAATTTATCAATTTTCATTCTTGGGTAGCCACTACTCTGTTTTTCACTGTAGCTAGGGTTTATACCCAGAGCACATTTGAAACTAGTGGTTTCCCTTCAAAAGGATGTGACTAGGTGTGGTGTTTCAGGTCCTCTTGTCATTGCTAAACTATTTTTAAGAGTTCATGAATAAGAGATGTGAGAACAATGAGCTTTTTGAAAATTAGCTCATTTTCAGTTAGTTTACAGTCTTGAGCTCAAAAAGTTGATTTCTTGCCTTTTTGAGTGATTGCTTGGAGTTCTTAGGTCCCCTTGCAATTTTGGTTTAAGCCTCTTTCTTTTGGCCCGAAAAGAACTGCAGAAATCCATCAATTTCTCTGTTCTCTAAAGATCTGCAAAATTCAGCCCTGATTTCAGCTGAGGAATCTAAATTCTAGGGTTTAGGTCGGTCTGACCGGTCTGTGCATTGTGGTCAGACTGGCAAACTCATGGCGGTCCGACCGGAGTTACCCGGGCGGTCTGACCGGCCCCTGACTGGCGGTGAGACCGGTGTGGCCGGCGGTCGACCGTGCTGTGCAATGGTCTAATCGCCAAACACCACCGGCCCGATCGCCACCTGCAGCTATCTTTGTTCTTTGCCTTTCTCTGCTAATTTTCTTGTTCAGTTCTGTTCTTCCTTGTCTTCCTCTTGTTGTTGTCCAATATGGATTTCCAGAGAGCTTGAACCTTCGACTTCATAGCTTTTATAGCTATTGGAGAGAAGTGTTTTTGAGTGGATATTTTGGGGGCGATTTTAAAAGGACCATTCACCACCCTGTTGCCATTTCCGATCCTACACTTAGCCAACCTTCTCAAACCCTAGCTCTTGGCTTTCCTCCCCTTATATTGGCTCACAACCTAAACCAAAACCTAATTGATCCCCCCCATTAGGACAAACCAGGGATAACCCGTTAACTCCACCTAACATCGGATTTTATTCACGCACGCTTCTCAAAGCAGATTACAACCATTAACCCATTAGTGAATCAACAACCGATTCACTCCACATTTTCAGCACATATAAGACCTAAACCATTTAGGCCAACTCCGCAGTTTCACATACCACCACTTTCCCGGTATTGGGCAATTTACCAAAATGCCCCTCCACCATTTTCCATGAAGCTTCCCGCTTCATTTTCCACGAAGCATCGCCCATGCTTCATCATCTTCCACGTGGCCCCAATGACTTGCTGCTAAGTCTCTCATGCATTCAGATCCCACCAAACTGTTATCGCTTGCAAACGACCCAAGTCATTTGGCGCACCACATGTTTCTCCTCGCGCATGATGGCAACCCGCTTCCTTGACTGCATAGGACCTCGACTCCTCCTTGAGCTTAGTCCCGATCCACCTTACCATTGCCCGTCATGTCCACCACCGGTAGCTTCCGCTCCGGTTCCTCATCATCTTGGTTTGCAACCACCCCGTAAGCCTCGATCATCTTCAATGTCTCCCTAACCATTTTGGACCTCAACACCACCTTGTGTCTACGTCCTGGACCTCAGCACCACTATCTGGTCGATCCACAGCTAGTCAGACCACTAGCCCTCGGGTGATTTGACCATAGGCCCCAACCAGTCAGACATGAGTACTCGAGGTACATTGAAGGATACAAGAATTGAAGCACTCGAAGACTACGAGTACCAACCGAGAGGCCTTTGGCAACACATTGCAAAGCCTTTGACTATCGATCGCAAAGTCTACGACTACCGACCGCAAAGCCTATGACTATCGACCGCAAATCCTGCGACTATCGATCGCAAAGCCTACAACTATCAACCACAAAGCCTACGACTATCAACCATAAAGTCTATGACTATCGATCATCGACCAGGCATTGAAGCTACGACCATCGAATACCGAGTCCTCTTGACTACAGAGAACCAAGTCCTCTCCACTTACCTTCAGACTAGTTCTTTGGACTATTCAGCACAAGGCCGTCTGGACCGCCCGACTACAAATCGAGGTCCACACCTCCGACTACTGCCAGCGGTTGAAGCTTACCGGTCAGACCGACAATACAAAGTAGTCAGATCGCTTAAACTGAAGATTTCAGCAAACAGCCCAAACAAAATGCAGTCTTTGCAAATTCGAATAACCACTCTGAAAACATTGCAATAGTTTATCACAACATCGTCCTGGACCTTCTCACATAGTTCTTCAACATGTAACTCCACCTTAGACTCTGTATGTGTAGATTTTGTCGCAATAATTCATAGTAGACGATGGATCTTTGAAGAAATCACTAATAATTAAATCCGCATAGATGCCTACAATAATAGGCACAATGGCCGTAATTGCAATGAACTCCACCTTCAACAAAAAAAAATGCATAGAGCTGATGATACAGTCTCTCGATGTAAGATGAGGATCGACTGAGGTAGAAAATCGTCGACAGATATTGTGCAATACGTCGTCGGGGCATGGCGCCGAGCAGCGTGGGCAATGATGTTGACGAACCTGACGCTGTAATAATCACTAAGGTAGAGCACAGGTTGACACTCAATATGGAGTCGAGTCATAGAATGGAGTTAAGGCGAGTCGAAATCGCCATGTTGAGGATGCTAAAATCTCCTAATGCAATTCCTAGTGTACTTAGCAAGGGTTCATAAAAATCCTTAATACACTTCTGTGTACTCACAGCAAAAAATAGATGTTCGAGACTTCGTGGTATGCTTTCAGTGCACATGTAGCAAAGTTTTGTGGAGTCTTTGATACACTTTCCTGTACGTGTAGCAAAATCCGCCGAAAACACCAAATCAAATTAGCGGACAGCTTCTAATTGTGTTTGACGTGGACGGCTGCCTCCTGCTTCCTCGGGATTTTTTTTCTTCTCTAACGCAAGGACAGAGGCTGCGGTCGGGTTCTGGTGCTCAACGACTTTTTATTCTTGCTCCGAATTGATGTCATAGCTGTTGGGAAACCGTCGCTGGCGTCCAGTCCGATCGATTTCTCTACTTAGAATAAATCGAATCAATCACAGAAAATAGAATAATAGATTGAACACAGAGAGAGGTAGAGAGAACTCCTGGTCTTTCTTTATTGCTTTCAATTGCATGTGTGTACAAAATATGCCGGTACGGCTCTCTATTTATAATCTTCGGTGGGGTGCCTATAATGGACCAGGTCTACTGTGGGCCCAGGTTTCCTAACAATAGCGTGAGCAAGTTGTTGTTCTCTTCGTATTCGATGATAACTGTAACGTGGAGACGCTAACTTGTCGGGCACGCTGACAACCAATTCGTCGATATAAGTTGCCATTTTTTAGATTGGATCTCTGTGTCCTGCCTCACGTGAATGCCATGCAGGTGCTGCCCAATGGCCATGCAATGGCCACTTTTGGATTCTCCTTCTTCTAAGGTAACCGTTTTGATCTAGAACCTAGAACTTTGATATCACTTGTTATAAAACATACAACAGAAAGAGAATATCAAAAGAACATGAGAGACGAATTTAGTGTGAAAAACCCTTGTAGAAAAACCATGGATGCACGAAAGAGAAATATTACTATATGAAGAGATATTATAAGCACGAAAAACATCAATGTGTCTCAACCATGTGACTATAGGGGAACATATATAGACTAGAGAACAAGAGTTTTAGGAGCTTATAAAACTAATACGAGGTTGATTTATGTGCCCATTTGGACATGTATACAAATTCGTATCATACTTTTAACACATGTTATAACCTAGGTAATTGACATTAACATTGCACAAAACCGTGATTTTGGCTCCAACTTCTCTCCCTTCATATTTTCTACCAAAATCCAACCACAAATTAAGCATGAATCACTTCATGCTTATCATACCATTGCAATCCTATGTACATAGGCATTCCATCCATTAAGTTTGTTTTGACATGTATGCATGTTTGGAAGAGATCGAGAGAAAATAGTAGGTAGGCTTGGTCGGTGTTGGGCAAAGCCATCAGGGAGTGGTGGCGCTTGAGGGGAAGCAACTTCTCTGGGGTTACGTCCCCTTTTCTCCCTATGAGGACTGCTTTAGATCGGAGACATATGGTGTACACACAAATCTCCGCACAAGGCCCCCTCCCTCCTCCTTTTCCCCTGATCCCGCGTCGCATTCCACCCCCCGGAGGTGCACCTCCCCCCGGCGGTGCTCCCTCCCTTGCGCAAGGATTTCTCTGCCGTCGCCGAGAGGGCTCCATCTGCCGGCCACCAACATCATATCATCTAGTCTAGAAATAGGATGACGATATCAAATAGTAATATTATTGATAGCTCTACAATGAACACACATACGCCATGATCCATCTTTTTTTAAGTACCAAAATCACAGGAACTACATAAAGACTAAGGCTTTTGTGTACGTACCATTTGTCAAGCAAGTCTTGCATTTGACACTGAATTTCCTTATTCTCTTCGAGATTGGTCCTATATGACGCATGATTGGAAAGCGAGGCTTCTAGAATTAAATCAATTTGATGCTCAATCCCTCTAATTGAAGGCGGTCCTTGGGGTATGTCACTTGGGAACACATCAGCAAACCCACGCAAAATGTTAGCAACAGTAGGAGGCAAAGAAAGAGGCATATCCTCAAAAGAAAATATTGCTTCTTTGCAAACTAAAGCATTGCAATCAGATTTGCTATCTTCCATCTCACAAATATCGGATTTAGTAGCAAGTAAAACATAACTTTTTAATTTAATTCCACCTTTCCTAGCACTAGGTTCTTTTTCTTCTGGCGCACAAGTTATTTAGCTACAATATGATTTTCACTATTGCTACTCTCCTCTTCTCTATTAGCTTTCTCTAATTCATACTTTAAAGCAGCTTCAGGAGACATGGGCATCAAGGTGATTTTCTTTCCTTTAAACATGAGAGTATATTTATTAGTTTTACCGTGATGCATCATATCTCTATCATATTACCAAGGTCTACCTAACAACAAAGAACATGCTTACATAGATACTACATCGCAATCAGCATAATCATGATAAGAACCAATAGAAAAATGTACTCTCACAATGCGGGTTACTTTCAGCTTACCACAACTGTTGAACCATTGAATGTAATATGGATGAGGGTGCTATTGTGTGGTCAATGCAAGCTTCTCAACCATCTCCATGCTCACCAAATTGTTGTAACTTCTTCCATCAATGATCACATGACATGAATGCTCTTTGATGACAAGCTTTGTTTGGAATAGATTGTGGCATTGATTCTGTTTGACACGCTCTATTTGTATACTAAGTACACGCTTCACTATAAGGTTTTCATACTTATCTGAAATTTTAGCACCATATTGCTCCAATTCTCGCTCAGATTCGTGGTCATCACCTACGAGGTCAGTTGCAAGCATAGCATATTCTTCCTCAATGTCACTAGCTGAAGTATACTCGCCATTGTCCTTGATCAAGAGAGCTTGCTTGCTAGGGCAGTCCCGCATCATGTATCCATAGCCCTTGCAACGATAACATTGTGTTTCTCGTGCTCTACCCGTTGAAGCAACCGAAGATGAACTTTGTGCGGGGGCTTGTATCATGCTCTTGCTCATTTCCGGTGCATGTGATGGTGTAGTGGAGGTAGATGGATGCTGGCTATTGGAAGAGTTTGTAGGTGCATGTGTTCGGTTAGAGGGAGTAATGGGTGCTCTTGATTGCCCACAACCTGCAAAAGAACCTACAAAATTTTCTTTGTTCCTAGGTTGACGTCCCTATACCTCTCCTTCAGCTTTACAAGCATGATAAAACAAGCGAGTGATAGAATTGTATTCTTTATAATTAAGTATGTCCTGGATTTCACAGTTTAAACCTCCAAAAAATCTAGCCCACTTAGCATCTTCAGTTTCTTCTAAACCACAACGCAGTAAACCAATTTGCAATTCTTGATAATAATGCTCTACAAAACTACCTTGTTCAAGTAATCCTGAGGATATTTTCCACCAAAGACATTGTGCGGTTTGATACCAAGGGGAAGCTTAGCCTCAGGTACGTTAGACCATTCCCGTTAGTATGTAGTGCGTATTGAGAAATCGATTTATCGATTGGACCTTCCTGCGTCCATGCTTGTTGTGCACAATATGTTCTACGTCCAGTGTCGAGGAAGCTTAGGGGAAGATCTGTGGAATGAGATATCCTTAAACCATTGACCGTCGAGTGAGGTTTCATCTTTGGGACCCGTCCAATGCGGAGATTGAGGGAGTCAGAATTGGTGTTGGGGCATGAGATGTTGTCGAATGCAAAGGTGCTTGGGTCGCACCGATCAAAGCAGGAAGTGAGTTGGCAGTTAGAGTAAGTGATGGGCATCCGGAGTTGTCCACATTAGGTGCGTGCTAAAGCTTGATTGTAGTCCTGATTGGATGATGTGTAGAATAGTGAGGTGTAGAATTCGGCGTCCAATTCTATTAAAGGGGTAAAATGTAATACCCCAGACGTAGTCTTGAGGATCCATACGTAAATAGTGGGGAAAAAGTACGTGAAAAGTGGATGTATAGAATCTTAGAGGAGAAGTTGGATTCTTAGAATATGTCACACCGGAAAATAAAAGTCCAAGTTGAAATTGTGCTTTGTAAAAAAAAACCGTGAGGAAGGAAGGCCCAAAACCCAGAAGAGAAAGAAAACCCCAACAGCCTATGGGCCTGTTCTTTTGGGCTTTTGAAAATGACTTTTGGCTTCTGCTACAGTACCTACTTTTCAAACGGAGTATTTTCTCAAAACGGGGTCTATATGTTAAACGATCTACACGTTAAAAGCCCAACATCTGTACCAGCCAAAATCGCAAGTGAATATCTGTCTCTCCGTAATCTGTACCGTAAACAGCTAAAATTCAAAAATTTTAACTAAAAATAATAAACCGCAGCCGAAAAATACAGGCCCTATGCCTTTTATTCCCAGCCGCCGTCGCCTCATAGCGCAAGACACGTCGCTATCGCCGCCTCCTGGCCCTCCCATGTTCGTTGCGCACACCATTACTTCTGCCAAAGATTTCCATCGCACTGCTATTTTTTTCCCGTGGGATTGCCTCGGTTGCCGCTCTCAGCAGCGCATGGCGCTCGGCCAACGCCACGTGATGCAGCGGTTGCCCGCGCGTGGGACGGCTCCGTCACCTGCCATCACACGGCTGGCCCAGCTGCCGTGTGGTGTACGCCGACGCCACGCGCCTCCTGCCGAGAGAGCCGATCGGCCGACCTCTGCGTAGTGCGTGCGCATGCAAGCCAAGCCGCCCAGTACACGCACAGGAGCCGACTAGATAATCTGGTCACGGCTTGTGACTGCATGGATGCCTCTTTGATGGTAACTAGTAGAACTTGGTGTTTTGCACAGGCGGAGCTGGGCCGCCGGCATAATAGAGGTGTTTGGTTGTCAGCCACAGTTTACCACGTCTAAGGTTAGACAAGTTTGACCAACTTTGAGAGCTGTTTGGTTACAGCCACAGTTATGGTAAAATTCCCTTCCAGCAAACTAGGTCCCACGCGTCAATGACTCAAAAAAGTGTGGCAAGATTCCCTTAGACTTGCTAAGGTGTGGCAAAGAATTTGAGCACCTCAACTTAGGCAAGTGTGGCAATTTTTGTTGGCAAAGTGTGGCTAGCAACCAAACAGCCCCATTAATGTCCTAAGACTCAGATCAAAATTATCTATTAGTTTACACTGTAGCAAACAAGAAACTGGGCTAGGCCCAATACTCTTCAGTGGCTGGGCCCGAGACTTCGTTCTCACCTGGCTACGCCCCGGGTGTTTTGTATTGATTCAATCAGATTTGTCCCGTGAGTATTAGTTGTGTTAGCGATTTTATTTCTCTGGTTTTTTTAGGGTAGATTGCATATTAGATCGGGATGTCATGCGCGTTTGGGGAAGGTCGAATAGTAGATCGGTTTCGTCTGTAGTGTCGTAAGTTCAACCGCGTGGTCGGGAACGACTACGTGGTCATGAGTTCGATCCCGTGGTCAGGAACGACTTCGTGTTGTCGTAAATGACTTCGAGTGGTTGTAAACGACTATGGAGTGGTGGTAAACGACTCTGAGTGGTCGTAAACGATTTCGGGAGGTCGTAAACGACTATAGAGTGGTTGTAAACGACTATGGAGTGGTTGTAAACTACTCTGAGTGGTCGTAAACGACTTCGTGGTCAAAAGTTCGATGGCGTGGTCATTAACGACTATGTGCTCGAAAGTTCGACCGCGTGGTCGGGAACGACTACATGGTTGTAATTTCGACCGCGTGGTCGGGAATGACTACGTGGTCGAAGGTTCGATCGCGTGGTCGTAAATGACTACGTGGTCGAAGGTTCGACCGCGTGGTCGCGAATGACTACGTGGTCGAAAGTTCCACTGCATTGTCGTTAACGACTACATGGTCGTAACTTCGACTGTGTGGTCGTAAACGACTATTTCATGACCATGTCTGCTTCACGACCATGGATCTATCGACCATGACTGCTATAGTAACTCTACGACCACTATTCGGCCTTACGACTTCACTATTTTAACCACGGCCTCTATGGCTTCGAGCCTTCGACCATGGCTGCGCAGTGCAGGGCGGTGGCGAGGTGGGCAGATGGCGGAATAGAGTAGTGGTGGAGAGGGCAAGATAGGGGTAGCACGAGCACGAGGGCGATATTAGAAAATCACCGAGTGATTCGCCGAGCCGAAGCAGGTCCGAGGTGAGCCGGCGGTGGAGGCCATGGGCTGCGTGGGGAGGCCACTGTGGGGGAGGAGCTCAGGCAACGAGAAGCTCCATCGATGGTTGCAGGAGGTTCAGGGCACCGAGGGGATGCTCCCAGAGCACGGAAATGGACGGTGGTGCTCTGAGGAAGAAATGGTGGTGGTGGAAGTGCATTCGGCCGGCGGTGAGGAAGAGAGGCATTCCGGCGAGCTTGGTGCGATGTTTTTTAAGTAGGCCACGGGGAATGAACTAGATGCTCGGGAACACAATATGATGTGCTTGAATTGGAGGGGACGCACCAGAGTGCCAGAACGGTGAGGAGGTGGGTCGGCTCATGGCGACAGAGGAAGTAGGAGGTGGGGAGGAAGGAGAGGAGTGCATGTGCAAGGGAGGCTAGGGCTACTTATAGCGGCAGAGAGGGGGTGCTATGGCGCCACTGGTGCCGATGACCAAGGTACAGCACGCGACATGGGCGATGGCATGGCGCTAGGGGACGACAACGTGATGGGGGCATAGGGAAACGCGCACGCAGGGCATAGGCAGCGATGGACTGGCCATGGCAGGGCTTGGTGAGGGTGATGGTGAGGGGACGGCGCTGCGACAGGTCATGGCAGAGACGTGCATGGCATAGGGTAGCTGACGCCAGAACAGGGGAGGTGACGGGAGCCGCTGATGCTAGAGACGTGTGGCGTAGGCAACGTGATGGAGATGCGGGAACGCAGGTGGGGACGGAGGCAGGTGCGGCTGACGCGGAGGGGATGGAGGAACAGGGAAGGCGGGGCTAGGCGGCCAGACAGAGCGAGGTGAGCACTGAGCAGAGAGAAGATGGGGGAAAGAAAAGGAAAACAAGAGGGGGAAGAAGAGACAGTGCGGTGCCAATGAAGAGAAAAGGAGAGAGTGAGAAAAGGAAGAGGATGGGGAGAGCGGGCTCATGCGCAGAGGGAGAACGGGAGGGGCCAGCGGTAGGGAGGAAGAGAGAGAGGGAAAAAAAGAGGTTGTGCCTACATGAAAGTGAGAGAGAAAAGAGAATGTGAAGAAAAAGAGAAAATAAAGGGCTCAAGCCATAATTTTGAAATTTGAATTTTTAATATAAAGTTTTAACTTACATTTGGATTTGCTGATTCTTGGAGTTTTGCATGATATTCAAATCTTAAATTTTTATTTAAGTTTTGTATTCAATTTTTGATTTAATCATTTAGAGATGTAGTCTAATATTCCTTCTGGTTTTATTTAATTGACTTGAATTTGAATTAAAGATTTAGGTCATTTTGAATTCATGATCTGTAATGTCATTTTCTATTATTATTATTTACGTGTTCATTATTTGCACTTGGGGTTATTCTTGATTATTAATTTGCATGCCACAAACTCATAAAAATTTCAAATCAATATTCAGATGAAATTTGAATGCCAGTAAAATTCAAGAAAAAGTTTTTTAAAAATTTCATATTTCTGAATACTTGAAATTTAGGATGTTACAGTTGTGTTGTCTTGTCCTCCTTTTGGAATGGCTATGAAATATTCATCTTCAAGTAGCAATAGATCAACTTAGTTTATTTCTCATGAAGTGTTCTTATCTTGATTGATTTGCTTTTGCTGTTGTTGGTTCTTTCTCTTTTCTCTCCCCTTCTTGATCTTATTGTGTGCCAAGGACATTTAAATAATAGAGATGACTCATATAGACACTGTGTTTTGCAAAATTTTGAAGTTACTCGGTTCTTGCTTGATGTGGAACCTTTCTTGAGAAATCATGTGTAGGATCGATTACTACAATCAGAGGGCGGTGAATGATTGTTGCCGCTTCTTGAAGTCGATCAGCGAACAGAGAAGATTTCAACCACTCGAAACTGAATCACCTAATCAAATGATCAGCTTACGACCACATAGCCGATCGCTCTATTTGATTGCTTGCCTGATTGCTTTGAAAGTTGTCGTAAGATCCACATCACCTGCAATCACAACCAATCTACGTATAAAACAAGAACTAGATTGATCCAAGGCTTATCTTTATTGCAAAAACTCCATGGATTTACAAAGTGTCAACACAAGCACCCCTAAAGCCTTCTCGATGAAAGCCCTCTCTACAATCATACCAGAAATGTTCTAAAATGTTCAAAACCTATCAAAGACCATTGCTTAACCCATAGCCGCTCCTAGCTTTTATAGGCTAACACTACAAACCGTGTCTACCTCAGACACTAACTCAAAACCTTATCTCTCTCGAAAACCAAGGGACCCGAAAACCTTCCTAACACAGGTTTTATTTAACTTCTCAATCTTTTTAGTTATGGATTCAATCCACAACTCCTAACTCAGCACATGACGAAGCCTCCAGAACAACACCTCCTGTATCTTCATCATGTCTCATCAACCTCCGTGTCAAAGCCTCCTGGATCGCACCACCCATAGCTTCCCCACGAATCACTTCCTTTGATCTCCATATGCTCCAGCGTGAGCCCAACCACCTTGCATGATATCCTCGATTGCCTAGACCTCAAATTTCCCCAACCTAATCCCGATCCGCTTCGTCATCGACCATGATCACCTCCACACCAACCTACACATGCAAAGATCAAAGAACATTTTCCACTGGTACAAGTTCTTCACAACTTGACCAACATTAATCCACAGATGGAAACAAATACTTTAACCAACCAAGTCATGCACGACCACAATTTCCATGCCCTCCAGAAATCACCAATTTCAGATCACTCATTACGACCGGTTACAACCGCTATGCAAGACTGGTCTCTATTTCATCGAGTACTCAAACACAAGAACTCGAGAAATACCATCGCTCAGACCACTCGAGGATAACAAGTATCACTACCGACCACAAAACCATCGACTACCGACTACCGGTATCGATCACTATGACTAAGACACCACATCGCTAAGACCAGGACTACCGATCTCCAACCATTCGCTGCACCATTGATCACCGAGTACCTCCCTCTTTTGAGTACCGAATCCTTCGAGTATTGTTCCTCATAGAACTATTCACTGATGCAATGCACAGATCAGTGAACCACTGACCTAATACGAGTACTCAAGGAACTCAAAGACCACAAGAAACGAAGCACTCGAACAGACAATGAATTCTACAAGTACCAACCGTGAAGCCTATGGTAACCAATCATAAAGGCTTCGACTATCGATTGTAAGGTCTACGACAACCGATTAGAAAACTGAAGAAAATGACAGCAGACTGCGAAGACTGTGACTATGAAAAGTACTGTTCGATGTCGAAGCCTACTATTATCTTCAGTAGTCATTTTGTCGTGGTCTAATTGCTGTGATCAAAGTCGGATGTAGTCAAAATACCATTTGAACCAGCTATCACAAGGCTGATTAGACTGGGGTATTTTACCATTCTCAAAACTCAAGCACAAAAGCGCAACGACCAAAACTTTCACGAACACAAATTCCAATAACACCAAATGTCAATTATTCATCATCAACAAAATGCACAACCAACACATGTCTAATAATCTCTCTACCTTGATGAATACATTGATAATACCTCAAAAACTCTTGAATGAGAGAATTTGCAAAGGAAACAAAACCGAAGCTGCAGACCATATCGAGAAGATCTAGCACAGCCAAAACGAGCTGCAAAGAAAAATTTTCAAGACTTCTCCAAATTTTTCAAATTATCCCCCTTTCTTCTAAATTGAGAAATTTAATTTTTTAAGACTTCTCCAAAGTTTTTCAAGTTCTCCCCCTTTCTTCTAATTTTTCCACTTTGGCAATGAAATCATCAAGAGCTCCAAAGGAAAAAGATAATTATAAAAAGAAGCAAAGAGAATAAACATTATGGAGTTTTGTAGATTATCTAAGTCATTTTGCATTGATTTAAGAATGCACCCAAACCATTTTTTTATTGAGCAGAGCTCCCTATATCATATAAAATTATCTACCATATAGCAAATCAAAAAAAATCTTTAGCATGAATAAGAAAATTAGATTAATGATAGGTATCATGACTTTGACCAAACCAATCTATAAAGAGCACAAAATGATGTCACGTCGAAAAGAGTAAGCATAAAAGTGAAGCAACATTTAAAACTAGGCGAGCTAGTAGGCTTATAAGGCAATTTATTTCTCCACACTCAAGTCTTTCAAGCTTATGGCATACTTGGAGCAAACTTCTTTTCATAATGCCATCTTTGTAGTAAAAATTTATTTTCAATGGTGGCATGCTTGAAGCATACTTCTTATCATTCGAGCACCTTTTTGTGCTTTTTTATTTTCGACTATGGCATGCTTGAAGCATACATCTTTTCAATCTTTTTATTCTCAATTTTTCAATCATAACATACCAACTTGAGTGAACATAAAAGATTGCAACATGAAACATACAAGTCCCATAGCCAAGACTTAAAAGATGGCTCACAATCTGGCTAATCCTTTTAGATGGGCAACCCAAAGTGCTATGTATAATCACTCTAGTCAAAATCTTTTGCCTTGTCATATTTTAGTTCAAGTATACAAGTTTATTATAACCTATTACGACCATGGCTACAAAGTAAATGAGTGAATATAATAAAGATAGCTCTACTACTCATCATTTGATTTCAAAGACTTGGACTTTATTTACAAGTATAATAAATAAAGTTTCTAAAATATTTACACACCAAGCTCCCCCTCAGAACAATCTCATAGGATGCAATAACGAGAAGAATCAAGCTATTTGGTAAAAATATCAGCAACATGAGAATCAGAATTAATGAAATGCAAGACAATATCTCCCTTTTCCACATGATCTCAAAGAAAATGTTTGATTCTTGAATGTTGCATAGGATTTTTGGCAATATTAATAGCACTAGTGTTATCATAGAAAAGTGGAACACTATCCAAAACTAAGCCAAAATCCTTAAGAGTAGCTATCATCCAAAGCAATTGTGAGTAACAGAAAGTAGTAGCTACAAATTCATCCTTAACCGTGGAAAGTATAACAGGTACCTGTTTCCTAGAAGTTCATGAAACAAGAGATGTGCCTAAAAAGTGACATGTGCCAGAAGTACTCTTTCTATCAATTTGACAACCCTCAAAATCCACATCTGAATAAGCTTTAAGGATAAGACATGAGGAAGAAGAATACTATAAGTCAAATTCTAAAGTTGACTGAAGATACCTGAAGCATGTGGGGAAGCTTGAAAGCGAGCACACAAGCACACTGTAAAGTGTATGTCTGGCCTACAAGCAATGAGATACAAAAGGGAGCCAATTATGCTTCTATATTCCTTTTGATCAACAGGTTCTCTATCTTCGTTAGGATCCAACACAGCCGTAGATCCCATGGGTGTGAAATTGGTTTGACTGATCCCATGTCTCCGATGAGTGGCGATGGACAATGGAGGGTGAAAGAGAGAGAAGGCTATGATGATTCGATCCCTACCTGGCACGACACTTGAGGATGACCAAAAGAGGCTGGAGGTGAGAGGAGGGCCATAGTGGAGCTTGGCTTGTGGCGGCGTTGGTGTCCCAATGGTGAGCCTGGATAGTGGAGGGGTGGGCGGTGATCGCGGAGGTGTGGTGAAGGTCATCGAGATGTCATGATGCTTGATGGTGGCTGATTCACCAGTGATTTCTCCCGTTGGTCTTGTCGGACTTCAGAGAGAGAAGAAGGTGCGGGAGCTCCTCAGGGTTTGGAAGATGAAGAGGATGTAAGGGTGGGGTGGAGTTGATGTGGAGCTGGGGAGGGCCTTATATAGGGTCTCGTGGGGCGCACGATGAAGGATTCCTCACCGAAACTTGCGGGTGGCGAAAATAGCGATGAGGTCAAAAAGGAAGGGGAGGCATGGGGAAGGAAGGAGGAGAGAATCGAGGGCATGGGGATTGGGTGTAGCAGAGGTGAAAAGGGAAGGAGATCTGGCTTGGCATGGTAAGGAAAGTAAGGAGGCAAGGAAATAGTTGGAAATGGCGACGTCGGGGCAAGGAGGAAGAAGGGAGGGAGGGATAGGACTGGTGGGGCCCACGCATAGAGAGAGAGAGGGGAGAGGGAAGTTGAGTGGCAAGTTGGGCCAGATGGGCTGAAGTGGCAGGTGAGGAGAATTGGCCAATGGAGGGAGAAATGGGCCAAGAGAAAATAACCCAAGGCATGAAAGAAGTGGGCCATAGGGAAGGTTTCGGCCCAAGGGAGATTTTAAGGGAGTTCTAGGGTTAGGGTTTGAGAGGGAAATGTGAGCGTTGTAGTGTGCTCTCATATCCTCCTTATAGAGTGGATCTAAAACATTTATCTTCAAGTAGTAATAGATCAAGTTTATTCATATCTCATGAAGTATTTTTGTCTTCATTGATTTGCTCTTATTCTTGTTAGTTCTTTGCCTCTTCTCTCTTATTCTTGATTTTGCTGCGTGCCAAGAATGTGTAAGTCATGGAGATGACTCATGTAGATCAAATTCCATCCATTTAGGCACTATGGTTTGCAAGATTTTGAAGTTACCCGCTTCTTACTTAATGTGAAGCTTTCCTTGAGAAATCTTGATCCAAGGGTTTTGGCTTTGTTTCTTTGGGTGGTCTTGCTTGCTATAATATGTGGGAACATATTTAGAGACATTTTGGTTATTCTAAACCCACGAGCGAATTGGTTCTCAAGTTTTTTAGGTTTGTCCGGTTTTTGTGCAACTTTGTATGTTTTGAGGAAAGATTAAAACTTTGGCCAAGATCCACACGATTCTTAGATGGAATATGTTTCTAAGACTCTTAACAAGGTGTTCGTAAAATTTCACATCATTTGGACATGGATTTTGAAGTTTGCTCAAAATTTGGTTTTAACTCTAGCTGATTTTCTGTTCTAGGAACAAGACTGCTCCTTGGCTCGATTAGACCGGCGGTTTGGCTTGTCACGCCGCATTCAATTGCAGTCAGATTGGTTAGGTGCTAAAATTGTCAATCCTCGCTATTTTGAGTTGTTGTTGAATTTAGGTTGTCAAATTTGATCTTTGTAGCTCTTTAGCTACTAGAGTCAAAAATTTATGGATGCTTAAGGGAAGATTATGGGAAAGCATCATTCACCCCCTTTTGTTGCCATTGCTAATCCTACAATACACGACGTGCTATTCTCTTTTGCTTTTGCTTTCGCTTCTGTATTTATGTAATGAATCCATTTGGCTTGATCAATCCTTATTGTAAACTTGACCTGATATGGTTTATTTAAACTCTGATGAATGTAATATTAATATATGGTATGGTTTACGTCATGCATGAAATAATTTAGTTATGTATTATATTAGCATTATCTATTGATTCAAAGAATAACATAGTAGTTTTATAGAGAATTCTAAATTGACTAAATCTGAATCCCAGAAGTTTCCGGTGGACGTTTCCTGCGCAGTCCGTAGACTTTAAAGTTTGCTCCCTTGTTCAGACAGCCGCCACTGCATGCCATGCAGGCATCAAGCCGGCCGGGTCTTGTACGGTTCGCCGGGCCGTGTGAAAACGTGGATGACAACGAGAAAATGGTACGACGAGTGGAGCACGCTTCAATCGAATCGAGCTACTTTGTGCAACCGCTTCTGTTCTCGTAACTCCCAAGGCCAGTACTCACTGGGCTGCCGGGTCATGGGACACACACACATGGTTGGTGCACATTGGTATTGGTCCACACGACCACATGTATCACAACTACATAACTGTATGGCAAATCTTTGGTCCTGCTGACTACGGCAAGGACTATGGCAACCGGCCGGGTCTTGCACGGGTCGGCGCCGGTCGGGTGGTGCGAAATGGTGATGACAGAGAGGAAATACGACAAATGGAGCATGGTATTGGCTGTTGGCACTATCAACATTGTTACTGGATGCACGCTTGAACGTCAAGGTGCTCGATTGTCATCTGGTAATTACACATTACTAACTTAGGAGTATGTGTTTTGTTGGCAGGTGGTTAGTTCTTACTTTAGAGGATCTTCTATATAGTTTTGAATATATGGTATTTGTCTTTCTTTTTTTTTTTTGCTATCTAGACTATTCTATTTTTGTTACATTCGGTTACAGATATTATACCAGATAAATTTGGTTCCGTCCTTGTCCCATGGGGCAAGTCGTATCCAATGTAATGAACATCTGTTACTGTTTTATCCGGCTGTAACGAGTCTTGGTGACTATGATCTGCTTGTACGCGCCCCATGCGGCAAGCTCTTATCAAGCAGATGGCTAGAGACAAGAGTCACAATCTCTGTTTTACTCGTTGGTTGTATTGTTGCATACTAGTACTACCGATTTGTGCCTCTTAGCATTACATAGGATGAAAAACGA
Source organism: Dendrocalamus sinicus (assembly GCA_036346575.1). Classification (NCBI taxonomy): domain Eukaryota; kingdom Viridiplantae; phylum Streptophyta; class Magnoliopsida; order Poales; family Poaceae; genus Dendrocalamus; species Dendrocalamus sinicus. The sequence goes on along the minus strand of CM070656.1, from coordinate 30,555,526 downwards.
TAACGAATAATTCATTTTATCCGATATTTATATTTGAGAAAAACACGAATGTGGTAAATAAAATTCGTATTTGAAAATATTCGTATTCGTATTTGAGAATATTCGTATCCGTATTTGAGAATATTCGTATGCACATTCGTATTCATGAATATTCGTATCCGTATTCGTATTCGAGACTATTTGATCCGTTTCTAGAATCACGAAAAATCCGTATAAATTGTGTAATTCAAAATTTGAATTTAGGTGGTTTAAAACCGGTAACCGGTCAAAAACCAGTGAAAAATCGGCAAAACCGCAAGGAATCTATTTTATCCGATATTCATATCTGCGAAAATATGTATTTGAAAATATCCGTGTTCGTATTCGAGAATATTCATATACGTATTTGAGAATATTCGAATTTGTATTCGTATTCGTTTTAAAAATATAGATTCGTATTCATATTTGAGACTATTCGATCGTGTCCAATCCGTTTCTGCCCCTAGCATTACACAACAATGTAACAGTCAAGCACGTGCCCGTCTACTCAAGGGCAGAGCCACACCCCGGGCAGAGTAGGCTTCAGCCCGGGGTGTGAAAAAAATATCTAGTTCCTACGTGCCCCATGCGGCAAGCTCATATCAAGTAGATGGCTAGACACAGAATATCTGATTTACTCGTCGGTTGTACTGTTTCGTACTAGTACTACCGATTTGTGCCTCTTAGCATTACACAACTATGTAACAGTCAAGCTCGCTAGAGCTCATCCAACCATTTTCGAGTTATCTAGCTGCCTAAGTCGCCAAACTCAGACCATCCAAAGACCTCCAATTCTTCGTTTTCACGAGTCAAGATTGTTG